>JARQOD010000001.1:86140918-86187661 GCA_033576555.1 Oophaga sylvatica
AAACTAATGGGTTCTCTGAAAATCCATTTCTCACTAATGGTTCAATGGCCAGTGGTTAAAGTTTCGGCTTCATGCAGCTATCTGCCTTGTTTAGTATCATCCTTAAAAAAAAGTCCAAAGACACAGTGTTGAAGAGCAGCATCGGTTAGGGAAGTGAGCATTGGATTTTTTTATTTTATTTTAGGGTACAACACTAGTAAAATAAAGAATAAAAAACTATTGTATCAAAGCCAGGTAGGCTAGGGTTAAATCGCAGCTCTACAGGTTTTGATTAGATCACCTGGCTAGCTATTCGGTCAGCTCAGGAAGATGACCAGACTGGATGTGTCTTGGAGCTGCAGAGAGAGACATGACAAAATCCCTCTCTAAGAAGAGTTTACACAGGCCATGTGCAGAGAATGGCAAGTATCAGTGGTTCCTATTGACAATAGATGTTTTGTATGGCCGAGCTGGGGCTAGCTCAGCCATGTATGACTAGCCAGGGTCTGTTCTGTTTAGTTAGCGCCTGGATAAGGCTATGGATTTATGTTTATGAGTTTGTTTTGGTGCTGTGCAACCTGTGGAAAGCAATGAAAACTGTATGTGTTTGGACCAAAGCTGCATTACCTGTGTGAACGTTGCCTAAGGTCTAATGCGTATGAAAAGTTCGAGGCCTACCCATGAAATCTTTTTTGCATGGTCTTGTTTTGCAATGCAATCTCTTATTTACTTTGTTGAATGGTCTCATGATGACCAATCTTGATTTATTTACATTTTTTTGGTTTCCTTGACAGCATTTTCAAGTTTGGTGGCAAGGCTGAAATATAAGGAATGGATAAATTGGCAAAGCGAGCAGTAATTCAATACCTTCAGAAAAAAGGACTGACACCATTGGAAATTTACAAGGACATGCTGGAGACATTAGGAGACAATGCTCCTTCTTATACAATGGTGAAAAAGTGGGTTGCAGATTTCAAGGGGGGACAAACATCAATTGAAGATGCTGCGCGCAGTGGTCGTCCCTCAACCGCATGCACAGAAAAAAAAATTAAAAAAAGTGCAAGACATTGTAATGGCAGATCGACGAGTCAAACAGCGGCACATTGCACAATGTGTGGGCATATTAGTGGAGAGGGTTGGCCATATCCTAACACAGCTGTTGAACATGCATAAAGTTTCGGCCCGATGCGTGCCCAGACTTTTGACATTAGAGAACAAACATCTGAGAGAACTTCGCTCTGCGGAAAATGTGCAACTGTTTGAAGCTGATATTCAACTTTTTATGCAGAGATTTGTTACAATGGATGAAACTCGGTTACACCATTTTTGTCCGGAGTGAAAAGAAGACTCCAAACAGTGGAAACATCCCACCTCCCCACGCCCCAAAAAGGCAAAGGTGGTTCCATCCGCTGGCAAGGTGATGGCATCAGTGTTGTGGGATTCCAGGGTGTCATTCTTCTGGAGTTCCTCCAGAAAGGTCAAACCATCAATGGGGAATATTATGTAGCTCAGATTCATCTTCTGAGCTCATCAATTAAGGAAAAATGTTGAGGGATGCTGCGGAAAGGGGTGTTTTTTCACCAGGACAACGCGGCAGTTCACACATCAGATGTTGCAATGGCTGCAATTCACTTCTGTGGCTTCCAACTGCTTCAGCACCCACCCTATTCCCCTGATTTGGCTCCCTCAGACTATCACCTATTTCCACAGATGAAAAAGCACCTTTGTGGAAGTCGTTTTCCTTCTGATGAAGCCGTCATGGACGCCGTAAAGGAGTTTTTGGAGGAGCAAGAAGGAACGTTCTACCACAGTGGACTAATGAAACTCCAAGAGTGATGGCATACTTGTGTGACCCTCAAGGGAGACTATGTCAAGAACTGACTGTACAAATTTTGACCCACGGTCACTACTTCTGGGTTGGGCCTCGAAATTTTCAGGCGCCCCTCGTATGTATGCAGTACAACACAATAATGTCTATTAAGTATAGTGTGAAGTCTGACAAATAATGTATGATCTTTCTTAACTCTTTCTAGTCCTAGCCATGTTTTGCACTTTCCTTTTTTCCTCCTCTTCTTCCAAGCCTTTTTTTTTAAAGTTCTTCTGCTTATTTTTTGCAGGATAAATTGCAGTTTTGAGTCACTCCATTCACTTTACAATATAATGTATTGAAAAATGGGAAAAAAAAATCCAAATTGAATAAAATGGTGAGACACATTGGAATTCCACCATTGTATTCTGCTTTGTTTCTTTACGGCATGCAATGTGCTGTACAAATTACCTGGAAACATAATTCTGCATGTCAGGACTATTATACAGTAGAAATGACAAACTTGCATATTTTTTTTTTATTTTACTGATTTTAAAAAATTCAGAACTTTGTAAAAAAAAACATTTACTGTAGTTTGTATCGCAATTTTCTGAGATTAATTTATATATATATTTGTCAATGGAGCAACATGAGGGCTTGTGTTTTGTGTGGCAGGTTAGTGTTTTTATTGGTAATACTGGTATGACATTGTTGGTGATTGTTCTTTATTGCATATTCTTGGGGTGTAGGGTGAAGTTGCGATGCCCAAAAAACCCCAATTGTGGCATTTTGTTTTTTACTTTAAAATGTTTTCCATATGATTTTATTTTATTAGTATTAGTATAGTACAGGGCCTCGTGGTCAGTGTGACATGAGTCAGATTTGTTTTAAATATTGATTGTAATATGGAAATTTCAAGTGAGGATGTTCTCCTTTAAACAACCTGGTTACTTTTTAAAAAATGCATGGGTATGATATTAGAGAGAATTCATACTTACTTTTGTTTCCCATGTGACCCCAACCTGTAATATAACAGTATGTATCTGCTTCAACCAACTGTCCCTTGGATGGTAAGCATACAGGTCTTACATAGCTGGTTTCCACAATGTCTTCATTTAATTCCACTATGCTAATATCATAATCCACTACAGCTCTGTTGTAACGAGGATGAAGGATAATGGTCTTAACCAGACGCGTCTGCATGAAATCAGAAGGATGATCCAAGTTGTTTATTCCAAACACAACTTTCCACACTGCTGCATGTTCCCTCCTGAAAAACATCATCTTCAATTTATGAATTGCTGAAGCTCAATGTATCATGTAACAATTTGTCACCTTCTCTTGATTTTTGCTGTCATCATTGGGATTGTGGTAGACAAATTGCTAGGAGGAGGAAAGAATATACCTACTATCTTAGACCACAGTAGATCAAATGATAGACTAAAACTGAACTATTATATGATTTTTGATATGCTGTGGTCCCTTTTACCCACTTTTGATCAATTTGATCCTGGGGTCCTGAAAGCCACACCAATTGTCAATCTGCGGGGCAAAAGCACTCAACTTATGCATGCGCAAGCACAAAGATGTGTATGATTCTCTGCTGAGCCCATACACAGATCTGTGTGCGCTCATGCATAAACTGACTGCGTCTAGTCGAGGGTTGAAGGCCACAAATGGACCTGCTGTACAATAGATGTTGACTCATTGTAAATTATCCTGATGTTCTTTTATTGATCCAGTGTAAATTGACCAGATGTTCTTCAGATGATTAATCACTTATCTTTGGATTTTTTAGCACCTTTCTGTACATCCAACTATTCAACTATCTCTTGGATTCTTAACTCCCCCTTACTTATTTTTCCTCTCTTGGATTAATCCTTTTATTTTTTTAATCTCTGAATTGTACTTCCATTTTTCCTATCTCACTCTTGTTTTCAGCATGACTTATGATCCTGGCTATCAATAAAAAGGAAAACCAAGTGTAGACTTGTATGCCAAATATAAGTTATTGTGTTGGGGGGTTAAAATTTTCTGTTTTGCAATTTGAACTTTACCAGGACAACATTGCATTTTTCATATATTTTGCTTAAACTTAAAAATGTTGAAAATAAACTGAGCTCATGTGTTCTGTGGTGTTAGAGATCTGTGGGGGTTCTCAGAATCAGGTGAAAGAGGTCCTACTGTGTTTGTGGAGATACTGTATTTCCACAGGAATGGTTGGGTATCTCTTCAAGGTCTTGAGGAGAACTCAAGAGATTGGAAGGTAAGAAGTTCCACTGGCCATCGCATTGACATTTTTGTTGTCACATCCCATTTATGTTTTGGTTCCTCTAAAAGTAATGTTATATACTTTTAAGTAAAATTAAAGACAAAAACAGAAGAAAAAATGATGTCATTGGCTAACTAGAAAAAAGTTACTTGCTCAGTGAAGAAACAGCTGTGATCAGTAAGAAAAATATACCGTAATTTTTTCTGCTTTTTCAATCAAGGTATACCATACTATAATATACTTTGTGGGTTTTTTGCCACAAGATTATTTACCATCACATAGATTTCTAAGCTAACATGGTAGGAAAATATTTTTTGTTTCTCTGAAAGATAAACCACCCCAGAGATGGCAGCTGCAGTTTCCTATTTCTTACTGAAATATACATGCATGCTTAGCCAAGTTGTGTAAGGCCTGTTTCACACATCCGGCGGGCGCCTTGCGGCGCCCCCGGCATTTTCCCGCAGCGCCGCATCTGAAAATCTGATGCGCCGCATGCGGCTTTTTTCGCATTGACATGCATTAGCGCCGCATGGCGCCGCATGTCAATGCGTTGCATGCGGTTTTGTCCGGATGTGGCGCAAATGTACATTGCGGCGTCCGGAAAAAACGCTGCATGTAACGTTTTTTTTTTTTGCCGGATGGTTTCTTATCTCTCCAAGCATCAGAAACCATCCGGCAAAAAAACGCATTTTGGCCGCCGGAAGTGTGAAAGCTTTTCACATGCGGCGCTGCGGCTAAATGCCGGGGGCGCCGTTTAGGCGCCCGCCGGATGTGTGAAACAGGCCTAAGTCAACAAGTCCAAAATAAAAGGAATGATTATATATTAAAAATTAGGTAATATTGTAAAAATGAATACCTTCTTGCAGATTTTTTTTAATTTATCTTCTGTCTTACTGTTGCAATTTAATTTACAAAATGTATAACATTGAGATATGTGACTATAACCATGATTTATAAAGTGGATTTTTCATTTTACTCCTGAAAGCAAAGTAAAAATTAAAGGCCATTAGTGACTAAAGTTTTATGACTTGTCACATCTTTAGACGTTAGTTAACTTGTATTATTTTCCTGTTAATCATGAGTAAGAGCAACATTTAACTACTGTGAGACAGTGAGGGGAGTCATATGCAAGGACTGTTATGTATCCCCTAGGATGTGTATAGAGGTATATTGAACCAACTGGAGTGCATTTTAATCAAAGCTACACTTGTGGTTACAAAGAAAAATAAAAGAGAGTATGGATTTGGTTAAACTATTTGACAAAGTTAGATTTTTAGTAATACCCGACATGGGCTTTCAATTTCAGGAGATTTGCAGGTTTGATAATGGGGCGACTCTCTCTCTCCACTCCGGGTTTTGGGAGTGGCTCTATGTCCACGATTCCAATTTAAACTCTCAGTTTTGTCTTGGGTATGTCAGTGTTTTGTTTGCAAGAGTCAGAATAGGAGGCTCTATGCAATACACGCAGGTGTGTGAGGTTAACACAGACCCAAGGAAAACAAAGCTTTTGACACACGCAAGAAGAATACGGCGGTGCAGTCGCCCATGGCAATGGTTTTTGATAGACTGTTTGAATGACCTGACTGCAATCTGGATGACAACGTTTACCTTACTTTGTGAGTTTTTGGAAATAAAGATGTTTTATATAGAAAAATGGCCAGTTAATTATTACCATATACATATACCAATGGCGACACAAAAAATAGCATAAATAAAGGAGAAAAAAGAGTCCAAAAAGTTGCCAATAAATTATACACTAATTAAATTTATTGAGAAAATCATCAAAAACTTCCACTAAAAACATCAGTATAGTAAAACAGTATAAGTATATTATTAGTATAACACAAAGTAGAGTATATGGATTACACTGTGATCAAATCACCGAGTGCTAATAAGTGACACAAAGATGGACGACAGGATATATACGGTAATTACAGAAAGGCCAAGAATTATGCACATAATATATTATATATATAAATTTGCATCAATCATCAAGTGCATATTCCTGAAATTAATAGTGACTTAGACAGATAGTGCCCCAGTGTAAACAAGCGACTAATCGCTACATGCCTCTATATAGTCAAAAAGCAGTATAACCAAATCACGGGAATAATTACCCATATGTGTAGAAATTCCATCTGGACCCCGGTCACCTTACCCCAATGCGCGTTTCGCATCAATAGTTACCGCTTCCTCAGTGGGTAAGTCTTGATGATTGATGCAAATTTATTTATATAATATATTATGTGCATAATTCTTGGCCTTTCTGTAATTATATATCCCGTCGTCCATCTTTGTGTCACTTATTAGCACTCAGTGATTTGATCACAGTGTAATCCATATACTCTTTGTCAGTGGCGTAGCAACTGTTTGTGGCGCCCGGGGCGGCAAATTTTAGGCCACACCCATAGCCACACCCATTTCACTGGTCACACCCATATCCACGCCCTGACCACACCCACTTAGCACTGCTGATCACACTGTTTCATAAACAATAATTATAAACACATACCACGGTGGCACAAGGGAACATGGGCAATTTATCTTCTAGTGCGCTACATTGGCACTAAAAGGTTTTGGATGTCACTTGCAAGAAGGGCTAGAATAGCAGAAAGACCCCAAAGTGCCCCCTTCTCAGAAACTACATGGGCTGAGTGTATGGCAGTGTGCGCCAGGTCCCGAGTAGTGGACACCCCCTATAAGCTAGGGCAGCAGTGGGCACAGCTTTGTCTGCAGGGCCGGGGGCTCCCTCATACCTACCTATGGAAGGTAACATGGAGGTCTCTCCTAGAGTTGGAACACCCGAAGGCAGCGCACGTAGTGGGCATTGCGCTACTACAGCTAGGTCCACCTCCGTTTCCAACATGGCCGCCGCCGGCTTCACCACATCACGTGATCCGTACCCATGACCGGTGACGTCACTGCTTTTAAGGTAGACCAGGGGGTAATTTGATGCCAGAAAGAATTGGGCTGGAGAAGGTTCGCCCCCTACCACAAATGACAGCTGGCTCAGCAGTCCGCCTCGTCCAGCCGTGATCAAAGGTCAGAGGCCGCGCAGAGCAGCAGAGAGGACGCGGCCGCCGCGCACAGTAAGTCATTCATTCATCCGCCTCATCGGCTGCAGCCGGCTCTGGTGCAGCTCCTGACGGCTACTGTCAATCACTCCTCTCAGTGGCTCTAATGATAGATATCATGAACTACCAAGATCAGTGATTGGCTGCAGCAGTGACGTGCGCTGTTACTTGTCACCTCTGCAGCCAAAACACAGAGATGGGAACTAGGCCTAAAAAGCGGCACTGGAGGTGGGGAGGGTGTTTGTTAATTTATATGGATAGAAGCGTTTGTGGGTCACATTTGTTAAAGTGGAAAGCCCCTTTAAGACAGACTAAAAATAATTTCCTGCTACAAACATCTGTTTTGCTCATTCCCCAATTATTGGCTCATCCACAGGGGCCATCACTTCTCCCGGGAAAGTTTCTGCGACCTTCACAGCTCTGCTGCATCACCGGCTGCACGACCACTCCCCTGCAGAAAGTTTATCGCGACATGCAGGGCGGCCATCACCTGCGATAGGACTGATCCCCGCACACCGCGTCCTCCCTCCCGTCCCGCAGCAGTTCACCCCGGATCTCACCTCGTACACAAGCTCGGTGTGCGCGTCCTGCCCGGGATCTGCCCGTCCTGGTGCCAGTGCTGAGGAGGCAAGACAGCTGCAGGCCCGGCCCCTCCACTGCAGCACGAGAGGGGCGGCGGCGGCCGGAGACGGAGAGATTTGGAAGCAGTTCAAGTTCTGTGGAGAGAGCTGGGTGCGGAGAGGAGGGTGACGCTGCCGGGGCCGGACAGCGAGCCACTACAAATCCCAGCAATCCTCCCCAGATCCCAGCCCACAACCCAGATCATCACCAGAAATCACCCCCAACCAGTTTACCTCCAACACAGTGCAGTCCGGAGCGCGGGGCTGCTGAACTGTGCCTCCGCGTTTCTCCTACAGAGGACAGGAAATGCTGCCGTGCCGCCCCCACACATGTGCCGCCTGGGGCGGACCGCCCCCCCCCGCCCCCCCACGCTACGCCACTGCTCTTTGTGTTATACTATGATGTTTTTAGTGGAAGTTTTTGATGATTTTCTCAATAAATTTAATTAGTGTATAATTTATTTGCACCTTTTTGGACTCTTTTTTTTTTCCTTTATTTATAAAGATGTTTTATGTTGAACTCTCTTGGTTCACTGCCTCTTTATGACACTGTGAACACCGCTGCAC
The DNA here is from genome assembly GCA_033576555.1 of Oophaga sylvatica. Classification (NCBI taxonomy): domain Eukaryota; kingdom Metazoa; phylum Chordata; class Amphibia; order Anura; family Dendrobatidae; genus Oophaga; species Oophaga sylvatica. Next base: position 86,149,238 of record JARQOD010000001.1, read on the forward strand.
TACACTACTTAAGGAGAACCTGTCATCAGGATTATACATATTAAACTAAAGGTATAGACCTAATGGTGCTGCTATACTGTTTAATACATACAATACCTTCCCTGCTGCACACTCATCCTGCCCTGCCCAGCTCCATAGAGGATAATGGGTCATGTAAATGGGGTTTCTCTGTAATCATACTGACCAAAGAATAAAGCTGCCTTATCAATTTTATCACATGCAGAACGGTATTAAAAAAAAAAAAAAAAAAACAATTCCTGAATTGCTGGTTTTTGCTCATTCTACCTCCCAAAAATCAGAATAGAAAGCGATAAAAAAATGTCATGTGTCTGAAAATTATACTAATATAAAGGTCAACTAGTCCTGCAAAAAAACAAGCCATCACATGACTCTGTTTGCTGAAATATGGAAAAATTATAGCTCTCAAAATATTGGGATGCAAAAATTAGTTTTTGCAATAAACAGCGTCTTTTAGTGTGTGACAGCAGCCAAACATAAAAACCCAATATAAATTTGGTATTGCTGTAATTGCACTGACCCTAATAATAAAATTGCCTAATCACTTATACCGCAAGAGGAACGACATGAAAAATAAAACCAATTTTTCACTAGCTGTTGATTTTTCCATTCTGCCTCCCAAAGATTGAAGTAAGGCTCGGCGCACATTTATCCTGCGCTCTGCACTGAGAGCTTACACCATGGTTTGCATGTAAATCTCTGAAATAGGTGATTCAGTTAGAACCCCTGGTGGAAGATTCCATATAATGAGGCAGATGGAGGCACTGTGGATGTCGTCTAACCTGTGATCTGGAGGTGTCTGTCTTTTTAGGCGAGCATAAAAGTGCTGTCGACCACAGTTTTGTGCACTTCTGAAAAAAAGGAGACAGCTGAACAGAGGCCAGATGGAGTCAACAGTAGCTCTGCTGTCTCATTATAGTGAGTGGATCTTTTGGGGGTTTCAGTTGAATCATATCACTCAGAGATTTAGATGGAAACTCCAAAGTGCTCAGGGTAAAGCGCAGGATAAATGTGATCCCAAACATTATGAAAATGTTACCAATGCAAACTTCAATTTAATCTGCAAAAAAAAGCAAGAAGCAAGTCCCCACTCAGGTCATTCATCTGTTAACAGAAATATATGGGGCTTCCACATTACTGGTAGGCAAAGGCTCTGGAAATGCAAAATGGCTCCTCACTTCTCAAAAGAAATTCAGCAAATTCTGCGCTCCCAATTCCAAATGAACCAGTGTGTCTAAACCAGACATAGTGCCCACATGTTTGGCATTTCTGTAGTGAGGAGAGGCCACCTAATTTATGGGTGCATGTCTCCATGAGCTGGGCATAACGTGCTGGTCACTACAACATACCGGTCACTACAGCATACTAGTCACTACAATGGCAGTTTGCAATTTTCACTCAGCAACATCCACTGTTGCTTGTTTCTGGAAAACATCCATGGAGTAAAAATCATCACTAACCTGTAGATAAATTCCCAAAGGGGTATAATTTCCAAAATAGGGTCACTTGAGGGGGGATTCTGCTTTTCTAGCACTAGGGGCTCGGTACATGGAGTTTGTAAACTATTCTAGGAAAATCTGCACTCCAGGAGGCAAATAGCACTGCATCCCTCCCGAGTCATCCTGTATGGCACAGCAGTACTGCACATCCACATACGGGTATTTCTACATTCAGAAATTGTGGAACCCATTTTGGTGCCATTTTTTTCCCAGTATAGAAATGTAAAATTTTGGTGGTAAAAATGTAATTATTTTTTCTTCACTGCCCAATGGTATAAAATTCTGTGACACAGCTTTGATGTCAATGTGGGGCTTAGTTTGTAAAATGTGGTCACTTATGGGGGTTCTGCTGTTCTGGCACCTCAGAGGCTCTGCCAATGTGACGTGGCGCCCTCAAACCAGTGCAGCAAAATTACACCAGTGCTGCACTGTAATATGGCGCTACTTCCCCTCAAAATTAGTTTTTGACCACATAAGAGGTATCTGTGAACTCAGGAGAAATTGCACAACAAATTTTTGGGTTCAAATTTCTCCTGTTACCCTTGTGAAAATACAAAATTTGGGGCTAAAAAAAGTTTTTGTGGGAATTTTTTTTTTTAATTTTCACTACTCAACTTTCTAAACTTCTGTGAAGCACTTGGGATTTCAAGGTGCTCACCACACATCTAAATACATTCCTTGAGGGGTCTAGTTTCCAAAATGGTGTCAGTTCTGGGTGGTTTCCTTTATTTAGGCACATCAGGGGCTCGCCAAACGTGACATGGTGTACGCTAATTATTCCAGCAAATATTACATTCATGCTCAGGAGAAATTGCTCAAATTGCATCGTGCAATTTCTTCAATTTCCCTTTTGAAAATAAAAAAAATTGGGTTTTAAGGAAAATTTTTGTGTAAAAAAGTTAAATGTTTATTTTTTTATTCCACATTCCATTAATTCCTGTAAAGCACCTGAAGGTTTAACCCCTTTCAGACATTGGGTGTAAATTTACGCCGATGTCAGACTCCCTCCCTTTGATGTAGGATCCGGCGTTGAGCCCACATCTGTTGTGAATGTGCTAGAAATGAATTCTGAGCAGAAGCTCCCTCTGGTGGTTACAAACAGTACTGAACTATCCAATGAAGATTGTGAAGATTGGCGATCAGGTGTTACTGACTGGTCTTATATAAGGGAGGTTCCCTCCCATCAGGGTTGCCGGTGATCAATTGTTCTGGTCTCATCTTTGATTCCTGTTCACTTTGTAGCTTGCTGTTTCGTGCCTGCATCTTCTGCTAACAGATAAGACATTTTCTTCTTTTAGTTTTTTGTGCTTGCTTTTTGCATTTTGTCCTGCACTTCTGTGGGGGTCTGCCGGGTCCCCTCCGGGGGCTTGTGCTCCTCTCAGTTTAGTTCAGCCACTGTTGTTTGTTCTTTTGCCTTTTCCAGTTTTTTCAGTGGCTGCTGTTTAGTTTTTGTTACACCAGAGAACTAATTTAGGTGGTAGAGGTCGTGTGATCTCAGGTGTTTTTGTAATTAGTAGAGTTGGTACTTTTCAGGGTTTTTTGGGATTACAGTAAGTGTCCTTCCTATCCTTTTCTATTTAGGAAGTTTGGGCCCCAAAGTTTGCTCATACTATTTTCTGTCTGTGTCTGTATTTCCCCTTGTCTAACCGCCATTACATGTTTGGGGGCTTTCTATGTTCTTTGGGGATCTGCTCCGGGGCAGATAGTTTTCTCTTTCTGTCTTTAGGTGTAGTTAGCTTCTCAGGCTGTGACGAGGCGTCTAGGACCAACGTAGGTACGCTCCACGGCTGCCTTTAGTTGTGGTGGTCAGTCAGGGTACTGCAATCCCATAGATTCCAACTTCTCTGGTGTATTTCCTTTTTTGCTTGCTCTCCTCAGCTACCAAATCATAACAGTATCACCGGCCCAAAAACTGATATTTGTATGGTACTCACAGAAGGGAAAAATAGTGTTAAAGAAAGAAGATTGTCAGAGTTGTCAGAGATTTTTTTTTTTTTTTTTTTCCCTCTGTATCTCTGGGTGCTGAGGAGGATTTTTTTTTTCTCTCAATGGAGTTTGCACAGTTGTCTGGCCGTGTGGATCAGCTTGCCACTGAGTTCGGAGTATTGCTACCTATCTTGCAGGTTGCCTGTTGTGGAACCTAGGATTCCCATGCCAGATTTGTTTTTAGGGGATCGAGCTAAATTTCTGAATTTCAAAAATAACTGTAAGTTGTTTTTTGCCTTGAAATCTAAGTCCTCAGGGAACGCAGCACAGCAGGTTCAAATTGTCATCTCTCTCCTGCGCGGCGATCCTCAGGATTGGGCTTTTTCCCTGACACCTGGGGACCCTGTTTTGAGTTATGTTGATGCATTTTTTCAGGCTCTGGGGTTATTGTACGATGAGCCTAATGTCACTGATCAAGCTGAAAAAGCCTTGTTGGCATTAAATCAGGGGCTTGAGGACGCTGAGTTATACTGTCAGAGACTCCGAAGGGGGGCAGTCCTGACCAAATGGAATGACGATGCTTTGGCAGCCCTTTTTCGGAAGGGTCTGTCAGAGAATGTAAAGGATGTTATGGTGGGATTCCCTGTCCCCTCTGGTCTCAATGATTCTATGTCATTAGCGATTCAAATTGACAGACGTTTGCGTGAGCGTAGAGGTATGCGTGGAATAGTGTTGCCTTGTGAACCAGCTTCTGAACCCATGCAGTGTGATAGAGTGGCTTCTGGGCACAGCGTCATGAGTTTCGAAAACGCAATGGGTTATGTTTCTACTGTGGTGATGCCTCTCATGCTATTTCAGTCTGCCCTAAGCGGGAAGACGTTTTGCACGCTCAGTTGTCTTGGGTAGTGTTCAGACTAAATTTTTGTTGACTGTTACCCTGATTTGCTCCCTGTCCACATTTTCTGCTCAGGCTTTCGTTGATTCGGGAGCAGCTTATTAACCTGATGGATTTTGATTTTGCTAAACGTTGTGGGTTTCCCTTGATACCCCTACGGAAGTCTATTCCCCTACTGGGGATCGATTCTACCCCTTTGGCTGAGAATAAACCTCAGTTCTCTACTCAGGTGATAATGAGGGTTGAAAACCTGATCATCAGGAGAGTTGCAAATTTTTGGTGCTGTATAATCTGCATGACATTATCGTACTGGGTTTCCCTTGGTTACAGTCTCATAATCCTGTTTTGGATTGGAAATCTGTGTCTGTAACCAGTTGGGGCTGCCAATGTGTTAATACCAACACTCCTGTTTTTTCTGCCTTCCCCCAGGCTCAGGATGTTCCTGACTTTTTGACTGATTTTTCTGATGTGTTTAGCGAAAGTAAATCTGCTTCCTTGCCCCCCCATAGGAGCTATGACTGCGCTATTGAATTAGTGCCTGGTAGTAAATTCCCTAAAGGTCGCCTTTTTAACTTGTCTGTACCTGAACATGACGCTATGCGGTCTTATATCAAGGAGTCATTGGAGAAGGGTCATATCAGACCATCCTCTTCACCCTTGGGTGCCGGTTTTTTCTTTGTGGCCAAAAAGGATGGTTCATTAAGGCCGTGTATTGATTATCGTCTCTTGAACAATATCACTGTGAAATATCAATATCCGTTACCCTTGATTTCTGACCTGTTTTCCAGGGTGAAAAGTGCTACTTGGTTTACCAAGCTTGACCTCAGGGGGCGTATAACCTTATTCGCATTAAGCACGGGGATGAATGGAAGACGGCATTTAATACCCCAGAGGGGCATTTTGAGTACCTAGTGATGCCCTTTGGGCTCACTAATGCTCCTTCTGTCTTCCAGTCCTTCATGAATGACATTTTCAGGGATTTTGTGGATAAATTTCTAATTGTTTATTTGGATGATATCTTGATTTTTTCCAATGACTGGGACTCTCATGTGAAACATGTTCGGACTGTGTTCCAGATTTTGAGAGAGAATGCTCTGTATGTGAAGGGATCAAAGTGTCTTTTTGGCGTACAGAGGATCTCATTTCTGGGATTCATTTTGTCCCCATCTGTTATTGATATGGACCCGGTCAAGGTTCAGGCCATCTGTGATTGGGTCCAACCTACTTCATTAAAGGCTCTTCAAAGATTCTTGGGTTTTGCCAATTTTTATCGTAAATTTATTGGTAATTTCTCTGTTATTGTTAAACCATTGACTGATTTGACCAAAAAGGGTTCTGATGTGGTGAATTGGCCTCCTGAGGCAGTCTCTGCGTTTCAGGAACTTAAGCAGAGATTCACTTCTGCTCCTGTTCTACGGCAGCCTGATGTTTCTCTGCCATTTCAGGTGGAGGTTGATGCCTCTGAAATTGGGGCAGGTGCCGTTTTGTCCCAAAGAGATCCAGAGACCTCTAAAAGTAACCCTTGTGCCTTTTTCTCTCGAAAATTTTCTCCAACTGAACGTAATTATGACGTGGGTAATCGGGAGTTATTGGCCATGAAGTGGGCTTTTGAAGAGTGGAGACATTGGCTGGAGGGAGCCAAACATCAGGTGGTGGTCCTCATGGACCATAAGAATCTGGTTTATCTGGAATCAGCCAAGCGACTTAATCCTAGACAGGCCAGGTGGGCCTTGTTTTTCACACGTTTTAATTTTGTGGTTTCCTTTCTTCCTGGCACTAAGAATGTTAAGGCGGATGCCCTCTCGAGGAGTTTCCTTGCGGACTCTCCTGAGTTATCTGATTCTGCTGTTATTTTGAAAGAGGGTGTAGTTCTTTCCGCCATCTCGCCCAATTTGAGACTGGCTCTGGAAGGGTGTCAGGAGGATAAACCCGAGCGCTGCCCTATTGGGAAATTGTTTGTCCCAGACCGATGGAAAAAGAGTGTGATGTCTGAGATTCATTGTTCCGCGTTGGCCAGTCATCCCGGAATTTTTGGTACCAGAGACTTGGTTAGTCGGTCCTTTTGGTGGCCTACTTTGTCTCGTGACGTCAGGGAATTTGTGCAGTCCTGCGGGACTTGCTCTCGCTCCAAGCCTTGCTCTCGCTCTAGTGGTTTGTTGATGCCATTGCCTGTGCCCAAGAGACCATGGACCCATATCTCTATGGATTTCATTTCCGACCTCCCTGTTTCTCAGAGAATGACCGTTATCTGGGTGATTTGTGATAGGTTTTCCAAAATGATACATCTTGTGCCATTACCTAAGTTGCCTTCCTCCTCTGAATTGGTGCCTTTGTTCCTTCAGTACATGGTTCGGTTACACGGCATTCCTGAGAACATTGTGTCTGACAGAGGAGTCCAGTTTGTTTCCAGATTTTGGAGGACTTTTTGTTCTAAACTTGGTGTTCAATTGTCTTTCTCCTCGGCTTTTCATCCTCAGACCAATGGACAAACTGAGAGAACAAACCAGACATTGGAGACTTATCTGAGATGCTTTGTGTCTGCTGATCAGGATGACTGGGTCTCTTTTTTGCCTTTGGCTGAGTTTGCTCTTAACAATAGGGCTAGCTCTGCCACTTTGATGTCTCCATTTTTCTGCAATTTTGGGTTTCACCCTCGATTTTCTTCAGGACAGACGGAGGCTTCTGTCTGTCCAGGTGTTGACTCTGTTGTGGAGCGTATGCAGCAGATTTGGGACCAGGTAGTGGAGAGGTTGTCCCTCTCTCAGGAGAGGGCCCAGCGGTTTGCCAACCGGCATAGGACTGATGGTCCTCGGTTTGAAGTGGGGGACTTGGTCTGGTTGTCCTCAAGAAATATCCCTATGAGAGTTGCATCTCCTAAGTTTAAGCCTAGGTTCATTGGACCTTATAAGATCATGGAGATTCTTAATCCTGTTTCCTTTCGTTTACTTCTTCCAGGGACATTTAAGATCCATAACGTGTTCCACAAGTCCACAAATATTGAATTCTCGTTTTTCTAGACAGAAACTCCAGTATTTGGTTAAGTGGAGAGGTTATGGTTAGGAGGACAATTCTTGGGTGTTTGCTTCGGACATCCATGCTAGGAGACTCATCCGTGCGTATCACAGAGCTCATCCTGACCGACCTGGTTGCTCAAATGAGGGTTCGGTGACCCCTCCTCAAGGGGGGGGTACTGTTGTGAATGTGCTAGAAATGAATTCTTATATAAGGGAGGTTCCCTCCCATCAGGGTTGCCGGTGATCAATTTTTCTGGTCTCATCTTTGATTCCTGTTCACTTTGTAGCTTGCTGTTTCGTGCCTGCATCTTCTGCTAACAGATAACACATTTTCTTTTTTAGTTTTTTGTGCTTGCTTTTTGCATTTTGTCCTGCACTTCTGTGGGGGTCTGCCGGGTCCCCTCCAGGGGCTTGTGCTCCTCTCAGTTTAGTTCAGCCACTGTTGTTTGTTCTTTTGCCTTTTCCAGTTTTTTCAGTGGCTGCTGTTTAGTTTTTGTTACACCAGAGAACTAATTTAGGTGGTAGAGGTCGTGTGATCTCAGGTGTTTTTGTAATTAGTAGAGTTGGTACTTTTCAGGGTTTTTTGGGATTACAGTAAGTGTCCTTCCTATCCTTTTCTATTTAGGAAGTTTGGGCCCCAAAGTTTGCTCATACTATTTTCTGTCTGTGTCTGTATTTCCCCTTGTCTAACCGCCATTACATGTTTGGGGGCTTTCTATGTTCTTTGGGGATCTGCTCCGGGGCAGATAGTTTTCCTCTTTCTGTCTTTAGGTGTAGTTAGCTTCTCAGGCTGTGACGAGGCGTCTAGGACCAACGTAGTACGCTCCACGGCTGCCTTTAGTTGTGGTGGTCAGTCAGGGTACTGCAATCCCATAGATTCCAACCTCTCTGATGTATTTCCTTTTTTGCTTGCTCTCCTCAGCTACCAAATCATAACACACATCTTTCCCGGCACGTCAGCAGTGTTGAACAGCTGACATGTGCCTGGAACAGCCGCGAGTGGAATCGCGATCAACCTCTGAGAGTGGCATTTAACATGCGCTTCTGGCAATCGTGCCGGAAATCCGCCCATTGGAGACCCGTGGTTGGCGCTCATAGCAAGTATTCTGCTACATACAGGTGATCTGATCATCGCCTGTATGTAGCAAAGCCGATCGGGTTATGGCAGCTTCTAGTCTCCCATGGAGTGAAAAAAAGTTTTTAAAAATATAAAAAAAATTAAAAAATATAAAAGTTCAAATCACCTCCCTTACTCCCAATTCAAAATAAAACAATAACAAAAATCAAACATTCACATATTTGGTATTGCCGCGTTCAGAATTGCCCGATCTATCAATAAAAAAAGGATTAACCTGATCGCTAAACGGTGTAGAGAGAAAAAAAGTCAAAACGCCAGAATTACTTTTTTGGTCGCCGCTGGCAATTCAAAGATCGAATCTGCACCGAAATGGTATCAGTGGTACTTGCTCAGCGCGCAAAAAATAAGCCCTCACCCAACCCGAGATCATGAAAAATGGAGTCACTACGGGTATCAGAAAATGGCGCAATTTTTTTTTAACAAAGTTTGGATTTTTTTTCACCACACATGTTTGGTGTCTATGAACTTGCAATGACCTGGAGAATCACAATGGCAGATCACTTTTAGCATTTAGTTAACCTAGTAAAAAAGCAAAACAAAAAACAAGTGTGGGATTGCACTTTTTTGCAATTTCACCGCACTTAGAATTTTTATTCCATTTTCGAGCACACGACATGGTAAAACCAATGATGTCGTTCAAAAGTAGAACTCGTCCCGCAAAAAACAAGCCCTCACATGGCAATATTGATGGAAAAAGAAAAAGTTTATGGCTCTAGGAAGAAGAGGAGCAAAAAATGAAGATGCAAAAACAAAAATACCTCTGGCTGTTAAGGGGTTAATAAACTTCTTGAATGTGGTTTTGAGTACCTTGATGGGTACAGTTTTTAGAATGGTGTAACTTTTGGGTATTTTGTGTTGTATAGTCTCACCATAGTCACATCAAATGTGATATGGTCGCTAAAAAAAATGGTTTTCTAAATTTTGTTATAAAATTTCTGGTCAACTTTTAACCCTTAAAACGTCGTAACAAAAAATTATGCTTCAAAAATTTTGCTGATGTAAAGTAGACATGTGGGAAATGTTATTTATTAACTATTTTGTGTGACAATAACTCGATTTAAGGGCATGAAAATTAAAAGTTTGAAAATTGAAAAATTTCAAAAATTTTCACCAAATTTCTGATTTTTTTACAAATAAATGTAAGTCATATCAAAGAAATTTTATCACTATCATTGTTAGGATTTACGGATCGCACCAAATATAAACTATGAGAAGGTGCGATCGCAACCCAGGGTCCACCGGGCGGTGATGGAGGAACCGCAGATAGAAAACAATGGCAGAGCGTAGCTGCGAGCCAGCACCGTAAACACACCGAGTTAAACGTCACTCCGTGTGAACAGAGTGCTAAGTACCTGACTCCATTACGACACAGAGCAGCACACAGACTGAAAGCACGCTAAGCTGTACCCTGTTTGACGTCACAGGAGTACAGCAAGTAAAAACGCTAGTTGGGGTCCCTATAATTTAATCCCCCACTGAGCTGGTGATTGAGCCTGCACTGTCACATGGTTTGTGAAACTCGCACATGCGACGCAGTCGCCCGGTGCAGGTGCAATGCTCAAGCGGGATTTTCCACCTTACACTGCCTGACAAGGAACACAATAGCATGGCCAGTAGCAGCACACGTGCATACAACTCCAGTCCAGAGGAGCCGGAATATACTTGGAAGTCGGCCCTAAACACGTGCACACAGGGTGGTAACTGTTCCAACACTCAAAACACAAATGCAAGTGATCTTAGCATGCCGACGGGCACCCCAAAGATCCTTTTATAGACTGCGTCTAAGTCCAGTCAGACAGGACCTTGCTTGCTGGCCAATCCGGAGCCAGCACATGGCCTGAGCAACTGATGACCAACCACCAATGAGAGGTCGCCACCTCACGAGCATGCTCAGTAGGGTGATTCCCGGACTTAGCCTCAGGAACGTCTGATCGTCGCTGCCTATTGCTAGTTACCATGGCAGTAGCTGGAGAACCAGCAGTAACAAAGCGCACAGCACGAGTCTGAGCAAGACGCTGAGACCGACGTCTTTGCTGTGCAGGCTCCACTGCGGTCGAAGAAGAATGGGAGACTGCAGAGGGAGATAAGGCTTGGGATCAATCAGTGCAGAGGGAGAATCCCTGCTCCCTGTCCCCAATGGAATAATTCTTCTCCGCTGGTGAGAAGGACTTGGAAAAGAAGAAGCAGGGCCATTTCCGACAGTGAGCATCCTTCTGATGCAACACAGCCCCACACCGACGGAAGAAGCATTCACCTCCAGGATGAAGGGCTTATCCACATCTGGCCGATGTAATACAGGAGCCCTAGCGAAATGGGATTTTAGGGAGACAAAGGCCTCAGAAACCTCTTTGGACCATAACTTAGGGTTAGCTCACTTCTTAGTTAGTGGGGAATGAACTGGTGGTAGTAATTAATAAACCCCATAAAGCGCTGCACCGCTTTAATGGAATGAGGCTCCTGCCAGTTCAACACCGGTTCCACCTTGGCAGGATCCATAGCCAAACCCTTGGCTGAGATGATGTAGCCCAGGAATGGTAAGGACTCCTGCTCAAAGAGACACTTCTCAAGTTTGGCATAGAGAGAGTTGGCACGCAAGAGTTCAAAAACTCTGGCAACGTCTCTACGGTGAGCATCCAGATCAGGAGAGAAAATAAGAATGTCATCCAAGTAGACGACTACTGAAGTAGATAACATCTGCCGAAAGATGTCATTGACAAAGTCCTGGAAGACGGCTGGAGCATTACAAAGACCAAATGGCATTACCAAGTATTCATAATGCCCATTCCAAGTGTTAAATGCTGTCTTCCATTCGTCACCCTCTCGAATATGTATTGGATTATATTGCAGATCAAATTTAGTAAATATTCTCACACTCGCAGTCTGTCAAACAGCTCGGAGGTAAGTGGCAGAGGATATTTATTTTTAATGGTGATGACGTTCAGACCCCTTTAATCTACACTACCGGTCAAAAGTTTAGGGTCACTTAGAAATTTCCTTATTTTTGAAAGAAAAGCAGTTTTTTTCCAATGAAGCTAACATTAAATGATTCAGAAATACACTCTATACAGTGTTAATGTGGTAAATGACTATTCTAGCGGCAAACGTCTAGTTTGTAATGCAATATCTTCATAGGTGTATAGAGGCCCATTTCCAACAACCATCACTCCAGTGTACTTATGGTATTTTGTGTTCGCTAACTGTGTAAGAAGGCTAATAGATGGTTAAAATACCCTTTAAAACCCTTGTGCAAGTATGTTAACACAGCTGAAAACCATTTGGTTGATTAGAGAAGCTATAAACCTGACCTTCCTTTGAGCTTGTTGAGAATCTGGAGCATTACATTTGTTGGTTCCATTAAACTCTCAAAATGGCCAAAAAAAAAGAACTTTCTTGTGAAACTCGACAGTCTATTCTTGTTCTTAGAAATGAAGGCTATTCCATGCAAAAAATTACCAAGAAACTGAAGAATTCATACAATGGTGTGTAGTACTCCCTTAAGAGGAGTGCACAAACAAGCTCTAACCAGAGAAGAAAGACAAGTGGGAGGCCCCGCTGCACAACTGAGCAACAAGACAAGTACATTAGAGTCTTTAGTTTGAAAAATTGACGCCTCACAGGTCCTCAACTGGCAGCTTCATTAAACAGTACACATTAAACGCCAGTGTCAACATCTACAGTGAAGAGGCGATTTGGGGATGCTGGCCTTCAGGGCAGATTGGCAAAACAAAGGCCAATATTCCTCTGTCCAATGTCTGTGTTCTTTTGCCCATATTAATCTTTTCCTTTCATTTAAGCCAGTCTTAAATATGGCTTTTGTTTTGCCAATCTGCCCTGAAGGCCAGCATCCCCAAATCGCCTCTTCACTGTAGATGTTGACACTGGCGTTTAATGTGTACTGTTTAATGAAGCTGCCAGTTGAGGACCTGTGAGGCGTCAATTTTTCAAACTAAAGACTCTAATGTACTTGTCTTGTTGCTCAGTTGTGCAGCGGGGCCTCCCACTTGTCTTTCTTCTCTGGTTAGAGCTTGTTTGTGCACTCCTCTAAAGGGAGTACTACACACCATTGTATGAATTCTTCAGTTTCTTGGTAATTTTTCGCATGGAATAGCCTTCATTTCTAAGAACAAGAATAGACTGTCGAGTTTCACAAGAAAGTTCTTTTTTTTTGGCCATTTTGAGAGTTTAATGGAACCAACAAATGTAATGCTCCAGATTCTCAACAAGCTCAAAGGAAGGTCAGGTTTATAGCTTCTCTAATCAACCAAACGGTTTTCAGCTGTGTTAACATACTTGCACAAGGGTTTTAAAGGGTATTTTAACCATCTATTAGCCTTCTTACACAGTTAGCGAACACAAAATACCATAAGTACACTGGAGTGATGGTTGTTGGAAATGGGCCGCTAAACACCTATGAAGATATTGCATTACAAACTAGACGTTTGCCGCTAGAATAGTCATTTACCACATTAACACTGTATAGAGTGTATTTCTGAATCATTTAATGTTAGCTTCATTGGAAAAAAACTGCTTTTCTTTCAAAAATAAGGAAATTTCTAAGTGACCCTAAACTTTTGACCGGTAGTGTATACGAGGACAAGTTCCCCGTTCTTCTGGACGAAGAAGAACCCAGCCCCAGCAGTAGACACAGATTTTCTAATATATCCCCTCGCCAGATTCTCCTTTATATATATGCCGACATCGCCTCAGTCTCTGGGAGCGACAAAGGTTATACATGCCCACGAGGTGGCTCTGCCCCCGGAATGAGTTCTATCGGACAATCATAGGGACGATGGGGAGGAAGAGTCTACGCGGCTTTCTTGGAGAACACATCCGCATACTGCCAGTAGAGCTTGGGTGCGAGGTTAGATCTGCTGGAACCTCGAACGACTCAACCAAGACTTGGGCCTTGAGACACTGTCCCTCGCATGACCTACTCCATCCCTGTATACTCCCAGTAGCCCAATCAATATGGGGTGAGGCAACCAGGGTATACCCAGCAATACCTCATCAATTCCCTCAGGGATGACTAGCAAGGAGATTAACTTCAGATGTTTTGGAGGAAACTCAAGGGAAAGCGGGATGGTCTGATGGGTGATCTGATAGGGTAGTGCTGAACCGTTAACCACTCGGATTGTAACGGGCTTAGAGAGCATCACCAGGGGTATTGCGTGCCGTTGGGCGAAGGAAGAGGACATAAAATTACCTTCTGCCCCGGAGTCCACGCAAGCCTCTGCAGCGAGTGAGGTCGACCCATAGGACAGTGTCACCTTGAACGTTATTTTGGAGGTCATGTTCGACGAGCCTAAAGCGCCCCCTCCAATAACCACTAAAGATGGACGTTCACTTTGACACCGGGTACGCTTGTTGGCGACATGACCAGTTTGATCACAGACAGTCCGAGTTGGTGAAGGACGAATGGAATGGGTTTTAGCCTCCATCCGATGACCCACCAGAGACTCTCTCGGTACATTAGTCCAAGCTGGAGACCCCAAAGGATTGGTAAATTTGGTGCCAACCGAATCCTTTACCTACTCCGGTCTCGTTCCAACCTTCATTCGGCATAGCGAAGGTCGATACGAGTGGAAACAGATATTAACTCCTCCAGTGTAGTGGGGATCTCCCTCGTGGCCAGTGCATCCTTAACATGGTCTGCAAGGCCCTTCCAAAACACTGGGACCAGGACCTTATCTGGCCACCCCAGTTCGGAAGCTAATGTCCGGAACAGAATGGCAAACTGGCTGGTCGGTAAAGAGCCCTGCGTCAGAGCCAGAAGTTGGAGCGCTACATCATGGGTAATCTGGGGTCCTAGAAAGACCTGTCTCAGGGCACTCAAAAAAGAGAAGCGCTCCGGACCACCAGGTCCTTACGTTCCCATAATGGCGTAGCCCATTCCAACACCCTGTCCATCAAGAGGGACACTACAAATCACACCTTGGCCCATTCAGACGAGAAACATGAACTCAGTAGCTTCATTATCTATAATAACTATATTAATGACCTGCTTTTCACATATAATTAAGATTATAGATGGTCAACTGTATGTACTCGATAAATGCATGTATGCTCTTTCCTAAAGAGGTATACAACGGCTGGGCTTATTTGAATAAAGGAGGAATTTTGTTTCTGACTCAGATACTACTGTCTCTTGTGTGTGATTCCATTTCTTTGCTCAAGCAATCCTAATAACATTTGACAACCGTCCAATATAATTGATGGTCTGACTTGAAGACCACCCTAACCCTGAACAGTGGGCCCCAAGAATCAATGTTACTGGTGGGCCTTTGCCAACCAGTCCAACACTGGCTACAGTTGGAAGTGACTCCTATCCTTGAATTCGCCGTAGTAGACACCCACTGCAGGTGGCAAAGGCTCAGCTGCTGTTATCATTGTGCATTGGTTGGTGGCGCTAACTCCTTAGCCAATGGAGGAAGGTATAAACCGAGACAAATCCATTTGACAATCATATCGATATTAAGATTTACTCACTTATAATTTACCTTCAATATTCAATATTCCCATTTTTAACTGAGGCTGATCTAACTTCTGAAACCACAAGATTTAATATCACCAGAAGATGTGGCTAGATAGCTAGTGGAAACGGAAATGTAGTTTTACAAGTTCTACATGCCGGCCATTAAAATGAATCGGCAACAATACACAACACAGATCAATGCTAATCTTTGTAGTAAACAGTTCCCCCTTTTTTGTGTCCATACACCCTAAGTGGGCATCGTGGTACGCTTCGTCTTGTGGACAACCCCACTGGAGCAATAGAAGCAAACGTGTACCAAATGTTAAATCAAATCTAGTGGGAGGAAAAAGACAGTTTTCTCAATCATTTGTGTGAGTCAGTCCAGTCCAGATGTTTGGGCTCGGACATCGGCATGTTTTACATTTTTGCCATGAATTGGTCTTCCATCACACTGTGTTGAATTGTCCCTTTATAGTGTAAAGATGCACCAACAGCAAATAAAGACATTCCACCTATAAATGTGCTCTGAAATGAATATATGTCACAGATGGAAATCTGCTTTGCAGTCATAACTAAAGAGCATGTTACAATGAACTGAATTTTTCTAATGTTTGCTCATGTTTCTTGGCAACATTTTCTATAACTTATTTCTGTCAACTGGAGCTCTACAGGGGAGCCACTTACAGACTTATTAAAAGGGAGAAGAGCAATAATCTAGATTGGTGAATTGTCATTCTATATTGTTCCCTGTGGAAAGAGATCCTGAAGTCATTAGAACCATTCCCTGGAATTACTTATGAAACATTAGCCTTTAACAAATGTCTTCCTATTGAGCTTTATAGCTCTTATCAACTGGTTTTATTACCTAATAACGCCGTCAGCTTTTATCTAATTTACCAAGTTACTATTAGTTTTACAAAAAAAAGTGGGAAAATAGATCAAATTGAAGAAAATATATCCTCTTGCTGTGTAATGTAGCTTGTAATATTGTTCTCAGAACAGCAATTGCTGAAATGTCCTGTGAAAGGCGATAAATACAAACCGACCTTCACAAAAGAAGTCATATGCTCCTACAATGCAGAATAGCCCAATGATTGCTATAATAACTCACTGTATTTAATGGAAATTGATACATTCATCCCCTACTGTGTAAATAGCTGTGTTCATTATGCATAAATTATTCATAAAGTATACTGTCCTGAGCAAATGCAATATATTATCCAAATAATTTCTAAAGTTCGTAAAACAACCATATTGGAAGGACAGACACTAAAAATAATCAAACTGCAACACATTATCACTGAATAATCTCTCCCTTTGCTCCCCACACTCAGAAAACTGGTCTGTTCTAAACACAGTTAAAGGTATGCTTTTTAAATTGATTTATTTACTGTAGTTAGCATGAAAATAAGCAAGTTTGCAATTGACTTGCATTTTCTCCTGCAATGAGAGCTTTTGACTATTATAGTGTACAGTTCGTTTCCATGGAGCACAACCTCCAGTGCCTGGCTGATAATACACAGTAGTTACATTCCAGGTGAGGAGTTAACTCTTATCATCCCAGTCATTTCTCTCCAGCCCGTTGATTTCTATATAGCAGTTAGCTGCTCACCTCTTTCCCCTCCCTCCTCATCTTAGGAAAGATATAAATCACCAGCTTGTAGCTTTCACAGCAGGTCTCCTAATCATGGCTCTTCTCTCAGAACCTGTGTCCTTGTTCAAATCTCCAGTTAACTCTATATGTAAATACAGACTCAGAACAAACCATCCATGGGTGAATGTGTTACAGCAGAACTTGTGTGGAGTCTACTAATACTACAGAGCTGCCACCCATGCTAGAGACAAGGAAAGAGGAAAAATGTAAGGAGATTGTATTGCTCTGAACAGCTCAAAAGACCCTGCAAATGTCCCTTTAAGGCCGGGGTCACACTTGCGAGTGCAATGCGAGAAACTCGCACCTCAATAACCGGCACTGCCGCCAGCACTCGGACCGGAGCGTTCAGCTGCATAGAAATACATGCAGTCGCACACTCCTGTCCCTAGTGCCGGCTGCAGTATCGGGTATTGGGGCGAAAGACTCGTGCGAGTTTCTCACATTGCACTCGCATGTGTGACCCCTGCCCAATACAATGTATTGCATATTTGAAAGCTAAAAGATTAAAGAGAATCTGCCACCATATTGTTGCCACCTAATATGAGAGCAGCATAATGAGACCCTGATACCAGCGATGTATCACTTACTTGGCTGCTTGCTGTAGTGTTGATAAAATCACTGTTTTATTAGCAGCAGATATACTAGAGGACTAGTAAATCTGCTGCCAGGAAGTCAAAGATTTCCATGACTTCTGCATAACTGTCACGCTGTCTAATGATATGTATACAATGTCAGTAAACTATTAATACAGGTACAACACTCTATACAACAACTAGTATAGCAACATCAGCATGTAAGTATAGAATAGATTTACCTGACACGATATCTGCTGAACTCAGGGTTAATCTTGAGGACTTGATGAGCTGAAACAGGAAAGAGGTGGACCGGGATCTAACCTGACCCTAAACTGGGGTCCTAACTAATCCCTCACCTTGGAGGTACTGATAATGGTTCAGAGGTCCAAGTCTCCAACCTAACCCTGTCTCCTATCAGACCCTGAACCCTGTAATCAGTCCTAAGAAGGATCCTGACTACCACCAAAGGGATATGGGCTGATCTCAGCTAAATACACAGATTAGACATATAAGACAGACAGGATAACACACGCTTGCATACACACTCAAACACCAAAGGAACATAAATGGTCTGGGAAATAAACTCTAACCAAGTTGAGCTTAGAACAACTAAGGAGCTCACAACTAAAGTCTATACAGATTCATTCCTATCTGTGGTCTGCATGAAGGTTTCACTGGCAACTCCCCAAGCAGACAGCCAGGAATTTAAAGGAAACCAATCAACAAATAATCAGTTGCAGCCGGGAGAAACTGCACCCAGTCCCAGCACCGAGCACAGACAGAATTAACTCCCTAGCTGCCAAACACAAAGAAACAGCAGCTCAGCTGTGAGAAGTCAAAATGTGCAACCGCGACGATCTTCGTGGCAATGCACACATGACAGTACCCCCCCTTCTACGAGGGGCCTCCGGACCCTCAGGGCCAGGCCTGCCCGGGTGAGTTCTGTGGAAGGTCCGAACCAAACGATCTGCGTTAACATCAGACGCAGGGACCCACGTCCTCTCCTCCGGACCATACACCTTCCAATGCACCAAGTACTGAAGGGACCGGCGATTCAGACGTGAGTCAATGATCTTTGATACTTGAAATTCCAAGTTACCATTGACCAACACAGGAGGAGGAGGTAGAGGTGACGGTATGACTGGTGCCACATACATTTTAAGTAATGACTTGTGGAACACATTATGAATTTTAAACGTAGGAGGGAGGTCCAGACGAAATGCCACAGGATTAATTATGGAACTGATCCTGTATGGCCCGATGAATCTGGGACCCAGTTTCCAGGAGGGCACTTTAAGTTTTATATTCCTGGTAGACAACCATACCAGATCGTTCACATTCAGATCTGGACCAGAAACTCTCCTCCTATCAGCCATACGTTTGTAACGGTTCCCCATCGCACTCAGATTATTCAATACACCTCTCCACACAGAAGCAAGTGACGATGAGAAACGCTCCTCCTCAGGAACCCCAGAAGGGCCCCCCCATTGAAAGTACAAAACTGGGGATGGAAACCATATGCCCCAAAAAACGGGGACTTACCAGTGGACTCGCTCCGCCTGTTGTTAAGAGCGAACTCTGCCAGAGGCAAGAAAGAAGACCAGTCCTCTTGGTTCTCTGAGACAAAACACCGGAGATATGTCTCTAAGCTCTGATTCAGACGCTCTGTCTGACCATTGGTCTGCGGATTAAAAGCCGAGGAAAATGACAATTGCATCCCCCGACGTAAACAAAATGCCCTCCAAAATTTGGACACAAACTGAGACCCCCTATCTGACACCACATCAGAAGGCAACCCATGAAGTCTAACGATCTCCCTAATGAACACCTGCGCCAGAGTTTTAGCATTAGGGAGTGCAGGAAGAGCAACGAAATGTGCCATCTTACTGAACCTGTCAACAACCACCAGTATGACAGTATTCCCTGACGACGGAGGAAGGTCCGTAATGAAGTCCATAGATAAATGAGTCCATGGACGCTCTGGAAGTTTCAAGGGTAAAAGGGTCCCAGACGGACGGGTATGAGGGGTTTTAGAGCGAGCACACACCCCACATGACGCGACAAAAGTTATAACATCTTTATTAGCATTAGGCCACCAAAACCGGCGAGAAAGGAGATCTAAAGTAGCCTTACTCCCTGGATGTCCTGCTAGAGCAGAATTATGATGTGCCTCAATAACCTTTTGTCTCAACAGATTTGGGACAAACAGTCTCCCTGGAGGTCCTGCAGGGGCGTCCCCCTGAGCCTCTAACACCTCCTCCTCAAGCTCAGAAAATACAGCCGACACTACCACCCCCTCCTGAAGGATAGGACTCGGGTCATCCGTTTTCCCGGCCCCTGGGAAACTGCGAGACAAGGCATCAGCCTTTATATTCTTAGACCCCGGGCGATAAGTGACGACAAAATTAAACCTGGTAAAAAACAACGACCATCGAGCTTGTCTGGAATTCAGACGCTTAGCGGATTCCAAATACAACAGGTTCTTGTGATCAGTAATAACGGTAACCGGGTGGACTGCCCCCTCCAAAAAGTGACGCCATTCTTCAAAAGCTAACTTAATGGCCAAAAGTTCCCTATTGCCGATATCATAATTCCTTTCGGCGGACGACAATTTCTTAGAAAAGAAAGCGCACGGATGCCATTTACCAGGGGACGGACCCTGGGACAATATAGCACCCACCCCTACGTCAGACGCATCCACCTCCACAATGAACGGCTGAGATGCATCTGGTTGGATGAGAACGGGTGCCGAAGCAAAACATTTCTTCAAAGAGGAAAAGGCTTGGCAAGCTTTGTCCGACCATTTAGAAAAATCCGTCCCTTTTCTTGTCATGTCAGTGAGAGGTTTGACGACAGATGAGAAATTACAAATAAATTTCCGGTAGTAGTTAGCAAACCCCAAAAAAACGCTGCAGAGCCTTAAGATCCCCTGGCTGATCCCATTCAAGCACTGCTCTCACCTTTTCAGGGTCCATACGGAAACCGGAGGCTGATGTCATGGGTGCATCGCCACGAAGATCGTCGCGATTGCACATTCTGACTTCTCACAGCTGAGCTGCTGTTTCTTTGTGTTTGGTAATGAGAGAGTTAATTTTACCTAGCTCTTTGCTAAGACTAGGTC
Organism: Oophaga sylvatica; assembly: GCA_033576555.1. NCBI lineage: Eukaryota > Metazoa > Chordata > Amphibia > Anura > Dendrobatidae > Oophaga > Oophaga sylvatica. The sequence goes on from JARQOD010000001.1 coordinate 86,169,550, forward strand.
CAGCCTCGCCCGGCTGCTTTTGATTATGTTCTAATTAGTTTCCTTTATATTCCTGCCAGTCTGGGTGTTAGACGCCGGTGAAAGCATTCATGTAGTCTAGCAGACTGGAGCGGTTCTGAGAATACTTAAGCTAAGAGCTCCTTAGTTGTTTTTACTCTTATAGCTTATAGTTTATCTCTGAGACCTTAGGTGTTCCTACTGTGTGTGAGTGTTGTATGTAAGACTTTATTTACTTTATTTCTTGTCTTTCTTGTATGTCTTTCTGTTCATTAACCGTTACCTGTTCATTCCCTTTGGTGGTAATCAGGGTCCTTCTTAGGACTAGATTACAGTTGGCAGGGATTGATAGGAGACAGGGTTTACGCTGGTGGCCTGGACCTCTGTACCTTTAACAGTACCTCCAGTTAGAGGATTAGTCAGGACCCCAGTTTAGGGTCAGCATAGACCCCGGTCACCCTCTAGTCGGAGACAGCGTATAACGGATTCAGTATTGACCCACTGGACATTCTGTCAGGTAATTCTATGTTATCATATATCTATGCGCATGTTATATAGTATGTTGCCCTTTTGATATAGATTACTGACATCACATATATATATCTGCTATACAGCGTGACAGCTGACACCAAAAAACCCAAAAACTGAAGTTCCTGTACGGCAAATACACACTTCTCCAGTTTGGCGTATAGTTTATTGTCTCGCAAGATCTGCAACACCTGTCTCACATGCTCCTGATGAGACACAAGATCTGGCGAGTAAATTAAAATGTCGTCCAAATATACAACCACAAACAGCCCCACAAGGTGACGAAAAATGTCATTAACAAAATGTTGGAATACTGCTGGTGCAGTAGTCAGACCAAAAGGCATGACTAGGTTCTCATAATGTCCCTCCGGCGTGTTAAACGCCGTTTTCCACTCATCCCCCTCTTTTATCCTAATCAGATTATACGCCCCCCTGAGATCCAATTTAGAGAACCATTTGGCGCCAACAATTTGATTGAAGAGATCAGGAATAAGAGGGAGTGGATACGGATCTCGAACAGTAATCCGATTAAGTTCGCGGAAATCCAAGCAAGGGCGTAGGCCTCCATCTTTCTTCTTCACAAAGAAGAACCCCGCGGCTACTGGGGAAGATGAAGGTCTAATATGCCCTTTGACCAGACTTTCAGAAATATAATCTTTCATAGCCTGCCTCTCAGGACCAGAAAGATTATACAACCTAGCTTTAGGCAACTTAGCATCAGGAAGGAGATTAATAGAGCAGTCATACACGCGATGAGGAGGCAACTCCTGACACCCCTCCTCAGAGAAAACATCCCCAAAATCCTCCAAAAAAGGAGGCAATGTACTAGGCACGACCGCACTGATGACTGTGTTCATGCAGTTGCTTTTGCAAAACTCACCCCATTGGCTTATTTCTCTGGACTGCCAATTAATCACAGGGTTATGTTTAACCAACCAAGGAAGTCCCAACACAATGGGAGTAGGTAGACCCTCCAACACAAAACAAGATAATTGTTCCCTATGTATTGCCCCTACCCGAAGGTCAATGTTATGAACCTCATGAACAAAGCTACCTTGGCCGAGAGGCCTAGCGTCAATGGAGAATATAGGGATCGGTTTGACCAATACACTCAGATGCATACCTTGAGCCTGAGCAAACTGAGCGTCAACCAGGTTAGCCCCGGAACCACTATCAAGAAGAACAGACAATCTCTCCACTCTCATACCAACTACCACCTCCACTGGTACAAGGAACTGAGAAGAACTGGCGGATGAAATACATACTCCCAGGTTGTCGTCCACCACACAACCTGGGATTAACAGTTTTCCGGCGACTTTTGGCTCAACAAGGCACGGGATGGACATTCTCCAACAAAATGTCCCTCTTTCCCGCAGAAAAAACATCTTCTAGTCCTGCGGCGTACCGCCAATCCCCTCCTACGAAATGATGTCCCTCCCAACTGCATAGGCTCATCCGAACAGACAAGGGGAACCTCAACATAAGGGACTTTAGTGGTAGGTGGAGAAACAACAGGGAGTGGGGTTACCTCACCCCTCTCCCGAAGCCGTCTATCAGTACGGATAGCTAAGGCCATAGCAGCCTCCAGTGAATGAGGAGACTCATACTGAGCCAAAACGTCTTTTAATTTATCAGAAAGCCCATGACAAAACTGGCTCCTAAGAGCTGGGTCATTCCACTGAGTATCTGTGGCCCATCTACGAAACTCAGAAGCAAATTCCTCTGCCGGACGATCTCCCTGCTGTATCTTATGTAATTTTGTCTCAGCAAGAGAGACCCGATCTGGGTCATCATATACCAATCCCAGGGCGGTAAAAAATTGATCTACAGACTGTAGAGCCGGGATCCCGGAGGAAGGGAAAATGCCCAGGATTGAGGGTCCCCTTGCAGAAGTGAGATAACAATTCCCACTCTCTGCTCATCACTCCCTGATGATCGAGGCCGAAGCCGAAAATACAATTTACATGCCTCCCGGAAGGTGAAAAATTTGTCTCGCCCACCAGTGAACCTGTCCGGGAGAGCTACTTTAGGTTCAACTCTGGTTTGCTCCAGGGGAGACAAAACTTTGGACTTAATGTCCGTCAGCTCCATGGATAATCCCTGCAACTGCAGAGCCAGCTGGGCTACTGGATCCATGGTAACTGGAGATAATTTTTAGTGGCCAGTGAAAATGTCACGCTGTCTAATGATATGTATACAATGTCAGTAAACTATTAATACAGGAACAACACTCTATACAACAAGTAGTATAGCAACATCAGCATGTAAGTATAGAATAGATTTACCTGACACGATATCTGCTGAACTCAGGGTTAATCTTGAGGACTTGATGAGCTGAAACAGGAAAGAGGTGGACCGGGATCTAACCTGACCCTAAACTGGGGTCCTAACTAATCCCTCACCTTGGAGGTACTGATAATGGTTCAGAGGTCCAAGTCTCCAACCTAACCCTGTCTCCTATCAGACCCTGAACCCTGTAATCAGTCCTAAGAAGGATCCTGACTACCACCAAAGGGATATGGGCTGATCTCAGCTAAATACACAGATTAGACATATAAGACAGACAGGATAACACACGCTTGCATACACACTCAAACACCAAAGGAACATAAATGGTCTGGGAAATAAACTCTAACCAAGTTGAGCTTAGAACAACTAAGGAGCTCACAACTAAAGTCTATACAGATTCATTCCTATCTGTGGTCTGCATGAAGGTTTCACTGGCAACTCCCCAAGCAGACAGCCAGGAATTTAAAGGAAACCAATCAACAAATAATCAATTGCAGCCGGGAGAAACTGCACCCAGTCCCAGCACCGAGCACAGACAGAATTAACTCCCTAGCTGCCAAACACAAAGAAACAGCAGCTCAGCTGTGAGAAGTCAAAATGTGCAACCGCGACGATCTTCGTGGCCATGCACACATGACAATAACCCCTCCTCCACCAGTGATTGGCAGCTTTCTGTGTACGCTGTACGTGGTCACATCTATGGGCCGGACACAGATCTTCCAGGGAGTCTGCCTATAGAAATTATGTTAAATGAAAGGAGGCATTACCAGTGTCAGTCAAGTATATCAGGAGAGCAGACTGTCAATCATTACATGTCTCACACTGGTAGCGCCCCTTACATTTAAAGGGAATCTGTCACCCTAAATTGGCGGGATATTTAAATGATGGCAGTCAGGTCAGATGGGCGGTGTTTTGGGTACTTGCCTTAACATGTTGTTCGCCGCTGTCTCCATTATTTCTGGGAATTGTAGTCGTTGCCCTCCATATAACGCGCCTGCGCATTGCAATCTTGAATTGCGCACGCACAGTATGCTTTGCCCGCAGATTGCAATGCGCAGGCGCGTTATATGGAGGGCAACGACTACAATTCCCAGAAATAATGGAGACAGCGGCGAACAACATGTTAAGGCAAGTACCCAAAACACCGCCTATCTGACCTGACTGCCATCATTTAAATATCCCCAATTTAGGGTGACAGATTCCCTTTAAAATAATCTCTAGAGGCAGATTCTCTGGGAGATCTATGTCTGGCCCATAGATCTTAATGGCTAATTTACTGTACATGTTAAGAAAAATGTGGGTTGCTCTGGAATAAAACATTAAATCACAGATATCAAGCTATCACTTTATTCAGCCTCCTATGACCTACATGATTCCCTATAGTAAAATAACTAAACCTTGCATCAAAAATACATAAGACAGAACATTTTATTAGGCTCTAGTTTTGAAAACTCTGTTTACATCTGAAGGCATGTTTCAGGTTTTCAATAAGCTGACTATGTAGTGAATTTGCTGCAAAAAACACTGAATTGTCATGGATTATCAGGATCCATAAACCAACCAGATTTATTCTGCAAGAAATGAACTGATCTTTATTCATTATATATTCCAAACTAAAATGCTGTATCCTTGCAATGTTGCAAAAAATTGTCAAATATGTCATCCATTGGAACTTTACGTATCATGAAGCTCTGTAATCTGCCATTTACTCTTTTTGAGTGCACAGTTCCACTTCTTCAGCATTCTGTCAGCGTTATAGGTCTCGCTAACCAGCACGGCTCCCGCCCTGCTGTTATGCCTGTATCTAGTTTGACATTCATGAGAGAAGGAACAGAGACATAATATCCTGCCTCCACTATCCATAATCTGTCAGTGTCTTTCCTGCAGATTTCACTTTACAATTGACATTGGACAATGGGTCAAGCAGAAAGTGGCCGACACTGTGGAGCGATTTGTTGGTGATAGGACAATATAATTTAAAAATAAAGTAACTGATATATTGTCTATTTGTCATATTAACTGACAAATGAGATTAAGTTGTCTGAATATACAATGACCATTTATACTCAAAACAGCTTCCATGGTTCACCAATAGGATTTACGTCAGAAAATTTGAAGCATATCTCTCATGAAGAGCTGTAAAGGGGCCTATTGTCTATAGCAGTGGTCCCCAAACTTTCTGACCTTGAGAACCACATTCAGCTCCGAGAGAAGGTCGTGAGCCACATCCATCTCCTGCCCCCCTCACAGTAGTGGCAACCAAAGCCCCCATTACTGGTAGAATGATAACAAAAGCTTTTCCACAAAACTCATCCCAAAGCAAAATATCAAGATTCAGGGGTTCCCAAAGTACTCAGTATTTTCCCATCAAGCACTCTCAACACACTGTTGCATCCAGCTTCAAGCACCACCTCTGACAAGTAGTATCATCCTCTATTAAATCACATAAATGTTGGCTCACAGCATCTCATGAAAACATAGGGTTAACTTTACCCACAGTTGAAGCGCACGTCAAGTCCAAGGAGTCCTTCTTGTAAGACATTCAAACGTCCCATAAGGAATAGGGACAGCGCCTCACACGTTGGTGGAATTACATCACCTTTAATCTGCCTTCTGTTGCGACGTTTCAATCAACAAGATCTTTATGAAGCATGCTTGATGAAGATCTTGTTGATCGAAACGTGGCAACAGAAGGCAGAATAAAGGTGATGTAATTCCACCAACGTGTGAGGCGCTGTCCCTATTCCTTTTAGGTAGTATCTGTTATGTTAGGTAGCTGAGGAGAAATAGCAAAAATGGTAATACACCAGAGAGGCTGGAACCTATTGGATTGCAGTAACCTGAACTAACCACACAACTAGAGGTAGCCGTGGAGCGTTCCTACGTTGATCCTAGACGCCTCGTCACAGCCTGAGAGATAACTACACCTAAAGGCAGAAAGATGAAAGCTATCTGCCCCGGAGCAGATCCCCAAAGAAAATAGGAAGCCCCCAAACATGTAATGGCGGTTAGACAAGAAGAAGGCACGGACACAGACAGAAAATAGAATGAGCAAACGCTGGGGCCCAATTTGTCTAGACAGAAAAGTACAGGAAAGAATTCTGACTGCAATCCAAAAAAACCCTAAAAAATACCAACACTTCTGATTGCCAAAAAACCTGAGATCACACGATCTCAACCACCTAAATCAGATCTCTGGTGTAACAAAACCAAGCCGCAGCCACTGAAAAAATAGGAAAAAGCAAATGAACAAATAACAGTGGCTACAGATAAACTGAGAGGAGCACAGGCCCCAGGAGGGGACCCGGCTGAACTCCAAAAGTGCAGAAAACTATGCAAAAAGAAAGCACAAAAAGAAACGCAAAAATATCTTATCTGAAAGCAGCTGATGCAGGCAAGACTCCAGCAAACTTCCAAATGAACCAGGAACCACAATTGAGACAAGAACAATTGATCACCGGCAACCATCATGGGAGGGAACCTCCCTTATATCAGTCCAGTCAGTGATCCCAGATTGCCATTCCTTGCTGGAAGGTTCAGTACTGTCTGTAACCACCAGAGGGAGCCTCTGCTCAGAAACCATCTTTAGCACATTCACAACAGTATCATCCTGTCTCCAGTGTTACATACTTAAATTTATCTCTAAACCCCTAAGACCAGTATATGTGCATCCAGATCTGCTCTTCTGTGCGGGGCTACTCACATAATTCACTATTTTGAGATGTCATCATACCTGTTTGCTAAAGCTGTAGCTAATGCTCCAAGCTAGCAGACAGCATTTCATGGGACCGCGAGCCACATGTGGCTCCTGCGCTTCAGGTTGGGGACCCCTGGTCTATAGCATCACACCCCATAAATGGAAGGTCAATATAAAAAGTACATTTAATTTTAAAATGCTAATTAAATAGGATCTTTCACCAGTACGAGTATGTTAAACTGTTCACATAAAGGAATAGTGGCTGCCTTTCCGAACTCCATTGTGGAGATATTCACTAGTAAAATTTATAAGCTAATTTTTGCAGTGGTTTTGCGTCTGCAGAGATTCTTTTTTAGGTCGGCCACTTTTTTTCCCTGCATGAGGTTAACCAATCACAAGCAGTTGACATCATGGGGGAAAAATAAAAAGAACACCCCCACAGGGATGGTCAGACCTAGCTTTTTCTGTGTGAGACATGTAATGACCTCACTGCTAAACCCTACTGTGATTACAAGTTGGGCAGGGGAGTAGTGCAGAGCTGTTTGTCATTACAAACACCTCTTGCAGCTCTCCTCTCTCCTTTCACAGTGCTATCAGCTCTTCTCTACATCCCTTACTACCACAATAACTGCTGTGAAATGAGAACTGCAAGAAGTGTTTCAAAATGACATACAGTACTGCTCTACTCCCCTTCTATGCACACTAACTGCTGTGAGAGAAGAGCTTCAAGAAAGGTTTATAATGACACACAGCTCTGCTGTATTCCTCTTTCTGTAAACTGACTGCTGTGAAATGAGAGCTGCAAGTGGTGTTTGTAGTAACACAAATCTCTGACTGCTTGTAATCTTAGTAGGTACTGGCAGTGAGATTAGTGAAAAGAGCAGGGCTGTGTGTCATTACATATCTACTACAGAGAAGAAGAGAAAGCTGGTTCTGACCTTTTCTTTTTTTGTCAATTGAGTCGCCCTCCAGAGCAATGGGAACTCGGATCTGAGCCTATAGACTACAATAGGGGATGTCACGGCAACACAGCTCAGTCCGTGGCTCTGAGGTTCACCTTTTAATGTGGGATATTTACAGGTGACATGAATATTGAAATGGGGAATTCGTGACGCCACTTGTGGTACCTGGTCAGGGTGACCAGCGCTGCTATGCAGATCCTCTGAAGGGTTAATATTGTGCAGCTAGATGTTAAGCCTTCCACAAGTAAGGCTAAGTCCTCCCGGGCAGATAGATGTGCAGGGGTGCAGAACAGACGGGGACCCGGCAGTTAGGAGTAATAAGGGAGACACACACATAAGTCACTTTGGTACCTTTACTGAAGATGTTGCAGGCACTCCCGGAGCACTGTAGGGTGAAGGGTGCACATCCAGATTCCTCCACTGAGTAGGTGTGTGGCCTCCTGTTCCTTGCCTTTATGTGATAAAGTCCAGACCTGCTTGTAGCTAGGCCTAACTTGGTCTCCGTCTTGCACCTGGCTGACCTTGTGGTTGGACCCCTTCTTGAAGTACACAGTCTCTATTTGCAGTGCACTGCTGGACTCCGTCCTCCTGGTCCGGTTACGTATCAGCTCTGTGGTACTCCTGGGACTTGTAGTCCTCCAGGAACTCCGGTGTTCTCCTAATGGGTCGTGGAGATCCCTATAGGCTCGGACCCCGGTGTACGGTCAATACTTGCTGAGGTAAGCTGTAAAGGCTTTTCTACCCCTGTTACTGCTCTTTCCACTCTCCTTCGGCCTACCTGGGCCCTCACACGATCACACACTGGCAGTTGGTGGGCTGCCTCTTCGCCGCTCTTTAAGCGTCGGCATGCTTTCTCACTCCTAGATTCAGCTCTGACTAGGCTGGAGTGGTTTCTGTTCCACTCTTTACTAGACTCCACTCTCTGAACTGAATAGCTCTGCAGCCTCTCTAATCTCAGCTCTGCACTTCACCTTACTGCAGGCTGACTGAGTTCTCTGAGGTGACTGGCTGACTGACTGACTAACTACTGAAACTTCCTATGTGCAACTCTTTTTATATGTCTAAACAGCTCCCTTGGTGGTCTTTGGATAAGTGAACGTGTGTGAATGTGTATAATGACCTCTAGTGGTATATTCTTTCAGTGCACCCTTCTGGGAGATATGGATTCAGTCGCAGCTGGGCTCCACACAATCGCATGACAAGTCCTGCTTATGATTGGTCAACATCATGCATGGCAAAAGTAACCACTTCCAGAGAGGAATCTCTATTCACGCCCCCTTGGTCTTAGCAACATTTGGCATATCAACTTTACTAATATCTTTGCAATGGAAATAAGATATTAAAAAATAAAAACTGCACTGCTCTGCAGCCACTATTCCATGATGTGGCCAGTTTCACATGCAAAAACTGGTGAAAAGTCCTCTTTAACTAGGGTGGGAAAAATAAAAAAAAAGAATGTGTATATAGAATCCACTATAACAAGAAGATATCTTTTGGCACAGAAAGGAAATGATATGTAAAAGATCTACAGGTTAACATCAGCTATATGACCAGCTAAGCCATTTTTTAACCTATTATGTAATTATATAATAAAATTCTCTATTTGAAATTAAGGAAAAACTCACCCTTCAAAGCAATGTGCCACTGTTAATACCCATTTCTTCCCTATAAGGACACAGCCGCAAATGTGCCCACTAGGTTCACTCTGCAAAGAGCATTGCCATGGCCATCTACCAGGTCGACTGGTTCTGCCACCAAGTATCCTCTTGTTCATTCGTGCTGCAGGGCGACGTCCACAATCTGAATAGACATGAACAGGCAAGATATTCACATCTCATTTATATCATCTTATTACATAGAATGGAAATACATAAAGATTAGAATGGTGAAAAAAATGGTAATTCTACCTAATTGTTAGAGATGAGCAAAATATTTGTGATGCCCTGCAATGTCTCCTGTATCAAATGGACCAGGGCAACCTTCATTCTGCGACATTGACATTGCATGAGGCCTATTTACGTGCAACATCATGATGTAGATTGGATGCTGGATGAATCTTTTTGCTCAATTGTAATAATTATAGTCTTTATTTGTAATAATTTGTGGTCCTTTGTAGTTTACCAAACAATAATCATACCTTTGCATTTAATGAAGCTGAAAATTTTAAAAAATGACAAAAATATATTTTGCTTGTGACGATAGTATGACTATATACAGAAACAAAAACAAAGTTTGGTATTTTAACCAATAAAGCATTGCTTTTAGCACATTCCATTTCATGCAGTGCAATTGATCATATAAACTGTCCTACAGATATGGGGATACAATGAGGCGACATTATTACTTCGTGCTTGGTGCTGTATTCATGTCCTGATGAGGGTTCTAACAACCGCATATACTAATATTGTAATGGAGGTCATGGAGGAGGATTTCATCTATGCCATCACTTCAGGCAGATGTTGAGGTGGTTGCAGTACGTCATATGTTCAGGTGTTGGTGGTACATAGATGATTTCTTTCTTTGTGATGTTAGCTATGATGAATTGTATGATTTTCATATATATCTCAATCAACTTGACTCTGATTTAAATTAACTCTTGTCAGCTCTTCCAAGTTAATTCAATTTCTTGATGTTCTGGGTTTTTTGGAGATCTATCACTTGAGTACTACACTTTATTTCCAGGGTTACCCTAAACAACTCATCAACAAAATAGGTCAATAGTGCCAAGTCTTTGCCCCACACATGTATCTACTCTTGTATCTTTTTAACTCATGGTATATTGGTGAAATGATGTAGGTCTTTAAGATAAGTGTCAATCATCACCGATATACCATAAGGAAGAGAAGACTAGATCTTCCACTGTCTACATTTTGTTGACTCTGGCCACCACCAACATAAGCTTAGATTTCAGAATCAGTGATCATGTCCTCTCCTTTAGAAGTGAAGGAGATAGTGAACAGTTATTAAAAAGAAAAGAATGGGAAATATTTATAAGACTTAACACACTGAAAAGTAATGGTCTCAATGTTGAATTTAAACTTAGTTCTATTTTGCGCCTTACATACTTGCGATGTACTGTACAGTGACTCTGGAATGTTGTACGACTTGCACTTCACTTTCCCCATTATGTATTTTTGTCTAACAGTATATACTAAGATTTGAAATGATATTATACTGATTTTTATTTTATTTTTGTCTTTTCAGAGATATTTACATTGTTTCTCAGAAAACCTGGAATATCTCATGAGGTCTTTATGAATTTTACGGTTTTTGTAGATTTTAATTAAGATATTTTCATATTTACATATTTTTTTCTTTATTATTGGTTTTGTTTGTCCGTGTAGTTTTTGGTAGGTCTGAGGCATCTGTTCCTTTTTTTTGCTTAATGGGCCTATCAGTGGAACACATTATATTCTCTACGTACTAGACAGCATGAATGTTATTTAAGGTACCCACTGAGGAATTTCTCTTTTTCCTACTATTTTCTCTTTTGTACTTTGTTTCTAGGTGGGATGCATTATAGCTGATGAGTCTTTTAACTCTCTGTAACCAGAACTGACTTATACACAAGTCCCGACTGTCACCTGCTACCTCTAACCTAGAGGGATGTTCTCAACCCTGGATGTATTCTATGGTATTGATATCCAGTCTACATATACAATGCAAACAATAATAGCATAAAATATACACATGTACAGGTTCTTCTCAAAAAATTAGCATATAGTGCTAAATTTCATTATTTTCCATAATGTAATGATTACAATTAAACTTTCATATATTTTAGATTCATTACACACCAACTGAAATTTGTCAGGTCTTTTATTGTTTTAATACTGATGATTTTGGCATACAACTCCTGATAACCCAAAAAACCTGTCTCAAAAAATTAGCATATCAAGAAAAGGTTCTCTAAACGACCTATTACCCTAATCTTCTGAATCAACTAATTAACTCTAAACACATGCAAAAGATTCCTGAGGCTTTTAAAAACTCCCTGCCTGGTTCATTACTCAAAAAACCCATCATGGGTAAAACTAGCGACCTGACTGATGTCAAGAAGACCATCATTGACACCCTCAAGCAAGAGGGTAAGACCCAGAAAGAAATTTCTCAACAAATAGGCTGTTCCCAGAGTGCTGTATCAAGGCACCTCAATGGGAAGTCTGTTGGAAGGAAACAATGTGGCAGAAAACGCTGTACAACGAGAAGAGGTGACCGGACCCTGAGGAAGATTGTGGAGAAGGACTGATTCCAGACCTTGGGGGACCTGAGGAAGCAGTGGACTGAGTCTGGTGTAGAAACATCCAGAGCCACCGTGCACGGGCGTGTGCAGGAAATGGGCTACAGGTGCTGCATTCCCCAGGTAAAGCCACTTTTGAACCATAAACAGCGGCAGAAGCGCCTGACCTGGGCTACAGAGAAGCAGCACTGGACTGTTGCTAAGTGGTCCCAAGTGCTTTTTTCTGATGAAAGCAAATTTTGCATGTCATTCGGAAATCAAGGTGCCAGAGTCTGGAGGAAGACTGGGGAGAAGGAAATGCCAAAATGCCTGAAGTCCAGTGTCAAGTACCCACAGTCAGTGATGGTGTGGGGTGCCATCTCAGCTGCTGTTGTTGGTCCACTGTGTTTCATCAAGGGCAGGGTCAATGCAGCTAGCTATCAGGAGATTTTGGAGCACTTCATGCTTCCATCGGCTGAAATGCTTTATGGAGATGAAGATTTCATTTTTCAGCACGACCTGGCACCTGCTTCACGCTGTCTAAAGATATGTATACAATGTCAGTAAACTATTAATACAGGAACAACACTCTATACAACAACTAGTATAGCAACATCTGCATGTAAGTATAGAATAGATTTACCTGACACGATATCTGCTGAACCCAGGGTTAATCTTGAGGACTTGATGAGCTGAAACAGGAAAGAGGTGGACCGGGATCTAACCTGACCCTAAACTGGGGTCCTAACTAATCCCTCACCTTGGAGGTACTGATAATGGTTCAGAGGTCCAAGTCACCAACCTAACCCTGTCTCCTATCAGACCCTGAACCCTGTAATCAGTCCTAAGAAGGATCCTGACTACCACCAAAGGGATATGGGCTGATCTTAGCTAAATACACAGATTAGACATATAAGACAGACAGGATAACACTCGCTTGCATACACACTCAAACACCAAAGGAACATAAATGGTCTGGGAAATAAACTCTAACCAAGTTGAGCTTAGAACAACTAAGGAGCTCACAACTAAAGTCTATACAGATTCATTCCTATCTGTGGTCTGCATGAAGGTTTCACTGGCAACTCCCCAAGCAGACAACCAGGAATTTAAAGGAAACCAATCAACAAGTAATCAATTGCAGCCGGGAGAAACTGCACCCAGTCCCAGCACCGAGCACAGACAGAATTAACTCCCTAGCTGCCAAACACAAAGAAACAGCAGCTCAGCTGTGAGAAGTCAAAATGTGTAACCGCGACGATCTTCGTGGCAATGCACACATGACAGTACCCCCCTTCTACGAGGGGCCTCCGGACCCTCAGGGCCAGGCCTGCCCGGGTGAGTTCTGTGGAAGGTCCGAACCAAACGATCTGCGTTAACATCAGACGCAGGGACCCACGTCCTCTCCTCTGGACCATACCCCTTCCAATGCACCAAGTACTGAAGGGACCGGCGATTCAGACGTGAGTCAATGATCTTTGATACTTGAAATTCCAAGTTACCATTGACCAACACAGGAGGAGGAGGTAGAGGTGACGGTATGACTGGTGCCACATACCTTTTAAGTAATGACTTGTGGAACACATTATGAATTTTAAACGTAGGAGGGAGGTCCAGACGAAATGCCACAGGATTAATTATGGAACTGATCCTGTACGGCCCGATGAATCTGGGACCCAGTTTCCAGGAGGGCACTTTAAGTTTTATATTCCTGGTAGACAACCATACCAGATCGTTCACATTCAGATCTGGACCAGAAACTCTCCTCCTATCAGCCATACGTTTGTAACGGTTCCCCATCGCACTCAGATTATTCAATACACCTCTCCACACAGAAGCAAGTGACGACGAGAAACGCTCCTCCTCAGGAACCCCAGAAGGGCCCCCCCCATTGAAAGTACAAAACTGAGGATGAAAACCATATGCCCCAAAAAACGGGGACTTACCAGTGGACTCGCTACGCCTGTTGTTAAGAGTGAACTCTGCCAGAGGCAAGAAAGAAGACCAGTCCTCTTGGTTCTCTGAGACAAAACACCGGAGATATGTCTCTAAGCTCTGATTCAGACGCTCTGTCTGACCATTGGATGAAAAGCCGAGGAAAATGACAATTGATCCCCCGACGTAAACAAAATGCCCACCAAAATTTGGACACAAACTGAGACCCCCTATCTGACACCACATCAGAAGGCAACCCATGAAGTCTAACGATCTCCCTAATGAACACCTGCGCCAGAGTTTTAGCATTAGGGAGTGCAGGAAGAGCAACGAAATGTGCCATCTTACTGAACCTGTCAACAACCACCAGTATGACAGTATTCCCTGACGACGGAGGAAGGTCCGTAATGAAGTCCATAGATAAATGAGTCCATGGACGCTCCGGAAGTTTCAAGGGTAAAAGGGTCCCAGACGGACGGGTATGAGGGGTTTTAGAGCGAGCACACACCCCACATGACGCGACAAAAGTTATAACATCTTTATTAGCATTAGGCCACCAAAACCGGCGAGAAAGGAGATCTAAAGTAGCCTTACTCCCAGGATGTCCTGCTAGAGCAGAATTATGATGTGCCTCAATAACCTTTTGTCTCAACAGATTTGGGACAAACAGTCTCCCTGGAGGTTCTGCAGGGGCGTCCCCCTGAGCCTCTAACACCTCCTCCTCAAGCTCAGAAAATACAGCCGACACTACCACCCCCTCCTGAAGGATAGGACTCGGGTCATCCGTTCTCCCGGCCCCTGGGAAACTGCGAGACAAGGCATCAGCCTTTACATTCTTAGACCCCGGGCGATAAGTGACGACAAAATTAAACCTGGTAAAAAACAACGACCATCGAGCTTGTCTGGAATTCAGACGCTTAGCGGATTCCAAATACAACAGGTTCTTGTGATCAGTAATAACGGTAACCGGGTGGACTGCCCCCTCCAAAAAGTGACGCCATTCTTCAAAAGCTAACTTAATGGCCAAAAGTTCCCTATTGCCGATATCATAATTCCTTTCGGCGGACGACAATTTCTTAGAAAAGAAAGCGCACGGATGCCATTTACCAGGGGACGGACCCTGGGACAATATAGCACCCACCCCTACGTCAGACGCATCCACCTCCACAATGAACGGCTGAGATGCATCTGGTTGGATGAGAACGGGTGCCGAAGCAAAACATTTCTTCAAAGAGGAAAAGGCTTGACAAGCTTTGTCCGACCATTTAGAAAAATCCGTCCCTTTTCTTGTCATGTCAGTGAGAGGTTTGACGACAGATGAGAAATTACAAATAAATTTCCGGTAGTAGTTAGCAAACCCCAAAAAACGCTGCAGAGCCTTAAGATCCCCTGGCTGATCCCATTCAAGCACTGCTCTCACCTTTTCAGGGTCCATACGGAAACCGGAGGCTGACACCAAAAAACCCAAAAACTGAAGTTCCTGTACGGCAAATACACACTTCTCCAGTTTGGCGTATAATTTATTGTCTCGCAAGATCTGCAACACCTGTCTCACATGCTCCTGATGAGACACAAGATCTGGCGAGTAAATTAAAATGTCGTCCAAATATACAACCACAAACAGCCCCACAAGGTGACGAAAAATGTCATTAACAAAATGTTGGAATACTGCTGGTGCAGTAGTCAGACCAAAAGGCATGACTAGGTTCTCATAATGTCCCTCCGGCGTGTTAAACGCCGTTTTCCACTCATCCCCCTCTTTTATCCTAATCAGATTATACGCCCCCCTGAGATCCAATTTAGAAAACCATTTGGCGCCAACAATTTGATTGAAGAGATCAGGAATAAGAGGGAGTGGATACGGATCTCGAACAGTAATCCGATTAAGTTCGCGGAAATCCAAGCAAGGGCGTAGGCCTCCATCTTTCTTCTTCACAAAGAAGAACCCCGCGGCTACTGGGGAAGATGAAGGTCTAATATGCCCTTTGGCCAGACTTTCAGAAATATAATCTTTCATAGCCTGCCTCTCAGGACCAGAAAGATTATACAACCTAGCTTTAGGCAACTTAGCATCAGGAAGGAGATTAATAGAGCAGTCATACACGCGATGAGGAGGCAACTCCTGACACCCCTCCTCAGAGAAAACATCCCCAAAATCCTCCAAAAAAGGAGGCAATGTACTAGGCACGACCGCACTGATGACTGTGTTCATGCAGTTGCTTTTGCAAAACTCACCCCATTGGCTTATTTCTCTGGACTGCCAATTAATCACAGGGTTATGTTTAACCAACCAAGGAAGTCCCAACACAATGGGAGTAGGTAGACCCTCCAACACATAACAAGATAATTGTTCCCTATGTATTGCCCCTACCCGAAGGTCAATGTTATGAACCTCATGAACAAAGCTACCTTGGCAGAGAGGCCTGGCGTCAATGGAGAATATAGGGATCGGTTTGACCAATACACTCAGATGCATACCTTGAGCCTGAGCAAACTGAGCGTCAACCAGATTAGCCCCGGAACCACTATCAAGAAGAACAGACAATCTCTCCACTCTCGTACCAACTACCACCTCCACTGGTACAAGGAACTGAGAAGAACTGGCGGATGAAATACATACTCCCAGGTTGTCGTCCACCACACAACCTGGGATTAACAGTTTTCCGGCGACTTTTGGCTCAACAAGGCACGGGATGGACATTCTCCAACAAAATGTCCCTCTTTCCCGCAGAAAAAACATCTTCTAGTCCTGCGGCGTACCGCCAATCCCCTCCTACGAAATGATGTCCCTCCCAACTGCATAGGCTCATCCGAACAGACAAGGGGAACCTCAACATAAGGGACTTTAGTGGTAGGTGGAGAAACAACAGGGAGTGGGGTTACCTCACCCCTCTCCCGAAGCCGTCTATCAGTACGGATAGCTAAGGCCATAGCAGCCTCCAGAGAAGGAGGAGACTCATACTGAGCCAAAACGTCTTTTAATTTATCAGAAAGCCCATGACAAAACTGGCTCCTAAGAGCTGGGTCATTCCACTGAGTATCTGTGGCCCATCTACGAAACTCAGAAGCAAATTCCTCTGCCGGACGATCTCCCTGCTGTATCTTACGTAATTTTGTCTCAGCAAGAGAGACCCGATCTGGGTCATCATATACCAATCCCAGGGCAGTAAAAAATTGATCTACAGACAGTAGAGCCGGGGATCCCGGAGGAAGGGAAAATGCCCAGGATTGAGGGTCCCCTTGCAGAAGTGAGATAACAATTCCCACTCTCTGCTCCTCACTCCCTGATGATCGAGGCCGAAGCCGAAAATACAATTTACATGCCTCCCGGAAGGTGAAAAATTTGTCTCGCCCACCAGTGAACCTGTCCGGGAGAGCAACCTTAGGTTCAACTCTGGTTTGCTCCAGGGGAGACAAAACTTTGGACTTAATGTCCGTCAGCTCCATGGATAATCCCTGCAACTGCAGAGCCAGCTGGGCTACTGGATCCATGGTAACTGGAGATAATTTTTAGGGCCAGTGAAAATGTCACGCTGTCTAATGATATGTATACAATGTCAGTAAACTATTAATACAGGAACAACACTCTATACAACAACTAGTATAGCAACATCTGCATGTAAGTATAGAATAGATTTACCTGACACGATATCTGCTGAACCCAGGGTTAATCTTGAGGACTTGATGAGCTGAAACAGGAAAGAGGTGGACCGGGATCTAACCTGACCCTAAACTGGGGTCCTAACTAATCCCTCACCTTGGAGGTACTGATAATGGTTCAGAGGTCCAAGTCACCAACCTAACCCTGTCTCCTATCAGACCTGAACCCTGTAATCAGTCCTAAGAAGGATCCTGACTACCACCAAAGGGATATGGGCTGATCTTAGCTAAATACACAGATTAGACATATAAGACAGACAGGATAACACTCGCTTGCATACACACTCAAACACCAAAGGAACATAAATGGTCTGGGAAATAAACTCTAACCAGGTTGAGCTTAGAACAACTAAGGAGCTCACAACTAAAGTCTATACAGATTCATTCCTATCTGTGGTCTGCATGAAGGTTTCACTGGCAACTCCCCAAGCAGACAACCAGGAATTTAAAGGAAACCAATCAACAAATAATCAATTGCAGCCGGGAGAAACTGCACCCAGTCCCAGCACCGAGCACAGACAGAATTAACTCCCTAGCTGCCAAACACAAAGAAACAGCAGCTCAGCTGTGAGAAGTCAAAATGTGTAACCGCGACGATCTTCGTGGCAATGCACACATGACACCTGCTCACAGTGCCAAAACCACCGGTAAATGGTTTACTGACCATGGTATTACTGTGCTCAATTGGCCTGCCAACTCTCCTGACCTGAACCCCATAGAGAATCTGTGGGATATTGTGAAGAGAAAGTTGAGAGACGCAAGACCCAACACTCTGAATGAGCTTAAGGCTGCTATCGAAGCATCCTGGGCCTCCATAACACCTCA
>JARQOD010000001.1:86187761-86308227 GCA_033576555.1 Oophaga sylvatica
AAGCGTTACAGATTTATTACCTCATAAAGTGACACTGGTCAGAATTGTAAATCTGGCCAGGTCATCAAAGTACAAACAGGCTTGGGGGTAAAGAGGTTAATAACCAGCAAAGGCAAAGCAGACAGCTGGGGGCTGATATTAATAGGCTGTGAAGGGCAATAGATATTGGCCCCTTCCCAGCATAATAATACCAGCTCACAGCTGTCTACTTTCCTTTGGCTGGTTATTAAAAAATAGGGGGCCTCATGTCATTTTTCATTTATTTATTAAAAAGAACCGTAAACCTTATATGCAAGGCACTGCTCGACACTTCCACTTGGACCTCCACCTCCTGATTCAAGATTATTTTTTATTATGTTATGTTAAGTCATTTTCCTATCCACATTTGTTGCAGGGCAACTGTCGTGCTCTTCCCCCTCTATTGTTTTGATTACTTTTGCAGCCCCCTAGCACTTACTACCACCATTTTACAGACAATTTACAGCACTAAAGTTCAGGTCCCCATTGGTTTTTATGGGATTCGGGTCAAATTCTGGTACCCGAACCGAACGATGGACTCAAATTTAGCTGTACCCAACAAACCCGAATTTCTACTGGCTCGCTCATCCATACTGTTTAATGTGCTGAAGTAAGACAAACATGGACACTCGTATAATAGGCACTAACACGATCATCACCACACAGGCTTTAAATTAATATAATGCCAAATAAAGGGGTTGTCCAGTCTTAACCTACAAGTCTGCAGTGGCTCTATATGACTACAGACTTGTTAAACCTCAGATTGTGCGCACTGTGGTGCGCTGTGAGGAATCTCCTGTGCCAGTATCAGGAGCGGCGGGCGCATGACCGCAATTATGTGATTTCCATACATGTGGTCACGTGCTGAATGGATGGTCACAACCTTACTCAATGCAGGTAAATTGAGAGTGGCAGGAAACAGTCTAGTCGGAATGTGGCCGGAAGTATGCATATGGTATACATGTGATCACATGACCGCTCACTCCCGCATCTGAGAATCCTCACAGTAAATAGTGTGCTCAATGTGAATATTTCCCAGTCTGCATTCTCATAGAGTGACTGAGATTTGTAGCTTAAGACCAGACAACCACTTTAAAGAAGTACTAGTTTTAGGTCCAATTTACAGTAATGACTAGTGCTGTTCATTTTTGAGGGCTTCTATTTCTGATCTATCAGCTTTCGTCTTTCTATTGATCAAAAAGACCCATACGCTAACACACCACCATTAGCCTCTTTGTGCATTGCAATGAGACTCACTTCAAAGTTCTCACAGGAACATGTAGAGACTGACTTCTGTTCCACACTGACGACGCTATATCTTTCAGAAAGTTAAATTCGGAAAGTCACTTTATGGGTCACATGGTAAAAAGGAGGAAGGGGACGTTGTATGAAAGTTGTATGATCTCTACTTGCATCACAACATACATGTACAGTAAGTGTACGTACCAGAAAAAGGTAAGCAGAGAATGATGGTGTAAGGTTCTGTTCACACTGGTATTTTCTGTATTGGTGTTTCTAGTGGCAAAATAGGATTCATTCCAAAACAGATGAATTAATTAGCTGCCATCGCCTTCTACCAACTCACTTGTGCTTTCCACATAACAACTGATTATGAATTAAATACTCCTTTATTACTCCGCTCTCTCACCCCTTAGCAGGACTTACCCTGTACTCTCATTCATAGAAATTCACTGCGCTTGACTATTAAGGGTATGCCACACTAAACAAGATCGCTAACGAGATTGCTAAAATACGTCACTATTTAGCGATCTCGTTAGTGACGTTGTTGTGTGTGGCATGTAGCAACGACGTGGCCCCTGCTGTGATCTCGCTGATCGTTCACTAGAGTTCTGGACCGTATTTTGATCGTTGGCGTCCCGCTGATGAGCCTGAATCGCTGTGTCTGGCACCTTTTGTGAACGAAGTGCGCTGTTTTTTACATCGCAATGACCGCCAAAGTCGTTAAGGAGATCGCTAACCGCTTATGCGTCGTTAACGAGATCGCTAAGTGTGGCAGATACTAGCGACATTAAAACGATCACAAAAACGATCGCATTAGTATGCGTCGTTATCGTGATCGTTAGCGGGAGCGTTTAGTGTGGCAGTACCTTTACACTCTCTCTTGACATTCTCAGTTTTAACTGTGCCATGAAAACAAAGGTGCCTAGATATATAACAATAGAACATAGCCTTCACACAACATGGCTTTGTCTCACTTATTTCCACTCCATCTTGACCTTAAATTGCTCCCTTTGCCTCAGGTAATGGCTGGGTGACCGTTCAACAACTTTATTTATATTCTTTTACAAACACATGGATGACCTTTGGATTAAAGGAACTCTATGTACAGTACAGACCAAAAGTTTGGACACACCTCATTTAAAGATTTTTCTGTATTTTCATGACTATGAAAATTGTGCATTCACACAGAAGGCATCAAAACTATGAATTAACATAATACAAATTCTAACAGTCTATTCAGTAGGACTATCAGCTGTGTATCCACCAGACTTCTTCACAACACAACTGATAGTCCCAATCCCATTTATAAGGCCAGAAATCCCACTTATTAAACCTGACAGGGCACACCCGTGAAGTGAAAACCATTTCCGGTGACTACCTCTTGAAGCTCATCAAGAGAATGCCAAGAGGTGCAAAGCAGTCATCAAAGCAAAAGGTGGCTACTTTGAAGAACCTAGAATATAAGACATAATTTCAGTTGTTTCACACTTTTTTGTTAAGTGTATAATTCCACATGTGTTAATTCATAATTTTGATGCCTTCAATGTCAATGTACAATTTTTATAGTCATGAAAATACAGAAAAATCTTTAAATGAGAAAGTGTGTCCAAACTTTTGGTCTGTACTGTATCTATCATGTTACTCGTAAAATTCCATTTAGATAGTACGTTCTCATGGATCAAGGTTTTAGCTTTTGTCTCACAGTTAGTTTATTTTAATTGCTTGTCTTTTTACTTGCTTGTCAGTCCCCTAGTTGTGAGCTGTATGAATTAATTATCAGTAATATGATTTTATAAATATAGGACATCACTTACGAAGGTCTGCTAAAGAAAAGTGATATTTACCTTACAACCACTTTGACTTGTCTACATGAGGCATCCTGTAACTTATATTTTTTTCCTTTTTAGATCCTTTATACGGTATTCTCAAGCTAAGAAGTAATTCCCCATCCATAAGATTTATTTATTTTTACTCACTTATATAGCACCATTACAGCCCTTTATGGACATTATTGGCACTGTCGCCATTGGGGTTCACAATCTAGATTCCCTATCAGTATGTCTTTGGAGTGTGGGAGGAAACCGGAGAACCCGGAGGATACCCACACAAACACAGGAAAAACATACAAACTCTTTGCCGATGTTGACCTTGTGCGATTTGAACCCAGGACCCAAGAGCTGCAAGGCTGCAGTGCTAACCACAGAGCCACATTTCTGCCCAAAATAGGGAATACAGTTATATGAAAAAGTTTGGGCACCCCTATTAATCTTAAGCTTAATGTTTTATAAAAATTTGTGTTTTTGCAACAGCTATTTCAGTTTGATATATCTAATAACTATTGGACACAGTAATGTTTCTGCCTTGAAATGAGGTTTACTGTACTAGCAGAACATGTGCAATCTGCATTCAACCAAAATTTGACAGGTGCATAAGTATGGCACCCTTATCATTTTCTTGTTTTAAATTCTCCTACCTACTTTTTACTGACTTACTAAAGCACTTTTTTTGGTTTTGTAACCTCATTGAGCTTTGAACTTCATAGCCAGGTGTATGCAATCATGAGAAAAGCTACTTAAAGTGGCCACTTGCAAGTTGTTCTCCTGTTTGAATCTCCTCTGAAGAGTGGCATCATGGGCTCCTCAAAACAAACTGTCAAATGATCTGAAAACAAAGATTATTCAACATAGTTGTTCAGGGGAAGGATACAAAAAGCTGTCTCAGAGATTTAACCTGTCAGTTTCCACTGTGAGGAACATAGTAAGGAAATGGAAGAACACAGGGACAGTTCTTGTTAAGGCCAGAAGTGGCAGGCCAAGAAAAACATCAGAAAGGCAGAGAAGAAGAATGGTGAGATCAGTCAAGGACAATCCTCAGACCACCTCCAGAGAACTGCAGCATCAACTTGCTGAAGATGGTGTCACTGTGCATCGGTCAACTATACAATGCACTTTGCACAAGGAGAAGCTGTATGGGAGAGTGATGCGAATGAAGCCGTTTCTGCAAGCACGCCACAAACAGAGTCGGCTGAGGTATGCAAAAGCACATTTGGAGAAACCAATTTCTTTTTGGAAGAAGGTCCTGTGGACTGATGAATCCAATATTGAGTTGTTTGGTCATACAAAAAGGCGTTATGCATGGCGTCAAAAAAACACAGCATTCCAAGAAAAACACTTGCTACCCACAGTAAAATTTGGTGGAGGTTCCATCATGCTTTGGGCTGTGTGGTCAATGCCGGCACCGGGAATCTTGTTAAAGTTGAGGATGCATGGATCCTCTCAGTATCAGCAGATTCTTGACAATAATGTTCAAGAATCAGTGACAAAGTTGAAGTTACGCAGGGGATGGATCTTTCAGCAAGACAATGATCCAAAACACCGCTCCAAATCTACTCAGGCATTCATGAAGAGGAACAATTACAATGTTCTGGAATGGCCATCCCAGTCCCCAGACCTGAATATCATTGAACATCTGTGGGATCATTTGAAGAGGGCTGTCCATGCTCGGCGACCATCAAACTTAACTGAACTGGAATTGTTTTGTAAAGAGGAATGGTCAAAAATACCTTCATCCAGGATCCGGGAACTCATTAAAAGCTACAGGAAGCGACTAGGGCTGTTATTTTTTTCAAAAGGAGGATCTACTAAATATTAATGTCACTTTTCTGGTGAGGTGCCCATACTTATGCACCTGTCAAATTTTGTTTGGATGCAGATTGCACATTTTCTGTTAGTAAAATAAACCTCATTTCAAGCAGAAACATTACTGTGTCCAATAGTTATTAGATATATCAAACTGAAATAGCTGTTGCAAAAACACAAATTTTTATAAAACATTAAGCTTAAGATTAATAGGGGTGCCCAAACTTTTTCATATAACTGTACCTTCCTGATCACAGGGGTCCAACCAAAATTCAGAGAATCAGGGCTCTTAAGAGCGCTGTGTGACTAGAGCCTTGTCGCTCAAGTACACTGCTGCTCCATTCATCCTTAATGGGACCACTAGAGATAGCCAAGTGCTGCATTCAGCTGATCTTCAGCCATCCCATAAGAATGAATGAGATAGCAGTGTACATGATCAATCAATGCTCCACTGACACAAGGTACGTCAGGGCTTTAGTACACGGAATTGGTGGAGCCCCGCAGTGGGACCACCAGTAATTGAAAAATTATTCCCTTTTCTAAAGATAGGAGATAAGTTTCAAACTTGTGAATACCACTTTAATGTCTATCAGTCATTTGGTGACTTGGACCCATTTACACAGTACGCAGAAGAGTATACAATGCATAACCATGTTACTAACCGTATTGTAATCTGGATTACATGTATGGAGACACCAGAGGGCTATTAGAGCAGTGTACGGTCACGTTCACATGTTCAGTATTTGGTCAATATTTTACATCTGTATTTGTAAACCAAAACTATGAGCAGGTGAAAAATGCAGAAGTTGGGACGTGTTTCCCATTATACTTTACTCTGATTTCCCCACTCCTGATTTTGGTTTACAAACACTGAGGTAAAATATTGACCAAATACTAAACGTGGGAACATGGCCTCATAGTAAGAAAAGCATTGTTGCCCATTATAACCAATAAGAGTCCAGTAGTGATGAGCCCAAGTGCTCATTACTTGGGCTTGCCTAGGTGCTCGGGTGTGCACCAAGTATCACAGGTGCTCAAGTGACATGTTAGAGTCCCCACGGCCGCATGTTTTGCGGCTGTTAGATAGCCACAAAACATGCGGTGATCACCTAACAAACATGGCTGTTTCTGGCTGTCTAACAGCCGCAACTCATGTGGCTGTGGGGACTCGAACATGTCTCTCGAGCACCGGTGATACTCAGTGCAAACCCGAACACCCTAAGCAAACTCGAGTAACGAGCATTGCGCTCACCACTAGAGCTCAGCTTTCATTCTCACAGAGGCATGTTGTCTGTGCATTGGTAAGCTTATGGCATAACATTGCACAGTTCTATGTCATCCTCTGATACCATAGCTGTGTACCATCGCCTTTTTATTCCCAAATGACATTTGGCTGCTGCATTCTTTAGCTTCTGAAAGCATAGCAATGTTTTGTGTAATATGGTTGTCACTGCTATAGAAGTTAGATCAGCCTTGCCATATCCTTATAAAGGGGATATTATCATTATACAACATCATGCAAACTTGGTTTTGGTCACCTGGCATTGAAACATATAGAAAAAAAATATTTTACCTTCCTTGGTGCACAAAAGGGAGATTTTGCTTTTGCTTTCACATGACTGCCTAGTAACAAAAGAGAAGTAAATTAAAGGTTTACTTTCATAGCATATTGAACGAATATTTAAATGAATGTGAGTAACACCATTTCACAGCTTATCCTGCTACAGATATCATGGTTTATAATATACAATAGTATCTTTAAGTAAAAAATAACTTCCCTCAAATCTCTTTCAAGATTTCTGGTTTGAGTGAAATTCACTCTTGTCTATGTATTTTGAACTCCAAATATGAAAGTTTGTACACCATCAATACAGTAGAGCCTTAAACTCTCTCTATGTCTTTTGAACTCCAAATGTTAAAGTATGTACAGTCATGGCCAAAAGTTTTGAGAATGACACAAATATTAATATTTTCACATGATTTGCTGCCCTCTGGTTTTTATGTGTGTTTGACAGATGTTTTTATCACAGACAGAAATATAATAATTGCAACCATATGAGTAACAAAAGCTTATATTGACAGTTAGAATGAGTTAATGCAGCAAGTCAATATTTGCAGTGTTGACCCTTCTTCTTCAGGACCTCTGCAATTCTCCCTGGCATGCTCTCAATCAACTTCTGGACCAAATCCTGACTGATAGCAGTCCATTCTTGCACAATCAATGCTTTTTTTTTGTCAGAATTTTTAGGTTTTTGTTTGTCCACCTGTCTCTTGATGATTGACCACAAGTTCTCAATGGATTAAGATCTGGGGAGTTTCCAAGCCATGGACCCAAAATCTCTATGTTTTGTTCCCTGAGCCATTTAGTTATCACCTTTGCTTTATGGCAAGGTGCTCCATCATGCTGGAAAAAGCATTGGTGATCGCCAAACGCTCTTGGAGGGTTGGGAGAAGATGCTCTTGGAGGACATTCTGGTACCTTTCTTTATTCATGGCTGTGTTTTTAGCAAGACTGTGAGAGAGCCGATTCCCTTGGCTGAGAAGCAACCCCACACATGAATGGTTTCAGGATGCTTAACAGTTGGCATGAGACAAGACTGGTGGTAGCGCTCACCTTGTCTTCTCCGAATGAGGCGTTTTCCTGATGTCCCAAACAATCGAAAAGGGGATTCATCAGAGAAAATAACTTTACCCCAGTCCTCAGCAGTCCACTGCCTGTACCTTTTACAGAATATCAGTCTGTCCATGATGTTTTTTCTGGAGAGAAGTGCTTATTTGCTGCCCTCCATGAGACCAGGCCTTGCTCCAAGAGTCTCCGCCTCACAGTGCGTGCAGATGCACTCACACCTGCCTGCTGCCATTCCTGAGCAAGCTCTGCACTGCTGGTAACCCGATCCCGCAGCTGAAACACTTTTAAGAGACGGTCCTGGCGCTTGCTGGTCTTTCTTGGGCGTCCTGAAGCCTTTTTGGCAACAATGGAACCTCTCTCCTTGAAGTTCTTGATGATGCAATAGATTGTTGACTGAGGTGCAATCTTTCTAGCTGCGATACTCTTCCCTGTTAGGCCATTTTTGTGCATTGCAATGATGACTGCACGTGTTTCTTTAGAGATAACCATGGTTAACAGAAGAGAAACAATGATGCCAAGCACCAGCCTCCTTTTAAAGTGTCCAGTGGTGTCATTCTTACTTAATCATGACAGATTGATCTCCAGCCATGTCCTCATCAACACCCACACCTGTGTTAATGGAGCAATCACTGAAAAGAGGTTAGCTGGTCCTTTTAAGGCAGGGCTGCAATGATGTTGAAATGTGTTTTGGGGGATAAAGTTCATTTTCTAGCCAAATATTGACTTTGCAAGTAATTGCTGTTAAGCTGATCACTCTTATAACATTCTGGAGTATATGCAAATTGCCATTAGAAAAAGTGAAGCAGTAGACTTTGTAAAAATTAATATTTGTGTCATTCTCAAAACTTTTGGCCATGACTGTACACCATCAATACAGTGCAGCCTTAAATGGTGTACTGGATAAGATTTTCTGCTTTATTAGAATCATAGAATCATAGAATGGTAGAGTTGGAAGGGAACTCCTGGGCCATCTGGTCCAACCACCTGCTCAAAGCAGGATTCTCTAAATCATCCCAGACAGATGTCTGTCCAGCCTCTGTTTGAAGACATTCCATTGAAGGAGAACTTACCACCTCTCGTGGCAGCCTGTTCCACTCATTGATCTCCCTAACTGTCAAAAAGTTTTTCTAATATCTAATCTGTGACTCCTCCCATTCAGTTTCATCCCATTGCTTCTAGTCTTGCACATGTAGGCAGTTAAATAGTGAAACAGACAAAGGAAAAGTTCTCTGCGTAATATGAGCCAATAGAACTTTAGTGGCGTGAACAGAAATGTGAAACATCCCCACTCAGTAGTGTTATTTGATCACAATGCAAAGCAAATTGTCTATTCAGAGAGAAAGCGGACTGGAACTCTAGTGCCAATTATTGAATTAGCAATCCTAAAAGTCAACATCGATTTTCTAATGAGCCTTGTCACATGACTTCCAATAAAAGCCAAAATCTCAATTTGCAGACACACTGTTTCGGGTACGGCCCCTTGTCAGTACAAAGTGTGAGATCTGGTTTGGCTGGATGAAAGGCGTCTGACCCGGATCCAAGGGGTAACGTTTTTCCTTGCGGAGCCCGACATGCCAAGGTGAGAAGACTTTTAACCCCTTAATGTCCATTGACGTGCACAGTCCGTCATGGCAAGGTGTCAGTTTTGGCACCTTGATGGACTGTGCACGTCATGCCTTTGAACTACCACTGCGTGTAAACACGCAGTGGTAGTTCAGTGCCGACACAGCTGTCACAGACAGCTGACAGGCATGGCAAGCGGTGCGGGGACCTTTGCCGTCGGTCCCCGCACCTACAGCGCTGTGATTGGTCAGTCAATCTGACTGACCAAACACAGCAGCGATCGTGCCTGAGATGCTGAAATTTCAGCATCTCCAGTGCGATCATGCAGGAGCCGGCGCTGCAGTGGCCAAACTTCCTGCACTGACAGCCAGGAGCGGCGCCCCCGCCGCCCCTGGCTGTTAACCCCCTGACTGTTGCGATCGAGCGCGATCGCAGCGCTCGGGGGGGAGGCAGAGGGTCGGAGCTCCCTCTGCCTCAGATCGGCGCCCTGCAATATATTTGCAGGGCCCGATCTCTGCCTTGATGACCCGGGGGTTGTCATGATCTCTGCCTTGATGACCCGGGGGTTGTCATGACAACCTCCGGGTCATCTAGCTACGGAAAGCTGCTGTGATCATGGTCACAGCAGCTTTCACTATAGTACAATGCATTGCAATGCTGGAGCATTGCAATGCATTGTAACTGCAATAAAAAGTAAAAAAGTGAAAGTCCCATAAAGGGACAAGTTAAAAAAAGCATTTTTTTAAAAAAATTGTAAAAAAAATATTAAAAAATAATTTAAAAAAAATCCCCTAAAAAATACACATTTTTATGTAATAAAAAAAAACAAAAAACAAAAAAATACACATGTCTGGTATCGCCGCGTCCATAAAAATCCCATCTATAAAAGCGTAACCCTAGTTAACCCCTTCAGTGAAAGCCGTAAAAAAAAAACCACAAAAAAGTAGTAAATTATACTTTTTCCAAGCGGTATCATCATACCGCTTGAAAAAGTGCAATAACATGTGATCAAAAAGTGGGATATAAAAAATCATGGTACCGCTGAAAACGTCATCTTGTCCTGCAAAAAACAAGCGCTATACAGCATCATCAGCGAAAAAATAAAAAAGTTATAGCTCGCGGAATAAACTGATGCAAAAATAATTATTTTTTCTATAAAATTTTTTATTGTGTAAAAAACACCAAAACATAAAAAAAATATATAAATGAGGTATCGCTGTAATCGTAGTGACCCGAAGAATAAAGCTGCTTTATCAATTTTACCACACGCAGAACGGAGGAAAAAAAAAAAAAATCAATTCCTGAATTGCTGGTTTTTGTTCATTCTGCTTCCACAAAAATCGGAATAGGAAGCGATCAAAAAAATGTTATGTGCCCGAATATGGTACCAATAAAAACGTCCGCTCGTCCCGCAAAAAATAAACCCACAGATAACTCTGTCGGCCGAAATATGGAAAAATTATAGCTCTCAAAATACGCGATGCAAACATTTCTTACAAAAAATTATTCCAAAAAAAAGCGTCTTTTAGAGTGTGACAGAAGCTAAACATGAAAAAAGGTGTAAATCTGGTATCGCTGTAATCGCACCGATCCGAGGAATAAAGTCGCCTAATCACTAATACCGCACGAGGAACGGCGTAAAAAAGAAAACCAATTCTTCACCTTTTGTGGATTTGTTCATTCTGCCTCCCAAAGATCGCAGTAAGGCGATCACAGTGGCTCCCCCCCACATATGGGGTATCAGCATACTCAGGACAAAATGCACATCAACTTTTGGGGTCCTATTTCTCCTGTTACCCTTATAAAAATAAAAATTTGGGGCAAAAAGGTCATATTTGTGGAAAAAAAATAGATTTTTTTATTTTCACGGCTCTACGTTATAAACTTCTGTGAAGCCCTTGGGGTTCAAAGTGCTGACCACACATCTAGATAAGTTCCTTGGGGGGTCTAGTTTGCAAAATGGGGTCACTTGTGGGGGTTTCTACTGTTTAGGCACATCAGGGCTCTCCAAGCGCGACATGACATCCGCAGACCATTGCATCAAAGTCTCCATTTAAAAACGGTGCTCTTTCCCTTCCGAGCTCTGCCATGCGTCAAAATAGTGGTTCCCCCCACATATGGGTATCAGCGTACTCAGGACAAATTGCACAATAGCTTTTGGGTCCTAATTCTCCTGTTACCCTTATAAAAATAAAAATTTGGGGCAAAAAGGTCATTTTTGTGGAAAAAAATATGATTTTTTTATTTTCACGGCTCTACGTTATAAACTTCTGTGAAGCCTTTGGGGTTCAAAGTCCTGACCACACATCTAGATAAGTTCCTTGGGGGTCTAGTTTGCAAAATGGGGTCACTTGTGGGGGTTTCTACTGTTTAGGCACATCAGGGGCTCTCCAAACGTGACATGACACCCGCAGACCATTCCATCAAAGTCTGCATTTGAAAAAGGCGCTCCTTCCCTTCCGAGCTCTGCCATGCATCAAAATAGTGGTTTACCCCCACATATGGGTATCAGCGTACTCAGGACAAATTGCAAAATAACATTTGGGTCCTGTTACCCTTTGGAAAATAAAAATTGGGGGTGGAAAGATCATTTTTGTGGAAAAGATATGATTTTTTAATTTGACAGCTCTACGTTATAACCTTCTGTGAAGCCCTTGGGGGTTCAAAGCTCTCACCACACATCTAGATAGGTTCCTTGGGTGGTCTAGTTTATAAAATGGGGTCACATGTGGGGGTTTCCACTGTTTAGGCACATCAGGGATTCTCCAAATGCGACATGGCGTCCAATCTCAATTCCAGCCAAAAAAGTCAAATGGCGCTGCTTCCCTTCCAAGCTCTGCCATGTGCCCAAATAGTGGTTTACCCCCACATATGGGGTATCAGCGTACTCAGGAAAAATTGCACAATAACTTTTGGGTCCTGTTACCCTTTGGAAAATAAA
Source organism: Oophaga sylvatica (assembly GCA_033576555.1). NCBI lineage: Eukaryota > Metazoa > Chordata > Amphibia > Anura > Dendrobatidae > Oophaga > Oophaga sylvatica. The sequence goes on from JARQOD010000001.1 coordinate 86,199,793, forward strand.
AATTGGGGGTGGAAAGATCATTTTGTGGAAAAGATATGATTTTTTAATTTTACGGCTCTACGTTATAACCTTCTGTGAAGCCCTTGGGGTTCAAAGCTCTCACAACACATTTAGATAAGTTCCTTGGGGGTCTAGTTTCCAAAATGGGGTCACTTGTGGGGTTTTTCACTGTTTAGGCACACAGGGACTCTCCAAATGCGAAATGGCGTCCAATTTCAATTCTAGCCAAAAAAGTCAAATGGCGCTGCTTCCCTTCCGAGCTCTGCCATGCACCCAAATAGTGGTTTACCCCCACATATGGGGTATCAGCGTACTCAGGACTAATTGCACAATAACTTTTGGGGTCCTTTTATCCTTTGGAAAATAAAAATTGGGATGAAAAGATCATTTTTGTGGAAAAAATATGATTTTTTAATTTTAACGGCTCTACGTTATAACCTTCTGTGAAGCCCTTGGGGGTTCAAAGCTCTCACAACACATTTAGATAAGTTCCTTGGGGGGTCTAGTTTCCAAAATGGGGTCACTTGTGGGGGTTTCCACTGTTTAGGCACATCAGGATTCTCCAAATGCGACATGGCGTCCAATCTCAATTCCAGCCAAAAAAGTCAAATGGCGCTGCTTCCCTTCCGAGCTCTGCCATGCGCCCAAATAGTGGTTTACCCCCACACATAGGGTATCGGTGTACTCAGGAGAAATTGTACAACAAATATTGTGGTTCATTTTCTACTGATACCCTTGACAAAATTTTAAAAAATTGTATCGAAAGAAAAATTTTGGGAAAAAAAGTTAAATGTTAATTTTTTCCTTCCATATTGCTTCAATTCTTGTGAAGTACCTAAAGGGTTAATAAACTTCTTGAATGTGGCTTTGAACACCTTGAGGGTGCAGTTTTTAGAATGGTGTCACTTTTGGGTATTTTCTGTCATATTGACCCCTCAAATTCACTTCAAATGTGAGGTGGTCCCTAAAAAAAATGGTTTTGTAAATTTTGTTGAAAAATGAGAAATTGCTGGTCAACTTTTAACACTTATAACTTCCTAACAAAAAAAAATTTTGGTTCCAAAATTGTGCTGATGTAAAGTAGACATGTGGGAAATGTTATTTATTAACTATTTTTTCTGACATATCTCTCTGATTTAATGGCATAAAAATTAAAAGTTTGAAAATTGCAAAATTTTCTAAATTTTTGCCATATTTTCCGTTTTTTTCATAAATAAACGCAAGTTATATTGAAGAAATTTTACCACTACCATGAAGTACAATATGTCATGAGAAAACAATCTCATAATCGCCAAGATCCGTTGAAGCGTTCCAGAGTTATAAGCACATAAAGTGACAGTGGTCAGAATTATAAAAATTGGCCTGGTCTTTAACCTACAAAATGGCTTGGTCATTAAGGGGTTAAGCCGCAATGCTCCTCTGGAAATATGTGAAGAGACAATTACAATTACCCCTTGGATGTGATCACAATGAAACAGGAGTTATAAGACAAGATAGATACCACAGGCACAAAACGCAGCCTGTTCTCTCACACTGGAAGAGAAAATATATGGGAAACAAAATAATGGAGAGGAAGTATATTTTGCAAAATATGTATGATATTTTTTAACATGCACGGGACATAAAAACTAATTGAATGGAGTATGGTAAACAGAATAGTCCAAACTCTTAACTCAACCAGTAAACTCAATAGAAATTTGTGAATATTTTAAGTAACATTTAGAAACAGAGATGCATCAGACGCAGCACATGTAGCTTCTAATTTCTGTATAGTGGGTTTATAGATATTTTGGGCCCGATACATCAGTTGAGGGTTTTTTTTTAAGTCAAGTTTCTTCTTTGTCATGTTGTATTCATTTGTGTTTTATTGGAACAAATTCTTCAAAATAGCGCACACAGTTCATGAATTCAAATATGGTCTTCATTTTTGTCTTTAAACCTTTTTTTGCAACTACTTAGCGTTAAAAGTCACACGTTTTGTTAAATGGCACAAAAATTGCTACAAAATTATCTGGAAAACATAAAATCACTACAGGGGGAGTACATTTGTGACAAATTAAACAATGTATGACTTTTCAAAAAGATCAAATTAATTGGTCAAAACTATCTGGAGATAACCTCCATCCCCAATGACAAAACGAAAAAAATAGACAAACACATATACTCATAAAATAGCTGCTCATAGGATTGAATGAGAGGCAAATCAGAACCCCCGCTTGACTGCAAGAGATCTTCCGAAAGATGAAGTAGACTCTGGAGTTGTGGTACATTGTTCTACTGTTCAGAGACACCTGCACAAATATGACCTTCACGGAAGAGTCATTAGAGGAAAACCTCTCCTGCATCCTCACTGTAAAATTCAGCATCAGAAGTATGCAAAAGTACATCTAAACAAGCCTGATGTATTTAGATAACAAGTCCTGTGGATTGATGAGGTTAAAATAAAACTCTTTGGCCACAATGATCAAAGGTATGTGTGGAGAATAAAAGGTACAGAATTTCATGAAAAGAACATCTCGACAACTGTTAAGCATGGGAGTGGATCAATCATGCTTTGGGGTTGTTTTGCAGTCAATGGCAGAGGGAATATTTCACCGTTAGAAGTAATAATGGATTCAATAAAATTTAAACACTTTCTTGATACAAACATAGTACCATCTGTAAAAAAGCTGAAGTTGAAAGGAGGATGGTTTTCTACAAATGGATAATGATCCTAAACACACGTCAAAACCCACAATAGATCACCTCAAATGGTGCAAGCTGAAGGTTTTACAATGGGCCCCCACAGTCCCCTAATCTGAACATCATTGAAAATCTGTGGCTAGACCTCAAAATAGCAGTACATGCAAGACGACCCAGGAATCTCACAGAACTCAAAGAATTTTCCAAGGAAGAGTGGAAGAAAATCTCTCAAATAAGAATTGAAAGACTCTTGTCTGGCTTCAAAACGTGTTTACAAGTTGCGATACTTTCAAAAGCGGGTGCTACTAGGTACTAACCATGCAGGGTGCCCAAACTTTTACATCACCCATTTTCCTTTTTGCAATTTTTAAAAGGTAAAAGATGAAAAAATATATATATTTTTGCCTAAAATACAAAAAATGTGTCAACTTTAACTTTAGGACTTTTAGAGATCATTTAATCTTCAACTTGCTTAACTGTTCACATGATCAGCAATTTTGATTAGGGTGCCCAAACTTTTACATACCACTGTATATGTTGATGTTGACACAGCCTTAATATGAATTTTGGCTGTAGCATTGCAAAAGGTAACGTTTACTGTGAAAATCCATGACAAACCCGCAAATTGAAATGCAGCAAATGTAAACAGCCCTGAAGTCCAATTTGATATGTTCCATTAAATGTGGATAGTGTTTAAAATACCAAATCCACATGAATTATTCTATATGTTCCCAGTGGAAATCCACAGCAATTTCCCCTTATATACACCAGTACTTGCTTATATAAAAGGGATGAGACTAGTATTATGTTGAGTCAGCTTTGTGACTAGGGTATAAGGACACGTTAAGTATTTTGTGCAGAAATTTCTGCACCATTCTGCTTCTCCTGGCAGGAAAAAAGCAGTGGCGAAAACACATGTTTTTTGCTGTGTTTTTACATGTGTTTTTGGTGCAGATTTTTCCCCATTCATTATTTTTGGTGACATCTGCAGCAAAAACGCTGAAAGAATTGACATGATGAAGTCACAAATAAGCAACGTGTGCATGAGACTTCAGGATTCTCATTCACATTGCTGGCATCAGGAAACCCTTCAGGTTTTGTGACAAATCTGCACTGATGAAAAGTGACGTGTGCACATGGCCTTAACTGCACATACTAACTACAGTATTCGTCAGAACCTTGGCTGATGTAACATCATGCGTTTGCATTTAGGAACCTAGGGAACATGCCAGCAAAATATTAACATTACAGAATACTTGATTGCAAAAAAACACATACTGCTGGTAAAGTAAGAGAATTTGCAATGCAGGAGTGGATTACTACCTGATGGTCTATTTGCGCTCACTCTTGATATTTACCTACTCTTGTTTTGCATGATGTGCCTGTAATAGAAACCAGGACTGTCAGACGGCCTTATCCTAATCAAGTGAAATCACTCAGTTTTCCGTTGAAAACCTGTTACTAAATAAAATCAGACATTCAGTAAGCAAGAGAACCGAAAAGTCATATAATCGGATGCGAATGGTTTACATAGGATAAATATTTACTACTTGAAGCTAATCTAGATTCGCCCTGTTAATTGAAATGACATATAATTACATTTTCAAGTCAGTTTTAATATAAATGACAGTAAAACTGTCATTGAAGAATCTAATATTGATAAAGCAGGATGGCGACTTGCAAGACTAGAATATAGGGTCAATAGGAATATAAACATTAGACAGCTTATGTCTGATTTCAGAACTAAATCTACTTTTTAAAGGAAAATTCATAGAGAGAGTGGATCAGGCAAAATTCGAATTTGCCTGCTTGTGTGAGTTTTTTCCCCAGGAAAGTTGATTTGGGGAGAAGTTATTCTCCATGAATTTAATGTCTGTTATTATGCTCAGAGGTTTCTCTAGACCCCTTAACATTATAAATGTGAGATGTAAAAAAAAAAAAAAAATCACTTCATCGCTCACCTCTCCGACTCTCCGCTCCTCACCGTCGCCTATCTGGTCCTCAATGCATCTTCAACTCAGTCGCTAGCACTGAAATCCCCATTTCCTTTCTTGCTCAAAATCTTGCTGGTCCCTCATCTAAACCAGAAGTCCAGGCCCAGCGTGACCTGAAGATGAGGTGGGGACTGGATGGGAGAGCTGAGTATAAGGATTTTTATATTATATATATATATAATATATATATTCTGATGGCCTTTCACTGATCAGAAAAATGGCATTCAGCAGCCAACATTTTACCGAATCCGCACCAATGATTTATGAAAAATCTCCACTTTGGCACATGTAGATTTTTGTAAAATTTCAAGTAGAATTCAATTCCACTGCAATTTCTTCACTTATTGCTAGTCCAGTTTTGGAGTCATTTGCATTAAAGAGGTTGCCCAATTATATGTATTTGGGCTAAAAATAATTTTTGGGGGGTTTCATTACAAACTTTGCAACTGTTGGTTTTTACAGGTTCTTTGTTTCACTGCACTTTCAACTTTGATCTGGTCGGAGGCCACAGATCAGCTTCTAGGAGCTTAGGAAAACACAGATAATGGCGTTACAAAATTTATTGTCGTTCAAAATGAACAAGCTCACTGGATTTTCAAGTAACTCATTCACTCTTCAGTTGGCAATAGACAAAGCAATACAGAGGCTGTAAAAGGCAATTGGTGCAACATTTTTAATGAAAACCAATAGCAAAAATAATTTTAGCCCCATATGCAGGCATTTAAGGAAAAAAGGTGGACAATCCCTTCACAATAATCAAAATCATTATTACGTGCCCGCTGAAGCCACTGCAGTTCCAGTGGGCAAGTTTAACCAGTTATCTGTTAATGTGCAATGTACACAGAAAGCTACCTATTGTGGCACAGAGATACACAGAGCAGTTGATTCGGAGGCACGAGACACCTGGTCTTGTTGTAATAGTCTCTTGCTGATAAAGCACTGATTTTATAGAAACAACAATACACAGCTGAGTAAGTGACACATCGCTGGAATCAGGTTCTCACCCTACAATGTGCTGCTTTCAGATTACACAACAAAAACCTGCTGACAAATTCCCTTTAATATTATTATTCTGCTTGCATCCAGGCTCAGACTGGCCCACCGAGAATCCAGGGCTATGGGGCCCCTGAGTCAAGGGGGCCCGCCCTGTGCCAACGTAGCAGTAGCTGGATCCTGTCCCCGCTGCTAAAGCGAAATGAATATTCACGCTTTCCCATGCCCCTATGGGAGTGGAGAGGAGTGAATACCATTTCTCTTTAATAGCGGCAGCGTTAGCCGCAGGCTGCAGCTAACACTGCCCGCATGTAAAGCCCCACCACCGCACCACACACAAAGCACCGCACCACATACACACGCAGGCACACAGACACGCAGCGCATCCCGGCATCCTGTTTCCTGCCCGAGACAGCCCAGCTGAATGACGTCATCATCCAGCGCACTGTCTCAGACAGAAAGCTGCCGGCGAGGAATAGGCTGCCGGGATGTGCTGCTGTTGCAGGGAGGTGAGATGTGCTGTATGTCTGTGTGCCTGCGTGTGTGTATGTGGTGCGGTGCTTTGTGTGTGAGTGTGAGAGAGTGATGCGGTGCTTTGTGTGTGTGTGTGTGAGTGAGAGAGAGGGTGGTAGGGAAGGACAATGATATTGGTGGGGGGAGGCAATGATGGAGTGATGTGCAATGATGGTGGTGGGGGAGGCAATGATGGAGGTGATGGGCAATGATGGTGGGGGAGGCAATGATGGCGGTGGGGGAGGCAATGATGAAGGTGATGTGCAATGATGTTGGTGACGAGGAGGCAATGATGGAGGTGATGGGCAATGATGGTGGGGAGGCAATGGTGGAGGTGATGGGCAATGATGGTGGGGAGGCAATAATGGAGGTGATAGGCAATGATGGCGGTGGGGGAGGCAATGATGGAGGTGATGTGCAATGTTGGTGGTGACGAGGAGGCAATAATGGAGGTGATGGGCAATGATGGTGGTGGGAGGGACAATGATGGAGGTGATGAAATGTGTAATGATGGTGGTGGGGAGGCAATGATTGAGGTGATGAAATGGATAATGATGGTGATAGGGAGGAGGCAAAAATTGAGGTGGTGGAATGGGCAGTGATGGGGTGGTGGGGGAGAATGATAGGGTGGTGGGGGAGAAGGCAATGATGGAGGTGGTGATGAGGACAATGATGGGGGTGGAGAGGGGCTGCATTATACTTTATGAGGGGGCTACATTATATTCTGTGGGGGGACTGCATTATTCTCAGGGGACTACATTATATTCTGGGGCTACATCATACTATCTGAGGGGCTACAGTATTCTCTATGACTCTATGGGGGCTGCATTATATTCTGTGGTGTGGCTGCATTATTCTCTAAGGGGACTACATTATATTCTGGGGGACTACATATTACTATATGAGGAGGCTACAGTATACTCTATAGGGGGCTGCATTATATTCTGTGGTGGGGCTGTATTATACTGAGTCGCACAACACTAGGTTCCAGGGCTATGGGGTACTCGGCACCGAGCCCATGGAAGTCTATGGGGGATGTCACTGGCAGCAGAGCTCGGTCCGTGGCCCTGGGCGCTCATACAAAGGGGGATATTTACAGGGGATTATGGTAATAGTTCGTGACGCCACCTGTGGTTTCTGATCAATTTGACCAGCGCTGCAAGATGAATCTTCTGAGGGATGTTACGGGGCAGCTGGATGTTAAGTCCCCCACAGGTGGGACTAGTCCCTCAAAGTCTATGGTGATACAGGGTTCAGATAATAACGCAGTCACACACAAGTTGTTCTCTTTCCATACCTTTACTGTTGAAGGTTGCAGGCATTTCCCGGGAAGCTGGTCAGGTTGGAGAATGCACATTCAGGTAATCGCTGAGCAGTTTAAGGCCTCCTTTACCTTTGAAATATATGCGAGTCCTAACTTGCATGAAGTCAAGTTTAACTCATGATGCAGCAGCTACGCCCGGCCGACATTGTGGTAGAGCCTTCTCTGTCTCTGATAATCAGATGTTGGAAAGAACGAAGTCCTCTTATGCTGTGCACTGCTAAAAGTCCTTGTTCTCCCTGACTCCAGTTACGTATCAACACTTAGGGCTACCTTCTGCGACTTGAAGTCCAGCAAGGATTCCGGTTTTCTATCACTAGCCGTGAAGTACTAGCAATGCTTCGGACCCGGCGTCCGGTTTAGTTGAGTGAAGGTGATCTGTCACCGAAAACACTCTTCCTTCTTTCTCCACTCGCCTGTCGCCCTGCTCTCACCCTTAACATAAGCACGGGTAGCAGTAGATGTAGTAGTCAGCTTTTCTTCCTTTCAGCTCACTGACTTGCTCTCATTTAGCTCGTCGTTGTAACACTGTCGTAGTTCCCTTCCTTCTTTCCTTTCTAAACTCTGTCCAGAGCAGCTCACAGGACGTTCCGTCAGACTGTATACATGCTGTAGCCCCGAGAGTCACTTTCCACGTTCTAGAGAACACAGGCAGCTTGTTCTGAGATAACAGATTCGGTTGTAGCTCTGACTAGGCTAGAGTAATTCCCTTTCTACTCGTACTAGTCTCCACTTCAGTTCAAGATGAGCTACCTAAGCTCTGTCAGGAACCAGTCTTATCTCCTCTCCCTCCAGTCTGATCTCTCTGCTACCAATCCCACTGACCTTAAGTAGTCTAAGGTTCCCTCTAGTGGTAATGTTGGGAAGTGTGAGATGTGAATGAATATCAGGTTTTGCAATTACCTTCCTGTGCATTTTCCTGGAGACATGTGTACCAAGCGCAGCTGGGCCACACATCCCCCCCTAGTTATCATCAGCACTCCCGGTCTGAAATAGAAAAACATTTTTGCATATAATAACATTAACATATAACTCATCCCTTGCGGGAGGTAAGGACTCTTTAACATTACAATGTATACATGGGCAAGTAGAAAAATATCAAAACATTTTTCACATAAATATATATAAGACAAGATTCTTGTGGAGGACCCGCACCAAAAACCTCCCACGTGGGTCCTGGGTGGGCTGCAGGACTTCATTGCTGCAGACCTCACTCTAGGCCACACCATACAGGGTTTTTCTTCAGAGGTAGATATGGTTTTATGTAAAACCAAGATGGGGCATCGAAGTGCGAACTATTTACAATGAAAGTTTTTGGGCTGGCAAAGTCCTCAGCCACGCAGTCCTTGGATAAAACATTTCAAATTTAGAAAATCACATTAATGTTTCACATTAACTCCTTTTACCCAACTGGGGTATTCTATTTCAAGATTTTATGCTAATTATGCAAACATTTATCACATATAAGTAAAAGACAATAAAGTGCAATTTCTTCTTTAAACGTTTCTTCAACTTTATACAGGTGCAGTAAACCCTGTCTGGTCCTACTGGTCTTCTTCTTTACAGATTGTAGCAACATCTTCCACTCCTGGGGCTGGAAGTATGCGATGTCCTCTGGAGCTCATTACCAAAAGGTCATGGCCTGCGATCTGCGTTTGCGTGGCTACAGTTCGCATTGCACTGGAGCGATTTTCTTGGGACCCCACGGGTGCCTCATGCAGGTACAAATCTTCCATTGAGGACGCAGACTTGTGCTGCGATCTAACTGAGGACGCACCATCCGGTTGCGTTTCAGTATAAGATGCTGTGTACGATGCAGGCTTGCGTAGTGGCTCAATCGAAGTCGCATCAGGCTTTTGGGATGTGGAGCAGAACTCAGGATTTGATGCAGAGTAGGGCGCAGTAGATGGGGTAGGGCACGATGCTGGTGCGTGGCCTGGCGCTGTTGGTAATGGGACTCGGGACATTGCGGCACGATTCACTTCACCGGCGTCGGGGACGGGGTCACTGACACGGGACACATTTAAGGCATACCATCCTTTTAGACCCCAGTGACGCGTATAGCTGACGATGTCCCCATTTATGAGATCCCTTCCCGGGTGGCCAATGGGCAGATGAGACTCCACATCTCTGCGGCTGACAAATACCCCTTGGTACAGGCCTGGCTCATGGATGAATCCCCAGCCTTTGCGGAGTTTAAAATCACTAACGCACCCCTGGCGCCGCGGTTCCCGGAGCGTACCTTTATCCCTCCGGACATTCTCCTTGTCGGCGAGGAACTCCTCCTGGTACCGCTGACGGAACTGTTGCGCCTCTCTCTCCTCCTGCTGTCGTCGCTTCTCCTGCTCTCTGCGTCGCATTTCGTTCTCCACCTGGGCGGCGTATTCCACGTCGTCCAGGTACTCCATTTCCTCCCAATCGACCTCCATCACGGACGGCTGGGTCCCCTCCGGTGTCCCTACCGGGGATCGGCATTCTGCTGCGGCCTCCAGGCCTGGCTGGCACTCCGGAACGGGCAGGGCCTCCTCAGCCTCCGTCCCTCCGACCGCATCATCGGTGGAGTCGGGATCAGCTCTTTCGGGCCGGCCCTCGGTTTCTCATCAGCCGCTGGCTGTGGTGGCACAGGGAGCACAGGTAATGGCTTTGTTCCTGGGGAGAGAGTATTGCGTCCCACAGCAGCCGCTGTTCCCGGGCACGCCAGCTTCTCTCCGTCTCGTCCATCTCTTCACGGCGCTGGACCATGTCCCTGAGCACCGCATTCACCTCCTCCAATTCCAACATAATTTGGTCGGTGTCCCGACCTGGGGACGGCTCAGGCACAGGCGGCAGCTCTTCTGGGGAACGGGGTCTGAGCGCCGCCGCTCCTCCACACAGCGTCTCCTGTCCTTCCGCCATCTCTCTCCAGGCCAGACTGTGCTTTCCATCTGGAACAATCTGGTCTTTTCCGTGGAGGCGGGATTTGCGCTTCCTCTTTTTAGCATAGAGAATGAAGAGGAGGCGGACCTCCCTTGCAGTGGGGCAGGCTCTTGTATTGTAATAACATTTAGAGGGGGCGCCCATTGCTTTTGCGCCACAAGGGGGGGTACGCCCACGAAGGCACACCCTTCTTCACCAGCGCCTCAGGGCGCGAATATGGCGGTAAAATGGCGGAAAATGGCGCCAAAAATCACAAAAATAGCAAACAGTCTTTTTGCACAAAACAGTTCAATAGGCACACAGGACTCACATCCAGTAAGCTTCGTATCCTGTTCGTGACGCCAAAGATGAGTCGCACAACACTAGGTTCCAGGGCTATGGGGTACTCGGCACCGAGCCCATGGAAGTCTATGGGGGATGTCACTGGCAGCAGAGCTCGGTCCGTGGCCCTGGGCGCTCATACAAAGGGGGATATTTACAGGGGATTATGGTAATAGTTCGTGACGCCACCTGTGGTTTCTAATCAATTTGACCAGCGCTGCAAGATGAATCTTCTGAGGGGATGTTACGGGGCAGCTGGATGTTAAGTCCCCCACAGGTGGGACTAGTCCCTCAAAGTCTATGGTGATGCAGGGTTCAGATAATAACGCAGTCACACACAAGTTGTTCTCTTTCCATACCTTTACTGTTGAAGGTTGCAGGCATTTCCCGGGAAGCTGGTCAGGTTGGAAATGCACATTCAGGTAATCGCTGAGCAGGTTTAAGGCCTCCTTTACCTTTGAAATATATGTGAGTCCTAACTTGCATGAAGTCAAGTTTAACTCGTGAAGCAGCAGCTACGCCCGGCCGACATTGTGGTAGAGCCTTCTCTGTCTCTGATAATCAGATGTTGGAAAGAACGAAGTCCTCTTATGCTGTGCACTGCTAAAAGTCCTTGTTCTCCCTGACTCCAGTTACGTATCAACACTTAGGGCTACCTTCTGCGACTTGAAGTCCAGCAAGGATTCCGGTTTTCTATCACTAGCCGTGAAGTACTAGCAATGCTTCGGACCCGGCGTCCGGTTTAGTTGAGTGAAGGTGATCTGTCACCGAAAACACTCTTCCTTCTTTCTCCACTCGCCTGTCGCCCTGCTCTCACCCTTAACATAAGCACGGGTAGCAGTAGATGTAGTAGTCAGCTTTTCTTCCTTTCAGCTCACTGACTTGCTCTCAGTTCGCTCGTCGTTGTAACACTGTCGTAGTTCCCTTCCTTCTTCCTTTCTAAATTCTGTCCAGAGCAGCTCACAGGACGTTCCGTCAGACTGTATACATGCTGTAGCTCCGAGAGTCACTTTCCACGTTCTAGAGAACACAGGCAGCTTGTTCTGAGATAACAGATTCGGTTGTAGCTCTGACTAGGCTAGAGTAATTCCCTTTCTACTCGTACTAGTCTCCACTTCAGTTCAAGATGAGCTACCTAAGCTCTGTCAGGAACCAGTCTTATCTCCTCTCCCTCCAGTCTGATCTCTCTGCTACCAATCCCACTGACCTTAAGTAGTCTAAGGTTCCCTCTAGTGGTAATGTTGGGAAGTGTGAGGTGTGAATGAATATCAGGTTTTGCAATTACCTTCCTGTGCATTTTCCTGGAGACATGTGTACCAAGCGCAGCTGGGCCACACAATACTATATGAGTTGGGCTGCATTATAGCCTATGAGGGTGCTACATTATATTCTATGGTTAGGACTGCGTTATACCTTATGAGGGGGTTGCATTATATTTTATTGGGTATTGCATTATATTCTATGAGAGGGGGCTGCATTATATTTTATGAGGGGGGCTACATTATTTTATGAGGGGCTACATTATATTCTATGAGGTGGCTACCCCTCTATGATTCTACACCAACCCCTGCTACATAATTAAGACGTGTACTACCTTATATTATACCCTGATATTAGCGTGTTTTACCACACAATTTGTAGTCTTGAATTTATTTCTATGTAGCTACATAGTGGGCCCCAAGAATGATTTTCTCTGGTGGGCCCATGGTGCTCCAGTTCAACGCTGCTTGCATCTGTTGGTGGTCTCTCTACATTTTTTCCTTTTGCTTACCCAAGGTTGTCATCTCATATAATGCCAAAAGTAGAAAAATGCGTGAGCACCATAGAAGAGTGCTACTTGCTTAATGATTACAATGATTCACACATCACAAAACTGGAGCTTTAATTTGCGGTCAGTTACATGTGTTGAGAAAAAAATATGCTTCTTATTAGAAACTGATCCATCCAGCAAGCTGTCATAGGCCTAGGTGTAAAGGTGATAAGTGTTTGCAGAAGGAAGCTTTGGAAGGCAAAGTTATTTTACATTGCGGTGGGCCATGTGGGAGGCACCAGATGTTGCAGAGAGGCCAGCTGGGACATGTAGATCCACTGACAGCGGATTTTAATGTCAATGTAGATGAAGTGGGTCACTGGACCCCAAAACACTTCCCAAGTGTCCATAATAATTGTCAATAGTGGGAGGTGGCCAGGGTTTGACTGGGGTACCTAGGGCTCACCAGTATAATTGACTCTAGGGGCCCACACTATAGCTACTATAAACGGTTATATTACTTGTTTATTTTTCTGCTTCTCTCACTAAAACATGTACCTTTTAGAAAACTATACAGTGTGCAAAAGAACGGTATTGTGCACTACACTATTTCAAAGTGTTTATTGTTAAGCAACTTATTTATTGAAATTGATAATGGCAGGAGGTGGATTCAGTTGAAGCATTGGCAGGAGGCGGATGCAGTTTAAGCATTGAGAGAGGCGGAAGCAGTTGAAGCATTGGCGGGAGGCGGATGCAGTTTAAGCATTGGAGAGAGGCGGATGCAGTTGAAGCATTGGCGGGAGGCGGATGCAGTTTAAGTATTGGAGGGAGGCGGATGCAGGTGAAGCATTGGCGAGAGGCGGATGAAGTTGAGGCATTGGCGAGAGGCGGATGCAGGTGAAGCATTGGTGGAAGGCGGATGCAGTTGAGGCATTGGCGAGAGGCGGATGCAGGTGAAGCATTGGTGGGAGGCTATGCAGTTTAAGCATTGGAGGGAGAGAGAGGCGGATGCAGGTGAAGCATTGGCGGGAGGCGGATGCAGTTGAAGCATTGGTGGGAGGCGGATGCAGTTGAGGCATTGGCGAGAGCGGATGCAGGTGAAGCATTGGCGGGAGGCGTATGCAGTTGAAGCATTGGTGAGAGGGCGATGCAGTTGAACCATTGGTGAGAGGCGGATGCAGTTGAACCATTGGTGAGAGGCGGATGCAGTTGAACCATTGGTGAGAGGCGGATGCAGGTGAAGCATTGGCGGGAGGCGTATGCAGTTGAAGCATTGGTGGGAGGCGGATACAGTTGAAGCATTGGTGAGAGGCGGATGCAGTTGAACCATTAGTGAGAGGCGGATGAAGTTGAAGCATTGGTGAGAGGCGGATGCAGTTGAAGCATTGGAGGGAGGCAGATGCAGTTGAAGCATTGGTGAGAGGCGAATGCAGTTGAAGCATTGGTGAGAGGCGAATGCAGTTGAAGCATTGGAGGGAGGCAGATGCAGTTGAAGCATTGGCGAGAGGCGGATGCAGTTGAAGCATTGGAGGGAGGCGGAGGCAGTTGAAGCATTAGAGGGAGGAGGATGCAGTTGAAGCATTGGTGAGAGGCGGATGCAGTTGAAGCATTGGTGAGAGGCGGATGCAGTCGAAGCATTGGAGGGAGGCGGATGCAGTTTAAGCATTGGAGAGAGGCGGATGCAGTTGAAGCATTGGCGGGAGGCGGATGCAGTTTAAGTATTGGAGGGAGGCGGATGCAGGTGAAGCATTGGCGAGAGGCGGATGAAGTTGAGGCATTGGCGAGAGGCGGATGCAGGTGAAGCATTAGTGGGAGGCGGATGCAGTTGAGGCATTGGCGAGAGGCGGATGCAGGTGAAGCATTGGTGGGAGGCTATGCAGTTTAAGCATTGGAGGGAGAGAGAGGCGGATGCAGGTGAAGCATTGGCGGAGGCGGATGCAGTTGAAGCATTGGTGGGAGGCGGATGTACTTGAGGCATTGGCGAGAGGCGGATGCAGGTGAAGCATTGGCGGGAGGCGTATGCAGTTGAAGCATTGGTGAGAGGCGGATGCAGTTGAAGCATTAGAGGGAGGAGGATGCAGATGAAGCATTGGTGAGAGGCGGATGCAGTTGAAGCATTGGAGGAAGGAGGATGCAGTTGGGGGACACAAACATCTAAAGAGCAGGGGACTTTGAGTACCACAGTGCCAGATGCAACTGAGGTATCTGAAATAATTGACATGGGCAAGATCATGCAGTTGAAGCATTGGTGAAGTTGAAGCATTGGTGAGAGGCGGATGCAGTTGAAGGGGACTTTGCAGGGACTTTGAGTACCACAGTGCCAGATGCAACTGAGGTATCTGAAATAATTGACATGGGCAAGATCATGCAGTTGAAGCATTGGTGAAGTTGAAGCATTGGTGAGAGGCGGATGCAGTTGAAGCATTAGAGGGAGGAGGATGCAGATGAAGCATTGGTGAGAGGCGGATGCAGTTGAAGCATTGGAGGAAGGAGGATGCAGTTGGGGGACACAAACATCTAAAGAGCAGGGGACTTTGAGTACCACAGTGCCAGATGCAACTGAGGTATCTGAAATAATTGACATGGGCAAGATCATGTCGATATATCAGGCTGCATTTAGATTTCAGCTACTGATTTCCCACCCTTATTGTACGGCTGAACATGAAAGCTCTGCACGAGGGAGTTGTATAGAGAAGATTTGTTAAAATTGTATGAAGAAAAACTGGCTTAGTTTCCCATAGCAAACAATCAGATCCTAGTTTTCATTTTTAGAGATCTTTTAGAAAATGAAAAGTGGAATCTGGTTGTTATGGCCAGCTAAGCCAGTTTACCTTCACATGAGTTTTGACAAATCTTCCCCGTAGTCTCTATGCACTGCCAAAAAGGCTTTGTGTACAGTGGTCTGTCTTATGAATGAACTACACCTTCCCACCTGCTTGGTTTCCATGTATCTCCTCCCATCTCTGGTCCTATAAAGCCAGAGTTGTCAATCAAAGAAGAGGGACGTGAAGAATGATGGAAAACAAGCAGATGACAAGGTGAATTTAAATGATTGGCCCCGCTGTGAAGCACCAAATGGCGGGACTAGTTTAAATAGTGATTCTGTACTGTAACAGTCCCTTTAAGGGTAACTTTTACCTTGAAAAAAGCTATATATCTGCAGATATAGGGTTAATCTGCAGGTAAATAGGGTTTAAAGCACAGTTAGCCACACTAATGGAAAAGTATTGGCTGCAGAGAAAATTAAGTTTTATTCTCCGTGCAGCCACTCGTTTCCTATCATAGGGTCGGTGCAAGGAGGGAGACATTACAGTTAGAGATTAGCAAATTTGTTTGGATTCGGTTCCGAATATGATAGGATTTGAATTTTGTTTTTGCAATATTCGTCGAACACAGCTGAAAGTCATTAGAGTCAATGGGAGTAGAAATTACCCAATATATTCGGAACCGATTATAAGACATACATTCGGCACGAATAGGGTTCAAATATGGCTCGAATATGTCAAAATCAAATTTGGGGACAAAATCCAACAAATTCGCTCATCTCTAGTTATAACGTCCTGGCACCTTGATTGTGACATCTTCCAAGAAGCCCAACCTCAGGCTGGTTTTCACTGAACAACTAACATGGCAGCAAAACATGACAAACCATCAGCAATCCAGAACTGCGTTACAGGGGCTGATGGTGTAACGCTGATGGTGTAACTGGCAATCTAAATGCCGCTGTCAGTGATTGACAAGGGGATTTAAATACTTAAAACAGCAGCAATCAAGGTGAGCTCTGATCACTGCTGCTACAGGCAAATGCCAGCTGTGTATTACATCAGACATCTGCTCAGTATGAAGTGGGCTCAGCTCCGGAACCTGCTCCAAAAAAGCACATCCCTAAAGCGACAGAGTAATGTCAAAGTTAGAAAATTTCCCTTGTTTGTTTCCTAAATGTGTAAAGACAATGGAAT
Source organism: Oophaga sylvatica (assembly GCA_033576555.1). Taxonomy (NCBI): domain Eukaryota; kingdom Metazoa; phylum Chordata; class Amphibia; order Anura; family Dendrobatidae; genus Oophaga; species Oophaga sylvatica. Next base: position 86,216,242 of record JARQOD010000001.1, read on the forward strand.
TCCCTAACACATGTGAAAGAGCGCTAATAGATTTAGCAGATGTGCCCCAAACATATGAATGATTTACAAACCGCAATGCACTATTACATACATGCTTCTAACAAAAATACGTTTAATTCCAGTACACAGAGACATATATGCAGACTTGCACACACTCGCAGTCATGGACAAACACACAAGTACATGAATACATAATCTGAACCACCATCAGTACATGGTACATCAAATGTAATGTCAGGTCAGACCCATATACTTTTGTATTGCATGAAACTACAACTCCCAGGATGTCCTTAACAATACTGGGAGTTGTTGTTACCAGTCATCATCAGAATGCGGACCATACAGAAACCACAGGCAGTATCACAACTAAACATTTAGTTTAGCATTGCCTCAGTGAAGCGGCAACAGGCTCTGCTGAAGCTAATTTGACTAGGAGATGAGCAAATTAGATGAACAAATTAGACAAAAATTAACCTCCTTATCATTTTTTCATGGTTTTGCACTTTGTTCAGAGCCTGTATGAGTATAGGAGCACATTAACTACACTTTCTTAATATTTTAATGACATCCTCCAGTTGTTGCCTTCAAGGGTCTATGGATGAGCGTGCTTATAATTTTTTCCTGGCTTTGCACTGTGTGCAAAGCCTTTATGAGTGTAGGAGTACCACACCTATACTTTAGTACTTCATTTAAATACTGTGAACAGTAGGTGTAATCAAGGGAGCATGGATGACCCTGCTTGTGTGGAGCCCAGCTGCAACTGGATTCATATCTCCCAGAAGGGTGCACTGAAGGAATACACCACTAGAGGTCATTATATACACTCACACACCTTCACCCATCCCTAAGAACACCAGAGGGAGCTGTTTAGACATATAAAGGAGGGTGAAGACAGGAAAGAGCAGTCAGTCTGAAGGCTGCATTCTGCAGTAAAGTTCAGTTGAGAGTTGAGTTCTGAGTTCAGTCAGACTGAAGTCTGCAGCTGCAGTTCAGTTCAATAGAGTGGAGGCTAGTAAAGTGGAACTGAAACCACTCCAGTCTAACCAGAAGCTGAAACAAGTGTGTGCAGCTCAGTGAGAAAGCGTGCCGACGCTTAGAGAGCGGCGAAAAGGCAGCCCACCAACTGCCAGTGTGTGATCGTGTGAGGGCCCGGGTAGGCCGAAGGCGAGTGGAAAGTGAATGAGGCAGAAGAGCCTTCATAGCTCACCTCAGCAAGTATTTACCGGACGCCGGGGTCCGAGCCTATAGGGATCTCCACGACCATTAGGAGAACACCGGAGTTCCTGGAGGACTACAAGTCCCAGGAGTACCACAGAGCTGACACGTAACCCTGCCAGGAGGACGGAGTCCAGCCGTGCACGGCAAATAGAGACTGTGTACTTCAAGAAAGGGTCCAACCACAAGGTCAGCCAGGTGCAGGACGGATTACTAAGTTAGGCCCAGCTACATGCAGACCAGGACTTCATTACTAAAAGGGCAAGGAACAGGAGGCCACACACCTACTCAGTGGAGGAATCTGGATGTGCACCCTTCACCCTACAGTGCTCCGGTGAGTGCCTGCAACATGTTCAGTAAAGGTACAAAGTGACTTGTGTGTGTGTCTACCTTATTACCCCTAACTGCCGGGTCCCCATCTGTCCTGCATCCCTACACATCCATCTGCCCTGAAGGACTCAGCCTCACCTGTGGGAGGCCTAACATCTTGCTGCACAATATTAACCCTTCAGTGGATCTGCATAGCAGCGCTGGTCACCCTGACCAGGTACCACAGGTGGTGTCACGAATCCCCATACCAATATTCAACTCCCCTGTAAATATTCCCCTTTTTCAGTGAGCACCCAGGGCCACGGACCGAGATGCAGCTACCGTGACATCCCCCATAGGAATCAACGGGCTCGGCGCCTGGCGGGCGGCTCACTTGTAATTTTTGTCAGGCTTTGCACTGTGCAGAACTTTTGAGTGTAGGAGTACCACAACTATACTTTGTTCAGAATATTTGATGGACGTACTACAACTGATGCCATGAAGGATGCATGGATGACCCTGCATGTAATTTTTGACAGGTTTTGTACTTAGTTAAAAGCCTTTCTGAGTCTAGGTGTACCGCTACATGACAATTTGAACAGAATGTGTATGAGATCATCCATTATGTCTAATACAGGGTGTATCCAGGTCCCTCTTCCATAACATATTTGAAACTTCTTGCTTCCATCATAAATTACACTGAAATTTAAAAATTTTAATAAAAATTTCAATTTTGGTTAACTTAAATTATAATTTTTTAAAATTCTTTTAAAATTTTGACTTATATACAAGTCATTATACAGGAAAAAAATGTCTCTTAACATTTTTTCCCTGTAAACTTCAATTTATCGTCAATTTTTAATGTTTTAGTGTCAGTTCTTAAAGTGAAGTAAATGTGTGACACCATTGTTCTGAGCAGCGATCGGGGAGTCAGAGACGCTGCCAGGGTCTTCAACATTCTGTTCTCCTTCTGTTCAGCATTTTTTCCATCCATTTCAACATTTTCACTGCCCCCAAACCAACTTGTATCGTCTGCCGGAAAAGTGCTCAGATTTTCCATTAACTCCCATTGTACGTGTTACTTGAAATGACCATCTGAGCATTAGAAATTGCTCGGGTTGAGCAACGAGCATCCAAGCATTTTAGTGCTCGCTCATCTCTAATAACAACCTTTTGATTCCTATCATTGAATAACCCAGTTACACATATTTTTCCCTAGTCCCATTTTTCTCATTTTATATACCAACCTTTTGTGTGGCACCATATCAAACGCCTTTGAGAAGTCCAAATAGACAACACCAACTCATTTAACTGGTCCATTCTGGAACTTAACTCCTCACAGAAGCTGATCAGAATAGTTTAACAGGACCGATCCCTCATAAAACCATGTTGATGCTGGGACATAAGGCTATTCTTATTGAGATACTCCAGGAAAGCATCTCTTAGGAAACCATCAAGGACTTTCATATAGTACAAAGTAGAGGTTAAACCTACCTGCCTATAATTTCCAGGCTCAGATTTTGTCCCTTTTTAACCCCTTTATCCCATCAGACGTACTATTACGTCCATGTGACCATGGACCTAATTCCCAAGGACGGAATAGTACGTCATATGCGATCAGCTGCGCTCCTGGGGGTAGCGCAGCTGATCGCGGCCGGCTGTCAGCTGATTATCACAGCTGACACCCGGCACATTAACCCCTGGCACACTGCGATCAAAGATGATCGCAGTGTTTCGGCGGTACAGGGAAGCATCGCGCAGGGAGAGGGCTCCCTGCGTGCTTCCCTGAGACCCTCAGAACAGCGCGATGTATCGCGCTGTTCCGAGGGACCCTCCTCCCTGCAGGACCCTGTATCCAAGATGGCCGCGGGGTCCTTCCGGGTCCTGCAGGGAGGCGGCTTCCTCAGTGCCTGCTGAGAGCAGGCGCTGAAAAAGCCTGCAGTAGTGCCAGTGAGATCGCTGGTCTGACAGAGTGCTGTGCACACTGTCAGACCAGCGATCTGACGTTATACAGTGATGTCCCACCCTTGGACAAAGTAAAAAAGTCAAAAAAATAAAAATAACATGTGTAAAAAAAAATTCATAAATAAAGAAAAAAAATGTTCCCCAATAAATTCCTTTCTTCATGTAAATAAAAAAAAAATAAAAAAAATAAAAGTACACATATTTAGTATCGCCGCGTCCGTAACGACCCGCCCTATAAAACTGTCCCATTAGTTAACCCCTTTAGTGAACCCCTTAAAAAAACGTCATCTTGTCCCGCAAAAAACGAGCCGCCATACAGCATCATCAGCGAAACAACAAAAAAGTTATAGCTCGCAGAATAAAGCGATGCAAAAATAATTATTTTTTATATATAATCGTTTTTATTGTATAAAAGCGCCAAAACATAAAAAAAGATACAAATGAGGTATCGCTGGAATCATACTGACCTGAAGAATAAAACTGCATTATCAATTTTACCACACGCAGAACGGTACAAACGCCCCCCCCAAAAGAAATTAATGAATTGCTGGTTTTTGTTCATTCTGCCTCCCAAAAATCATAAATAAAAAACTATCAAAAAAAGTCATGCGCCCAAAAATGGCACCAATAGAAACGTCAACTCGTCCTGCAAAAAATAAGACCTCACATGACTCTGTGGGCCAAAATAAAAAAATTATAGCTCTCAAAATGTGATGATGCAAAAACTATTTTTTGCAATAAAAAGTGTATTTTAGCGTGTGACAGCTGCCAAACATAAAAACCCGCTATAAATAGTAAATCAAACCCTCCTTTATCACGCCCTTAGCTAGGGAAAAATAATAACATTTAAAAAATGTATTTATTTCCATTTTCCCATTAGGGTTAGGGTTGGGGCTAAAGTTAGGGTTAGGGTTGGGACTAGGGTTACGGGTATGTTAGGGTTAGGTTTGTGGTTAGGGTTATGATTAGGGTTGGGATTAGTGTTAGGGGTGTGTTGGGGATATGGTTGGAGTTAGAATTGGAGGGTTTCCACTGTTTAGGCACATCAGGGGCTCTCCAAACGCGACATGACACTCGCAGACCATTCCATCAAAGTCTGCATTACTAAACGTCACTACTTCTACTCCGAGCCCCGACGTGTACCCACACAGTAGTTTTCTCCCACATATAGGGTATCAGCGTACTCAGGACAAATTGGACAACAACTTTTGTGGTCCAATTTCTCCCCTTACCCTTGGGAAAATAAAAAATTGGTGACTAAAAGATAATTTTTGTGGGAAAAAAATAGGATTTTTTATTTTCATGTCCGGGCATTATAAACTTGTGTGAAGCACTTGGGGTTCAAAGTGCTCACCACAGATCTAGATAAGTTCCTTAGGGGGTCTAGTTTCCAAAATGGGGTCACTTGTGGGGGGTTTATACTGCTTAGGCACATCAGGGTTTCTTAAATGGGGTCACTTGTGGCACTTGTCCCACTGTTTAGGCACATCAAGGGCTATCCAAATGCGAAGTGGCGTCCAATCTCGATTCCAGCCAATTTTGGTTTGAAAAAGTCAAATGGCGCTCCTTCCCTTCTGAGCTCTGCCGTGCGCCCAAACAGTGGCTCCCCCCACATATCGGATATCAGCATATTCAGGACAAATTGGACAACTTTTATGGTCTAATTTCTCAGTTACCCTTGGGAAAATAAAAAATTGTTGACTTAAATATCATTTTTGTGGGAAAAAAATAGGATTTTTTATTTTCATGTCCGGGCATTATAAACTTGTGTGAAGCACTTGGGGGTTCAAAGTGCTCACCACAGATCTAGATAAGTTCCTTAGGGGGTCTAGTTTCCAAAATCGGGTCGCTTGTGGGGGGTTTCCACTGTTTAGGCACATCAGGGACTCTGCAAACTGAACATGACACCCATCAAAGTCTGCATTCCAAAACGTCATTACTTTCTTTCCGAGCCCTGAAGTACGCCCAAACAGTATTTCTCCCCCACATATGGGGTATCAGCATACTCAGGACAAATTGGACAACAACTTTTGGGGTCCAATTTCCTTGGGAAACATCAAAAATTGGGGACTAAAAAAATCATTTTTGTGGAATTTTTTTTTTTTCACACCCAGGCATTAAAAACTTTAGTAAAACACTTGGGGGTTCAAAGTGCTCACAACAGACCTAGATAAGTTCCTTAGGGGGTCTAGTTTCCAAAAGGGTGTCACTTGTGGGGGGTTTCCACTGTTTAGGCACATCAGGGACTCTCAAACGCGACATGGCGTACAATCTCAATTCCAGCCAATTTTGGTTTGTAAAAGTCAAACAGCGCTCCTTCCCTATCGAGCCCGGCCGTGTGCCCAGACAGTGGTTTTCCCCCACATATGGGGTATCAGGGTACTCAGGAGAAATTGCACAACAACTTTTTCTATCCATTTTCACTTTTTACCCTTGTTAAATAAAAAAATTGTTTGCAAAAGATCATTTTTGTGACTAAAAAGTTAAATGTTCATTTTTTCCTTCCAAGATGCTTCAGCTCCTGTGAAGCACCTGAAGGGTTAATAAACTTCTTGAATGTGGTTTTGAGTACCTTGAGGGGTGCAGTTTTTAGAATAGTGTCACTTTTGGGTATTTTCTGCTATATAGACCCCTCAAAGTGACTTCAAATGTGAGGTGGTCCCTAAAAAAATGGTTTTGTACAATTTGTTGTAAAAATGAGAAATCGCTAGTCAACTTTTAACCCTTATAACTTCGTAACAAAAAAAATTTGGTTTCAAAATTGTGCTGATGTAAAGTAGACATGTGGGAAATGTTATTTAGTAATTGTTTTGTGTGACGTATTTCTCTGTTTTAAGGGAATAAAAATTAAAAGTTTGAAAATTGCAAAATTTTCAAAATTTTTGCCATATTTCCATTTTTTTCATAAATAAACACAAGTTATATCGAATAAATTTTACCACTATCATGAAGTACAATATGTCACGAAAAACCAATCTCAGAATCGCGAAGATCCGTTGTAGCGTTCCAGTGTTATAACCTCATAAAGAGACAGTGGTCAGAATTGTAAAAATTGGCCCGGTCATTAACGTGCAAACAACCCTCGGGGGTAAAGGGGTTAAATATGGACACCAAATTTGCTACGCACCAGTCCTGAAGTACAGACCTGGTTATTATGGAATCCTTGAATATTAGAAATAACGGTCTGTCCAGTCTGTCCATCACAGTACTTAATTCCTGCAGTACTCGTGGGTATATGGCATCTGGGCCAGGGGATTTGGCTACTTGTCATTTTTGAGGTGGCGCAGACTTCTTGCTGGGTATGCCTGATGTGGATAATTTCTAGTATGCCTGATCATGTAGCCTGTCATAGGATTTTCTTGGATAAATACTGAAGGGAAAAAGGAATTTAGCAGATTGGTCTTTCCCCATCCTCTTCCACCATTTCACCAAGACTATTTTTGAGGGGGGCCAACACTATCATTTTTCAATTTTTTAATATTTAGTCATAGTGGTTTCCTCCAATTTCTAGCTTGTTTATTACCATAGGGCATATATCATGCACAGGTCCTATTCAGGATGCTCATATAAGTGTCCCATTTGCTTTGTGTACTTTTATTTCTCAGGACGTTGTCCCAGTTTATGGCACTAAGATCATTTCTCAGCCGTTGGAAATTCCCCTTTTTTGAAGTTTAGTGTCCTTGTAGCCCCTCTACTACACATCTATTAAAGGATACATGAAAACTTATTAGTGATTGATCATTATTACTCACGTCCTTCCTTTTCTCCATTATCAGTTCCATGTCATGATTTTCTTTCAATAATAATTCCTCCATCTTGTTGGTAAAGCTTCTGGCATTAGTGTACATGCACTTTATGTATTTCTCTGTACTTCTATTCCTGCTTAGTTTCTCACTGTAATCCGCAGTGAACTCATCACTGGCTTTTTCCCATGGTGCTGAGGTCACCGCAGTTCAGCCCATCTGGGAACGCAGCCTCAGTGACTAAAGGTAACGTCGATGACGTCACCGCCGGTCACTGAGGCTTTGCTCGCAGAAGTTCAGTCACCAGTGGTTTTCAGCCTGGACGGTCGCATCTTGGCACCGTCCAGGTTGAAAACTATTAATCCCCCAGACATGGATTACGGCGTGGGACAGAACGACTGACAGGTGAGGGATATTGTTATTTTTTATTTTTGTTTTATTACAGAAGAATGAGTGCTTCGGTGGAATTGCACGTTAGGTGATTATAATTGTGTTCGTTATTTTTAAATAAAAAAGGAAAACTGTGTGTAGTCTTTTTTCTAATATTCTGGCTGTGTCTTTATTTACGGTTACCACACGTGTGCCACAAATATTACACACATGGACACTGATATCTCCGGCACTGTTTTGACGTTAGAGCGAGCGCCGTGGGAATTTCCCCATTATCTTCTGCTACATCTTCTTGTTGCAATCGCTTTGATGTTGAAGTCACTATTCACAGCATGTTAAGGGTTAAATGACTGAGACAGGAGTTTGCTTTGATCTCAGCTGTTGCTATAGGAAGCTGACCGTTAATCACAGTAATTTTCCAGGGGATGATTGTGGATGCAGCTTATGGTTATGGGGTCCCCATAACTAGTAATGGTTTAGGACTAGAGATGAGCGAATATCTTCGGCTCCCTCCTTATTCGGCAAGCTATAGCGCTTACCGAATAAGCTGCATCGGTAACCCGATACCTGGAGCGCTCCCGATGATCAACTGTTCAGCGAAGCAGCTGCATGTGTCGCGGCTGTGTGACAGTAACAACACATGCATGGAGAGCCCAACAAACAGGCTCTCCATACATGTGCTCTGACTGTCACACAGCCGCGAAACTTGCAGCTGCGGAGCCGATCAGCTGTTCAGAAGGAGCGATCCAGGAATCTGGGTTCCCGCTGCAGTTTATTCGGTAAGCGCTACAGCTTGCCGAATAAGGAGGGAGCCAAAGATATTCGCTCATCTCTATTTAGGATGCTATTTCCACTTTGCCTACCCCACCAGTCACGAGTAGACACATTTTTTTTCCCCAATATTTTTAGTTGACTCTTTGAAGATGGCACCACTTCTGTTACCCCTGCTATTCTGTACAGACCGCATTGTTGAATGCCAGATCTAGAGGCAGTATCCTGGAGAAGAGCCTGGTGTAGAGGCTGGAGCTGCCATTACCTTGTCTCTCCAGTACTTCTACATCCAGTAAAATGGGCTTGCATATAAAAGACAGCGAGAGATAAGCAGAGATTGAACTTGACTTAGATTCGAGGGGAGAAGACCAAGCAGGAGGGTGAAAACCTGGGGACAAAAAAAGCCTTCTAGTATGTTGGCCACGGCTTTGACTCTTGACAGCTGGACACATAATAGACTGGTGTGCCACAACCAGAAGCTGATAGACTCCAAACATATAAAACGTTCTTGACAGTGGGATAATATCACAGAGTTTATGCACCGGGTATAACCGTAAGAGCTAGAAAAAGACAAAAAGCGAAATAGGGTCTTATCTAGGTATAAAATATGAATGGGCATGCAGAATCGTGCACACGTGGTCAGGTTAAGTTCACACTACTGAACAGACTTAGGCTTGTGTAGACCCACAAAGAAAGTTCAAGCAAGAAAATGGAAATAAATGGGTTAACCTGCGCTGCCATCGAAGGATGACAAGAAGACAGAAATCCAAGAAATGCGGTTTGTCAACACGTTTCGAAGTGTTAAAACGTCTTCATCCTATGCTATTTATAGATAGGGGGAATAAGTGCAATCAAGAATCAGTGCAATGTATAAGATTCTTCATTTCTTACCCTAGTAATAACAATAGTTCATGGAACGCAGATCCATTGTGCATCTTCCACTCCGGCTTCAAATGCAACAATTTATTATGTTCTGAATGTGGAGAGTTGATGATAGGTATGACCACAGTCATAGAAGGACCCCTAATAAAAGGAATTGGAAAGTAGTCAGTTTACATAAGGAAGTGTACTGCAATCACTAGCTGATTAATAAGAAATATATGGTTGAGTTTTCAAGATCTCTGCTTTGTGTTAATTAGTAGCAGTATTCATTGTATCCTTTAGACCTGATAGACATCGGTGCTGAACAATAGAGATGAGCGAATATGTTCGGTAAACGATCGCCAAACATAAATTCGGCACGAATATGGTACTTTCGGATTCGTGATCGGTAACACGAGCACTTTTCTTAAAATGGAAAAAAGTCGGTAATTCATGTATCGCATCAGTAAAATCACAGTGACAGGTTAGAATAGAATAGATACAATAGATATATACATATGGAATACATATATATATATATATATAGATGTCAGTGACACACACACATATATATATATATATATATATATATATGTATATATGAGATAGATAGATACATAGATAAATAAATAGATAGCTAGGCTCCCGAAACCATCATCGACTGTGGAAGCTTCACACTAGACCTTGGAAATCAAGGTCCCAGATTCTGGAGGAAGAGTGGAGAGTAGGGTTGAGCATTCCGATACTGCAAATATCGGGTATCGGCCGATATTGGCTGTATCGGAATTCCGATTCCGAGTTCCGATATTTTCGTCATATCGGATACCGGAATCGGATTTGTCACTGTCACTGTCAGTGTCCGTCGGTCGGGTCTGTCAGGAGTCAGCGGCATTTACCTGGCAGAAGATCTCCGGCGGTCACGGGCTGGACTGCTTCATGGCCGCCATCATCTTTCCCCGGCGGTCACATGCAGTTTCTCGCGATAACTGCAGTGACTGCTGGGTAATCCCGGCCGTAAAGCAGTCAGTCCGATGACGTCACCGCCGGGGAAGTAGGTAATCAGCTGTGCTGCGTTGCGATGACAGGCTCTGCCTGTCATTGCGATGTAGCAGAGCTGGATCGTCGTGGGACTGTCGTTACTATGGACTGCGTCGGACAGGTGGTATACTGTTGGTTTGTTTTTTTTCTTTTTTTACAGGAGATCGATGGCGTCGCAGGAATGAGAGAGTAATAAAATAAATGAAAACTGTGTTGTCTCTTTTATTTCATTAAAAGACTTTTTTCTTGCTGTGTTTTTTTTTTAAACATTTAAAAACTTTGGGATTAATAATGGATCGGTGTCTTATTGACACCTCTCCATTATTAACCGGGCTTATTGTCACCGTGCAATCAACGGTGACATTAACCCCTTATTACCCCGCTTGCCACCGCTACAGGGCAAGTGGGAAGAGCCGGGTAAAGTGCCACAATTGGCACATCTTTTGATGCGCCAAATGTGGGGCTGCTGTAGCCTGGTATTATCAGGCTGTTGAGGGCCAAAATCCATGGGCCTTGACAGTCTTTTAATACCAGGCCGCAGCAGTCTGCATTTTACTTGGCTGGTTAACAAAAATAGGGGGGATCCCCACGCCGGTTTTTTTTCGAGGGGATCCCCAATTTTTTGTTAACCAGCCAAGCTAAGCAGACTGCTGTGGCCTGGTATTATCAGGCTTGCAAGGTCCATGGATATTGGATCCTTACCAGCCTGAAAAACCAGGCCTCAGCGGTCTGCTTCATCTGGCTGGTTAACAAAAATAGGGGGGACCCCACGCCAATTTTTTTCGAGGGGATCCCCTATTTTTGTTAATCAGCCAAGATATGCAGACTGCTGTGGCCTGGTATTATCAGGCTGGCAAGGTCCATGGATCTTGGCTCCTTAACAGCCTGAAAAACCAGGCCTCAGCGGTCTGCTTCATCTGGCTGGTTAACAAAAATAGGGGGGACCCCACGCCAATTTTTTTCGAGGGGATCCCCTATTTTTGTTAATCAGCCAAGATATGCAGACTGCTGTGGTCTGGTATTATCAGGCTGGCAAGGTCCATGGATCTTGGCTCCTTAACAGCCTGAAAAAACAGGCCTCAGCGGTCTGCTTCATCTGGCTGGTTAACAAAAATAGGGGGGACCCCACGCCAATTTTTTTCGAGGGGATCCCCTATTTTTGTTAACCAGTTCCCTCTGACGTCACTGATTGTGTCCCTGGCTGACCTGAAGTGAAAGTGGAAAGCAATCAATTAAGCTTTCCACTTCCTCTCCTGTCAGCCAGGAGAGGAACTCATTCATTTGGGGGTTTACTGTGAGGCTGCAGCATTAGCTGCGGTCCCTGCAGTAAACATTAACCCTTTCTGAAGGATTACACCGTGGGACCTGACTGTGCATGGGATAGGTAAGAATAATTTTGCTTTATTATTTTATTTTTATTACAGGAAATGGTTTTAGCAGGTAAATAAAATATGGTCAAAAACTGTGTGATTATTTCATTAAACTTCTTTTTTATTAAAGTGTGTGTGTTTGATTTTTCTTTCATACAATAGGATTAATAATTGATAGTTGTCTAATTGACAGCTCTCAATTATTAACCTGGCTTAAAGTGACCTTTCAATTGCAAGGTCATTTTAACCCCTTATTAACCCATTCGCCACCGCTACAGGGAAATGGGAATAGACGGGCAAAGTGCCAGAAAGGGCAAATCTAATTAGAGATTTGCCTTTTCTGGGGTGTCTGGGGGCAGATGTTAGTAGCCAGGGGGGGCCAAAAATATGGTCCCTCTCTGGGCTATTATTATCTGCCCCCACTTGCTGGCTTTGTCTGTCTGGTTGCGAAAATAGGGCGGGAGCCCACGCATTTTTTTTCCAGCAATTTTACACCTCATATATATATATACATGTCATTAAATTTGTGACACATATATATATATATTTATAGTTCATACACTTCTACATAGTATAATAGCCGCTAATTCAATTGCCGGCTTTTGTGAAAATGCAGAACCCGACATGAAATGACACTTGGTTTACATAGAGTTAACCATGTCTTTTCATGTAGTTTGATATCTGATTTGCACAAACAATTACATGAGTGTAAGTGTGCTAAATTTCACACCTGTAGGGGTTAATTAAAGGTGTAAATTCGTAGCAAAAAAGTCCTTTTTTTTTTACAACGAATTTACACCTTTAATTAACCCCTACAGGTGTGAAATTTTGCACACTTAAGGTACTGCCACACTAAACAATCCCGCTAGCGATAGCGATAAAGACGCATACTAATGCGATCGCTAGCGGGATTGTTTCTATATAGCTAAGTGCGGCTTAACTTAGCGATATAGTTAACGACGCTATCGCGGTTAGCGATCTTCTTAACGACTTTAGCGGTACAAAAGTACCGCTAAATCGCTAAGAAAAGGTGCCACACTTAGCGATATATACTTACCTGCGGGGCGCCGACGATCTAAATAGGGTCCGGAACGATGTCAGCGACGAGCGAGATCACAGCAGGGGCCTCGTCGCTGACAGATGCCGCACACAACAACATCGCTAACGGGATCGCTAAATAGTGACGTTCTTTAGCGATCCCGTTAGCGATGTTATTTAGTGTGGCATACCCTTTACACTCATGTAATTGTTTGTGCAAATCAGATATCAAACTACATGAAAAGACATGGTTAACCCTATGTACACCAAGTGTCATTTCATGTCGGGTGCTTCTGTCTTTTCACAAAAGCCGACTTTACCCGGCAATTGAATCAGAGGCTATTTTACTATGTAGAAGTGTATAAACTATAAATATATGTATATATATATATGTCACAATGACATATATATATATATATATATATATATGTATTCTATGTGTGTATATTTAGTGTTTACAAGGCAAGAATGGGGTTTTTTTAATTCCGATATTTTGTTCCCATAGACTTACATTGGATTTCCGGTATCGGTATCGGGTATCGCCGATATTTTAATGGTATCGGCGATACCATTCCGATTCCGATACTTTTGGATATCGGAAAGTATCGCTCAACACTAGTGGAGAGGCCACAACCCAGCTGCTTGAGGTCTAGTGCGAAGTTTCCACAATCAGTGATGGTTTGGGGAGCCATGTAATCTGCTGGTGTAAGTCCAATGTGTTTTATCAAGACCAAAGTCAGCGCAGCCGTCTACCAGGAAATTTTAGAGCACTTCATGCTTCCCTGTGCCGAAAAGATTTTTGGAGATGGAAATTTCATTCTCCAGCAGGACTTGGCTCCTGTCCACACTGCCAAAAGTACCAATACCTGGTTTAAAAACGATAGTATCACTGTGCTTGATTGGCCAGCAAATTCGACTGACCTTAACCCCATAGAAAATCTATAGGGTATTGTAAAGAGGAAGATGAGAGACACCAGACCCAACAATGCAGACGAGCTGAAGACTGCTATCAAAGCAACCTGGGCTTCCATAACAGCTCAGCAGTGCCGCAGGCTGATCACCTCCATGCCACGCCGCATTGATGCAGTAATTGATGCCAAAGGAGCCCCGACCAAGTATTGTGTGCGTTTACTGAACATACATTTCAGTAGGCCAACATTTCAGATTTTAAAATCATTTTTTCAAGCTGGTGTTATAAAGTATTCTAATTTACTGAGATAATGACTTTTGGGTTTTCATTGGCTGTAAGCCATAATCAACATCATTAACAGAAATAAACACTTGAAATAGATCACTCTGTTTGTAATGACTCTAGATAATATATGAGTTTCACTTTTTGTATTGAAAAACTGAAATAAAATACATTATTCTAATTTTGTAAGATGCACCTGTAGATAGAAGAAAAGCCAGCAATTCACCTGCCGTGTACTGTAAAATCACTGCAGGAGCCGACAGGATAGAAGAGATGAATTACCCACAGTAAATACAAATAGAATAGGTAGATATATAGATGTCAGTGACCTATACAATTCTTACAGTGTGTGTACAGCTTACTGTACATGTATTTAATTAATAAAAGATTATTTTTCTGAAAAAAATGGCAAGGGCTCTGCGTAATTTTGGTAACCAGCAGAGGTAAAGCCGACGGCTGGGGGCTGATGTTTATAGCCTGGGAAGGGGGTAATACCCATGGAGCTTGCCAGTCTATTAATATCAGCTCACAACTGTATACTTAGCCTTTACTGGCTATTAAAATGGGGGACCCTAAAAAAAAAAAAGACGTAGGGTCCCCCTATAATTAATAATCAGCATAGGCTATGCAGACAGCTGCGGGCTGATATTAATAGCCTAGGAAGGGGCCATGGATACTGGCCCCCCAGGCTAAAAACATCAGCTCTCAGCCACCCAGAAAAGGCGCATCTATAAGATGCTCTTCCACTTGCCCTGTAGCGTTAGCAAGTGGGGTGATAGTGGGTGCGGGTTGATGTTACCTTTGTATTGTCAGGTGACATCAAGCCCTGTGTTTAGTAATGGAGAGGCATCAATAAAACTCCCTCATTACTAACCCCATAGTCACATTGTATGGAAACACAGACAACCAGAAAAAAGTCCTTTACTTGACAGAATGACACAGACTCCTTTAATAATCTTAATTAAACCAAACTAAAATAAAAAAAAAAAATATCACTTATCTGTCGGTTCACCATAATCCATGTCTGGGGACTAATAGTTTTCAAACTGACGGTGCCAAGAAGCGACCGTCCAGGCTGAGAACCACTGGTGAATGAGCTGCTTGTGACTGGTGGTGACGTCATCGAGGTTAACTCCGGTCAGTGAAACTGCGCTCGCAGCAGTTCAGTCACCAGTGGTTCTCAGCTTGGATGTTCCCATCTTGGCACCGTCCAGGTTGAAAACTATTAATCCCCCAGACATGGATTACGGCTTGGGACAGAACGACCGACAGGTGAGTGCTATTGTTGTTTTTTTTATTATGTGATAATACGCTATTGATAAAATACTGATTTTATTGAATCAGCAAAATGCAGCCTAGTAAATGACACATAACTAGAATTAGGCTCTCAGCCCTTACATTATGCTGCACTCAGATTACATAGTAAAAAACTGCTGACAGATTCAATTTAACCCATTCCTCATGGGCAATGATGTCATGTTATACAGAGCTCATGAATATGGCAGCAGGTTTACTAATGCTGTAGAGAAAATCTCCTGATAAAATAGTGATTTTATTAAAATGACAAACAGAAAGCAACCAAATAATTGGCACATTTCTGGAATCAGGTCTCAGTCTCTACATTATGTTGCTCTGAAATTAAGTGGAAAAAAAACCTAGTGAAAGATTCCCTTTAACATTTTACTGGTGTCTGTATTATTAGCTGAATTATTGTGACACTCGGTTTTCTCCTTTATGGAAGGCTAACAAACCTCATGTGAGTGTGTCGGTTATCTGTAGCATTTGTGCAGTGTCTCAATAACATAATGGATCTGACATGTAATTCCTTGTTAGTTATGGATATCACAACTTGGATGGCACGACAGCAAAGATATCTTGGCACTAATTCCGGATATGGCTGCCATATGAGGATGTTTCAAGTGTAACTGGCAGAGCTGACGGCTCCCAGGGCCCAAATTTCAATCTGCACGTTGGATTCTGTATTATTTATAATCCCTACCAGGCTTATTAACAATTATCACACTCAGCTTTTGCAGGTATCTGCATGGGAGGATGCTCAAAACAAGACGGAATGGTTAGTTCCCAGATGCCGTGTCTGCTGTGCGGAAGCGACCCCCTTGGGTTCTTCTTTTTACCACAATACACCTGAATCTTGTGTCTCAAGGCTTGAATGAAAAATGGTAGCAATGATGGAAAAAACAAGGTGCTCAGATAATCCCTTTATCATCTCACTTCTTGGGAGATTATGTCATAGCATCACTGATCTAAACACAATGTCATTCATTTATTGTAATGGAGGTCTCAAGTAAATCCATTCCATTTTGAATGCCTTATTACGTCATGTAAACACGATAGTGGAGGGCTTGTCGGGGGATTTAATTCTTTTGTTACTTTTGCCTCTGTATTTTATTTGATAACTGTCAGTAAATTGTGATGGGTCAAGTTCACTGGTGACTTTTTACTTCCGCAACCACTAAATAAAATTGGAGGCACTCGGTACAGGATCACACCTCGTCTAATCTGGCTCACATTCGGAAAATTGATAGTCACTTACTGGGTTGGTTGACGTTGTTTCAATAAAATCAGTGTTTTATCAGCAGGAGATTTTCACTATAGGACTAGTTGTCTCGTGCCATGTAGTCCTCCTGCTCTGTGTACACAGAAAACTGCCAATCAGTGGTATGGGCGGTGGTTATACAGGACTCAGCTGTCAAAGAACTGCCGCAGTGATTTTATCAAAAACTACAGCAACTAGTACAGTAAATGATACATCACTGAAATTTGAGTCTCTGACTCTACATTATGCTGCTCTCAGATAACTTTGAAAAATCTGTTATCAGATTCCCTTTAAAGCACCACTCCAGCGTTTTTTTTATTGCACCGCTGAAGTGGTGCTTTAAATGCAATTTCCCTGCCTGATACTCGCCTGCCGCCACCTTCATCCTTTTCCAAGGTCGCCCCCCGTCGGTTTCTGGCAAAAAAGTAACCTTCTGGCAGCTCTAGTGTTTGATGGAGCGGCACGGAGGTCATTTTTTTATACATCTCTATGAAAGTCTCGATCTGACTCCCCTAGACTTGAATCAAGCTGTTGTGATGTAACTTCTGACTTACGGATAGTCAGAAGTTACGGGCACAAGATGGTGCCATGAGGCCGCAGTGGTGTCGGTAAAAGGTGAAGCGCCAGAAGGTAAGTATAAGGAAGGGGTCAGGGTCTTACATTTAAAGGGCCACTCTAGTGCTGAAAAAAAACTGCTGGGTGGTGCTTTAAATTAAGCTCCTGCTCTGCTCCATCAAGTTCATCCAATGTGTATGTCTATCAAATTAAATTTTGATATGAATAATCTGAAGGGGGATATTTTAGATCATGGCTGCAGTTTTTCTTAACTCTAATAATACAGTCATGGCCAAAAGTTTTGAGAATGACACAAATATTAATTTTTACAAAGTCTACTGCTTCACTTTTTCTAATGGCAATTTGCATATACTCCAGAATGTTATAAAGAGTGATCAGCTTAACAGCAATTACTTGCAAAGTCAATATTTGGCTAGAAAATGAACTTTATCCACCAAAACACATTTCAACATCATTGCAGGCCTGCCTTAAAAGGACCAGCTAACCTATTCTCAGTGATTGCTCCATTAACACAGGTGTGGGTGTTGATGAGGACATGGCTGGAGATCAATCTGTCATGATTAAGTAAGAATGACACCACTGGACACTTTAAAAGGAGGCTGGTGCTTGGCATCATTGTTTCTCTTCTGTTAACCATGGTTATCTCTAAAGAAACACGTGCAGTCATCATTGCAATGCACAAAAATGGCCTAACAGGGAAGAGTATCGCAGCTAGAAAGATTGCACCTCAGTCAACAATCTATCACATCATCAAGAACTTCAAGGAGAGAGGTTCCATTGTTGCCAAAAAGGCTCCAGGGCGCCCAAGAAAGACCAGCGAACGCCAGGACCGTCTCTTAAAAGTGTTTCAGCTGCGGGATCGGGCTACCAGCAGTGCAGAGCTTGCTCAGGAATGGCAGCAGGCAGGTGTGAGTGCATCTGCACGCACTGTGAGGCGGAGACTCTTGGAGCAAGGCCTGGTCTCAAGGAGGGCAGCAAAGAAGCCACTTCTCTCCAGAAAAAACATCATGGACAGACTGATATTCTGCAAAAGGTACAGGCAGTGGACTGCTGAGGACTGGGGTAAAGTTATTTTCTCTGATGAATCCCCTTTTCGATTGTTTGGGACATCAGGAAAACGCCTCATTCGGAGAAGACAAGGTGAGCGCTACCACCAGTCTTGTTTCATGCCAACTGTTAAGCATCCTGAAACCATTCATGTGTGGGGTTGCTTCTCAGCCAAGGGAATCGGCTCTCTCACAGTCTTGCCTAAAAACACAGCCATGAATAAAGAATGGTACCAGAATGTCCTCCAAGAGCAACTTCTCCCAACCATCCAAGAGCAGTTTGGCGATCAACAATGCCTTTTCCAGCATGATGGAGCACCTTGCCATAAAGCAAAGGTGATAACTAAATGGCTCAGGGAACAAAACATAGAGATTTTGGGTTCATGGCCTGGAAACTCCCCAGATCTTAATCCCATTGAGAACTTGTGGTCAATCATCAAGAGACGGATGGACAAACAAAAACCTAAAAATTCTGACAAAATGAAAGCATTGATTGTGCAAGAATGGACTGCTATCAGTCAGGATTTGGTCCAGAAGTTGATTGAGAGCATGCCAGGGAGAATTGCAGAGGTCCTGAAGAAGAAGGGTCAACACTGCAAATATTGACTTGCTGCATTAACTCATTCTAACTGTCAATATAAGCTTTTGTTACTCATATGTTTGCAATTATATTTTTGTCTGTTATAAAAACATTTGTCAAACACACATAAAAACCAGAGGTCAACAGCAGATCATGTGAAGAAATAATATTTGTGTCATTCTCAAAACTTTTGGCCATGACTGTATATGTTACACATTTCAGTGGTGCAGAATTTTAATGATGAAAAATCATTAACTTCCTCAAAGACCCATAGTATTTATTACTACAAACTACTGACCTTACCCTAAGCCCATTTGTCTGCAGACCCACTGAGATAATTCTTCCTCCCATTGATCAGCACAAACTTCATAGTCGGACGCTGCTCTGCGAATTACCAGGGATGTCAATGAGCTCACATTTGTTGAGGCTAAAACTGAAAAATGAAATGTTCATTAAAAATGTAAAAGTCAAACCTTGTAAAAATTAAAAATCTTTAGCGCTTAACTGTTATTTGACACAAAACCTACGTAAAAGCATAATCTTGCGACCCTCATCCCCAAAACAAGTTAAAACTGATAGTTAAAACCAGTTTACTATGTCCAGGAGCTATCCCGATTCTCATTGTCTGTAAAACTTGCCATCCCCTCCTTTTTCAGTAAGAAGTTGATTTTCATCTGCATTCTGCCAGCACTAAAGGTGCTGGAACTCCCAATCAGTTAAAACCACATATGTATTGCACTGCCAATTATTCAATAGCTTGCCTGCCCTGAACTGAAAGCCTCCATCTCTTCTATGTCTCAACAGAGTCTGACAGACAGGAAAGCAGAAGCAGGGAGGCGAAGAGCCGCCCCCATTTCCTGTAATCTGTCTCACTGCCTCTGTTACTAAAGAAAGATTACACATAGTAAAATAGTTGTGGTATTGATAACATCTTAAAAAAATTAAATAAACTTAAATTGACTGAAAATACTTTAGTAGTAAACGATCCAATCTAAATCCTACTTACCACAATCCCATTCATCGGATCTGTCTGTGCAGCTTGATTGCCCATCGCACCACATATCCCTAGAGATGCACTCATGATTAGCGCATTCAAGCTCATCTTGTGTGCAGGACGCTGCAAAAGTAACAGATAAGGAGGAATATGCATATATATACTGGTATAAATGGTAGCAAGCTCAGGGCGTCCATAAATATATCCAAAACTTACAACAATTCCTCTCCTCCAGAGCATCAAGGCAATCTGGAAAACCATCGCAGATCATGGAATGTTTGATGCACATCTTGTTCCCGGGACATTCCCAAAGTCCTCTCTCCGTGCAGTCTTCAGAAAACAAAGAATTAAGAAAACTATCAGTTTCACATCTGTAACTATTTTGTAATATACACAGCAGAGCTATTCTGTGTCATCGGCATTTGATCGGACCAATATCACTCATGTCTGCATCCCAACTTAAATTTCAATCTCCCTCTTGGTGATCATAGCTTGCGTTTCTATGACATGTGTTAAGATTTAAAAGCATTTCTAACAGGGTTGCCAACCATTTGTGAAATAATGGAGAATGCATTAAAATAATGTATTTTTGGCCAGTGTTCATGGGGAAAAAGAAGGTGGCTGTGACTTTCTTTTAAGATGGGACCCAACAGTGGGATGGATATAGAGAAGATGTTCTTTTCAACACAGAGAAGGACATACGGCATGTTTGACTATTCTATTTCATCAGTTTGAGCATGGTGAACTGTCCACATCATGGAATAATGGCTATAGAAATGAATGAAATGTCATTTTAATTTTTTCATTTCTTCTCTCCTTTGTGGAGATATTAGATAGCAAATATTATATGCTAATTTATGCTAAGACTCTTGTTACAAGTCTTTGTGGCCGAGTTGGGACTATCTGCATGTGACTACAACAATCATACAGTTATCTAAGAGATTGATGGCTAAGGATTTAGAGACTCATACTGCCTTGAAGAGTCAGAATACTTTCTCCTGTGAGACATGCAATAATGCAGTTCTTTCTCTGTAATCTGACTGCAGTCATGTACTGTGATTAAGGTATGGGAGTAGAGCAGAGCTGTGTGTCATTACAAACACCTCTGCAGCTCTCTGTAACATCTCTACCGGCATCACTGAATGGCTTCCCTTCCCCATCAGACTGATATACCATCTTACTCACCATTCCGAGCCATGCTGTGAGTTCTGCCCTCTGCCTGCTCCATGCTGTGAACCTCATGTCTTCTGCTGGCAGTGTGCATACTTCCTGGCTGTATACTTAGGGCGGCGGCGCCTGCACTTCCTGAGTCTTATAGAGACAGTGTGCACACTCCTAATGTGTCTCCAGCCTATTGCCAAGAGGTATCGGGTACTTAAGGCATCTCCACCCATAGGGAGATGCCTGAGCAACAAACTCTCTCAGTCTTCTTTCTGCTACTGAGTCGCCAGGTCCTTGGGGCTGCATACCCAGGCCGGTACCTGTATTCTATGTGTCTTACTTACGTCACCCTTGGGGCTGCATACCCAGGCCGGTACCTGTATTCTATGTGTCTTACTTACGTCACCCTGGGTGCTGTATACCCAGGCCTGAGTCCTTTGTCCTGAACTTGTTCCCATGTCTGAACTAAGTCTTATTCCTGAACCTGTTTGTATCCTTGTCTAGCCTTCACTACCCTGCTGTATCTATCCTTGTGTCTACTCCTTTTGCTCGCAGGTCAAGTACCAGCACCTGTCCCTATCTGGTTGTCGCTGCACAGCGTTAGTTTCCCTGGTGTTCACTTGGTACTTCACTGCAAGTACTTGTGTTTATCTGGTTCTGCTCTGCTCTCGCTCCGCACCCTGCAGCTCTGCTCTGCTTTCGCTCCACACCCTGCGGGCTCTTTATCCCTTTAGTCTGAACAGGTTCCTACTTGTTCCCATATTCCACTTATACCTGTCCGTGTTCCTGTCCTTCCCGAATCAGTTCCTGTTCCTCCAGTCTGAACAGGTTCCTACCTGTTCCCATATTCTACACGTACATGTCCGTGGTTCCTGTCCTTCCCGAATCAGTTCCTGTTCCTCCAGTCTGAACAGGTTCCTACCAGTTCCCATATTCCACTCGTAGCTGCCCATGTTCATGTCCTTCCCGAATCAGTTCCTGTTTCCCCAGTCTGATCTGTGGCAGCCGTGCCCGCCTGCCTGCCAGAGTGCTTGCCATGCCAGCCTGCCTGCCAGAGTACCAGCCGTGCCCGCTAGAGGGCCAGTCTTGCCCGTCTGTACTTGCCCGCACCTGTCATTAGTGTTCTGTCCCCCATTGGGACCAGCTGCTACTGCCAGACACAGCCCTAGAGTGGTACCTGGCAGCTACCTGCCGCACAAGCCTGACCTCACCACTAGAGGCTCCAGTGAACACCAAGGTCAGCTGCTTAGTCACGCACCTCCAGGGTAGTCTGGTTTGTGGCACAGTGGGGCCACAATCCTCGCTCGCGCCATCCAGTCAGGGTGCGAGTGTTACACTTTCCTAGTACAATGCTGCCAGTGTAAGGGGAGAGGGAGAAGAGTGTAGCTGTATGTCACTACAAATGCCTGCAGGTTTCATCTCAGGGCACTGTCAATGTGGGGAGAAGTAGACCTGGGTTATATATCATTACAAACATCTCTTGCAGCTCTCATCTCACAGGTCTGTCAACTCTGTTCTATTACAACTCCACTCAACAATTGCTGCTTTGAGAAGAAAGCTACAAGAAGTATTTGTAAAGATACTTAGCTCTGCTTTTCTCTACACAGTGAGATCAGGAAGGAGAGCAGGGCTGTGTGTCATTACATGTCTCACAGGAGAAAGCTGGGTCTGACATTCTCTAGGTGTATGCTGGGTTTTTTTCCACTGCATGACGCCTCCCACTTATGATTGGTCAATGTCATGCAGTCGAAAAATAACCGCTCCCAGGAATGAATCTCTGCTAATGCCCCCTCAACAGAGATGAAAAATGAAATAATGAAAACCACATTCTACCTAGCTAACATTCCGTTATGTGGCCAGTTTAACATGCTCACACTGGTTATAGGTAGTGTTGAGCGATACGATACTGCAAATATCGGGTATCGGCCGATATTGGCTGTATCGGAATTCCGATTCCGAGTTCCGATATTTTCGTCATATCGGATACCGGAATCGGAATGTCACTGTCACTGTCAGTGTCCGTCGGTCGGGTCTGTCAGGAGTCAGCGGCACTTACCCGGCAGAAGATCTCCGGCGGTCACATCCCGGGCTGCTTAATGGCCGCCATCCTCTTCTCCCCGGCGGTCACATGCAGTATCTCGCGATAACTGCAGTGACTGCTGGGTAATCGCGGCCGTAAAGCAGTCCGATGACGTCACCGCCGGGGAAGCTGGTAAGCAGCTGTGCTGCGCCGGGATGTCAGGCTCTGCCTGTCATTCCGATGTAGCAGAGCTGGATCGTCGTGGGACAATCGTTACTATGGACTGCGTCGGACAGGTGGTATACTGTTGGTTTGTTTTTTTTATTTTTTTACAGGAGATCGATGGCGTCGCAGGAATGAGAGAGTAATAAGTAATAAAAAAAATGAAAACTGTGTTGTCTCTTTTATTTCATTAAAAGACTTTTTTCTTGCTGTGTCTTTTTTTTAAACATTTAATAACTTTGGGATTAATAATGGATCGGTGTCTTATTGACGCCTCTCCATTATTAACCGGGCTTATTGTCACCGTGCAATCAACGGTGACAATAACCCCTTATTACCCCGCTTGCCACCGCTACAGGGCAAGTGGGAAGAGCCGGGTAAAATGCCACTATTGGCACATCTTTTGATGCGCCAAATGTGGGGCTGCTGTAGCCTGGTATTATCAGGCTGTTGAGGGCCAAAATCCATGGGCCTTGACAGTCTTTTAATACCAGGCCGCAGCAGTCTGCATTTTACTTGGCTGGTTAACAAAAATAGGGGGACCCCTACGCCGTTTTTTTTTTCGAGGGATTCCCTATTTTTGTTAACCAGCCAAGCTAAGCAGACTGCTGTGGCCTGGTATTATCAGGCTTGCAAGGTCCATGGATATTGGATCCTTACCAGCCTGAAAAACCAGGCCTCAGCGGTCTGCTTCATCTGGCTGGTTAACAAAAATAGGGGGACCCCACGCTAATTTTTTTCGAGGGATCCCTATTTTTGTTAATCAGCCAAGATATGCAGACTGCTGTGGCCTGGTATTATCAGGCTGGCAAGGTCCATGGATCTTGGCTCCTTAACCCCTTCACCCCCAAGGGTGGTTTGCACGTTAATGACCGGGCCAATTTTTACAATTCTGACCACTGTCTCTTTATGAGGTTATAACTCTGGAACGCTTCAACGGATCTTTGCGATTCTGAGATTGTTTTCTCGTGACATATTGTACTTCACGTTAGAAGTAAAATTTCTTCGATATACCTTGCGTTTATTTTTGAAAAAAACGCAAATATGGCGAAAATTTTGAAAATTTAGCAATTTTCAAACTTTGAATTTTTATTCCCTTAAAACAGAGAAATATGTAACACAAAATAGTTAAGAAATAACATTTCCCACATGTCTACTTTACATCAGCACAATTTTGGAATCAAAATTTTTTTTTTTTTAGGAAGTTATAAGGGTTAAAAGTTGACCAGCGATTTCTCATTTTTACAACAAAATTTACAAAGCCATTTTTTTTAGGGACCACCTCACATTTGAAGTCACTTTGAGGGGTCTACATGACAGAAAATACCCAAAAGTGACACCATTCTAAAAACTGCACCCCTCAAGGTACTCAAAACCACATTCAAGAAGTTTATTAACCCTTCAGGTGCTTCACAGGAACTAAAGCAACGTGGAAGGAAAAAATGAATATTTAACTTTTTAGCCACAAAAATGATCTTTTACAAACTTTTTTTTATTTTCACAAGGGTAAAAGGAGAAAATGGACAGATAAGGTTGTTATGCAATTTCTCCTGAGTACGCCAATACCCCATATGTGGGGGAAAACCACTGTTTGGGCACACGGCAGAGCTCGTAAGGGAAGGAGCGCCGTTTGACTTTTTCAAACTAAAATTGGCTGGAGTTGAGATTGGACGCCATGTCGCGCTTGGAGAACCTCTGATGCGCCTAAACAGTGGAAACCCCCCACAAGTGACACCATTTGGAAACTAGACCCCCTAAGGTACTTATCTAGATCTGTTGTGAGCACTTTGAACCCCCAAGTGTTTCACAAAAGTTTATAATGCCTGGGTGTGAAAAAAAAAAAAAAAATTCCACAAAAATGATTTTTTAGTCCTAAATTTTTGAATTTTCCCAAGGAAATTGGACCCCAAAAGTTGTTGTCCAATTTGTCCTGAGTATGCTGATAACCCATATGTGGGGGTGGAAAACTGTTTGGGCGCACGGCAGGGCTTGGAAAGGAAGTAGTAACGTTTTGGAATGCAGACGTTGATGGGGGTCATGTTCCGTTTGCAGTGCCCCAGATGAGCCTAAACAGTGGAAATCCCCCACAAGTGACCCCATTTTGGAAACTAGACCCCCTAAGGAACTTATTTAGATCTTTGGTGAGCACTTTGAACCCCCAAGTGCTTCACACAAGTTTATAATGCCCGGGCATGAAAATAAAAAATCCATATTTTTTTCCCACAAAAATTATCTTTTAGTCACTAATTTTTTATTTTCCCAAGGTATCAGGAGAAATTGGACCACATAAGTTGTTGTCCAATTTGTCCTGAGTACGCTGATGCCCCATATGTTGGGGGGAACCACTGTTTGGGCGCACGGCAGAGCTCGGAAGGGAAGAGCACCATTTGACTTTTTCCAACCAAAATTGGCTGGAATTGAGATTGGATGCCATGTTGCATTTGGAGAGCCCCTGATGTGCCTAAACAGTGGAAACCCCCCACAAATGACCCCATTTGGGAAACTAGACCCCCTAAGGAACTTATCTAGATCTTTGGTGAGCAATTTGAACCCTCAAGTGCTTCACACAAGTTTATAACGTAGAGCCGTAAAATTTAAAAATCATATTTTTTTCCACAAAAATGATCTTTTCACCCGAATTTTATTTTTCCAAGGGTAACAAGACTCCAAAAGTTATTGTGCAATTTGTCCTGAGTACACTGATACCCCATATGTGGGGGTATACCACTGTTTAGGTGCATGGCAGAGTTTGGAAGGGAAGGAGCGCCGTCTCACTTTTTCAACGCAGAATTGGCTGGACGCCATGTCGTGTTTGGAGAGCTCCTGATCTGCCTAAACAGTGGAAACCCCCCACAAATGACACCATTTTGGAAACTAGACCCCTCAAGGAACTTATCTAGATGTGTGGTGAGAACTTTGAACCCCCAGTGTTTCACTAAAGTTTATAACGTACAGCCTTAAAATAAAAAATCCTTTTTTTTTTTACAAAAATGATTTTTTCGCCCCCAATATTTTATTTTCACAAGGGTAACAGAAGAAATTGGAACCCAAAAGTTGTTGTCCAATTTGTCCTGAGTACGCTGATACCCAATATGTAGGAGAAAACTACTGTATGGGTGCACGTCAGGGCTCGGAAGGGAAGTAGTGACGTTTTGGATTGCAGACTTTGATGGAATGGTCTGGGGGCGTCATGTCGCATTTGGAGAGCCCCTGATACGCCTAAACAGTGGAAACCCCCCACAAGTGACCCCATTTTGGAAAATAGACCCCACAAGGAACTTACCTAGATGTGTGGTGAGCACTTTGAACCCCGAAGTGCTTCACAGAAGTTTATAACGCACAGCCGTAAAAATAAAAAATCCTTTTTTTTTTTACAAAAATGATTTTTTCGCCCCCAATATTTTATTTTCACAAGGGTAACAGGAGAAATTGGACCCCAAAAGTTGTTGTCCAATTTGTCCTGAGTACGCTGATACCCAATATGTGGGAGAAAACTACTGTATGGGCGCATGTCAGGGCTCGGAAAGGGAAGTAGTGACGTTTTGGATTGCAGACTTTGATGGAATGGTCTGGGGGCGTCATGTCGCATTTGGAGAGCCCCTGATGCGCCTAAACAGTGGAAATCCCCAACAAGTGACCCCATTTTGGAAAATAGACCCCACAAGGAACTTATTTAGATGTGTGGTGAGCGCTATGAAGCCCAAGTGCTTCACAGAAGTTTATAATGTACAGCCGTAAAAACAAAAAAATCTTATTTTTTTTACAAAAATAATATTTTCGCCCCCAGTTTTTTATTTTCCCAAGGGTAACAGAAGAAATAGGACAAATTTCACAATAACTCTTGGGGTCCAGAGTACGCTGATACCCCATATGTGGGGATAAACTACTGTTTGGACGCATGGCAGAGCTCAGAAGTGAAGGAACACCGTTTGACTTTTTCAACGCAGAATTGGCTGGAATGGAGATCAGACGCCATGTCACATTTGGAGAGCCCCTGATGTGCCTAAACAGCGGAAACCCCCCAATTCTAACTCCAACCCTAACCCCAACACACCCCTAACCCTAGTCCCAACCCTAATCCCAAACCCTAACCCTAATCCTAACTCTAACCCTAATCCTAACTTTAGCGCCAACCCTAACCCTAACTTTAGCCGAAACCCTAACCCTAACCCTAATGGGAAAATGGAAATACATACTTTTTTTTATTTTATTTTTTTTCCCTAATTAAGGGGGTGATAAAGGGGGGTTTTATTTACTTATTATAGCGGTTTTTATGATTGGCAGCTGTCACGCTAAAAGACGCTTTTTATTGCAAAAAGTAGTTTTTTGCATCGCCACATTTTGAGAGCTATAATTTTTGCATATTTTGGCCCACAATGTCATGTGAGGTCTTAATTTTTGCGGGACGAGGTAACGCTTTTATTGGTACCATTTTTGAGCACGTGACATTTTTGATCGCTTTTTATTTCGATTTTTGGGAGGTTAGAATGAACAAAAATCAGCAATTCATGAATTTCTTTTGGGTGAGGCGTTTATACCGTTCCGCGTGTGGTAAAATCGATAAAGTAGTTTTATTCTTCGGGTCAGTACGATTATGGCGATACCTCATTTATATAATTTTTTTATGTTTTGGCGTTTTTATAGAATAAAAACAATTTTATATAAAAAATAATTATTTTTGCATCGCTTTATTCTGCGAGCTATAACTTTTTTATTTTTTTGCTGATGATGCTGTGTGATGGCTCGTTTTTTGCAGGATAAGATGACGTTTTCAGCGGTACCATGTTTATTTATATGCGTCTTTTTGATCGCGTGTTATTCCACTTTTTGTTCAGCGGTATGATGATAAAGCACTGATTTTTTGCTTCGTTTTTATTTTTTATTTTTTAAGGGGTTCACAAAAGGGGTTAACTAGTGGGACAGTTTTATAGGGGGGGTCGTTACGGACGCGGCGATACCATATATGTGTACTTTTATTGTTTTATTTTTTTTATTTACAATAAGTAATGAATTTATTGGGGAATATTTTTTTTTTTTTTTTAATTTATTTTGGATTTTTTTTTACACATGTTTATTTTTACTTTTTTTTACTTTTTTACTTTGTCCCAGGGTGGGACATCACTGTATTTTATCAGATCGCTGGTGTGACAGTGTGCACAGCACTCTGTCACACCAGCGATGTGACAGGCAGTGCAGGACGCTTCCTCATGCCTGCTCTCGGCAGGCACTGAGGAAGCCGCCTCCCTCCAGGACCCCAGCGCCATCTTGGATCCGGGTCCTGGGAGGGAGGAAGCCCTCAGAGCAGCGCGATCACATCGCGCTGCTCTGAGGGTCTCAGGGGGGCGCGCAGGGAGCCCCCACCCTGCGCGATCCTCCCCTGTGCCCCCAGTACACCGCGATCATGTTTGATCGCGGTGTGCAAGGGGTTAATGTGCCGGGAGCGGTCCGTGACCGCTCCTGACACACAGTCACGGGTGTCAGCTGTGATAATCAGCTGACACCCGGCGGCGATTAGCTGCGCTCCCTGCGGGAGCGCAGCTAATCGCCTATGACGTACTATCCCGTCCATGGTCAGAATGGCACAGGTTTTATGGACGGGATAGTACGTCTAATGTCAGAGAGGGGTTAACAGCCTGAAAATCCAGGCCTCAGCGGTCTGCTTCATCTGGCTGGTTAACAAAAATAGGGGGGACCCCACGCTAATTTTTTTCGAGGGGATCCCCTATTTTTGTGAATCAGCCAAGATATGCAGACTGCTGTGGCCTGGTATTATCAGGCTGGCAAGGTCCATGGATCTTGGCTCCTTAACAGCCTGAAAATCCAGGCCTCAGCGGTCTGCTTCATCTGGCTGGTTAACAAAAATAGGGGGGACCCCACGCCATTTTTTTTTCGAAGGGAACCCCTATTTTTGTTAATCAGTTCCCTCTGACGTCACTGATGGTGTCCCTGGCTGACCTGAAGTGAAAGTGGAAAGCAATCAATTAAGCTTTCCACTTCCTCTCCTGTCAGCCAGGAGAGGAACTCATTCATTTGGGGGTTTACTGTGAGGCTGCAGCATTAGCTGCGGTCCCTGCAGTAAACATTAACCCTTTCTGAAGGATTACACCGTGGGACCTGACTGTGCATCGGATTGGTAAGAATAATTTTGCTTTATTATTTTATTTTTATTACAGGAAATGGTTTTAGCAGGTAAATAAAATATGGTCAAAAACTGTGTGATTATTTCATTAAACTTCTTTTTTATTAAAGTGTGTGTGTTTGATTTTTCTTTCATACAATAGGATTAATAATTGATAGTTGTCTAATTGACAGCTCTCAATTATTAACCTGGCTTAAAGTGACCTTTCAATTGCAACAAGGTCATTTTAACCCCTTATTAACCCATTCGCCACCGCTACAGGGCAATGGGAATAGACGGGCAAAGTGCCAGAAAGGGCAAATCTAATTAGAGATTTGCCCTTTCTGGGGTGTCTGGGGGCAGATGTTAGTAGCCGGGGGGGGGGGCAAAAATAATGGTCCCTCTCTGGCTATTATTATCTGCCCCCACTCACTGGCTTTGTCTGTCTGGTTGCGAAAATAGGGCGGGAGCCCACGCATTTTTTTTCAGCAATTTTACACCTCATATATACATATACATGTCATTGAGTTTGTGACACACATATATATATATATATTTATAGTTCATACACTTCACATAGTATAATAGCCGCTAATTCAATTGCCGGCTTTTGTGAAAATGCAGAACCCGACATGAAATGACACTTGGTGTACATAGGGTTAACCATGTCCTTTGCTATCTGATTTGCACAAACAATTAAATCAGTCTATGTGTGCAAAATTTCACACCTGTAGGGGTTAATTAAAGGTGTAAATTCGTAGCAAAAAAGTCCGTTTTTTTTACAACGAATTTACACCTTTAATTAACCCCTACAGGTGTGAAATTTTGCAAACATAGACTGATTTAATTGTTTGTGCAAATCAGATAGCAAACGACATGAAAAGACATGGTTAACCCTATGTACACCAAGTGTCATTTCATGTCGGGTGCTTCTGTCTTTTCACTGAAGCCGGCTTTACCCGGCAATTGAATCAGAGGATATTTTACTATGTAGAAGTGTATAAACTATACATATTTGTATATATATATGTCACAATGACATGTATATATATATATATATATATATATGTATTCTATGTGTGTATATTTAGTGTTTACAAGGAAAGAATGGGGTTTTTTTAGTTCCGATATTTTGTTCCCATAGACTTACATGGGACTTCCGGTATCGGTATCGGGTATCGCCGATATTTTAATGGTATCGGCGATACCATTCCGATTCCGATACTTAGGGATATCGGAAAGTATCGCTCAACTCTAGTTATAGGTCCTTTTTAACACTATGTTTATGTGGAGCCCAGCTGCGCTTGGAATCTCATTCCCAGAAGGATGAATGAAAGGTAATGACCACTAGAGGACCCAATATGCATACAAACACCTTCACCTAGAGCCACCAGAGGGAGCCTTTTTATAGTATATAAGGATGGTGAAGTCACAGCAGAGAGCTCAGATTAGTTCGGAACGAGTTCAGTGTAGTTGGTGATTCTACACAGAAGTGAGAAGTTGTTAGTTCTCTTGGAGAGTGAGAGTTAGCTCTAGGGGTGAGCACAGATCAGTGAGTCTGCAAAGCCAGGTGCAGGTCAGACGGTGAATCCTGATAGCCGCTTCAGACAGAGCGTAGAAAGAAAGAGAGAAAGAGAACAGCAGTTGTTGAAAGAACCTGAAGACTGCAGCTTTGAGCCTAGTTCAAACTTGTGGAGGTTAGTACAAGTGGAAAGATAGCCACTCCAGCCTAGTCAGAACTGAGTCAACTGAGTTCAGTTCAGTGAGCAAGCGTGCCGACGCTTTGAGAGCGGTGAAGAAAGGAGAAGAATCAGCCATCTACAGTCATGGACAAAAGTTTTGAGAATGACACAAATATTAATTTTTACAAAGTCTACTGCTTCACTTTTTCTAATGGCAATTTGCATATACTCCAGAATGTTATAAAGAGTGATCAGCTTAACAGTAATTACTTGCAAAGTCAATATTTTGCTAGAAAATGAACTTTATCCCCCAAAACACATTTCAACATCATTGCAGCCCTGCCTTAAAAGGACCAGCTAACCTCTTTTCAGTGATTGCTCCATTAACAGGTGTGGGTATTGATGAGGACATGGCTGGAGATCAATCTGTCATGATTAAGTAAGAATGACACCACTGGACACTTTAAAAGGAGGCTGGTGCTTGGCATCATTGTTTCTCTTCTGTTAACCATGGTTATCTCTAAAGAAACACGTGCAGTCATCATTGCAATGCACAAAAATGGCCTAACAGGGAAGAGTATCGCAGCTAGAAAGATTGCACCTCAGTCAACAATCTATCGCATCATCAAGAACTTCAAGAGAGAGGTTCCATTGTTGCCAAAAAGGCTCCAGGGCGCCCAAGAAAGACCAGCAAGCTCCAGGACCGTCTCTTAAAAGTGTTTCAGCTGCGGTATCGGGCTACCAGCAGTGCAGAGCTTGCTCAGGAATGGCAGCAGGCAGGTGTGAGTGCATCTGCACGCACTCTGAGGCGGAGACTCTTGGAGCAAGGCCTGGTCTCAAGGAGTGCAGCAAAGAAGCCACTTCTCTCCAGAAAAAACATCATGGACAGACTGATATTCTGCAAAAGGTACAGGCAGTGGACTGCTGAGGACTGGGGTAAAATTATTTTCTCTGATGAATCCCCTTTTCGATTGTTTGGGACATCAGGAAAACGCCTCATTCGGAGAAGACAAGGTGAGCGCTACCACCAGTCTTGTCTCATGCCAACTGTTAAGCATCCTGAAACCATTCATGTGTGGGGTTGCTTCTCAGCCAAGGGAATCGGCTCTCTCACAGTCTTGCCTAAAAACATAGCCATGAATAAAGAATGGTACCAGAATGTCCTCCAAGAGCAACTTCTCCCAACCCTCCAAGAGCAGTTTGGCGATCAACAATGCCTTTTCCAGCATGATGGAGCACCTTGCCATAAAGCAAAGGTGATAACTAAATGGCTTAGGGAACAAAACATAGAGATTTTGGGTCCATGACCTGGAAACTCCCCAGATCTTAATCCCATTGAGAACTTGTGGTCAATCATCAAGAGACGGTGGACAAACAAAAACCTAAAAATTCTGACAAAATGAAAGCATTGATTGTGCAAGAATGGACTGCTATCAGTCAGGATTTGGTCCAGAAGTTGATTGAGAGCATGCCAGGGAGAATTGCAGAGGTCCTGAAGAAGAAGGGTCAACACTGCAAATATTGACTTGCTGCATTAACTCATTCTAACTGTCAATATAAGCTTTTGTTACTCATATGTTTGCAATTATTATATTTCTGTCTGTGATAAAAACATCTGTCAAACACACATAAAAGCCAGAGGGCAGCAGATCATGTGAAAATATAATATTTGTGTCATTCTCAAAACTTTTGGCCATGACTGTACTGCTAGTGTGCTTATGTGAGGGTCGAGTAGGACGAAAGGCGAGTGGAAGAGAAGAAGAGAGTAACAGAGGTGGAACTAGCATTGATAGCTTACCTCTACTCTGAATAACCAGACACCGGGTCCGAGCTTGCTAGAATCTACACGACTAGTAGGAGATACCGGAGACCCTGCGGGACTTCAAGTCGCAGGGGCCCACAAGTGTTGATGCGTAACCGGGGTCAGGAAGACAGGAGTCTGGGCAGAATCCGCCATTAGAGACACTGTTCTATCCAAGAGAAGGCCCCACCACAAAGTCAGCCGGGCGTGTAAAGTGGAAGACAGAGTTAGGCCTCGTTTCATACAGGTCAGAGACTCACACTACAGCAGTAAGGAGGCCCTACACCTACTCAGTGGGAAGAACTGGACGTGCATCCTTCACCCTGCCAGCACCCCAGGACATGCCTGCAACTACATCAGTAAAGGTACAGAAAGAGACTTTTGTGTGTGTCTACCTTATTACTCCTGCTGCTGAACTCCTCTCCTCCATCTTGCACCCCTACACCCCATTTACCCTGAAGGACCCCAGCCTTGCCTGTGGAAGGCTTAACACCTTGCTGCCCAACACCAACCCTTCAGCGGATCTGCATAGCAGCGCTGGTCACCCTGACCAGGTACCACAGGTGGCGTCACGACATTTCTACAAACACTTTAATCCCCTGTAAATATTCCCCTTCTTAGTGAGCTCCCAGGGCCACGGACCGAGCTGTGTCGCTGTGACATCCCCCATAGAAGTGAACAGGCTCGGTGCCGAGTACCCCACGGCCCTGGCGGGCGACTCATTTACAACTATGTATTATTTTGGCCCATGCTAAATTTATAGAAAACTCAGGCTTGGGCTATAATTTATAGATGCTATCAATAGCATTTATAAATTATAGCCCCAGACTGAGTTTTTTTTTATAAATTTAGCATGGGCCAAGAAAAATATGCTTTTCATTAAACGTCTCTGAATAACCTGCAATGTGTATGTACATAAGGTATAACACTATTTCTGGCCATTATGAGTTTCATTTTTCCCACTTTACAGAAATGTAAACTCAATTTTTGTGCCGTGCTACGTTAGCCAGGCATAACTGTCTTTTTATATTGCCGGTCTGCAACTTACAAATATTACATTAAATGCGATAGAGTTTGACAGAAAACTATCGAGACCCTTTCATGGTAACGGAGAAGCGGACAGTATCTCACAGCTCACATGTGATAGAAGCCGCGCCGAGGTCTCGCATACATGGAATTAGAACGAGACCTTGAGCTGTGAGCAGCAAACATTTCTGCAGAACATATTGCCACGGTCAAAGTAATGTCACGGTGATACTGGAAAACTTCCAGCCTCCGTCCTCTTCCATATTTATAGAAATTGATAAAAATTGATTGAAAGGGGAAGCAGGAGCAAGGCTTTCACAATAAATATGATTATCTTCCAAGGAGCAAGCTATATACTAAGTTCTGCAAATAATATCAGCATTCTATCCTCCTGTTATCTATGATGGAAAAACACGATACACATACAGTTTGAGAAAACGTATGGTACATTTTGTATTTAAAAAAACCATATTCATACAGTAAATCTATATGTGTATATGTATTAGCAAATCCGTCAACAGGTTTATGTTTCCCAAACTGAGAGCAGTATAGAATGGAGACCAGACTCTCATTACTGCTATGTATCACTTATTGGGCTTCTTGAGTTTTTTTTTTAATAAAATGTTATAAAATCACTGTCTTACCTACTGCAGCTCTGCTAGTCCTCTCAATAATGAGCTCTGTCTAACCCAACCCACAACAATGATTGACCGCTTTCTTCTTACACCGTTCATAGGCAGAAATCTACCAATTAATAGAGAGGGCAGAAGTATCTGGTGCTCATACATATGGAGGACCTATATACTGTAGCAGGAGCTCATCTATGAGAAGACTAGAAGACCTGCAGCTGATAAAATTGTGATTTTATCAAAGCTACAGCAAAAAGCCCAGCAAGTGGGCAGCATGGTGACTCAGTGGTTCGCATACTATTTTAACAGCGCTGATGTCCTGGGATCAAAACCCACCATTGACAACATGTGCAAGGGGTTTGTATGCTCTCCCAGTGTTTGTGTGGGTGTCACCCAACCCGCCAAAGATATACTACTAGAAAATTTAGATTGTGAGCCCCATGGGGACAGCGATGATGATGTCCAACGCTCTGTGGAAATTAATGGAGCTATATAAGCAACTAAAAAACAATAAAATAAATGACCCAACATTAGAATTAGGGTTTCTATTCCAAATTTATGCTCTCAGATGGGGCAGCAGAACTCTGATAAAGGTTCTCATTAAGGCATTGGAAATACATGTACTGCAACATTTCAGAAGTAATCACGAAAATAATGAGGAGATGTAGCGCTCCATGACATCAAACAATTTCATTATTTCATATTAAAGGGAACTTGTCAGGTTGCACCTGATGCTTTATCTGCAGTAAGCATTTTATAGAGCAGGAGGAGCTGGGCAGATTGATATACTGTGTACGGCTTAGTGGGAGAAATTCAGTATACATGATATTTATGCAGTTAATTCCTTGCACATTCTGTATTTAGGAGTCCTGTGGTCCTACATGCAGGGAAAGCACTTGATCACAGAAAAGGACCACCCACTGGACTCCTAAGGCCAGAATTCACAAGGCTTTGCAGTGTAAAGGAATACATTTCTAGACAAACTAATTCATCTAAACAATCCAACAGATGTTCAGCCCTTCCTGCTCTATGAGATGGTGCCGGCAGATGAGACACCATATCACTCTCCTACTAATTATTATTATTTCCTTTATCAGTCAAGCTTCATGTTTCCACAAGATTACTGTATGACTGTCTCACAAACTAATCATACAAACCAGCATACATCTATTAACCAGAAATTAAAGGGGTTTTTATTTTTTAATTAAATGTATTAATGGGCTGGTTGATAAAAGAAGAAAAAAGCCATCATACTTGTGTCTGGAATCCACCTTCCTGTAAGGCGCTGCTGCTCTGATGATCTCCACGGCATCGGAAGTGACGACATCATGACCAACAGTGACTTGAAGTTCAATGATTGGCTGCAGGGTCAGGTGACTGGCGGTTGGGATGTCGTTAATTCTTTTCCTGTGTCAGCCATCAGATTGGTAGCACTTAAGCACTTGGTAGCACTTAAGCTGAAGGTGGATTCCAGAGTTAAATATGACTTTTTATTGGCTTAGCCTTCGATTGTAGATTTAAAAAAAAGTAGAAACCCCTTTAATATTCGTGTAAAACAAAATCTAAGAATGATGTTGGATTGTCTCAGAAAGAAAGTGTCACCAAATTGTTTCTGATGTTAATTCGAATGTGGGAATAAGTAACCTACCACAATTGACTTCATCGCTGTCATCTTCACAGTCTGCTTCTCCATCACATCTTCTGGAGGCCAAGATACATCGACCAGAGAGGCACTTAAAGTGGCTAGGTGAGCATTCTGTGCCAAAAGCAGAAGGTTAGTTCCCGGTAACTTTCATTTCAGACTTGTCTGCCATTCATATTGCCATGAATGATAGACAAACAATTACACAACCTAGTGTATTTATAATACATGAAAGCAATATAAAAAAATAATCACATTTTAAGGTTCTATTCACGCCTACGTTTTTGAGTTCTATTTCTTCAATTTTATAAATAGGGAAATGGAATTAGTGCAGAGTATGGATGTAAATGGAGGCAGTAGGGTCCCATTGGCTGGTTTTCATTAGATATCCATCTGGTTCCCAATAGATATCCCTTTTTTTGACAGAACAAAAAACGCAAAATCCTCTTGCTAAATGTAACATATCTGTGGCTCTTCATGCACTAAAGGTCCTACATGTGCCTGCAGTGGGCTTCGTGCAGCATAGATTTAAATTATGATTTATGCCAATTTCACACACGCCTGCACGCTCTGCTCTATCACTGGATAAGTGCGAAGAGGGTAAAGATGGGGCATGTTCAAATCACATTCTTCCTCTAAATTTTTCCATTAAAGGAGAACATAGACCCCTACTTATTACATGTTCGGCAGATGCCACCAAGATTGACAGATGTTACTTATTATTATTTATGCTTTTCTTCTATCATATTCATCATATTCTGCAGCACTTTACAAACATCATAATCACTGTCCCCACTGGAGCTCGTAATCTAAATTCCCTATCAGTATGTCTTTAGAGTGTGAGGAGGAAACAGGGGAACCCAGAGAAAACCCACACAAACACGGGGAGACCATACAAACTCCTTGCAGATGTCCATGGTGGGATTTGAACCCAAGACCGCAGGGCTGCAAAGTAACAGTGCTAACCACTGAGCCACCATGATGCCAGATCTAGTATGTATACACAACTTTTACCCTCTGACCGCTTCAGAATACAAAATGAAAAATGTGTATACTGTATGTGAAGAACGAGCTATGTTACTAGTAGAGGTGGAAGAATCTATCTGTAGGACTCCAGGCCATTGGACAGGTCAGTGATCTGTGACTGTTGGTCCGGGCGACCTTCAAATCACCTAACTCCTCTTTTGTTTAGCCGGTCTGGCATGACATTATGTGTGTCAGTCACAAGGATGATATCACACCAGCCCGTCTAATCAAAAGAGAAGCGGGAATGCCAGGAGTTAAGGAGATCTGCATGCCTCCTGGTCCAGCGGTCACAGAGTACCAACCTGGCCGAATAACCAAAGTCACGTGAATACAATTCTCCAATCTCTAGTTACTAGATTATTAATAAATTCACTGGGAATGGACAAAGCTTTCATACATATTATATGAAAGTTGCCCAAACACGCAGATAATGTCAGGGGAAGATCTGGCTCATTGAATTTCAAAGGCTGATGCTTTTATTCTCCGGAGAAAAGTCAATGCCAGAGGAGTTTGGCAGCGGCTCTTTCACAGAGAACTCATGAACGCTCGGCAGAACTGTGCATACTCGTGTGTGGGTGGGTTGGGAGAGATAGCTGTCAGTCAAATGATCATTCGGTCAATGACTACCTATTATACATAGGGGGCTAAACACAACAAGTGCGGATTATTGATGAGACGATGAGAGTTCGGGCAAAATGTAACTAGGACTCCTCACCTTCCACATACTGGTCAGGCAACAGGCATGTCTGGTTATCTGATTTCTCATCAGGAAATTGACTACAGTCAGTGTCTTCCGGCCACTTAACCCCACAATTCCTAACACAGACTCACAGCGCTCTTTTGAATGCTCACAAAGCGATCTAGAATCAGATAGTCAATAAAATACAGTACTTTAATAATTGCTGATTTCAGCAGGTTAGGATAATTTACACATTAATCTAAAAAGAAATGGTCATCACAATTAAAGGGAATCTGTCAGCCTGTTTTTGCTACCCCATCCGAGTGTAGTATAATGTAGGGGCAGAGACCCTGATTCCAGCGATGTGTCACCTACTAGGATGCTTGCTGTAGGTTTGATAAAATCACAGTTTTATCTTCTACAGATCTACCAGTTCTCTGAATGCTGAGCTCTGTAAAACCCCGTCCACAGTCCTGATTGGCAGCTTTCTGTGTAACTGTGCATAGGCAGAAAGCTGCCAATCAGTGGTAAGAGTGAATTTATAAAGAGCTTGTGAATATGGAGGTCTATGTTGCAGCAGGTTTACTAGTATTTGTTCCATTTGTAACTAATAAGTTTTTACTAGGGATGACTATGAACACCTTTAGTATTCTGAGCATAAGCAGTGCTTAAAGGGAATTTGTCAGCAGTTTTTTGCTATGTAATCTGAGAGCACTATGACGTAGGGGCAGATACCCTGATTACAGGGATGTGTAATTTACTGGACTGTGGTTTTGCTGTTAAAATAAAATCAGTGCTTTAATCCTGCATTGAGCAAGGTGTTGGACCGGATGACCCAGGAGGTCCCTTCCAACTCTACCATTTTATGACAGTGTTTTGTCACCACAGGACTAGGGGTTACGTACCTCCTGGTCCAATGACACCCTCAGCACTGATTAGAAACTTTCTGTCAACATACAATGTGCCATGCTCACTGGTGGCATATGTGGTTCATGGACCCACTGTGCCATGGGGCCGGCTTGCCTAGTAGCAGCATAGCTAAGTGGCTACCTGGTGTTCACTGGAGCTCCTGATGGTAGAGTCAGGCTGGAGTTGCAGTTAGCCGCCAGGTAGAACTCCTTGGCAGTCCCCGATACCGCAGCTGCCAAACCCAGGCGTCGGGTTCAATGGACGGGGACATGGGAGTGGTTACAGACAGGAAGAGTTTGGAGTCTGACAGACAGACGGACAACGTAGACTTCGGGGATAAGCTGCTTTTACAGACACACAGGTCTTGGGGAATGGTTCAGGTTCCGCTGACGTGGCTACAAGGTTCAGGTACCACCGCAGCAGCTTCAGGGTAACGTATAAACTACACAGGACTACAGGGACAGTGCAAGATAGGGAAATAACTATATTAGACTGAGGATGGGGGACCTAGCAACATATAGTTACACACACCAACTATCACTAAAAAGCTATAGGGGTTGCTTAGACACCTCCCTATTGGGGAGGGTGCCTTTTATACAACATGCCTCACCATTATTGGCTGATGGCATCTTTGCAGGTGCACTTGCTGCCCCTTATGAGTAGGGGAGAGCGGACGCACTAAACGTGACACCAGAAGCCAGAGCGACGTGCACAGAAGAAGGAGGGAGAGTAGCGTAAGGACGCTGCTGTGTCCGGAGCAGTGAATATGCCGGTGTTCCCGCATGCAGAGAGGAGGGAAGCGATGCAGGGGCGCTGGCAATGAGTCTTAGACAATGTACACAGAAAGCTGCCAATCAGTGGTATTGGCGGGTAATACACAGCTCAGAATTCTCAGCTCTGCTAAATCCACAGGAGAGAAAATTGTGATTCTATCACAACTGCCGCATCAGATAAACTAACTAAGGCATCGCTTGAATCAGGGTCTCAGTCCCTACATTATGCTGCTGTTGGATTACATAGTGAAACCTGCTGACAGATTCCTTTTAAAAAGCGGTACTGTTAACAAAAAAAAATCCAGAACCATCTGCTATCAACTTTAGACTATCAGCTGATTCTGCTAATTTAAGCAAGCACACCCGCTTCTATTCTGATGGGTTTGGGGGCTTTACAGTCATTCCACCTGTGGATACTTGTTCAATAACACCGGGATACAAAAAATGATCTTTCCTTTCTTGGAATATTTTACTGGTGAAAGAATGCTCATGGATGAAAGATCTTTGGTTGAGTAAACGACCTATAGCCCTACTTTTGAACCCAAAAAATCTGCACCCGCAAAAATATAATTGATTCTTTCTTTTTATTCATTCATTTCCTTAGGATTTATATTGTTCATTTTCATCATTCAAAGTTTATGTCTAGGGGTGATTTAACAGAGGACAATATAGGGGTCGTGTGTAGATTCTACGAGGGGGCCAATAGCTTAAGAGCGTAAGTGGCAGTAAAGTAAATATAAAGATTAAGCTGTAAGGGTGTTTCCCCCCTTGAAAAGGCCATTTAGATAGAATAATTAGAAGTTTCTTACATTCGCTTGAACTATTGTTTTTTTTGATAACTCAGTTTTCAAAGGGGATGGAGGAGAAACCCCCTATCTCTTCTCACATTATCTGCCAAGGGAGAGTCTCGAGGCTCCAATACACATTTGACTATTGGGGCCTTTGACCGTCTTTAGTCCAATGAGTGTAAATGCATTTATTTCATTGAGACAAGTGATATTTTCAACCATTGAAGAAATGGATATCCTATAGTTTCTAAGCACAGGAATGGAGGAATGAATGTAGGACTCTTGGATAAGATGCATTACCTGCAAGGGGGTATCCGCTGATTCGTCTGAAGTTCACACTTTGGTACCAGAATTGTGCAAGCAAAGTACATGAGATATTTGTAACAATTGGTCTGAACAAGGGCCGGGAATAAGGACGACTCCCAGCTTATGGAGGCTTCTTTCTGAGTTCTGTGGCCAAGATAATTTGGGAAATGTGTATAATTGTAGGGCAGATTCATACAGAGTTCTAGGCTTATCGGCTCACACTGACCTGAGAGTTAAGAAAACAAATACAGATTATTTCTTCCATTACAGTTCTTTTAGTTATTATAGTCAATAGACAAATATCACCTATTTTCTTCCTCTATTCACAGATGTAGCAAATATATGCAACTTGATGGGAGAGGCCCCAACCGCATCCTGTGTCCCAGCTGTTTCTCCAGATGGCCCGAGAAGGAGGAGGGCGGCTGGTAACTCTATTATTTTCACGGTTGGTGCACTCTTTGTTACATCTGTGTACATCAATTGTGTTCTTCCGTCACAGTAGTCAGTCCCGTTGCATAACATGTGGACATAACTTGCAAAAAGAGCAGTAAACCCTACAAAAAGCTCCTGTAATAGTCTACTTAGGTCTGTAGGAGAATATAGAGCCAAATTCTAATTCTAGAAAACTGTTTATTCTTTGAGTCGACATCTCTAGATAAAAGAAAATTACATCTCTATATAAAAGAAGAGTCCCTGAAGATATGGTACGAATTGAGTAAATGAACAATAACTAGGGGTTTTGCATGAGCAAAAAGGCAAACAGTAATAAAGACATAAAAGTCTCAGGTGTTTAATGGGAAACACAAAGAAGTCAAAGAGCAGCTGCTTGGGTTAGACGTAGAACTTGAAGCTCTGCTGTGGAGCAAACAAAATATACCATGATAGTGATGTCACCAAGTGTGATGTCAACATTGGAAATTTACGTATAGTTCTGCAGTTTTTCACACGTGCTTGTGGGTCACCCAGTCTAGCAACTTTGGTTTCCATTGCAACTTTGTCAGCAGGATTTCATCCCCACCAAACTATTTATGATACTGTTACATGACCAGTTCGCTCCTCCATTACTGAGAAATCAGCATTTGAATTGAAAAAGAAATGAGGCTGAAGAGCTATTGTAGATCTGAAGCCTCTGTCACTCCAGCTCTATTCCCCACCTAGTGCAGCCTCCTCCTACTTGACTGTGTGACTTCAGGCAAAGGAGAGATCAGTCAAGCAGGAAGAGGTGGTGTTGAACGGGAACCAGATCTGGCATGACAGAGACTTCAGACCTACAAATAGCCCTTCATTTTCATGTGCATATCAATTCAAATGCTGACTTTTCAGTAACGGAGGAACGGATTGGTCATGTAAAGGTATCTCTGGACTTGTCTTTGAAAGAGCTATATGTGCATATAAATAGTTTGGGGTGTGAATTCATGCTGACAGATTCCCTTTAACTTATCCTATATTTTAAACCAATTTAGTGCAATGATTCCACTAATGTTGATAGACTGGCCTGTCCCCAATAATGATATCACCAAGTTGACAACATGTATTTTGGCTGACCACAATATAGCAAATCTTACTAAACAAAAAAAAAAGTGAGAATCAACTGTCCCATTACTTGAATCTGAAAAAAATCTAATTTATTGGAAATTAAAAGATGTAATGAACCTACTGCAGTTGGTTCTGTTTAGAGGTATTTCACAGTTGGAGTCGTTGGCACATGATCCGGGGCACGGTGGTAAAACACATCTTCCATCTCCATCTTGGCATGGCTGACCTGTGAATGGAATGTACAAACGTTCTCAGTTTCATCACCTTTCTATGGAAAATATATCTTCATTTCTAAGATAAAGCAAAGTAAAACAGCATGAGCTACAACGAGAATCTGAGCCATCCGTTCTTCAGTTTTTCCTACCATTGGCAGAGAATAGATACACCAGGAGTTAGTAATGTCATTTTGAAGGATTAGGATATTAAAGTCACAAAATAAATGTGGATTTCATTTAACGTATGAAGAAATGGTTTGAAGAATTGCTGTTTTTCATGAGCAGCAACCACCCAGGGAGGTCAATGCAGAAGATGAGAAACTTCATAGTTGGATTACATGGTATTGAGTAGCAACTTCATCAGAACCTAATTCAGGGAATAATATGGTTTTATTAGTATAGTCTCACAAGTTAGTTTCCCTAAATGCATATCCCAAGGGTAGGTGCACAAGCTGTGTTTCCCAACTCCGTCTTCAGGAGCCAAGATCATGTTTTCAGGATTTCCTTAGTAATGCCCAGGTAATAATTCCACATGCAATGCTATGGAGATTCTGAAAACAGGATCTGATGGTGGTCCTTGAGGACTGAAGTTGGGGAACGCTGATACTTTTACCCAAGAATGACACTTCTTTATCTCTATGTCTCTATTCGAAAGCTAAAAATCCAGGCCAACGTGCAGCAAAGCATAGTCTCTCCCACTTATGTCCTACCAATATTCCTGGAGCCTCAAAGTAGATTGCTGCTTTACCTGCCGCTCTGCTTGCAGCATTGACAGCTACAGAAAAATATGATCAGTGAATTTCTGGGTTCCCTTCATGACAAGGACACATAAGCAGCCATGTACTACAGAGCTCACTCTCCAATGGATAAAAGGCTTCTTTACCATCAGACCTGTTTGTGGGATAGTCTACATCAGGAGCCAGTCACAGCGGGGACTATGAATGTTTTTTTAAAAGAAAAAAAATTAGAAAATAACATAATCATGTAAATCTGTAAAGTTAATTTTTGAATGTCTGATCCAGTCGATCAAGAATTAGGATCAGGAGGGAAATATTAGCTCTTTTGAGGTGGACTGGATCAAGCATCATGGTCGTATATATAACCAATTCATTTCCCATACATTGGGTGAACTTGATGGACATTTGTCTTTTTTCAACCACATTCAAGCACCACTCCAGCGTTTTTTAGTTTTTTATTTCAATATTGGAGTGGTATCGATGATGCACATTCCCTCCCCTAGTAATATACTTACCAGCTGCCATCTTCTGCTCCGTACAGCACTGCTCAGATCCCAATCCACCATCTTGTGACTGCAGCTTCTGACACCAGGAGTCAGTCACAAGCTCTCAATGTAAGTCTATACACCCTCGTCTGGCTCTCATAGACTTACACTGTGAAGTGACCTCCAGCTCATCCAGCAAACACTGGAGCGATCCGACAGGTCACAATCTGCAGAAGATGATCGGAGCGGCGCAGATTAAGGCCACGTTCAGACGTTCAGTATTTGGTCAGTTCTTACATCAGTATTTGTAAGCCAAGACCAGGAGTGGGTGATAAATACAGAAGTGGTGACGTGTCTCTATTATACTTTTCCTCTGATTGTTCCACTCCTGATTTTGGCTTATAATTACTGATGTAAAATACTGACCAAATACTCAACATGTGAACGTGGCCTAAAGAAGCTCCTGCCCATGGCCCTCACCTGGACTGTGGATGAGGGTTTCACAAAGAGATTTGCTCACCTCTAATAATACTATATATTATAATACAGCCGTCATTTTGGGGTGAATCTGGATAGTCAAAGGACATCACAGCTCAGCCATATAGGGAGTGAAGGCCATAAAAAAACGAAACAAATTTTACAGATGGTGTGTCTTACAGTCCAGCATTGAAGAAGGGTTATGCATTGAAGAGAATAGTTTTGAGTTTCTTCAGCGCTTTTAAATCGCAAACTTCAGCAAAATAGGAAAAATTAAAATGTCAAAATGCTCACCCATCTCAGTTATTTACTAATAAATATGGATAAATCTGGTGACGATCCGCTTTAAGTTGGACAGTCCATTCCAAACTTGGAGAGATACGGTTATAGACCTATACCAGGTACTAGAGCTAATTTTAGGTCAACAGGATTTTGTCTATAGCCGTCGGACAGCGAACTTCCGTTCTATTAGCGACATATATTGTTCAGAAAGATACATTTATTTTGTACCTTTATTTGCAGTGCAATTTTCTTCATCACTGCCATCTTTACAGTCATTCTCTCCATCACAGAGGAAGGCAC
This sequence comes from Oophaga sylvatica, assembly GCA_033576555.1. NCBI lineage: Eukaryota > Metazoa > Chordata > Amphibia > Anura > Dendrobatidae > Oophaga > Oophaga sylvatica. The sequence continues at coordinate 86,260,701 of JARQOD010000001.1, forward strand.
TGGGAATACACTGTCCATTCTTACACTCCGAGAGACCTTGGCTATGGCACGCTATAGAAATAGAACGAGACACAGATTAGTGCCATGAAATTCAATTCTGCAATTTTATTTTTCTTTTGTTTCTTATTTTAATTATTTTGTCAATTTAAGCTCGCAGATTTCACAGTGCAAATACATGTTTAAGGGCTTGTGCTTGTGTCTGTATAATCGGTCCGCGTGCTGTGTGACAAAACATCGAATCGCACTTGGACCAATGTTAGTCTATGTGGTCGTGCACATTTCCGATTTCTTCCTTGGACAGAGTCTATCCAAGGAAAAAAAATTGCAGCATGTTCAATTTTGATCAGATATTCGGATGCACTCAGCCATGCAACTCAATGACTGTATAGAAATATTGGACTGCACTTGGATTACTTCTGAGTGCAGTCCGATTTCCACGCACTCACAGAATCAAGAAGACATTTTTAATAAATGATTATTATCTTACAATAAATACGTATGCAATGATCAAAGTGAAGCAGTAAATAAGACAAATTAAAATGATGTGAAACACAATTGGTAGCGTAATATAACCCTAAGGACTCAGGGTTGTCCGGTCCCACCTGATAATGGAGGTTATGTATGAGTTATACATACTCCCGGCCACTGGGCGCAGCTTCGCTCTCCATACCCTTGTATGGAGCGAGACTGTGCCCTCAAGTCATACACACCACTGGCCGGCCGCATCACTAGACGGGGAGCGGCCTCGGCTCAACACAAGTGTATGGAGAGCGATACGGCGCCTACTAGCCCGGAGTATGTATAACTCATACATACCCTCCGATCCCGGGTTGGAAACCGGCAAATTACCGCAGCACACAGTACGTGCACTGGAGGGATTCATAAGTCGGCGGTCATACAGAGTTACTGCAGACTTTCGATTTTGATTGCACGACGCCTTTAAAGGGAGACAAGATATGTATCGATATTACTGGCTTTATTTCTATTTTTTGGAATTTATTTTATATAGAATTAGCGGAGGAGCTTTTTCATTTAGTTTTGTGACTTACATTTCACATCAGCCTGCAGCGGGCTTGATCACGATGGCTCATAACCAGGGCCAACTAACTAATGAATTCTAGTGAATTCATAAAGCACACACTGTACTGTATATGGTATTATTTTTACAGAAAAATTGTTGGCCAAGGAATGTAATAACACGGTATAAATATCTTACAGCAGTTGACTTCATCAGACTTATCAACACAATCGTGGTCGCCATCGCAAACCCATTTCAATGCAATGCATCGTCCATCTCCACAACGATGACTTTGTGCAGGGTTACAATCTGGAGATTTAGATGTTAGAATTATCGTCCAATCATAAAATAAATACTTGACGTAAATTACATCAGAAATACATACAGTATAATTTAACATTTCTATAAATGGACTCTGTCATCTGAGAGCAGTATATAATGTAGAGTAACTTACTAGGCTGCTTGCTGGAGGTAATCACTAGAGGAGTAGTAAAAGTGCTGCCAGGTAGTCCAACCCCACCCCCACCATTGATTGGCACCTTCTGCCTATGCACTGTGTACACAGAAATTTGTTAATCAGTGGTGTGGGCGGGGGTTATACAGGGCTCAGCATTTTGAGCACTGCTGGAGCTCCAGCAGATAAAACAGGGATTTTATCAAAACTATATCAAAAAGCTCAATAAGCGACTCATCGCTGGAATCAGAGTCTCTGTCTCTACATCATGCTGCTCTCAAAGGAGGTAACAAAAACCTGGTGACAGATTCCCTTTAAATGTCTAATACCGAAAAATAAAGAAAGAAATGGAGAAATGAAAAAGGGATAATGGGAGAATAAGAAAAAAAGGTTTGAGAAACAAGGAGAATTGTAACTCACAGTTTGTATTATACAGTCATGGCCAAAAGTTTTGAGAATGACACAAATATTATATTTTCACATGATCTGCTGCCCTCTGGTTTTTATGTGTGTTTGACAGATGTTTTTATCACAGACAGAAATATAATAATTGCAAACATATGAGTAACAAAAGCTTATATTGACAGTTAGAATGAGTTAATGCAGCAAGTCAATATTTGCAGTGTTGACCCTTCTTCTTCAGGACCTCTGCAATTCTCCCTGGCATGCTCTCAATCAACTTCTGGACCAAATCCTGACTGATAGCAGTCCATTCTTGCACAATCAATGCTTTCATTTTGTCAGAATTTTTAGGTTTTTGTTTGTCCACCCGTCTCTTGATGATTGACCACAAGTTCTCAATGGGATTGAAGATCTGGGGAGTTTCCAGGCCATGGACCCAAAATCTCTATGTTTTGTTCCCTGAGCCATTTAGTTATCACCTTTGCTTTATGGCAAGGTGCTCCATCATGCTGGAAAAGGCATTGTTGATCGCCAAACTGCTCTTGGAGGGTTGGGAGAAGTTGCTCTTGGAGGACATTCTGGTACCATCCTTTATTCATGGCTGTGTTTTTAGGCAAGACTGTGAGAGAGCCGATTCCCTTGGCTGAGAAGCAACCCCACAAATGAATGGTTTCAGATGCTTAACAGTTGGCATGAGACAAGACTGGTGGTAGCGCTCACCTTGTCTTCTCCGAATGAGGCTGATGTTGAAATGTGTTTTGGGGGATAAAGTTCATTTTCTAGCCAAATATTGACTTTGCAAGTAATTGCTGTTAAGCTGATCACTCTTTATAACATTCTGGAGTATATGCAAATTGCCATTAGAAAAAGTGAAGCAGTAGACTTTGTAAAAATTAATATTTGTGTCATTCTCAAAACTTTTGCCATGACTGTAGACCCATTTGATGGCGGTTAACAGCATATACATGAAATATTAATAAATTCTATAAAATACGCTCACAATTACACAAAACTCATTAGAAACGTGTTACCTACCGCAATTCTGCTCATCGCTCAGATCTCCACAGTCGTTGTATCCATCGCAGACAAAGCTGTGGTTAAGGCACTTTCCTGTGTTACACCGGTAAAGATTTTCACTGCAATCTGAAAAAACCAACATCACAAGTTAAAGTTTTACTATTTATGTAATCTGGATTTTTTCAATGTAATGAATTGTCTTAAATTTGTGGTTAAATATGGCTACTGCATAAAGTCATGTAACAAAGAACAAACACAACTGTGAAGAAGGGTCACATTCATTCAGTTAGAAATGCAATTAATCTGTCATATTCCCAGATGCTTTTAATGAAAACCTTACGACACACCTGTGCCCTGTGTCAGTGGGTGGCTGGATAATAAGAAACACAGGTTTTATCGAAGGTTATTTTTTTATGCTAAACCCTCCAACTTCTAAACAACTACAAGTTTAACTCTGTAAATGCTGCGGTCAATATCGGCCAAGGCAACAAGATGGTTATCAGATAGCAGGGTCTCCCACTGGTACCCCATTTGCCCTCCCGCAACAAGATTGCGGGGAGCCAATGGTTGTCATGTCAACTTTAGGACATACAATGACCTCAGGGTCTCCAAAGTATGGTGGTGTATTAAACATTGCAGGGTCTAACAGCCCTCCTGCCAGTGTACAGGCTCGTTCACACAACCGTGTTTTTGGTCCGAGTGCTGTCCGTGAAAAAAAAAACAGATTGCACTCAGACGAATATTCAATAGGGCTGTGCAGATGAGCAAATTTTTTCACTGACCGAATCTGCGCATGAAAAAAAATCACAGCATGCGCTAGTTTTTTCCGGAAATCAGATGAGACTCATCCATTTAATACGTGGGTGTGCAAAAAAAATCAGATGCCGTACAGAGCCACAGTTTAGCATCCGACTTTTATGGATACACTGCAATTCTGCAGCATCGGAAACTGTAAGTGGTATAGTAAATTAATAATTGCTGCCGTTCTAAAGAAACGATTTTAAATCGACTGCACGAGGATGAGAAGTGAAACGGAGAAGAAATTATCTGAGTTTTCGGGATGAAACTCTGAACTGTTTTTTATACGCTCGTGTGAAAGGTTTAATGCAATGCAATACATTAGTATTACAGTGCATTAGACCAATGATCCGAGTATTCAGTGTTCAAGTCCCAGACAGGGACTAAGTAAAAAAGAGGAAAAACAAGAGAAGAAAATAGTAAAAATCTAACAAATAAAATAAAGCACAAAAAAATAATGTAAATATCATTCACCACTAAAAATGCATTTTTTATGTATAAACAAAAATAACCAAAAAAGTACTCATATTTGGTATCGCCATGTCAGGAAAAGCCCAAACTATAAAACTGTCACATTATTTAACCCATACTATAACACTGGAAAAAAAATCTATGAAATATGTGTTTAGACATAAGTTTATAACCACATATGGAAAAATATTTAGAGTTGAGAGTCCTCAGTGGTTGATACCTTTTAATGGCTAACTGAAAAGATGGTAACAAATTGCAAGCTTTCGAGACTACTCAGGTCTCTTCATCAGGCAAAGACTAATACAACATCTGAAGAATCACATATTTATACACAAAAACACAGCAAAAATGCAATAGGTAAGACAAGTGACGTGAAGCAGAATAGTCATTATGGCAGAGGGATGAGCATAAATATTGGAACAGTTCATAGATAAGGAGTGTGAAAGTTTTATTACCCTCTGATTGGGGTCTGGTAATGTTTTGTGATGTTTTCACAGGGTATTTGGAGTAAATTCCTTAATTGATGTAATAGGCCATAAAACCATGTGACAGGTTCATTCCAGCATTAAGAGTGTCAAAGGTCACCATCAATTTGTATTCGCAAATTCTTCTCTGCCTCTGAGATGTGAATCTGCTTCTTAGTACCAGTATTTTCATATCTGACATGCTATGATCAGGGAGCAAAAATGTTTTGCCACAGGTAGATCCATTCTTTTTTCTCTTATTGCGTGGCGATGATATGGAACATTTTTTCAGGAGACTGCGCCTGAGGGAATACTTCAATGATACAGAAGATTCAGAAAACACTCGGACTGAAGGAAAAGGATCTCAACAACCAAGAAGAGGTCAGACTGGACACCTCCTCCTGGACGCAACCCTCATTTGGATAAATATATAGACTCATTCAGATATTTGATAAAATCCACCATCATAGCCACCAACAAGAGACAAGCATCCAACATCAGTGCCCAGGAGAGAAAGGCTATACAGTCTCTGAAAACCAACAAAGAAATCATCATTAAACCTGCTGACAAGGGAGGTGCAATAGTCATGATGAACACATCAGACTATATGAAGGAAGCAAACAGACAACTTACGGACACACGCTACTACAGAAAACTGGAGTCGGACCCTACACAGGACTATTACAAGGAACTAAGCAAGTTGGTATCTTGTCTGTCTGACAAATCCATAAGAGCCGATGACCTGATACCAGAGAGTCCAAGAACAGGGACATTCTACATGCTTCCCAAAATCCACAAAGCTGGGAATCCAGGGAGGCCGATTATTTCATGTGTGGACACCCTTACTGAGCAGGTATCTGGATGGGTAGAGGGCATTCTTAAACCTCTGGTAAAGGATACACCCAGCTACATTCAGGACACAACTGACCTACTGAATAAACTAGCAGCAATAGGTCCTCTACCAGAAGGAACCATCCTGGCCACCATGGATGTGGAATCTTTGTACTCTAATATCCCACACCAGGATGGATTAAATGCCTGCAAAGACTTCATGAAAAACACAGAGAATGATGCTGATTCTGTGGTGAAACTCACAAAATTCATCCTCACCCACAATTACTTTGAATTTGACAACAAGATCTATTTACAGGAGACTGGCACAGCGATGGGAAGTAAAATGGCTCCACAGTATGCAAATCTTTTCATGGCCAAGCTTGAAAGCGACTTTCTGTCCTCATGTTCCACCAGGCCTCGGGCCTACTACCGCTACATTGATGACATTTTAATCATCTGGACGGAGTCTGAGCAACAGCTAAAGAAGTTCCACAAACAGTTCAATCAATTTCATCCCACCATCAACTTAACACTTAACTACTCCAGCACTGAAATTAACTTTTTGGACACCATCATTAAACTGAAGGACAATGAAATAGAGACATCCCTGTATCAGAAGCCAATCGACCGTCCAACATACCTTAAATGGGACAGTTTCCATCCAAAACACATAAAAAACTCTATTGTCAAGCCATCAGATACAACCGTATATGTTCCAACCCCATGGATAGAGATGAACACCTTGGTCGCCTTAGAAAGACCTTTTTAAATCAGGGCTACCATCCAAGAACAATTGAAAACCAAATTACAAGAGCCACCAGAATATCAAGGGATCACCTGCTACATTACAAAGCTAAAGAAGAAAATAACCGGTTGCCTTTAGTGGTCACCTACAATCCAAATCTGGAGGTGCTAAGGGGAGCTGCACGGAAACTACAACCTTTACTACAAAAAGATGCCCGGTTACAATCCATATTTCCAGACCCCCCACTACTGTGTTTTAGACAGCCCCCAAATCTAAGAAGCATCATTGTCAGAAGTTCCCTGTCCTCCCCAACAGCTGCAGGAACCTTGCCTTGCAATCAGAAGAAATGCAAAACCTGTCCATTTATAATGACCACGGACAAGATAAAGATCCCCAACTCACATCAGGACTACAAGATACCAGGTACTTTCAGCTGCATCACATCTAATGTTGTGTACCTAATTATATGTACTAAATGTCCAACTGGGGGTCTGTATGTGGGGGAGACCGGGCAAAAACTGAGAACAAGGATGAATTCTCATCGCCACGCAATAAGAGAAAAAAGAATGGATCTACCTGTGGCAAAACATTTTTGCTCCCCTGATCATAGCATGTCAGATATGAAAATACTGGTACTAAGAAGCAGATTCACATCTCAGAGGCAGAGAAGAATTTGCGAATACAAATTGATGGTGACCTTTGACACTCTTAATGCTGGAATGAACCTGTCACATGGTTTTATGGCCTATTACATCAATTAAGGAATTTACTCCAAATACCCTGTGAAAACATCACAAAACATTACCAGACCCCAATCAGAGGGTAATAAAACTTTCTCTCCTTATCTATGAACTGTTCCAATATTTATGCTCATCCCTCTGCCATAATGACTATTCTGCTTCACGTCACCTGTCTTACCTATTGCATTTTTTCTGTGTTTTTGTGTATAAATATGTGATTCTTCAGATTTTGTATTAGTTCAGCCTGATGAAGAGACCTGAGTAGTCTGAAAGCTTGCAATTTGTTACCATCTTTTCAGTTAGCCATTAAAAGGTATCAACCACTGAGGACTCTCAACTCTAAATATTTTTCTATCTACTGGCTAACACGGTACAAAGATATACATCTTTACTGTAACCACATATGGGGCATTGCTGCCTTCAGGAGAAATTGGAAAACAAATTGTGACCTGATGTTTTAAAATTTTGTGAAAAGTTTGGTGTCAACATGCACCCCCAGATGAATTCATGGAAGGGTGTAGATTGTAAAATGGGGTCACTTTTGTGAGAGTTCTGTTTTTCTGATACCTAAAGGGCTCTGCTAATGTGACGTGACATACACAAACCTTTCCAGCAAAATCTGAACTCCAAAATTTTGCTCCTTCCCTTCTGAGCATTGCTGTGTACCCAAACGGTAGTTTTTTACCACATTTCGGGTAATGGCGCACTCAGGAAAAATTGTGTTACAAATTATGTGACTCTTTTTTTTCCTGTTGTCCACTTTGCAAATGAAAAATTTGAAGCTAAAGCAACCTTTTATTGGGAAAAATATTTTTTTTCTGCTTCACAGCTCAACATTGTAAAATTCTGTGAAGCACCTATAGGTTCAAAATGATCGCTACTCTCTTAGGCCTCTTTCACACGTCATTTTCCCACGGTGCTGAGGTCACAGGAGTTCAGCTGTCAGCGAGCACAGGCTCAGTGACGTCACCGCTACTCACTGAGCCTGTGCGCGCTGCTCCCATTTATCCCTTTTCTTACTATAGGATTAGTAATGAATAGGTGTCTTATTGACACCTCATCATTATTAAGCCTTTCTTAATGCCACCTTACAATACAAAGACGACATTAACCCCTTATTAACCCCACTTGCCACTGCTACAGGCAAGTGGGAAGAACCTGACAAAGCTCCAGAATAGGCGCATCTAATAGACTGGGGGGGCCTTTATTCATGGTCCTTTTCCAGCCTGAGAATAGCAGCCCGCAGCTGTATAGTTTTGCCGGGTTGGTTCAAAAACTCAGGGGGACCCCATGTCGGGTTTTCTTTTATTCATTCTCCCTGCTTGCTGTTGCCGGCAGAGCAGGAAGAATAATGACAGGGAGCTTCAGCACCACAGGCAGGGGAACAGCGCTTACTGTAGTGCAACTTCCCCGTCTGTGTGGTCCCGATGCGGCACACGTGTGACCACACGGATATACCATGTATTTGCACGGACACGGATATCTCCGGTACCGTATTTACCAGTACTGGAAATATCTGGACGTGTGAAACTGGCCTTAGAGGAATTCAATGAGGGGTGCAGTACCAAAAAGTGAGACATTTGTGGTGTATCTCTGCTTTATTTGCACCTCAGGGGCTCTGTAAATGAGATATGGCATGCTCAATCTATCACAGCGCTTCCGAGCTCTGCCTTGCGCCAAAACAGTAGTTTTCGACCACTTCTAGGGTATTGCTTTGTTTGTAAAAAATTTGTAAACATTTCTTTTATTTCTGCTTCTGAAAAAAAGACATAGAGCAATATTTGAAAGAAAAAACATAATTTTCCGTTTGCATCATCACACCCCTAGATGTATTCCTTGATGCGTGTATTCTCTAAATTGCAGTCTCTTGTGTGTGATTTCTGACAGTTTGGCACCTAAAGGGCTCTGAAAATGCAATGTCGTTCGCAATCTATTCTATCCAAATTTGCTCTCCAAAAGACAAATGGCGCTCTTTCCCTTCCCAGCCCTGCCATGTGCCCAAACAGTAGTTTCTGACACACACCCACAGCACTGCCCTGTTCAGGAGCAAAGAAAAGTGTAAGAAATTTTGGGTACAAAAACAACATTTTAGTATAAAATATGTATTTTTTCATTCCACCTTCTGTTAATTTCTGTAAAGCACCTGAAGGTTAAGCAAACTCCCTGAATGTGGTTATAAATTCTTTAAGGGGCGCATAAAATACGTGCAAGAACTGGTCATGTTAAACCTGGTGACAGGTACTCTTTAACCAGTTCAAGACCAGGCAATTTACCCATTTGTTAACAGGCACATTTTTGGTTTTTTTGCACATGTGGTTTAAAGGGAATCTATCACCAGGTTTTTGCTAGCTAATCTGAGAGCAGCATAATGTAAAGTGTAGAGACCCTGATTCCAGAGACTGGCATTTACTGGGCTGCTTGCTATAGTCTTGATAAAATCACTGTTTTATCAGCAGGAGATTATCACTAGGGGACTGGTAAACCTGCCGCCATGCAGTCCTCCATATTTATGAGCTCTTTGTAATTCTTCCCCAACCACTGATTGGCAGTTTTCTGCCTATACACAGTGTACACAGAAAGCTGCCAATCAGTGGTGTGGGCGGGGTTATACAAAGCTTAGCACTCCTAGAGAACTGATAGATCTGTAGCAGATAAAAGTGATTTAATCAAAATTGAAGCAAGAAGCCCAATATATGACACATTGCTGGAATCGCGGTATCTGCCTCTACATTATGCTGATCTCAGAAGAGGTAACATGGTGACAGGTTCCCTTTAAGGAGTGACAAAATGTTCAGATATTCAAATAATTATTTCATCTTTCTCGTGATACATGGGACTTAACTTTCATGTCATTGTCATATTGCTTTTTTTTACTTTTTTGAGCACGGACAGCTCAAATCTTTACATTCTATGGATGGTCTGGAAGTAGCTAACACATACTTGCCACTTTGGCTGATTGACATCCCATTTTACAGGTCACACCTCCTCTACATCCATATTATACCAATTCTTCAATATCTTTGCATGTCTCCGCTCCTACCGCCTTAAGTATCCAGGTCAGAAGTACCTCAATCCCTTACTTCCAGGAGAATTCATCAGTGGCATAAGAGGTTTTCCAACTCTTCCAGAAGTCCTGAAGGTCTCTCCTCTTTTGGGAGCCTATTTTTCATTCCGGAACAGTTGGCAATGATGGTTTTAGATCTTGTTTGCTTTATACTAAATCCAGAAATCTTAGCTAATAATTTCACGGTATACCTTTTTTGAAGTTATTATGTGCATTTACCAGTATGAGCAAGAATGACTTACTGCAATGTACCTCGTCGCTCCAATCATCACAGTCGTTGTATCCATTGCACGTCAGTTTCTTGGCTATGCAGACTCCATTCCTGCACAAGAAACTGTCATATTCCCCACACAATGCTGAAAAAGGTAATAAAAAAACGTACAATTAAGAGAAACAGAAATTATAGTGTTGTGTAGTAGTTACTGGTAAAGTCTATGTTTAAAGGGATGCTCAAGATTTGTTAAATATGGCTGCTGTCTTCCAGAAACAGTGCCACACGTGTCTATGGGTTGTGTCTGGTATTGTATGTCAGCTCCGTTGATAAGAATGTGGCGGGTGGAAATAACACACAAAAACTGTTGACAAATGTGGTGCTGATTATGGAAGAATGCAGCCATGTTTTTCAAATCCTGGTTAATCCCTTTAAGACATTTAGATACAGTAAAGATGTATATCTTCGTACCGTGTTAGCCAGTAGATAGAAAAATATTTAGAGTTGAGAGTCCTCAGTGGTTGATACCTTTTAATGGCTAACTGAAAAGATGGTAACAAATTGCAAGCTTTCGAGACTACTCAGGTCTCTTCATCAGCTGAACTAATACAAAATCTGAAGAATCACATATTTATACACAAAAACACAGAAAAAATGCAATAGGTAAGACAAGTGACGTGAAGCAGAATAGTCATTATGGCAGAGGGATGAGCATAAATATTGGAACAATTCATAGATAAGGAGAGAAAGTTTTATTACCCTCTGATTGGGGTCTGGTAATGTTTTGTGATGTTTTCACAGGGTATTTGGAGTAAATTCCTTAATTGATGTAATAGGCCATAAAACCATGTGACAGGTTCATTCCAGCATTAAGAGTGTCAAAGGTCACCATCAATTTGTATTCGCAAATTCTTCTCTGCCTCTGAGATGTGAATCTGCTTCTTAGTACCAGTATTTCCAGACCCCCCACTACTGTGTTTTAGGCAGCCCCCAAATCTAAGAAGCATCATTGTCAGAAGTTCCCTGTCCTCCCCAACAGCTGCAGGAACCTTGCCTTGCAATCAGAAGAAATGCAAAACCTGTCCATTTATAATGACCACGGACAAGATAAAGATCCCCAACTCACATCAGGACTACAAGATACCAGGTACTTTCAGCTGCATCACATCTAATGTTGTGTACCTAATTATATGTACTAAATGTCCAACTGGGGGTCTGTATGTGGGGGAGACCGGGCAAAAACTGAGAACAAGGATGAATTCTCATCGCCACGCAATAAGAGAAAAAATAATGGATCTACCTGTGGCAAAACATTTTTGCTCCCCTGATCATAGCATGTCAGATATGAAAATACTGGTACTAAGAAGCAGATTCACATCTCAGAGGCAGAGAAGAATTTGCGAATACAAATTGATGGTGACCTTTGACACTCTTAATGCTGGAATGAACCTGTCACATGGTTTTATGGCCTATTACATCAATTAAGGAATTTACTCCAAATACCCTGTGAAAACATCACAAACATTACCAGACCCCAATCAGAGGGTAATAAAACTTTCTCTCCTTATCTATGAATTGTTCCAATATTTATGCTCATCCCTCTGCCATAATGACTATTCTGCTTCACGTCACTTGTCTTACCTATTGCATTTTTTCTGTGTTTTTGTGTATAAATATGTGATTCTTCAGATTTTGTATTAGTTCAGCCTGATGAAGAGACCTGAGTAGTCTCGAAAGCTTGCAATTTGTTACCATCTTTTCAGTTAGCCATTAAAAGGTATCAACCACTGAGGACTCTCAACTCTAAATATTTTTTTAAGACATTTAGGCATATTTATCAAGGAAGGGTAACACTCATATGCCAGTATATGTCAGTATTACACATCAGTATTTGTAAGCCAAAACCAGAAGGGGGGCAAAAATACAGAAGTGGTGACGTGTTTCTATTATACTGTTCCTCTGATTGTTCCTCTCTTGGTTTTGTCTTACAAAGACTGATGTAAAAAGCTGAACAAATACTGAATGTGTGAACATGGCCTAAATGAGACAGACTTCTGCCATAATTTGTGGAATAAAACCTGACTTTCCTGACTTATTATATGTTTTAGACACTTTTTCCAATTTGTGCAACAAGGGGATATTGCCTTGCTGAAAATAGGTGTAATATTAGGAAATGGAAGTGGCATAACATGTAGTACCATTTGCCAGAAATGCACCAAAATTGTGGTGCACATTTCTGGCACAAAATGCGCCAATTAATATGTGCTGTAAAATTTAACTAGGCATTTGTAAAATTAGACATATACATCAAAAAGTACAGCTTTCATACATTTGTTGAATACTTGCTTGGGCCGGTTTCACACGTCAGTGGCTCCGGTACATGTAGTGACAGTTTCCTCACGTACCGGAGACACTGACACACGTAGACATATTAAAATCAATGTGTCTCTGCATATGTCAGCGTGTTTTCACGGACCGTGCGTCCGTGTAAAAAACACGGAGACATGTCAGTGTTCGTGGGAGCGCACGGACTGCAAAACGTGCTGTACACTGCACACGGAGAACTGTTCAGACTGTCCTTGCGCACGGACGGCACGGACAGCTACAGTAAGCGCTGTCCCCTGCCTGTAGTGTTGAAGCTGCCTGACATAATTCTCCCTGCTCTGCCGGCAACAGCGAGCAGGGAGAATCAATGAAAAACCCGACGTGGGGTCCCCCTTAGATTTTCAACCAACCCGGCAAAACTATACAGCTGCGGGCTGTTATTCTCAGGCTGGAAAGGGGCCATCCTTAGCGCACTCTAAGAGGGGGAGGTGTGATGATACTGCAAGCTCCATTTCTTGGGCTGTTCTAGAACTTTCCACCTAGCACTACAACCCCCAGCGTGTTTGGCCAGTACAGAGCCGGACTGAAAATCAGTCTTCATCCTTGCTGCTGACAGCCCACAGAGCAAAGCCCCCCTCCCTCTCTCTCTGAACAGCTCACTCTATCTCTCATCCCTCCCACCTCAGGAATTCTTTAGGAATTTTCTTTGTCTTCCAAACCCTGCAGAAAGATCCCATAGCCATTATGAGAATTTATTCTTTTGATCATAACACGGTGTGAGCTTTCGTTAGAAACACGAAAGTTACTGTTTTAAAACCTGTGTCCATCGGGCGTCATTCCCGTGGTACTGGTAAACCCGAAACTCCAACAGAACCCGAGAAATGTGATTCTCGGATGCACCATGAACTATCTCACCCAAGTTTGGGCTCATTTGAACCGTCATTTTAAAGTAAGATCATTGCTAGGTCTGCCATTATTCTGCTAGTTTCCCAGAAGGCGGTATGAACCTCATGATCTTTCAGAGCTCAAACTATAACTTGTGGCCCGGGGAGGTGGCCAGAAAACCATCCCCTTTTGTGAGGTCAGCAGCCCACATGTATAAATCTTGCAGTGAGCCCCCCTTGGTCATTCCAAGCTGTGATGACGTGACTAACAGATCTGCAAATGAACTATGACGTGTGGCTCCTCCCACAGCCTGTCTTGTCTGTAACTACATAACTGCCATGTAAGTGATCTTCACCTTTAATCCTGTTTTATTTCTAACTGCATTGTACATAACTGTCTCAGCTTGTTACCTTTTTTTTAAAACTATAAGTACTGCCTGCATTTTAAGGAATAAACCTATAAAATTATTAGTTTGTTTCTCCTGCTCTATAAACGATTTTGCACGTGCCTGAAGTACTACGCTACTGTTTTGGGGTTGCTACGGACCCTCTTGATAAATCGTTCATTAAGTAAATCGTAGCTGGTGGCAGCTAAAAGAAGGGGAGTAAAGTGTTAACCTATTGGGTGGCGTTGGCAGTGACGGAGCGGGTTTTATAAGTGTATTGCCTGGCTGCGGCCCGGAGTAATTATAATTCCCTCACTGCAGCGTGCCCAATAGCCAGCACACATCCAAGTGGCCCGTCTGGCGACTAATTATCCTAGGTGCAGGCAGGCAGTGCTTATAGTTTAAAAAAAAGGTAACAAGCGGAGACAATACAGTTATGTACAATGCAGTTAGAAATAAAACAGGATTAAAGGTGAAGATCACTTACATGGCACTTATGTAGTTACAGACAAGACTGGCTGGGGAGGAGCCACACGTCATAGTTCATTTGCAGATCTGTTAGTCACGTCATCACAGCTTTGTCGGGTTCTTCCCACTTGCCCTGTAGCGGTGGCAAGTGGGGTTAATAAAGGGTTAATGCCACATTGCTATTGTAAGGTGGCATTAAGCCAGGCTTAGTAATGCATAGGTGTCAATAAGACACCTATGCATTACTAATTCTATAGTAAAGAAATCGTTAAATAAATACACACACAGTAAGAATAAAGTCTTTTAATAAATGAATACACTACACAGATTTTAATTCTTTATTATACTGCCATTCCTTAATCGATGCCCTCGATCTCCTGTAAAAAATATAAAATAAAAAAGCAACAATAGCCCATACCTGTCCATCGATCAGTCAAGTCCCACGGTGTAAATCCATCTCGGGGGTTAATCAGTTTACAGCCGGAGCTCTGCTAATGCAGCCGCTCCCACTGTAAACTACTGGGGAATGAATGGGAAGCAGCGCACAGACTCAGTGAAGAGCGGTGACGTCACTGACTCTCTGCTCGCTGCTCACATAATCATGACCCCTTTCCAGCATGAGAATAGCAGCCCCCAGCTGTATAGTTTTGCCGGGTTGGTTGAAAACCTAAGGGGGACCCCACATCTGGTTTTTCATTGATTCTCCCTGCTCGCTGTTGCCGGCAGAGCAGGAGAGAATAATGACAAGCAGCTTCAGCACCACAGGCAGGGGACAGCGCTTACTGTAGCTATCCGTGCTGTCCGTGTGGTCCTGATGAGGCACACTTGCTGTAAGGTTCTTTGTCTCTGTTGACATGTTCCTTGAAACTCAGTTTTCCGTCGGCCATTTTGCTTTCTGTCTTTCTGCAGTCTTGCCCTCAGTTAATATGGAGTTTCCAGTTTTCATGTTCCCGCCCTGATTCTTCCCTCTTGCTTCTTAAGCAGCCTCAGCTGAACAATCAGTGCTCCTGAATCAAGCCTCAGTCAGTCTGTGACCTGACTTCTGGAAACCTTGGACTTGTACTCCAGCTATTCCCTACTGAGGAGCCTTGGAACACTTTTGGACTCTGGAAACCTGCTGTTTGGTGAATCCATGTTTGCAGAGGAATTACGGTACAGAGAAGAGATCCTGAACCTGCTTTGGAGATTTATTGTAGTGCTTGAAGTTACACTGGCCTGCTGTGTCTCCTGTCGCTGTTCCTGCAAACTGTGTGAACTTTTCAGCATGCTTGTATGAAGTAATACAAGTCATTTCATATCAACCTGTGTCTCCTGTGTTTTCCTCGCACCCAAGCACAAGACGCTATAGGAACTGTACACTATACATGACAAGATTCAGGAGCCAATGTTTAGTGTCTGCTGGGTCTGGGAAAGCCGTGTCTGCTGTGACTGTGGATATCAGATGTCCGTTTAATACCTTATGTGATGACAGTGGTTGTGACTTCTCACAACCATTCCAGGTGAGCGCATTCCCTTAAAATTTTACTCTGGAGTGTTACCACAGGTAAACACTATTGTTTTTTTTTTTTTTTCCTTTCCTCTTCTCCTTCCAGCACTTCTGCCTTAAAAGATCTGGAAGATGGAGGCCCGCATAAAGGAACTTTGCGGAGTGACTGATACAATCCTTTCAGATGTACAGACTTTAAAAACCCGTTTTGCAAGCCTACAGGACCTCACTAATCATAATTTGCAAGTGTTTGGACAGACTACCCAGGAATTGCGAGCCAGGATTGAGGCTCTAGAGGAACGAGCCCAGGCTCCTGCCATAACCCCGAGTTCTGGGATCCCAAATTACCTCCTTTTCGTTTTGGCGGTGAACGTGAGAAATTCAGGGGATTTATTAATCAATGCAATTTATTTTTCTCTGCACATGCTTACAATTTCCCACTGAACGATCCAAAGTGCTTACTATAATCATGTTGCTTACCAATAAGGCTTTGATGTGGGCAAACCCTCTGATTGAGACTGAGGATGATTGTTTGAATCACCTTGATGCTTTTATTTCAGCCATGGGGCAGGTGTTTGATGACCCAATCAGGCTTTGATGGTGCAACAGCTGAAGCAGCCATGTTAACTTTGCGCCAAGGTAAGCGTTCAGTAGCCGAATATGCCCTGGATTTCAGGAGATGGGCTCTTGATACCACTTGGGACACTTTCGCTAAAAAATCTATTTTTCGGAAAGGGTTGTCTCCACTGATTAAGGATGAACTTGCTCGTGCCGACCCTCCCACTGCGTTAGGTGACTTTATTAACTATTGTATCCGTATTGATGCTCGTCTGACTGAACGCAGACAAGAGAATGGTTCGAAAATAATCGCACTAATCTTTTACTACCTCCCTCCTCAGCTAAGGAACCTTTGAGTAGGATCACAAGGGAACCAGAACCTGAACCCATGCAGGTGGACTCTTTACAAAGACGGGTTAGTGATGCACGCAAAGAACATCGTATAAAGGAAAATCTATGTTTCTACTGTGGTAAGTCAGGGCACTTCATTATAAACTGCCCCAGCCGTTCTCGTAAGACTACTGCAGCAGTCATTCACTGTGAGTGTTGCGAGAGGAGCTCTGTCATGTCCGAGCCTCAGGCTCCAGAGAGATCTGCTGCAAGAGATCTTGATTTCTCGGACTTAAACTCTGTTAGTTCTGGGGACGATGACGGTATAAACGCTGCAATTTTTCAAGTTTCCTCAGCTGTGTCCCAGCTGAGTTGTAAAATAAACAGTTCTCATTGCTTCCTTTCCATCAAACTCTGGGTTGACTCAGTCTGGTGTCTAGCTCTGCTATGATCGACTCAGGAGCAAGTGGAAATTTTATGGATATCTCCTTTGCTCTGAAACAGGGGATACGTTCAGTGAAGAAGGCTACTCCAGTACAGATGGAGACTGTGGATGGCTCTCTACTGACTTCTGGACCAGTGGATCAAGAAACAGAGCCTTTGAGGGTCCTTATGGGTAAAGATCATCAGAAGAAAATGTCTTTTTTGCTTATCTCTTCTCCCCACTTTCCCATTATTCTAGGGCTACCATGGCTGCAGGCGCAGAATCCTACGATTAACTGGGAGACCAAGGAATTACACTTTCCGGAGAAACAGATGAGTCAAGGAGTTTCAGCTTGCTCTGTTCCTAAAGGAACCATGTCAGTCCCTGAACTACCAGCTGTATACCAGGACTATGTGGATTTATGTGACAAGAAGAACGCTGATCAGCTTCCTCCTCACCGTCCATATGATTGTCCAATTGAATTATTGCCTGGAGCCGAGATACCTTTTGGTAAGATCTACCCCCTAGCGGGGCCCGAGCTAAAAGCTTTGAAGGATTATATAGACGAAAATTTAGCCAAGGGCTTCATACGCCCCTCTTCATCTCCCGCAGGTGCACCCATCTTCTTTGTGAAGAAGAAAGATGGATCTCTGAGACCCTGCATAGACTATAGGGAACTCAATAAGGTTACTATTAGAAACCGTTATCCATTGCCTTTAATCCCTGAGTTGTTGGAGAGAGTGCGGCATGCCAAAATTTTCTCTAAACTGGATCTCCGTGGGGCCTATAACTTGGTCCGTATTAGACCTGGGGATGAATGGAAGACTGCTTTCAGGTCACGCTATGGACACTTTGAATATCTAGTTATGCCTTTTGGTCTGAGTACCGCCCAGCCACTTTCCAACACTTCGTGAATGATATCTTCAGGGATCTCCTAGATACATTTGTGGTGATTTATCTGGATGATATTCTAATTTTTTCTAACTCCACAGAGGAACATCATGGACATGTGAGAATGGTCTTAGAACGCCTAAGACAAAACCATCTCTACATCAAACTTGAAAAATGTGAATTCCATAGGACCGAAATTCAATTTCCGGGGTATGTACTATCTACGCAAGGGATTAGTATGGATGGAAGCAAGACCCAAGCCATCAAGGATTGGCCAATTCCTAGAAATGTGAAGGAGGTGCAGCGTTTCATCGGGTTTGCCAACTTCTATAGACGTTTCATTAAGAATTTTTCTGAGGTAGTGTCACCTATCACCCAACTTACCCGGAAACAGTCTAGGTTCTCCTGGACCCAGCAAGCTCAGGAAGCATTTTCCTGTTTAAAGGATAAATTTACCACCGCACCTATCTTAGTACATCCCAACCCCGAGCTTGCCTTCATAATAGAGGTGGATGCTTCAGACTGTGCCGTTGGAGCTATACTCTCTCAGAGAACAGGTGAGAAGAATGTCTTGCATCCCTGTGCCTTCTTTTCCCAGCAGTTGTCTTCGGCTGAGAGGAACTACGATGTGGGCAATAGAGAATTGTTGGCCATTATTGCCGCCTTCAAGGAATGGAGACACCTTCTTCAGGGAGCTGCACAGCAAATAGTCGTCCTGACAGACCATCGTAACCTTGAATTTATCAGGTCGGCTAGTGCCTGACTCCTCGCCAGGCTCGCTGGAATCTTTTCCTAAACCAATTTAATTTTGTCATTTCTTATAGACCAGGATCGCGCAATGGAAAGGCTGATGCACTCTCTAGGATTCATTCAGCAGAGACACGTCCACTTACTCCTCCTAAGACTATTCTTCCTGACTCTAGATTCCTAGGAGTGATTCATAATCAAGACCTACTTAAGGACATCAAGGAAGCATACCATGCGGATTCTTTGTTGGCTCAACCCCCAAGGACGTAAGTCTTGTCTTTAAGAATGGTGTGTGGATTCAGGGACAACGTCTGTATATACCTGAAACAGTCAGATTGAGAGTATTGCAACTCATCCACGATTACAAGATAGCCGGGCATAGGGGAATTCTAAAGACACAAGAATTTCTTTCTCGTTTCTTTTGGTGGCCCACTTACTGGAAAGATGTCTTAAACTATGTCACTTCATGTGAAGTCTGTGCAAGATGCAAAACACCTCGCTCCTCACCAACTGGTCTGTTGCAACCTCTTCCCACCCCGTCCCGCCCGTGGGGATCCATTTCTATGGACTTCATTGTGGAGTTACCAACCTCTCAAGGGAAGAACACCATTCTAGTGGTGGTTGACCGTCTAACAAAGGCAGCTCATTTTATCCCTTGTGTCGGCTTACCCACTGCAAAACAGACATCAGACTTGATGATTAAGAATGTGTTTTGCTTACATGGAGTACCGGATGAGGTCATTTCGGATCGAGGGGTGCAATTCACTTCAAGGTTTTGGCAAAATTTCTGTGCAGCATTGGACATTAAAGTAAACCTTTCTTCTGCTTTTCATCCCCAGACTAATGGACAGACAGAACGAACCAATCAGACCCTGGAGCAGTATCTCCGCTGTTTTATCTGCCACCTACAGGATGATTGGGTGGATCTACTTCCACTGGCTGAGTTCTCTTATAACAACTCTCAGAGCGCCTCCACTAAGCAGTCTCCTTTTTACTCCAATCTAGGTTATCATCCTAACATTCTTCCTCGATTTCCCATAGATATCGCCCTTGCCGGCAGTGGCTGAAAGAATCACTTCTTTACAAAAGAATATGGATCTTCTAAAGGAAAATCTAGAATTGGCTCAGGAAAGGTACAAGAAAGCAGCAGATAAATTTCGTAAACCTGCACCAGCTTTCAAGGTAGGAGATTTGGTCTGGCTGTCAACCAGAAATGTTAAATTAAAGATTCCATCGTCTAAATTGGGACATAAGTACATTGGACCTTATAAGATCACTAAGATTATAAGTGCTGTTGCTTGTCGTCTTCAACTGCCCAGAACTATGAGAATCCACCCTGTCTTTCATGTATCCCTACTAAAGGCTGCAACACCCAATACGTTTCCTGGACGTTCTTCTCCTTGCCCTGACCCAGTGCTGGTCGATGGTCAGGAAGAATTTATGGTGGAAAGGATTCTAGATTCCAGGTTGTACAGAAATCAGTTGCAATATTTGATTAAATGGCAGGGCTACCCAGTGGAGGACAACTCATGGGAACCAGTCAATAATGTAAATGCTCCTCGCCTGCTCCGCCAGTTTCATTTAGAGGTACCCTGACAAGCCTGGTCTGAGGTCATCCGGAGGTTGTCCCTAAGGGGGGAGTAATGTAAGGTTCTTTGTCTCTGTTGACATGTTCCTTGAAACTCAGTTTTCCGTCGGCCATTTTGCTTTCTGTCTTTCTGCAGCTCTTGCCCTCAGTTAATATGGAGTTTCCAGTTTTCATGTTCCCGCCCTGATTCTTCCCTCTTGCTTCTTAAGCAGCCTCAGCTGAACAATCAGTGCTCCTGAATCAAGCCTCAGTCAGTCTGTGACCTGACTTCTGGAAACCTTGGACTTGTACTCCAGCTATTCCCTACTGAGGAGCCTTGGAACACTTTTGGACTCTGGAAACCTGCTGTTTGGTGAATCCATGTTTGCAGAGGAATTACGGTACAGAGAAGAGATCCTGAACCTGCTTTGGAGATTTATTGTAGTGCTTGAAGTTACCTGGCCTGCTGTGTCTCCTGTCGCTGTTCCTGCAAACTGTGTGAACTTTTCAGCATGCTTGTATGAAGTAATACAAGTCATTTCATATCAACCTGTGTCTCCTGTGTTTTCCTCGCACCCAAGCACAAGACGCTATAGGAACTGTACACTATATATGACACTTGCGGCACACGTGTGCCACACGGATATACCACGTATTCACACGGACACACGCACACGGATATCTCTGGTACCGATTTTTCCGGTACCGGAAATATTTGGACATGTGAGACTGGCCTTGGTTTAAGTTTGCATGGTCTAGGGGTAGGAATTGGAGAGTTTTGTTTCAAAAAGTTACAAGTTACGTAAGTTACAATATAGTTTTTTTTTTTTTTCTTTTTTAAATTATAAGTTACATAGGTTACAAAATAGTTTTCTTTTTTCCAAAAAGTTACAAGTTTTAGAAGTTAATAAGTACCAAAAGAGCCATAATACAAAATTAACAGCAAAAAAAAAATGAAAATAGGGTATACAACAAAAATAGCACTGGTATAAATTGCTAATAAACCATAAATGTTTATTGAATCAATACACATAAAATAATAAATAGATATAATATAAACAAGGTGGACTGCAACCGAGCAGGGACAAAGAACCATATATAGTTAATGAGAAGTGAAGTGCATGTAGTGACCTGTATATAAAGTAAAGCCTATAGTGCAGGTACAAGTAATAGTAATATGATGCAGAGTTCCAAGTTTTGCACTATATACATGGCACAATAATGTACATGGCATGGACGCCCCATGATGAAGAAGCGAAACGTGCGTTGGGGCGGCAGGGACGCCATACAAACATACCTCTTCATCATGTAAGCGCCCTCATGTATCTTATTATGCCATGTACATAGTGCAAAAACATGGAGCTCTTATTAAATGACTCTACATGAAGAATTATAGGAATTTACCACTTTATAACGCTGGTGAAATTCATTGTCCTTGATAAAGTTAAAAAAAAGAACTCAAAAATATTTGCTCTTTAAATCAATGTCAAGGGAACTCATGCAGAACTTTCCAAGGACTTTTGGAACCGAGGATTGCCAGAGGATATCAAGATTATGTTGTTTTTACATCATTACAAGGCAACTCAAATCTTTGTAGGAACATGCGAGCTATAAAGTCTGCAAAAATGACATCTTGGCTCTGATAATGAATGAAGCCATTCATTGCATCTAACTTAGAGATAACTATGAGTACAACAAATTATTAGCAGAACCTATTGTGTTTAGGCTTCCTTCATTGCTCCTGTTCTTGGAGAAAAAGATGTAAATACTCAATAGACTGGATATGATACTAAGGAATAAAGTAAAGCACCACTGCGGCGTGTTTTTTATTGCAGTGCAGGAGTGGTGCTACTAATCTTTGTTCCCTGGTTCAGTCTTAGTTCACACAAGGCGTTTTTTTCTGCATTTTTTTAATGCAGATTTTCAGCTGCATTTTACAGTATGAGATTTCAGAAATCTGCACACACATTGGTTTGTACAGTAGAACATGTTACTACTTTCATGGTTTTTTTTCAGCGTTTTTCACCCACTGACATGAATGGGTGGTGAAAAAACACTGAAAATCTGCAGCAAAAACGCAGGTATCAGGCTTTGCTGCGTTTTTTGTGCCAAGACCTGGTTCAATGGAATAGGACTTTTTTTGCACTAAACGTCATCACCATACACAAGGGACAAATCTAGCATGCTAAAAACACACAAAAAAGGAAAACATGCTTTTTTCTGCAGCTTCTTTCCAAACAAGAGATCAGGTTTTGCTGCAGAAACAAAATGCGGAAAAAACGCCTAGTGTGAACTTACTTTTATACTTACCAGCTGCTATCTTCAGGTTTTATCCGCAACGCTCTGGTTGGTCTTTTGCAGTTTGTGACCTACCGGATTGCTCCAGTGTTTGCTGGGCCATCTAGAAGTTACCACTCAGTGTAAGTCTACGACAGTCAGAATAAGGCCGGGGTCACACTTGTGAGAAACTCGCACGAGTCTCGCACCTCAATACCCGGCACTGCCATCGGCACTTGGGACTGGAGTGTGCGGCTGCATGTATTTCTATCCAGCTGAACGCTCTGGTCCGAGTGGCGGCGGCAGTGCCAGGTATTGAGGTGCGAGACTCATGCCAGTTTCTCGCTAGTGTGACCCCGGCCTAAGGCTCTCATACACTTACACTGAGAGCTTGTGACCATTACCTTCGACTTCCAATCAGATGTTGAGGTCTCAAGATGGGACCAGAGAGGAGCAGGGAACAGCTGAACAGGGCAGCTGGTACGTATAATACTAAGGGCAGGGAACTGACTTAGTTGCACCACTTCAGCGCTGAAATAAGAAAAAACAATAGAGTGGTGCTTAAACGCTAAATACATTATTAGGCCTCACTGAAATGTTAAAGGTTTTTTTTTTTTTACTTAAATATATGTACTGAGCTGAGCAGCGGGTCGGTGAGTCCACTGTGCGGGGAGAGGGGGGACTCGACCTGAGCAGGCGGCGTAATACTTACCTCTCCCCATGCCTCTGCAGCTCCGGGCTCCAGGGGGCGCCTGCAGGGCGCCCACGCTTCCTGTCACAGCAGCGCCACTGGATGACGTCATCATTCAGCGGCCGGCTGTGGCAGAGAGTAAGCACGGGCGCCGGACAGGTGAGATGTGAGGTGTATGTGTCTGTGTGTATCAGTGTGTGTGTGTGTGTGTGTGTGTGTGTGTGTGTGTGTGTGCCTGCATGTGTGTATGTGAGAGAGTGCTTCGGTGCTGTCTGTGTGTGGTGCTGTATGTGTGATGGTGGTGGGGGAGGCAGTGATGGTGGTGAGGAGGCAACGATGATGATGGAGAGCCGATGATGATGATGGGCAGGCAATGATGATTGGCAGGCAATGATGATGATGATGGGGAGGCAATGATGATGATGGGGAGCCAATGATGATAGGCAGGCAATGATGATGATGATGGGGAGCCAATGATGATGGGCAGGCAGTGATGATGATGATGGGGAGCCAATGATGATGGGCAGGCAGTGATGATGATGATGGGGAGCCAATGATGATGGGCAGGCAATGATGATGATGATAGGGAGCCAATGATGATGGGCAGGCAATGATGATGATGGGGGAGGCGATGATGATGGGGAGCCAATGATGATGGGCAGGCAATGATGATGATGGGGAGCCAATGATGATGGGTAGGCAATGATGATGATGATGGGGAGGCAATGATGATGGTGAGGCAATGATGATGATGGGGAGGCAATGATGATGATAATGGGGAGTCTTTCCACAGTGCCCTTTCCTGAGCAGTAACAGTGCAGAACACAGCACAGTGCAGAGGAGAGCTCCATATTTTGTATAGAGCATTATATGGGGACCAGTATCCTGTATGGAGCATTATTTGGGGTCCAATATTCTTTATGGAGCATTATATTTGGCCCATAATACTGTATGGAGGACTATGTGGTGCCCATAGTATTGTATGGAGGACTGTACTTATTTTTTGGTTTGGGGGTCACCGCAACATGAGAAACTGTATTGCGGGGTCACGGCATTAGAAAGGTTGAGAACCACTGCTCTAAATGAACCAGGAGTATCTGACTCCAACCCACCCCCTCATCAAGACCAAAAAGAAGATCTCTGGTTTTGATGAATCGTGGCCTGTGTGTTTACTACAGTTGAAAATCAATAGCAAGCTCGTAAGCAAAAGAATATCAGTCATGTTGGATATTTTTGGCTACGCTTTTGTTGTTTTCCCAAAATGATTGGCACCTATGGTATAAGGTCGCCATTTATCTTGCTTGTGAGTACATAAATAACTGGCACATTAAAATGGGTGTTCCTATCCACAGGATGATAGAGCTTGAATTTTAAATAGAGGAGCGTACGGCCTTTGGGACCTGCAAATAGCACAATAATAATACTCTGTCTCATGCTGCTGGATTCAGTCAGGTATTATGCACCACTCCTTCCATTCACTTCCTTGTGGAAAGCCAAAAATTACCAAAAACACTGCCATAAATGTCTGAAATTGGAATACGATTTTAATGAATTATGCAAAGGAGATATCAGGTTATAGGATTTTTTTTCCTTAACCCCTTAACCCCCAAGGGTGGTTTGCACGTTAATGACCGGGCCAATTTTTACAATTCTGACCACTGTCTCTTTATGAGGCTATAACTCTGGAACGCTTCAACGGATCTTCGCGATTCTGAGACTGTTTTCTCGTGACATATTGTACTTCACGTTAGTGGTAAAATTTCTTCCATATAACTTGCATTTATTTTTGAAAAAAACGCAAATATGGCGAAAATTTTGAAAATTTAGCAATTTTCAAACTTTGAATTTTTATTCCCTTAAAACAGAGAAATATATCACACAAAATAGTTACTAAATAACATTTCCCACATGTCTACTTTACATCAGCACAATTTTGGAACCAAATTTTTTTTTTCTTAGGAAATTATAAGGGTTAAAAGTTGACCAGCGATTTCTCATTTTTACAACAAAAAAAGCCATTTTTTTAAGGGACCACCTCATATTTGAAGTCAATTTGAGGGGTCTATATAGCAGAAAATACCCAAAAGTGACACCATTCTAAAAACTGCACCCCTCAAGGTACTCAAAACCACATTCAATAAGTTTATTAACCCTTCAGGTGCTTCACAGGAGCTGAAGCAACGTGGAAGGAAAAAATGAATATTTAACTTTTTAGCCACAAAAATTATCTATTACAAACTTTTTTTTTATTTTCACAAAGGTAAAAGAAGCAAATGGACAGATAAAGTTGTTGTGCAATTTCTCCTGAGTACGCCAATAGCCAATATGTGGAGGAAAACCACTGTTTGGGCACACGGCAGAGCTCGTAAGGGAAGGAGCGCCGTTTGACTTTTTCAAACTAAAATTGGCTGGAATTGAGATTGGACGCCATGTCGTGTTTGGAGAGCCCCTGATGTGCTTAAACAGTGGAAACCCCCCACAAGTGACACCATTTTGGAAACTAGACCCCCTAAGGAACTTATCTAGATCTGTTGTGAGCACATTGAACCCCCAAGTGTTTCACAAAAGTTTATAATGCCTGGGTCTGAAAAATAAAAAAAACAATTTTCCACAAAAATGATTTTTTAGTCCCTAATTTTTGATTTTTCCCAAGGAAATTGGACCCCAAAAGTTGTTGTTCAATTTGTCCTGAGTACGCTGACACCCCAGATGTGGGGGGGGAAACTGTTTGGGCGCACGACAGGGCTTGGAAAGGAAGTAGTAACGTTTTGGAATGCAGACGTTGATGGGGGTCATGTTCCGTTTGCAGTGCCCCAGATGTGCCTAAACAGTGGAAACCCCCCACAAGTGACCCCATTTTGGAAACTAGACCCCCTAAGGAGCTTATCTAGATCTTTGGTGAGCACTTTGAACCCCAAGTGCTTCACACAAGTTTATAATGCCCGAGCATGAAAATAAAAAATCCTATTTTTTTCCCACAAAAATTATCTTTTAGTCACTAATTTTTTATTTTCCCAAGAGTAACAGGAGAAATTGTACCAAAAAAGTTGATGTCCAATTTGTCCTGAGTACGCTGATACCCCATATGTGGGGCGGAATCACTGTTTGGGCGCACAGCAGAGCTCGGAATGGAAGGAGCACCATTTGACTTTTTCCAAACAAAATTGGCTGGAATTGAGATTGGATGCCATGTTGCATTTGGAGAGCCCCTGATGTGCCTAAACAGTGGAAACCCCCACAAGTTACCCCATTTGGGAAACTAGACCCCCTAAGGAACTTATCTAGATCTTTGGTGAGCAATTTGAACCCCAAAGTGCTTCACACAAGTTAAAATTAAAAAATCATATTTTTTCCACAAAAATGATCTTTTCACCCCAATTTTTATTTTCCCAAGGGTAACAAGACTCCAAAAGTTATTGTGCAATTTGTCCTGAGTACGCTGATACCCCATATGTGGGGATAAACCACTGTTTAGGTGCATGGCAGAGTTTGGAAGGGAAGGAGCGCCGTTCGACTTTTTCAACACAGAATTGGCTGGATGCCATGTCGTGTTTGGAGAGCTCCTGATCTGCCTAAACAGTGGAAACCCCCAACAAATGACACCATTTTGGAAACTAGACCCCTCAAGGAACTTATCTAAATGTGTGGTGAGCACTTTGAACCCCGAAGTGCTTCACAGAAGTTTATAACGTACAGCTGTAAAATAAAAATCTTTTTTTTTTTTTTACAAAAATGATTTTTTCGTCCCCAATATTTTATTTTCACAAGGGTAACAGAAGAAATTGGACCCCAAAAGTTGTTGTCCAATTTGTCCTGAGTACGCTGATACCCAATATGTTTGAGCAAACTACTGTATGGGTGCACGTCGGGGATCGGAAGGGAAGTAGTGACGTTTTGGATTGCAGACTTTGATGGAATGGTCTGGGGGCGTCATGTCGCTTTTGGAGAGCCCCTGATATGCCTAAACAGTGGAAACCCCCCACAAGTGACCCCATTTTGGAAAATAGACCCCATAAGGAACTTATCTAGATGTGTGGTGAGCGCTATGAAGCCCCAAGTGCTTCACAGAAGTTTATAACATACAGCCGTAAAAACAAAAAAATCATTTTTTTTTTTACAAAAATGATATTTTCGCCCCCAGTTTTTTATTTTCCCAAGGGTAACAGAAGAAATAGGACAAATTGCACAATAACTCTTGGGGTACAGAGTACGCTGATACCCCATATGTGGGGGTAAACTACTGTTTGGGCGCATGGCAGAGCTCAGAAGTGAAGGAGCACCGTTTGACTTTTTCAACGCAGAATTGGCTGGAATTGAAATCAGACGCCATGTCACATTTGGAGAGCCCTTGATGTGCCTAAACAGCGGAAACCCCCCAATTCTAACTCCAACCCTAACCCCAACACACCCCTAACCCTAGTCCCAACCCTAACCACAAACCTAACCCTAACACACCCCTAACCCTAATCCCAACCCTAACCCTAATCCTAACGTTAGCGCCAACCCTAACCCTAACTTTAGCCGCAACCCTAACCCTAATGGGAAAATGGAAATAAATAAAAATTTTTAATTTTATTATTTTTCCCTAACTAAGGGGGTGATAAAGGGGGTTTGATTTACTATTTATAGCGGGTTTTTGTGATTGGCAGCTGTCACGCTAAAAGACGCTTTTTATTGCAAAAAGTAGTTTTTTGCATCACCACATTTTGAGAGCTATAATTTTTGCATATTTTGGCCCACAGAGTCAAGTGAGGCCTTATTTTTTGCGGGACGAGGTGACGTTTTTATTGGTACCATTTTTGAGCATGTGACATTTTTTGATCGCTTTTTATTTCGATTTTTGGGAGGTTAGAATGAACAAAAATCAGCAATTCATGAATTTCTTTTGGGGGAGGCGTTTATACCGTTTCGCGTGTGGTAAAATTGATAAAGCAGTTTTATTATTCAGGTCAGTACGATTACGGTGATACCTCATTTATATCATTTTTTTATGTTTTGGGGCTTTTATAGAATAAAAGCAATTTTATCTAAAAAATTATTATTTTTGCATCGCTTTATTCTGCGAGCTATAACTTTTTTATTTTTTTGCTGATGATGTTGTATGATGGCTCGTTTTTTGCGGGACAAGATGACGTTTTCAGCGGTACCATGCTTATTTATATCGGTCTTTTTGATCGTGTGTTATTCCACTTTATGTTCGGCGGTTATGATGATAAAGCATTGATTTTTTGCATAGTTTTTTTTTTTTTTTAAGGGGTTCACTAAAGGGGTTAACTAGTGGGATAGTTTTATAGGGGGGGTCGTTACAGACACGGCGATACCAAATATGTGTACTTTTATTGTTTTGTTTTTTTTATTTACAGGAAGAAATGAATTTATTGGGGAATATTTTTTTTTTTTTTTATGATTTTTTTTACCACTTTTTATTTTCATTTTTTTAACTTTTTACTTTGTCCCAGGGTGGGACATCACAGTATTTTAGCAGATCGCTGGTGTGACAGTGTGCACAGCACTCTGTCACACCAGCGATCGCTCTGGCATTGCTGCAGGCTTCTCAGTGCCTGCTCTCAGCATGCACTGAGGAAGCCGCCTCCCTGCAGGACCCCGGCGCCATCTTGGATCCGGGGACCTGGAGGGAGGACGGACCCTCGGAACAGCGCGACACATCGCGCTGCTCTGAGGGTCTCAGGGGAGCGCGCAGGGAGCCCCCTGCCTGCGCGATCCTCCCCTGTGCCCCCTGGTACAGCGCGATCATGTTTGATCGCGGTGTGCCAGGGGTTAATGTGCCGGGAGCAGTCCGTGACCGCTCCTGACACATAGTGCTGGGTGTCAGCTGTGATAATCAGCTGACACCCGGCCGCGATCGGCTGCGCTCCCCCCGCGTCCGATCGCACGGGACGTACTATCCCGTCCATGGTCATACGGGCCCAGGTACCATGGACGGGATAGTAAGTCTGATGGCAGTAAGGGGTTAATCAATATGATATTTTGTAAAGAGATGATTGTCCCCACCAAAAACAATCATGGGCAGTGCCCTAATGGAACTCCAAAGTCATTTAAAAAAACAAAAGAAAAAGGAGCAAAATACCAAAAACGAAGATAATTTTATAACAAGCAAGAATTTCATTAAGGTAGGATAGTACAAAGATTAAAAGATTATATACCAAAATACACAGATGGTGACATCAGAACACGCAGTGGTCACGGTGAGCTGCAGAATGGTAAATACCTACACCAAAAAGCCATACCATGGGCAATAAGGAAATGGAGAGATACACAATCAAGTACCGTGTCCCCAGAGTTAAGTAGAAGACATATGTCATTCCTTATAAAATGCTTCCAATGAAATGCAAGTGCAATACCGTGTGTCCGTGGTCCGGATCCAGGGACAACCAGGAGATGAAGCAGCATACAAGTGATCATGAGAAACGCGCGTTCCTGCACCACTATACCACTATGGGTAAGCTATAACCTTTTCTCATGATCACTTGTATGCCGCTTTCATTTATAAGGAATGACATATGTCTTCTACTTAACTCTGGGGACACGGTACTTGATTGTGTATCTCTCCATTTCCTTATTGCCCATGGTATTGTGTAGCCCAGCTGTGTCTGGAGCCACATGTTCCCAGGAGGATGCAACAGAAGGTAAACCCACAGTGACCTATATGCACACAACACATCTGCACTATTTCCCATATTCACCAGAGGGAGCCCTTTCGCAGCTTATAAAAGTTAGTGTGGACACGTGAGTTACCTCAGATTTCAGGTTACCTCAGACTAGATCAGAAGTCTAGTTACCTCATAACAGTCTAGTCACCTCAGATCAGTGAGAGACGAGCTGAGAGAGAGAGAGAGTTACTGAAAGACTGAAGACTACAGCGTATACTCAGTTTACTGTGTGGAGTCCAGTAGTAGTGGAAGACGATAGCCACTTTAGCCTGGTCAGAACTGAGTCAACTGAGGTATTTTCAGTGAGTAAGCGTGCCGACGCTTTGAGAGCGGTGAAGAGAAAGGAGAATCAGCCATCTACTGCTAGTGTGCTTATGCTGAAGGTCGAAGTAGGACGAAAGGCGAGTGGAAAGGAAAAGAGAGTGACAGAGGTTGAAACAGCATTGATCGCTTACCTCTACATTGCACCACCGGACACCAGGTCCGAGCTTGCTAGCATCTACATGACTAGTAGGAGATGCCGGAGACCCTGTGGGACTTCAAGTCGCAGGGGCCCATCAGTGCTGATACGTAACCGGGGTCAGGAAGACAGGAGTCTAGCAGGGCCCTGCATACAGAGACAATGTTCTATCCTAGAGAAGGCCTCACTACAAGATCAGCCGGGCGTATAACTGAAGACAGAGTTAGACTTCGTTCCATACAGGTCAGAAACTCACACATATAGCAGTACGGAGGCCCTACACCTACTCAGTGGGATCACTGGACCTGCATCCTCCACCCTGCCAGCTTCCTGGGACGTGCCTGCAACTATACCATCAGTAAAGGTACAGAAGAGACTTTCGTGTGTGTGTCTGCCTTATTGCTCCTGCACCCCTACACCGCCATATACCCTGAGGGATCAGTCTTGCCTGTGGAAGACTTAACACCTTGCTGCCCAGTAACAACCCCTCAGAGGATCTACCCTGCAGCGCTGGTCACCCTGACCAGGAACCACAGGTGGCGTCACGAACATTTCGACAAACCTATAATCCCCTGTAAATATCCCACATTTTATGGTGATCGCCCAGGGCAACGGACCGAGCTGTGCTACCCGTGACATCCCCCATTGAATTGAACGGGCTGGGTGCCGAGTAACCCACAGGCCCTGGCTATGCGACTCATCTAAACTTGGCGTCACGAACAGGATGCGAAGCTCGCTATAAGCGAGTCCTGTGTGCCTGAAGTGGACTGTTTTGTGCAAAAAGACTGTATTGCTATTCCTGAGAATTTCCCGCAAATTGTCCGCCATTGCCCGCCAAATTGCAGCGCTACAGCGCGAAGAGAAGGGGGCGTACCTGCAGAAAGCGCGCTGAGTCTCAGACACGCCCCAACGCTGACGCGGCGGCAGGTCCTGTGGAGAGCTTCGGTGAACGCTCTGACATCAGAGTGCCGGTGACGCAGGTCCTGCTGATTACTAAACCGGAGGAAGCTGCGGCCTACAGCAGAAGGTAGGCCACACTTAACTAGGGGGCGCAGACATGTCGCAGCCGCAAGCTGAGAGCGCGGCCCAGGGCGACCGCCCCAATGACTTACCCGCCGGCGCTGCCACGCAGGATGGAAACGCTGGCCCCTCACCAGGTCCTGTGGCCCCGATAGTACCGCTGACACTGCCATACCTGCCTGGAGCAAAGTGGCTCCCTCAGTATAGCGGTAAGCCAGACACCCTGTCAGGGTTTAAGCGCAAAATATGCAGCATAATGGACATGTACCCTATGACAGAGAAACAAAGAGCTGCAGTGGTAGTGGGACAACTGACTGGTGCTGCAGAAAGGGAAGTAGAGACATGGACAGCTGCAGACCAGGAATCAGTGCTTGCAATTTTCTTAAACTACAGGCTATTTTTGAGGACCGCACTGAAACGGATCTCCGGATGAGGTTTTATCAATGCTCCCAGAGACCAGATGACAGTATTAGGGACTACGCCTGCCGCCTACAGGGGGCCCTGCGAGCTCTCAAACAGGTCAACCCTATAAGTGCCATTAATGAAAACAAAATGTTGAAGGAACAATTTGTACGGGGACTGAGGTCCCAAGCTGAAAGCAGAACTGTGCACTGGTGGTCCTTGGATCATCCTGACGCTACCTTTGATGCCCTAAAGGACATGGCAATAAAAGGCGGGCCCCTGGAAACCTGAGGTGGCCACCCCAATATCAGGCTGGTCACTCGGAACCGGCATAACCCCCCTTTTCCCGTTAGTGGCTGAAGCCAAAAGGCAGGTGCACCTCCTAGTGAATTGGATGTTGCGCCAGAGGTGCGCCAGCTGCTAAAAAATCTGGCCGTGTGATGATTCCTCAGCGCGGGGAAAAAGGAGAAGGGAAGAACTTGTTAGCTGATGCCCCAGAGGACGTTCCGGGATGCACCGGGAAGAAAAGGAGCCCCCCCCCGGAGGGGGAAACCCACCCCCAGGGAACCTCTGATCAACACCCTCCTCGTCGAAGATCATCTGTTATCGCTGCAACCGGGAAAGGTCATCGTCTACCTGTTCCTTTAAACGGGAGAACCTGGGTCCCAAAGGGCCAAACCCAGGAGAATACCCGTCAGGCCCCCTAGACTGGAACCGCAGGTATGTGGGCGGGCGACCCACCGTCTATTATTCTAGATGGATTGTGTTCCGCATTGTTAGACACTGGGTCCCAGGTGCCCAATACCTGATGCCATATACCAGTATGGTCAATGGACATCTTAAACCTCCGGCCTTACTTTACTGTGTATGCTTCGAATGGTCTTCCTGTAAATATCGGAACAAAAATGTGTAGATGTAAAAGGTGGCAGGGAGTTGAAAGCCAAGGGCTTTGGTAGTAAAGACGTAAATGAGGAACGGTTTAAAATAATTTTTTGGGTACTAAATTAGGTAATTGTTTGGGGAGAAGTTGTGTTCTACTCCAACAGCTCGCTGAGATTGCCCGACCAAGGCAGGAGGAGTAATCCAAGAGAGATCCGGGCCCTGGTTGTCAGCGCAAGCGGCTTCCGACGGCGAAATGGAATGTCGGGTCACTGATCAGACCTTTTGTGATCCCCAATGAGTGAAAGATCATTTGGGCAGGGCACCATAGGTCTGAGAGGAAGAATTTACCAAGCTGTGTAAACCCCACCATTCGAACATAGATACACTTATGACTGCTTAGAGGAGTAGTAAATGGTGAAGGAAAGGACCGGTGGGGTTCTCAATTGGGGAGAAGATGAGGTAAATTTACCCTTATGCAACCTTGCTAAACTTCTGCTGTTGATAATAATTCTATTCTCCCCGGCTGAGTCCTTAGACTCCTGTCAAATAGAGGAGGGACAATGACCCGCAAAATCAGGGGGGCGGAAGGGTCAGCAACTCCATGGGGAGGCACCATCCCGCTCACCAGAAGCAAGGGGTATTAGGGTGGGCAAGAGTACGGGGCCCCAAGTGTTTAGCAAAATCCACTTGATTTTGGGATATTAAGGGAGTACAACATATATCCCTACAGGCAGTATCCTCCCATAAAGGCGGTATAGGCCCATCCTCCAGCTCTTATCAAAAGCCTAAAGAAATGTTGAATATATGAAGAAAGCTGGGTGTAAGGGATAGTTGTACCCCGGGCACCCCTCTGTTCTGGTTAAAAAAAAAAGATGGAGTTGAAAGGGTGGATTACGGGGTGTAACCGCATAACACACAAGGAGCTACCCTTACCACGTTAGAGGAATCATTATCTCTGAAAAGGCAACTATTTTCTCCCTTGATTGCTAGTGGTTACTGGCAAGTGGCTGTGGCTAGGAGGTCGTGGAAACGGCTTTTCACCACCCAATGGGGCTCTGTAGTTCGACAGAATCCGTTTGGGCTCTTGTGCCCCAGGAAACATTTCAGAAGTGATGGAAAAACTGTCTGGGACATCTAAATTTTGAAACCGTGCTGCTATACCTAGCGACGAATCGGTTTTCCCCAAGACTTAGAGGACCATTGAAGCACCTGGCAAAGTATTCGATCCCTATCCAGGTACGGGATGAAATAAAACCCTCAAAAAGCCATTACCAAACAGAAAGTACAATATTGGGGCAATGTCATTCGGAAGGGTGCGCGGGACCCAGAGAAACACTGCCATTTCAGAAGGGCCGGAGCCGAAGAACCTTAAGGAAGTGCACGTTCCTGGGCTAAGGGTTCTACAGGAGATTCGGAAAGATTCACGAAGAAGGCAGCTCCTTTACAGGATCCTAGTGGGGGACAACTTAAAGAGCAGAAACCCTCCCTTTAATTGGGGAAAGAAAGGCTGAAGCTTCCAAAAATGAAAGAGATCCGCGGTGTTGAGATTTAACTACCTGTTACAGCCAACCGTTCCTGTTTACACGCCCCCATAATGAAGGGTGGGAGATTCTCAGTCAGAAGCAGAATGGCCAAAAAAAGTATCGCAAAGCCAGCAGAAAACTAGGCCACGGAGAGGAATCGGGAAAATTATGCAGTTCAAGCTGGAGTTTTGGCGCTGGTCTGGGCCATTCTGAAAATTTAAGCACATCTGGCCTCCAATAAGTTCACGGCGTACACAGCAAACAACCCTTAACCACCTGGAAACGCCAACGGGTGCCTGGAGCAGCGTGGATGCCCCGGTTGCCCCAATTACCATTTACTATCAAGTACGGGCAGGTCGAAAGAATGCTAATGCGATGGTTTGTCCCAAATGCCGCCAGACTCGTACGGGAAGAAGAATCGGACGACCTGGAAGAAATTGGTACCCCCCGTTCCATCGAAATGGGGTTCCACGAGATGAGTTCCGAACGTATGGTGCAACAATTAAATTCTTAAACCCCCATCCACAGCGGAAAGAGACTCGGACGTGATCCATGGTCACCGCATCAAGGAGTTGTTAAAACGGAAGGTCCTCTCGGGAAAAGGTGCCCTTGTCAGCAAGCTCCTGTGGAACGAGAAAAGCAGGTTGTTCCTATACCGGAGAAGTTGTGCAAAGATACGTCAACCCCGAACCCATGAAATGGTCTGGCAAACGTTCCCCAAGGCAGACGTCCCAATGGTGTTTGGGAAGCACCACGATAAGCAGGACACTTTGGCTGGAGAAGTGGGACCCTTTGAGATGCCGGTTCTTGGGTAGGGTGCGCAGCCCATCGAGAGGTGGTGTTTGGGCTGTGGGCCTGGGGTTCAAGAAAGGATACGGAAGTCAGAAGCCCCCGAACCTTCCGGACGACTCGTCCTTGGAGATTTTGGCCCTGGACCACGTCAAAACTGTCGCCGAGTGATTGGATACCATCCCTTGACTATGGTGGACTTATCCAAATTTTGGTGGGGTTTTTCCAGTTTTAAGGACCAGACCGCGTACGGCCGCGAAGACCTTTCAAGCAAGTTTCTGCGCCGATGGGTATCCGGAGCAATTCTTTTAAACCCACAGGGACCCTTTTGAAGCCGATTTATTAAAAAAAATTCTGTCATATGTACGGGGCAAGAAAATTAAAGACACCATACCACCCTCAAACCAACGGTCTTTTGGAAAAAAATGAACCATATTGTCCTTGACTTGTTGAGTTCCATACCGTTGGAAGACAGGAATCGATGGCCGGATTTACTACCTGATTTGGTTGATTTGTACAACCATATACTTAAGCCCTAATGCCTCCAGCCTATTTATAGGCAAGGCCCGGAAAAAACAAACCAATGGATTTAGAATTGGATGGTAAAAGGGGGGCAGACTACGCTGTTGAGAACTGGGAGTCAACGGCAAGAGCAATACAGAAGAGTCAAATCTGTGTGGAGGAAAGTCCATAAGGCAGGGAAACAGGAAGATTTTACAACCGAAATGCCCTCCAAGCCTTTGTGCTGGAGGGTAGTATAAAAGGGAAAAAAGGAAGATGCATAAACTGGTAATCTGGGAGCAAGAACCCTACCATACAAGATTCTTTAAATATGAATAGAAAAGTCTGTGTCGCGTAAAGCAGGAAGAACAAAGACCACGTGTCCAGAGTCATTTGAAGTTGTGTCCAGAACACTTTAAAAGCGTTGTGAAAAAACCCTTCCTCATCAAGGAAAAGAAAGAAGAGGTAAACACAGATTGGGGGTTTTCCTGCGGTTGGCCTAGATGGGAGATGCGTGTAATTCCAGTGTTGCCGTTTATCAGCCACTAAGGAAGTTCTACCTCAGTTGTGTGTGGTCAGTTGACCCGCTCGGAGTTCCCTCCCAGCAACACCTCAACCGTGAAACCCCAAATGGATCATCTGAAGCGCGCCCCTACTAGGGATCCCCGGTGAAGCTGACCACACCGCCCCACCATCGTACGCTTGCCAGTCCTAAAAGATTAAGGCAGTTTTAGTTTTGCCCTTACGCAGTGGCAACGATCGCAACTTGATATATCGAAACTACCAACGAGTAGAGGGGGAATCCAAAAGGGAAATTACCCAATTAGATACAGCAGGATTATAAACGATTTATGTAACATTGAAAATTCAAATATTAAATGTGTTTTTCCTATTATGTTTCGTTTAACAAGGATCAGAGGTGAGGACTGAGCCACCCAAAAACTTATCCCTGTAATTTGCACTTTGGCCTTTTTAATGGTTTCACTGAACCTTGACTTACCTCTGAACCAAACCCGTGTGGTTGGCACTGAGTTTTGGGTCTGATTCGGTGTCCGCAGCCCACCCAGGCCCCACGTTGAAGGTTTGGTGGGGCCTTCACAAGTTATGTTATTTATTGAATGCTATTAATACTTTTTGTATTTCTATAATGTTTGCAAAGTTCAAATATCCTCACCTCCCGGGGGACAATACTGTTAATTGTTAATGTTTTCATGCATGAACAAAACTGTCCCTTTATATTTTACAGCCCGGGAGTGCTGTCGTTTTACCTGGGGGAATGTGTAGCCCTGGTACACAATACCAGGAGGTGGTGGAGGGTAACAGTAAGGTCTCTTCATGACATCATGTCACTCCTGACACACCACAGGGGTGGGAAGGGATTGATTTCTAGTCAGTCAGTTTCCTTCCTGGACAGAGAGACGTGTCCAGTTTGAGCTGTCATCAGTTCAAATGGGGAGGCTGGTACAGGTGGTCTAATTCCCTTAGTTAGTCAAGTGTGCCCACTGGAAGAAAACTGAACATCATAAGAGTGAGCAAATCGAAGGCAAAATGGAAGGAAGATTATGGAAAAAGTGCGTTTGGCTTGGAAAGTCCTGAATTGCTACCGGTTATGGGGACCGAAATATTTTAACGAAAGTGAAGAGAAAACCAGAGATTTCCCGGGCCCTAGTCGCGGCAAAACCCCCTTATAGTCAGTAAGTAAGGGTAGGGAAGTGAAGACTTTGGTCTCGCGGACAAAATAAGAATTCAGCTCCCCTCATAGAAAGAATCCTAACACTAAAGACTGGAAGCACAGCTTTGGTAAGGGAATCATAGGGGGGACTACGCTTTGGTGGTCGTACTCATCTTCATTGGACAGAAAAGGGGCCCCTAAACAGCTTGCTTTGCCTCAAATTCTCCTCCACCAACCCCATCAGCCCCTGGGACCTGCTTGAACATCTTACAAGTAAAGGTTGGAAAGACGCTGACGGTGTGAGATGAGTTATTATTGCATGCCGCACAATCCCTCCTAACCCGACCTGGGGAAAGTCCCACCTGTGGGACCCGACATCTAGGCCTCCCTTCCCCCCCCAGAGTCTCAGCAGCGCTGGTACAAATTACCAGAAATACAGGTGGCGTCACGAACTGTATAAAACCTATCCCTGTAAATTTCCCCAACATAGCCGACCGAGGGCCACAGAACCGAGCCACAGCACCTGTGCAATCCCCATAGATTCCAGGGCTCGGCTTGAGTACCCCTTGCCCTGAACCCACAATTGTGTGGGGGGTGACACACATTGAAGAATCCTTGCTGCCTTAAAAACTACTAACTACTTTTCCACCCTTGACCCACTAGTGGGTACTGGCAATAGCTGTGGGTGGGAGGATCGGGAGAAGAGGCTTTCCCACCCCGATGGGAACTTGTGAGTTTGGAGGATGGTTTGGACTCGCAGTGCCCCGGGAACGTTCCAGAGAGTGATGGGAGTTCCTGGGACATCCAAACTTCGAAAACCGTGTTGCGTACCTGGACATGTAATTGTTACCCAAGACGTATGAGGATCATTAAGCACTGGCAGAGGTATTCAGTCACTGTCCAAGTCGGGATGAAACTGAAGCTTTAAATGCCATCTGCTCAAACAAAAGGTACAGTTACTTGGCTATTGGCGCTCAGAAGGGTAGCGCCAAACCCGAGAAAGTCACCCGCCATCCAGAAATGGCCGGGCCGAAGAAAATTTAAGGGTGGCCACCTGGGATACAGGTTCTACCGGAGGTTTGAAAGGACTACACCAAGAAAAGCCCGCCTTGCAGGACCTCCGTAGGACAATCCCTCAAGACAGAAATCCTCCCCTTCCCGGGGAAAGAACAAGGAGGCATTCAAGGAGATGAAGGAATGGACAGGGATGAATCTTAGCCTACCCGACTAAAGCCAGCGTTCCTGCTGTACACTGATGAGCAATGAAGGATTGGGAGTGTCCCAGTCAGAAGCAAAATGGGCTCGAGAAAGTCATCTAGCAGAGGAAGCTCCGGCCGACCGAGAGGAAACCCAGAGAACTTAGACTTCAAGTTGGAGTTCCTGGATGGTCGGGCCATTACAGAAGATTAAGATTATCTAGCCTCCGCAAAGTTCATGCTTACACTGACAATAACCCCTTGACACACAAACGCTAATGGGACCATGGAGAACGTTGGATGGCTCGGCGTCGAACTATCAATTCACAATCAAGACAGGGGGGGCCGCAAGAATGCCCGCTGATTGGTTGTCCAGAAGCGCATGAGTCCGACACGGAAGAGGAATTGGATGACCTAGAAAAGGGTTGAGTTACTGCATTCCACAGAAAGGGATGATAAGAAAACGGCCTAAGGAGGCAGGTGGTAAGGTTAAACCCTTTACCTCCCTTGCTGGAAGGAGACCCAGGACAGTGACCACCCTTGTCAGCCTATCAGGAGCTGATAACTCAGGAAGGTTCCTCCTTAGGAGGATGCGTTCACACAAAGCAAAAGTGTGGAATGAAAAGAACCGGCTGTTTATCACCGTGGAAGCTGGCCGAAGGTACGTCAACCCAAGAACCCATGAGATGGCATGGCAGATAGTAGTCCCCGAAGGCATCCAGATGGTGTTGGAAGCCCAAACCCGTCGAGCGGGGATTTGGCTGGAAGAAGCTGGGAAACCCTGCTGAAGTGTCTTTCTATGGGTGGGAATGCGCTTCCATCGAAAATGTTGTAAAAACGTTTCCTGTAGCCTCCAAAAGAAAAGACTACGCAGCCAGAAAGCACCCCTGCAACCCTCAAAGACTCGTCCTTGGAGATCGGGCCTTGGACCAGAAGTTGTCACCCATCGGGTCAGGATACTATATCCCTGCGATGGGGATCATATCCGGTTCCGGTGGTTGCCCCTGTAAAATTTGACAGCTGAAACACAGCAAAGACGTTTAAGCATATTTTTTGAGGCCCGGGTTCCAGGCAATGTTACTGACCCCGCCTTGAAGTCGAGTTGTTTAAAGAGTTCTGTCATTGTACGGATGCAAGAAGTAAAACCCACCGTACCACCCCCAAACAAATGGTCTCTGTGAAAAGATGACTCCATAGTCTTGATCTGCTGAAGCGGGTACCTTGAGGAGAGGAATCGGTGGCAGACTACACCTGACCTGGTAGATCTGTACAATCACATACCTGGGTTCCACCAATTCACTCCAGCCTCCTTTTGCGGGCAAGACCAGGAAAGCTGCCCATGGATTTGAATTGGGTGTTGTAAAACCAGAAGTGATGATACATGAAGATTGGGACAAACGCAGGAACATTACGGGGAGTCAAGCCTGGGGGGAAGATAGTCTCGCAAAGTAAGGGAAAAAAAAGAGGAAAAAACTACAACAAAAGGCGCCAGTGAACCCTTTTGTACTGGAAAATTGTGCTGAAAAGAAAAAAGAAGAATCACAAACTAATGATCAATGGGGGAAAAGACCTTGTCGTCAAAAATTCAAATTTGACAATAGGAAAAGTGTTCCATTAGGCAAAGTGGGGGGGAAAGACGACCCAACCGTATCAAGAGACCACCTAAAACTTGTCCAATATTTAAAGCTTTTGAGAAGACCGTTATTGACAAAGAGAAACCAGGTGAAGTATACAACGGACTTAGGAGATTTTTCCTGCGTTGGCTTGTTTCGGAGCGCTGTGATTTTCCAGTACTTCAAATTACCAACCCAAGAAACTCCAACTCAAGTGAGCCAGTTGTCGCAGCAGAATGTTCAAGAGGAATCTCCGAAGCATTCAAGAATGCATCTCAGAAAAAAGAGTCCCCAGAAATGGAACTCAAAACGTGGAACTTCAGATTTGGGTTCAAGAAGATCCTGGCAAAAAAAGAACAGCATCGCCCAGCCCAAGTATGCTTGCCAGATCCCTAAGAGGTTAAGGCGTTTCAGTTTACCGCACGTAGGACAGAAGGTCGATGTCCATAACCGACGCAACACCACGTAGGCAGTACGCACGACAAAAGGAAAGTATGTTAGGTACCAAGAGTAGGCCTAGCAAATGTAAGCCATAACAAGTGTCCTATGTAAAAATGTATTAAGAATTGTGTAAATACCTGTTATTGTTACTTGTTTTATTGCAATTTGAAGTGCCTCACCTCCCGAAGGGAAGAAATTATTGTTAAATTTTTAATGTTGATGTTTAAAAATGTTTCTTTCCGCCCCGGGAGTGCTGATGAAAATAGGGGGGGATGTGTAGCCCGCTTGTCTGGAGCCCATGTTCCAGGAGGAGCAACAAAGGAAACCCACCAAATGACCATTGCCCCAAAACACTCTGCATATTTCCATATCCACAAAGGGAGCCCTTTCGCCTTATAAAAGTTAGGTGGACACTGAGTTACCCAGATTTCAGGTTACCTCGACTAGATCGAAGTCTGTTACCTAAACAGTCAGTCCCTCAGATCAGAGAGGAGAATGAGGGAGGAGATTACGAAAGACGGAAAATCGGTATACTATTTACGTTGGATCCCAGTTGTGGAAACGATAGCCCTTTAGCCTGGTCGAACGAGCAACTGAGGTATTTTCAGTGGAAGCGTGCCGACGCTTTGGACGGTTGAAAAGAGAAAAGGAGGGAAAAGCCATCATGCTAGTGTCTTATGTAAGGTCAAGTAGGACGAAAGGCAATTGGAAAGGAAAAGAGGTGACAGGGTTGAAACAGATTGTCGCTTACCCTACTCTGCACCACCGGACAGGGTCCGCTTGCTAGCATCTACACGACAGTGGAGATGCCGGAGACCTGTGGGACTTCAAGTCGCAGGGGCCCTCGTTCGATACTAACCGGGGTCAGGAAGACAGGGCTTGAGGCCCGCATACAGAGACAGTTCTACCAGAGAAGGCCTCACTACAAGATCGCCGGGCGTATAACTGAAGACGAGTTAACTTCGTTCATACGGGGTCAAAACCACACAATAGCGACGGGGCCCTACCCTATCAGGGGATC
This sequence comes from Oophaga sylvatica, assembly GCA_033576555.1. Taxonomy (NCBI): domain Eukaryota; kingdom Metazoa; phylum Chordata; class Amphibia; order Anura; family Dendrobatidae; genus Oophaga; species Oophaga sylvatica. The sequence goes on from JARQOD010000001.1 coordinate 86,302,144, forward strand.
ACTGGAGTGACCTCCACCCTGCCTTCCCGGGAGTGCCTGAAAAACTATACCATCATTAAAGTGCAGAAAGAGACTTTGTTTTTGTGTTGCCTTATTGCTCCTGACCCTACACCCCATATACCCTGAGGGACAGTCTTGCCTGTGGAAGCTTAACACCTTGTGCCCGTAAAAAACCCCTCGAGGATTACCCGCACGCTGGTCACCCGACCGGAACCACAGGGGCGCACGAACATTTCTACAAACCTTAAAACCCGTAAATTCCCACATTTTTGGTGACCCCGGGGGCAACGGCCGAGCTGTGTACCCGTGACATCCCCCTTTTGAAGTGAAACGGGTCGTTGGATACCCAAGGCCTGGGGGACTCAGTATGGCTTTTTGGTGTAGGTATTTACCTTCTGCAGTACAGTGACCAATGCGGCTGAGTCCCGTCTGTGTTTTTGGTATTAATCTTTTAAATCTTTGTATATCCTCCTTAATAAAATTTTGCTTGTTATAAATTATCTTCGTTTTTGGTATTTTGCTCCTTTTTCTTTTTTTTTTTTAGGTTTTTGGCTCTAATAGACAGATAGGTCAACTTTGGAGTAGTGACTTTTGTAATTGCGCCTTTTGAGGGCTAGGTTCATTAGTTGCTATCACTTTTTGCCAGCTCACCCAGCATTGAAATAATCTAATTTTTTTTCTGCATTTGCCTGAATATAATTGTGGGCTAGTACATGTGTTATCATTCATTGGGGCCTCTATCAAACTCCAGCGTTGAAATACTCTAATTTTTGGCATCTTGCCTGTAGATTAATTGTGGGCATATACAGTGTGTGGTATCATTTTTTTGGCCATCATACAAAGCTCCACCAGGTTAAAAAAAAAAAAAAGAATTTTACTCATTTGCCTGGAAATAATTTTGGGATAGTGCAGTGTGTGGTACTCTTCATTAGGCATCTATCAAAGCTAACCAGCATTCAAAAAAAAAATTTTTTTATCTGCATCTTGCCTTAGAATTTTGGGGCATATACAGTGTGTGGTACTATTCTTTAGGCCTTCTATACAAAGTCCACCAGCGTTAAAAAAAAAGATTTTTTTCGCTCTTGCTGTAGAATATTGTGGATGAGTGTGGTGGTAATTTATTAGGCCATCTATGCAAAGCCCCCACGTCCGTTTAAAAAAAAAAATTTTTATTGCATCTTGCCTGGACAAAATTTGGGCTGTACAGTGGTGTGGTATCATTTTTGGCATCTATACAAAGCTCCACCAGCGTTGAAATACTCATTTTTGCTGAATTTGCCTGGTTAAAAATTGTGGGCATATCGTGTGTGGTACCATTCATCGGCCATCATACAAAGCTCCACCAGCGTTCAAAAAAAAAAAGAATTTTTATTTGCATCTTGCCTGGACAATAATTTTTGGCCAAAGTTCAGTGTGTGGTACTCTTCTATTAGGCCATCAATAAAAGCTCCACCAGGTTTCAAATACTAAGAATTTTTTGCTCCATATTTTTTGGCAAAACAATCCAGAGTTGTCAATTAGGTAACACCAAAATGATGGCAAAACCTCTGGTGGAAAGGGGAAATAGCGGTTGGGAAGGAAAAAAAATGTTGTGTTCCGTGGGTAGGGTTTTAAAGCAACATAAACGCAGAAGAAAGACCTCTTCCAGCCAAACAAAGATGTTACTTCTTTAGTGGCAATGTGGTCGATCCCTTCTTACGGGCCCCATCGCTACAAACCAGATGAGGCACAAAAAAGCAGGTGCTTCAACAGATTCAAGGCTCCTTTGTCGACTTTCCCCCCCTCAACTTCAAATTCACAAAAAACTCCGTCTCAGATTCACCCCAATGCACTTGCTTCCTCACAGCTCCAATCCCCACTGCCCGTCTGGTATGGGTAAAACAGATGGTTGGTCTGCAGAGCTGTTTACTCATATTAGCCTGGGAATCAAGGTCTCTCCACACTTCTGTGGATCCAACAAGGAAATGATCTGCACTGATTCCCAGAATTTTTATGAGTCGGATCCAGAAGATGAAAAGGTTTGAGCAAAATGTGACCCTCGTTCCAAACTGTAACTCCTGTTGTGGAGACAATGAGGAGATGTTTGAGATCAAATACTGATTTGAGGACAACTTGAGTTTTGGTCAGGCAGGAAGAGGTTGGCTTGAGGAGAGGGTGTGAGAACACACAGGGTGATGTGACGAGGTTGCAGATTCACTTACGTCAACCCACGCGACACGTGAGGTGAAAGGAGGTGGAGGAGGAATTCAGTGGACGAGGTCAGGGTGCGCCTTCTGGACGAGTGTATTGGAACACGCCCAACTGATCCTCAACCACAACTTGCCTTGCCACGAGTCAAGGGGTCTTCGGTCACAGGGTTCTAAGCCTTGCATAGCCTGGGCATTTTTAAAATCGATAAGGTGACCCAACTGGGTTTTTCTGTAACATTTGTGACCAAAAGTAAGTAGAGACCAAAAAATCCACAGTTTAGTATTCATGATGAACCGGTCAATGGTTGACGCTAATTGCAGTGGCAAGCTCACTGTGCTACAATTGGGACTGTGGGCCGGCCCCAACCAAGTCTGCCCATTGTCACGGGTGTGTCGCTGCGAAGTGTCGGTTGCACACCCTGATTTCACAGCTGAGTTTCTGCTGCTGGTGTTTTGGCAGTGAAGAGTTAATTCTTTCCCCCTTTGTGCTGGACAAGACCAGCCTTGCTAAGCTGCAATTAATGTTGCGATAATTGGTTTCCTTCAAATACCTGCCTTCGCTGGGAAGTGTTGTGGGAAACTTTAAGCAGACCAGCAAGCGGATCTATTGAGAGTCTAAAGTAAGAGTCCTGTTGTGGTTTTCTCCTCTCCCCTTTTTATTTATTCCTTACCCGTTGGTGTTCCCCTCGTAGTGGTAGTTTTGTATGTAGGGTTATTGTTTTACCCTTGACGTCTCGTTCGTCTTTACGTGTGTAGGCAGTTACCCTTCCCTTTGGGTTTTTATCAGGGTCCTTCCAGGACTAGTTCAGTGGTCAGGGATTCACAGGAGATAGGGTTCGCTGGGGCCTGGAATCGTCCATCAACAGTACCTCCAGGTGGAGGGATTTCAGGACCCCTTTGGGTAGCATAACCCCGGCCCCTGTATGCGAGACAGCGTGACTTTTTCACCACCACTAAAGATTTTCTCCAGTCGCCAGGATCCAGTATCGTCTGCTCGGCAGTTGCGATTGTCCAGGAGCTGGGGGGCGTTAAGTCCAAGGTTTTTACCCCCCGAGCGGGCCCCGGACCCGAACCTAAAGTAATTCCCTGACAGATTCACGGGGGGCGGGACAATTTTTTTGCTTTCGGGAGCATGAAATTTACTTTCGGTGCGACTCGGTTCATTGGGAGGTGAAAAAAGGGTGGGGTTTTCATCTCGCTCCTACAAGGAAACCCCCAATCGGGCGTTCGCTCTCCCCCCGGGCTCCCAGCTCCCAGTAATGGATAGGTTTTTGCAGCTGGGGTCTTGTATATGATGACCCCGGATCGGGTCTCCTTGCTGAATCTAAGTTAGTAGGTACGCAGGGAACGTTTCGGCGGGGGGGAATTTGTTCGGAGTTCGTAGGTGGGCAGGGACACCCAGTGGAATGACCCGGCTCTTAGGAGCAGTTTTGTAAGGTTTATCTGACAAATTAAAGGATGTGCTAGCACGATACCCTCCCAGCATGGAAGCCCTATGGCCCTGCTTTCGTATTGCAACGTTTCGGAGAGGGCGGGGTAGCTTCACCCCTTGAGACTCCACCTTCCTCAGGGGTCCCTTATACGGAGGTTCCCTGGTCACCCAGAGGAGCCAGAAATTGGAGGGACATCATTCGGGGGAGGGGATCGGTGGGGCCCACAAACAAGAAGTTTTTTTTCTGTGGGAAAAAGGGAATTTTATTGGGGGGTGTCCATCCCCGTCCTTTGCAAGTGAAGAAGTCGCGGGGAAAACTATTGATCCCAGATTGTGTGGTGGACGGCAATTGGGGTAAGTATTTGTCCTAAATGTCCAGTTTTCGTACCGGCGGAGGTGGGGTGGGTCGAGAACTGGAGGGAAATCTGTTCTTTGGATGTGGGGCTGGGTAATCGGGGGAGCTCCTTTGACCGGGTTCAAGGTATGCGATTGAGTTGTTGGCTAAACCCGTCCCCTATTCTCGATCGTGCCAGACCTCTCGGTCGGGAATTTTTTTGCAAGCAGTTCATAACTTAGTTTCAAGTGGGGGCTTACATAAAAGAACTGTTTTTGTTATGTGTTGGAGGGCTTCCAATCCTATAGTGTGGGCCTTCCTTGGTTACTAAATAACCCGGTTATTAATTGGCAATCCAAGAGAAACCAAAGGAGTGAATTTGTAAAAAAATGCATGAAACGGTCTTTGTTTCGGTCGCTCCGGGCCTTACACCCTTTCTGGTGGACTTTGAATGTTTTTTGGGAAATTTCAAGAACTACCTCCTCATCGCGAATATGAGTTCTGTTAATTGCTCCCTGGGGCCAAATTTCGAAATCAGGTTTGTAAACCTTTTGGTCCTGGAACAGGCCATGAAGGTTAATTCAGAGAGTCTGGCTAAGGGGCATTTAGACCTTCTCTTCCCGGGGGCCGCGGGGTTCTTCTTTGTGAAGAAAAAAGAGGGGCCTACGCCCTTGCCGGATTTCCGTGAGCTTAATCGGATTACGGTCCGAATCCGTATCCGCTCCCCTTATTCCCGATTTTCAAAATCGTGGGTGCCAAAGGTCTCTAAGTTGGTCTCAGGGGGGCGTCAATCGATTGGATGAAGGAGGGGGTGAGTGGAAAACGGCGTTTAAACCACCGGGGGGCTTTGGGAAACCTTGTCATGCCATTTGGCTGGTATTGCCCCGGCGGGTTTTCAACACTTTGTAAATGACATCTTTCGCCACCCCAATGGGAAGTTTGTGGTCTATTTGGAACGATTTTAATTTAAACCCCCGGATTTGTGTTCATAGGACATGTTAGGAGGTGTTACGATCTTGCGGGATAATTAAACTTTCGCCAAATGGGGAAGTGTGTGTTCGCCGTACAGGAACTTGAGTTTTTTGGATTCCTTTGGTCGCATCCGGTTTTCCTATGGACCGGAAAGTGCGGGCAGTTCTTGAGTGGGACTCAAGGGATCTTAAGGATTAACAAAGTTTTTGGGGTTTGCTAACTACTACCGGGAAAATCATTCGTAATTTTTGTCCTAGTTAAACCTCTAAGACAGACTAAAAGGGACAGATTTTTCAAAGTGGTTGACAAGTTGTTTAGCGTTTTTTCTTTGAAAAAATGTTTTGCTTCAGAACCCAACTTATTCAGCCGTGCGTCACAGCCTTATTGTTGGGTGGAGTTCCGGGTAGGGGTGGGGCAGTATTGCACAAGGTTCGCCCTGTAAATGGCATCGTGCGCTTTTTTAAAAAATTGTCGTCCGCGGAAATTATGATGTCGCAATAGGAACTCTTGGCCCAAAGTTGTTTTGAGGAGTGGCGTCATTTTTTGGAGGGGGCAGTCCCCCGGTCACCTCATACCGATACAAAAAACCTGTTTTTAGAGTCGCTAAAGTCTGAACCCGACAAGCTAGGTGGTCGTTGTTTTTTCCGGTTTCATTTTGTGTACAATTGTCCTGGGTTAAAAAATGTTAGGCGGATGCCTTATCTCGCTGTTTCCCAGGGGCTGGGAAACGGGCCCGGTTCCGGTCTCAGGAGGGGGGTGGTGGTGTCGGCAGTAGCTCGGTTGGGAGGGGTATTGGTCAGGGGACGCCCCTGTAGGACCTCCGGGAGACTGTTTGTTCCAAATCAGTTGCGCAAAAGGTGATGAGGCACATCATAATTGTTTGGCACGAACCCGGGAGTAAAGCAACTGAGGATTCCTTCGGCGTTTGGTGGTAACTTACAAAGGGAGTGTAATTAGTAGTACAGTTATATAGGTCTTGTTTGGGTGCTGAACATCATGGCAAGGTTGTATAGAAAAGTCCTGTTTTTCTTCTAAAGTTGGAGAAAAGAATCAGTTTGAAAACGAAACAGGAACAACAGGCCAGGTAACCAAGTCAGCAATCACCTCCAATTACAGATTCAGGATTTCTTCTCTGTTATAATCATGATTTGGGCTTT
>JARQOD010000001.1:86308327-86398251 GCA_033576555.1 Oophaga sylvatica
GAGCACAATATTTTTTAATATAAAGACTAAGCTATAAGTCAGCATCACAAGTAGAGTGGATATGCAAGTTGCTTCTTCAGAGAGGAAGAGGACTTGAACTCCGGTGCCACCTAAAGGAGGTAGCAATCCTAAAAGTCAATATTGACCCTTTAAGGCTACTTTCACACTTGCGTTTTTTTGCGCTGCGTTTCGAGCGCACATGAAGCGCATTAAAAAAACGCATGCAAACGCTTGTAAACTCTGCGATATTTAGTCGCATCAGCATGCGCATTTCGACAAAAAAACGCAGCGTTTGTCTGCGATTTCATGGGTTTTTGCATGCGTTTGCGGTTTTTTTTGGCGCATGCGTTGTCTATGTGTCACATTTCTATCATCTGTCTCTATCATCTATCATCTGTCTCCATCATCTCTGTCTCCATCATCTCTGTCTCCATCATCTCTGGCTCCATCATCTCTGGCTCTATCATCTCTGGCTCCATCATCTCTGTCTCCATCATCTCTGGCTCCATCATCTGTCTCCATCATCTCTGTCTCCATCATCTCTGGCTCCATCATCTCTGTCTCCATCATCTCTGTCTCCATCATCTCTGGCTCCATCATCTCTGGCTCCATCATCTCTGTCTCCATCATCTGTCTCCATCATCTCTGGCTCCGTCATCCCTGGCTCCATTATTTACAGAAAAATCGTGTGCGTGCAAAAGCGCTGACGAGCGCAAAGCCATGCGCACGCCAGCGCCCCATAGACTGCAATGTTATTTTTTGCGCATAGCATGCGCACGCGTTTTTTTAAAGCGGTTGGCCGAAAAAAAAAATGCAACATGTAGCGTCTAGCGCGTATGGGCGCACACTGGGAAAATGTGCAGCGCACGACAAACGCACATGAACGCGTGCAAACGCTATACCCTGCGCCCACCATGTTAAAGATAGGGGAACATTGCGCATGCGTCCGATAGCGCAAGATGCGCTGCGCCAAAAAACGCAAGTGTGAAAGTAGCCTAACATCTTCACCTCCCAAGCCTGGTTTCACCTTCACGGCCAGGGCAAATTTTACAATTCTAACCACTGTCACTACATGTGGTAATAACTCCGAAAAGCTTCAACGGATCCCACTGATTCTGAGATAGTTTTTAGTGACATATTATACTTCATGATAACGTTAAAATTTGTTCGTTATGACTTGCGTTTATTTGTGGAAAAAACGAAAATGTCAAAATTTTCAAACTATTAAATTTGATGCACTTAAACTAGAGCATTATGTCACACAAATAGTGACAAAATAACATTTCCCACATGGATTAAAAGTTGACCAGTGATTTCTCATTTTTCTAACAAAATTTACAAAACCATTTTTTAGGTTTAGACCTCACATTTGAAATGACTTTGGAGGGGTCTATATGTGAAAATACCCAAAAGTGACACCATACTAAAAACTTCAAAGTCCTCAAAATGACATTCAAGAAGTTTATTAACCCTTTAGGTGCGTCACAGGAATTAATGCAATGTAGAAGGAAAAAAATATTTTACTTTTTTCACAAAAATTTTAATTTAGCCTCCAATTTTTTATTTTCACAAGCATAACAGGAGAAAATGGACACTAAATTTTGTTGTGCAATTTCTCATAAATACACAGATAACCCGATAGATGATGGTGAGCACCTAGAACCCTCAGGTGCAACACAGAAGTTTATAACATAGAGCTACAAAAATAAAAAGTCAAATTTTTCCCACAAAAAATGTTTTTTTTAAGCTCAAATTCTGCATTTTCACAAGCGTGACAGGAGAAACGGCAGGTCTTGGAAAGCAGGGAGCGTCATTTTACTTTTTTGAACGCCAAAAAATTGTTGGAATCATTAGTGGATGCCATGCCATGTTTGGAGAGACCATGATGTGCCTAAACAGTGAAAACCCACAAGGGACCCCATTTTGGAAACTAGACCCCCTCAAGGACTTTATCTAGATATGGGGTGAGAACATTGAACCCCTGAGTGGTTCACAAAGGGTTATAACGTTGAGCCGTGAAAATTAAAATAAAAAAATCACATTATTTCTCACAAAAATATTTTTGGCTCCAAATTTTGCATTTTAACCCCTTAGCGACATGCGCCGTACAAGTACTGTGCTGCGGTAACTGCATTTGTGCCAGCCGCTGTACTAGTACGGCGCCGTGAGGGTGTCAGCTGTATGTGACAGCTGACATACCGCAGCAATGCCCACAATAGATGCTAGCACCGATCGCGGGCATTTAACCCATCTGATGCCGCTATCAGTAGTGACAGCAGAACAGAGAAGCATCGCGCAGGGAGCCCCCTCCCACCGGAGCAATGCAATGCGATCGCATTTTTCCGGTGAGACCCCGGCTCCAAGATGGCCGCGGGGTCCATCTGAGTCCTTCAGTGAGGGGGCTTTCAAAAGTTTTGCCAAATTTCTGTTTTTTTTCACAAATAAACGCAAGACATATCAAAAAATTTTTACCATTATCATAAAGTACAATATGTCACGAGTAAACAAACTCAGAATCACCAGGATCCATTGAAGCGTTTCAGAGTTATGACCTCATAAAGTGACAGTGGTCAATTTTGTAAAAATTGGCCTGGTCATTAAGATGTAAACTGGCTTCATCTCAAAGGGCTTAACAAGGGTAACAGAAAAAAATGCACTGTACAATTTGCAGTGATATTTCTCCTGAGTAAGCCGATACCTAATATGTGGAGGAAAACAACTGTTTGGATGCACGGGAGGGCTTGGAAGGGAAAGAGTGCCATTTGTCTTTTTGCACGCAAAATTTGCTGGAGTTATTAGCGGATGCCATGTCACGTTTGGAGAGTCCCTTATGTGCCTAAACATTTTACAAACTATACCACTCAATGAATTCATCTATTGGTGCAGGGATCATGTTGACACCATGGGTTTGTCACAGAACTTTATACCATTGTGCAGTAAAGAAAAAATAATTACAATTTTACCACAAAAAAACTGTTTTCAGAGAAATGGCTAAAAATAGCACCAAAACTTGTCAAACAATTTCTGCTGAATATGGAATTACCCAATATGTGGCTGTACATTACTGCCTAGCCACACAGCGAGAGTAGAAACCACGGCACTCAACTTGAGGAGACGTAGGTGCACAAGTCAGGCATCCGGCCCAATAGACATAAAACAAAAAACTTGGCACTCAGGAGGTATGACAGGAAAAGTTCATTTATTGATGGTGCATCCAGACAAAAAACATGAAAGTTTTTGGTCGGTTAAAGGAACCTTCATCAGATTATTTCCAAAGAGGACACTTGAAATTGTAAAAATTGCATATGCCAGAGACAGCAAATTCTCCAAAAAGAGACAATGGTAATGCTGGATGCGTTAACCATGTAGGGCACAGGGTATGTCACTGGTTGAAAAAATGGGTCTGCAGTCCTTCAGCGTTCTCTGGACAGCAGGACGCCATCAGCTCCTTGCACTGCTCTGGACCGGCGATTGAGTGCCTTTTCTTGCTGCTACGGTCCCATTTTTTCAACCAGTGACATACCCTGTGCCCTACATGGCAAGCAACGGTATCGGAGGGAAGACATATGTCAGCTGAAAGTTCCAGGTGTGAATGAAGGCGTCCACTCCCTGAGAAGCGTCCTTGGGATTTAGGGAGAAGTAAGCCTCGGTTTGCGCATTCTGGCTCGAGGTCAGAAGGTCGACCTCTGCTAGGCCCATTTGTCTGTCAGCATACTGAAGACTTCCTTCTTCAGACTCCACTCTCCTGGTTGAATGTCTCGGCGGCTTAGAAAGTCTGCCTGTAGGTTTGCAGACCCCTTCAGGTGCACTGCGTCAAGGAGAGGAGATGCTTTTTGGCCCAGCAGAAAATTCGGCCTGAGATCCCTCTCAGACTGTTGAATCTCGTACTTCCCTGATGCTTGAGATGGGCTACTGCAGTCATATTGTCTGAGTATACCCTGACGTGGTGTCCCGAGATCAAACTGTCTGCTGCTAGAAGAGCCTTCTCCACGTCTTTAGCTCTCTGAAGTTTGAGGATTTGACACTTATTTGCTGACTTCACAGACCCTGGAATGGAATGTGAGAAACCACAGCCCCCAGCCTCTTCTGCTGGCGTCTGTTGTTACCATCACCAGGGGGACTGTATGCAGTCTATGCCTCTGCGTAAGTTTGACTGATTTAACCACCTGGTTGGGGAAGCTTTTACACTCCCTGTCGTTAGGATCTTCTTGTTTAACAAGTTGGGATTCCCATTTCAGTTTTCCAGAATGTGCGTCTGCAGGATTCTGGAGTGGGCTTGAGCCCGAGACACGACTGGATGCAGGCCGCCACTTACCCTAGGAGAGACATAGCCGTCCGTAGGGTAGGTGACCTTTGTTTTTTGAAGTTCAGGACCCTTGCTATCAGATTTTTGCGATGGTACTCCAGTAAAAAGGATCTTTGACTCACCGAGTGTAGAAGGACTCCCAGAAACCCAGAAAAAGTTTTGTAGGATGTCTAGGGTTCTGGACACGTGGTCCCTGAGGACCTTGGCAGAAGGACCAATAATCAGTAGATTGTAAAGGTAGGGTACAATAGAGATACCTTGGCTTTGTATATATGCTACTGCTTCCACCATAACCATGGAGAAGACCCTTGGGGCTGAGGAGATCCCAAAGGGAAGGACACTGAATTGAAAATGCGATACTTTCTGATTCAGCCGAACTGCAAACTTTAGGTACTTCCTGTGTTGAGGGTGTATAGGAATATGGATGTAGGTGTCTTTTAGATCTATAGTCACCATAAAGGAGTGTGGGCCTATCAGCAGGATGGCTGATTTTATGGACTCCATCTTGAATTTGCGGTAAGTGATATAATAATTGAGAGTCTTTAAGTTTATGATAATCTTGGCTTGTCCCATGGGTTTTTTTTACCATGAAAATACGGGAGTAATGACCTCTTCCCTGTTCGTTCACTGGAACTGGGGATATTGCTCTTGAGACCAACAGCTCCTGAAGCCCTGATATCATTAGGACCTGAGATTCCCGAGATGGAGGGGAGGTGACTCTCAAGATCCAGGGAGGGGAGGCCTCAAATTCTGATAGAAGGCCCTATCGTATGACGCTTAGGACTCAGTATATAAAAATAGATCGTGAGCACAACCTTAATGGAAATGGTGCTTAAAGTCTAGGTTCCCACACCGGGTACTAATGACAAAGAAAAGACTAAGCACTCAACTTAATAATTTATTAGTAGTATCTTCAAAACGTTTCGGTCTTGGTGACCTTCATCACTACTACTTATATGTATATAGAAAATGGCTCCTAGAGAGACAGGTGCCCCAAGTGAAGAATGCTGCATAAAAATAAGCGTGGCTTATGACAAAGCTCTGTGGTAATGCCGAGTGTCTAATATTGCGGTATCCACCGCTATGAAGACTGGGGCTGAACCAGGACGCTATCTGCGCAGTCTAGATGTATTCCCTTAGATGTGAGAGGCGGAAGTCACCAAGACCGAAACGTTTTGAAGATACTACTAATAAATTATTAAGTTGAGTGCTTAGTCTTTTCTTTGTCGTTTAGGACTCAGTGGCTGCAGGAAATGGCCTGCCAACTGAGGATGAATCTTGAGAGCCCCCCCACCAGATCGGAGTCATTGCTTTTCTTGCTGTGGCTGCTGGGGGACAAGAATATTCTTGGGTTTCCCTTGGCATAGCTCCATCTCCCAGATTTCCCCTTCCCCTTGGACTGGGAGAGCTGAGATTGAAATGGCCGAAAAAAACGCTTCCTGGGTGGTCTTTGTTCAGGTAGGGCCTTCTTTCTATCCGTGGCCTTCTTCAGTATTTCATCCAGGGCTGGCCCGAATATGTACTCGCCCTTAAAGGGAATGGAGGAAAGTTTTATTTTTGAGGTTACGTCCCCACTCCACATTTTGAGCCAAAGTGCCCTTCTGGCCGAGTTAACCTGGACTAGAGATCTGACGGCAACACGAATTGACAGAGTGCCCTGGGAGATGTGGTTTTCCAACTCATCCAGCCAACGGAAGAGGGACCTGGCTATGCAAGTGGATGCGATATTAGATCTGAGAGCAGAGGTGGAAGTCTCCCATGATTTTTTTAGGAGACTCTCAATCTTCCTATCCATGGGATCCCTTAGTTGGGAGGAGTCTTCAAAGGGTTAGTGCGGTCTTTTTTGCCACTCTCGCCACCTGAATGTCCACTTTGGGGGTACCCTATTTAATCAGATCTTCATCAAGGGGGAATCGATGTTTGAAACCTGAGGGGTGGTTAGACGTTTTTCTGGAAGCTCCCATTCCTGATTAATTATATCCACAAAACACTTATGTACGGGAAAGCCGACCTGTTTGTTCGTATGTAAGCCACTAAACAACTCATCCTGTATGCATTGAGGGACAGGTTCCTCTTCTAGCCCCATAGTGCTCTGTACTGCGTTCACTAACTCCTCAATATGCTCCGAAGAAAAGAGATATTTCCTGACCTCCGGGTTTCTATGGGGTACAGACTCTTCCCATCTACCTGAGGGTGAATCATAAGAGATGTCTGACTGAGTCAGAATCCTCCACCTGCAATTTTTTCTTCTTATGGAGCGATGTACCAGGTGAGGGAGGCGTCGGGGAGGGGTAAATGTGGCTAATGAGGACTGAAGCATACAGTCTAGATCACGTGAGGTCATTATTGACCTCTACTCCTCTTTGGTCAGATCTCATCTGGAATACTGTGTCCAGTTTTGGGCACCACATTTTAAAAAAGACATCAACAAACTGGAGCAAGTTCAAAGGAGAGCCACCAGAATGGTGACCGGTCTGCAAACCATGTCCTATGAGGAACGGTTGCAGGATTTGGGAATGTTTAGCTTGCAAAAAAGAAGACTGAGAGGAGACTTAATAGCTGTCTACAAATATCTCAAGGGCTGTCACATTGTAGAAGGATCATCTTTATTCTCATTTGCACAAGGAAAGACTAGAAGCAATGGGATGAAACTGAATGGGAGGAGACACAGATTAGATATTAGAAAAAACTTTTTGACAGTTAGGGTGATCAAGGAGTGGAACAGGCTGCCACGAGAGGTGGTAAGTTCTCCTTCAATGGAAGTCTTCAAACAGAAGCTGGACAGACATCTGTTTGGGATGATTTAGAGAATCCTGCTTTGAGCAGGGGGTTGGACCAGATGGCCCAGGAGGTCCCTTCCAACTCTACCATTCTATGATTCTATGATTCTCTTGTTTGACGAGCGTACGTATTTCCTCGACTAGAGAGGAGTGCTCCGCTCTGACCACCTTATCTGTACAAGTTTGGCACAGCTTTTTTCCCATCTTAAGGGCAGCTTTAGATTACAGATGGCACGTTTGCTTCTAGTGGAGGTTTTATGGGTAGACTTGTCTCCCTAAAATAAAAGGAGAGAAGTATAAGTAGGGGAGCCTATAATGCCCATACCACTTATAGGACCCTCCCCACCACACTTACTGGGGCTGGGGAAGCGCTGGTCTCTGCAGACGCAGGGCAGGATGTACTCTCCATGCTGATGCATCAACTGGACCATGGATTCAGCTGGTGTCAGGGGATCAGTCTTACTTGCAGGTATACATAGCAATAAACCCTGCTGAAGCGCTGGCAAAAAGTGCCTCTCCCTTCAGGGTCCACAGCAGGCATCATAGGCTTCAGCGTGCTTAGCACGCCGTTCGGCATTCCAGCGCCAGCCCAGGGCCTCCGGAAGTGACACGCATTCCATACTGGAACGCAGGACATGAAAGTGACACGCACAGATGACACGACTTCCAGGTCACTGAACAGCACGCCAGGAGGGTGAGACTCAGGGAGGCCTCCGTGAAGGGGATCACTAGCACGCTTTACCCCCGCAAGGGGACGCAGGTGGGCCAGGCAACGGTCCCTGAATCCACCAGACGGGGAGATGGAGAGCAGAAACGGAGGAGGAAGGACTAAGCCCCAACCACCACTGCCCGACTATAGCTCTCTGCCTGGCTATGGTTTGAGAATGGTCTAAATAACTTGCCAGCCCTGGTGACCAGGATGTCATCATGCCGACGTAGGGTCATCATGGCCACGATCAGCTGCGGGGGGTGCCGATCGGAGGGCAGAGGGAGCCCCTCTCTCTTCTACCTTCTAAATCGATAGATCGATATTGATAGCAGCATTTAGGGGGTTAAACTCACTTGAGCAGTGCTTGCACATCTCCTAGCAGTGAGACCTGAGTGTCAGCTGTCAGATTCGCTAAACACTTGATGGCCATCGTGCACAGAGCCTGTGTGCGCAAAATCGCCAGGACGTATGGATACGTCTTAGGTCGTGAAGGTTAAGGGGTTAACGAGCCTTGCTATATAACTTAGTATAAAAGCCAAACAGAATCTCAATTTGCAGACACAATGTTTTGTCTTTGCCCCTCATCAGTGCAAAGTATGGATCTGATTTGGCTAGGTGAGAGGTTGAGATTCTGGTTTGGCTTTTATCCTAAGCTGTATGACGTAGGCTCGTTAAAGGGTCGACATTGACTTTTAGGATTGCTACTTCCAATAGGTGGCACAAGAGTTCAAGTTCTCTTCCTCTCTGAAGAGGAAATTTGAATATTTAATTTCCAGAGAAACATGCATGCCATATAAGTTTCCTCACTCTGATATGTCACTCTCCTCAAGGAGAAACGCTACCCCTTAGTTCCAAGTATAGCGGAATCCTTTTTAATATATGAGATTACCTTCGGTCTTTTTAACAAACATGTTTCAAAATGAGGAATTCTAAAAATGATTCGAAGGCTTGGCACAAACATTTTTGGAGCAAAATAAATATTTATAAAGAATCCTAATAGGGCAATGATGTTTGATAGTCATCTGCCAAATGTAATAAAAAGCATGGAAACATTAGCAGTCAAATGGCACAACAACAGGAGAGGTCGCTCTCAAAAGCAACATATCTTGGCAAAACCATTTGCTCCCTGAGGTCATTAATTTTTCACAGTTTTAAATAGTAAATTGATATGGTCACTAATGGCATCTGCAGAATGAAATTTGGATGTTAAAATATAAATCTCAGAAACATGTGGAAAACAAAAGGAACATCTCCAATGCAACTGTCAGTACTGGCTGGAGTCCATGGCAGTGGCTTGATTTTTGTCAGTTGTCAATCAAGGAATCAAATGGTCATTTTCTGTGCCACATTGTAACTGGACATGAGACACGTCATGCTGAGGAAGGAGGCCATGGTTGTGATACTGATTGACAAAGGCTTAGAGAAGATGAAAATTAAAATATACTTGACAACAAATTTGAAATCCATAAAATTAAATTCCTAAAATAAAAAGTTAAAGAGGACTTGTCACCTGGTGAAAAGTGGCTAGGTTTTGCTGTTATTTTATTCCAGTTCTCCCTTGAGAAACTTTTTTGTTTTTTATTAAATCCACCATAGGGTCCAAAGATATGAGCCTTTTAGTTTTACTTTTTACTTTACCAGGCAGGCATTCCTCATAGGATTATCTGTGGCTGCTCCTTTGCTACAGAAAAAAAATCTATAGTTTAAAAAACATGCAAATAAAAAGAATCTGCCTGTAAAATCAACTCCCAACCACATATATGGTCACTGGATTAAAGGAATTTGTCAGTAACATCAACCAACTCAATATGGGCATGAAGGTCTTTGAAATGTTTATCTTCTGTCTGTTGCTGCATTCTCGAGTTGTTTTACTGGTAGAAGGAGCCTTTATAACTTGACTGATAGCTCACTGCCTGATTTCCTGTTTCGAAATGTCACTCAGACAGTGAGCTATCAATCAAGTTAAAGAGGCTGGTGCTAGGTGGAGAAACAATCTTGGGAGGTAGTGGCTCCTTCAGTGCTCTGTCACACCCAGATGTTATGAATGTGCTAGAGATGGTTTCTGAGCAGAGGCTCCCTCTGGTGGTTACAGACAGTACTGAACCTTTCAGCGAGGAGTGGCAATCTGGAATCACAGACTGGTCTGATATAAAGGAGGTTCCCTCCCATGATGGTTGCCGGTGATCAATTGTTCTAGTCTCAATTGTGGTTCCTGGTTCATTTGGAAGTTTGCTGGAGTCTTGCCTGCATCTCCTGCTTTCAGATAAGATATTTTTTGCTTTTCTTTTTGTGCTTGCTTTTTGCATTGTTTTCTGCACTTTTGTGGAGGTCAGCCAGGTCCCCTCCTGGGGCCTGAGCTCCTCACAGTTTTTCTGCAGCCACTGTTGTTTGCTCATTTGCTTTTTCCTGTTTTTTCAGCGGCTGCGGCTTGGTTCTTGTTCACACTGAGATCTGATTTAGTGGGTGGCGAGATCGTGTGATCTCAGTATTTTTGTAATCAGAATTGTTGGATTTTTGTAGGGTTTTCTGGGTTGCAGAAAGTAATCTCTCCTGTCCTATCCTATTTAGTCAGCTTGCGGCCCCAGCGTTTGCTCAATCTATTTTCTGCCTATGTTTGTATTTTCATCTTGTCTAACCGCCATTATATGTTGGGGGCTTCCTATTTTCTTTGGGGATCTGCTCCGGGGCAGATAGCTTTCATCTTTCTACCTTTAGGTGTAGTTATCTCTCAAGCTGTGACAAGGCGTCTAGGATCAACGTAGGAACGCTCCACGGCTACCTCTAGTTGTGTCATTAGTTTAGGAATCTGCAACCCATCAGTTACCAACATCTCAGGTGTTCGGCTGCCCTGCTGTTGTTCCTGTCCTCCTCAGCTACCGAAACATAACACCCAGAACACTTAATACCTAATTTGTATATTAATTAAATCAAGAATGTAGCAACATAATAATAATAATTTTATTTCTATAGCGCCAACATATTCCACAGCACTTTACATTATAGAGGGGACTTGTACAGGCAATAGACATTACAGCATTTCAAAGACCTTCATACCCATATATGCAGTTGGGTTGGTTGATGTTACTGACAAATTCCCTTTAATTCAGTGACTCAAATAATGTATTTATAACAACAGCAACAATCTCTGGTCTGGAATATAGCTGATAATGGAAGGATATGTGACAAACATCACCAGCCTCCAGTGAATAATGCCGACATAAGTAGTGTTATTGGAAGCTGGTAATGGACAGGTGTAGTCACATGCCCCTTCAATTGGCATCTATATTCCAGAGAGAACCAACACCTTTTTAGATGGCAGCACTTTTGAAATTAGGAGACTGTTGCTGCTGTGGAAAATTCATGAAGAATAACTGCAAAAATTTTTTTTTCTTTTTTTTTTTTACGTTTGTAAAAATTCTTGGAAAGTGGAGAGAACAGGACATGAAAAATGATATGAATGCTGCCAAGACATACATATCTTACAATAACCCTGATCAGGAGAAATACAGATAAGGAGGTCAGTCAACGAGTCGGAAGAAAAACTGTGTGCCAACCCTTGCTAGATGTATTGATTGTCCACATGGTTTTCAAAAAAATAGAAATCAAGTTTTAAAAATTCAACAAAAGCAAATCTTACATTTATTCTGCCTTCTGTGGCGACGTTTCGGTCCGAAGACCTTTTTCAAGCACAGTACAGAGTGTTCCTAACCACCATTATATACATCAAATACCACCCCCCAATTAGTGAGAACACCAATCGGATACAGACACAATAACAGATACAATGACATCAAATCAAAAAAACAATCATATAGTTAAAAACAAACTTACTGAGCATCCAATGAATTACTGGCTAATAGTGTTGAGCGATACGATACCGCAAGTATCGGGTATCGGCCGATATTAGCTGTATCGGACTTTCGATATTGACTTTCGATATTTCCCATATATCGTATACCGGAATCGGAATTGTCACTGTCACTGTGAGTGTCCGTCGGTCGGGTCTGTCAGGAGTCAGCGGCACTTACCTGGCAGAAGATCTCCGGTGGTCACGGCCTGGACTGGTTGATGGCCGCCATCATCTTTCCCCGGCGGTCACATGCAGTTTCTCGCGATAACTGCAGTGACTGCTGGGTAATCCCGGCCGTAAAGCAGTCAGTCCGATGACGTCACCGCCGGGGAAGCAGGTAATCAGCTGTGCTGCGCCGGGATGACAGCCTCTGCCTGTCATTCCGATGTAGCAGAGCTGGATCGTCGTGGGACAGTCGTTACTATGGACTGCGTCGGACAGGTGGTATACTGTTGGTTTGTTTTTTTCCTTTTTTTACAGGAGATCGATGGCGTCGCAGGAATGAGAGTATAATAAAAGAAATGAAAACTCTGTTGTCTCTTTTATTTCATTAAAATACTTTTTTCTTGCTGTGTCTTTTTTTTATACATTTAAAAACTTTGGGATTAATAATGGATCGGTGTCTTATTGACACCTCTCCATTATTAACCGGGCTTATTGTCACCGTGCAATCAACGGTGACATTAACCCCTTATTACCCCACTTGCCACCGCTACAGGGCAGTGGGAAGAGCCGGGTAAAGTGCCACAATTGGCACATCTTTTGATGCGCCAAATGTGGGGCTGCTGTAGCCTGGTATTATCAGGCTGTTGAGGGCCAAAATCCATGGGCCTTGACAGTCTTTTAATACCAGGCCGCAGCAGTCTGCATTTTACTTGGCTGGTTAACAAAAATAGGGGGACCCCTACGCCGTTTTTTTTTTCGAGAGGGGATCCCCATTTTTGTTAACCAGCCACCAAGCAGGACTGCTGTGGCCTGGTATTATCAGGCTGGCAAGGTCCATGGATATTGGCTCATTACCAGCCTGAAAAACCAGGCCTCAGCAGTCTGCTTATCTGGCTGGTTAACAAAAATAAGGGGGACCCCACGCCAATTTTTTTCGAGGGGATCCCCTATTTTTGTTAACCAGCCAAGATATGCAGACTGCTGTGGCCTGGTATTATCAGGCTGGCAAGGTCCATGGATCTTGGCTCCTTAACAGCCTGAAAAAACCAGGCCTCAGCAGTCTGCTTCATCTGGCTGGTTAACAAAAATAGGGGGAGCCCACGCCAATTTTTTTCGAGGGGATCCCCTATTTTTGTTAACCAGCCAAGATATGCAGACTGCTGTGGCCTGGTATTATCAGGCTGGCAAGGTCCATGGATCTTGGCTCCTTAACAGCCTGAAAAACCAGGCCTCAGCAGTCTGCTTCATCTGGCTGGTTAACAAAAATAGGGGGGACCCCGCCAATTTTTTTCGACGGGATCCCCTATTTTTGTTAACCAGCAAAGATAAGCAGACTGCTGTGGCCTGGTATTATCAGGCTGGCAAGCAGGGTCGGACTGAGCCACCGGGACACCGGAGAAACCTCCGTTGGGCCCCAGCTCCTGCGTGGTGGGCCCTGATTTGAAAGGATAGGTCGCGGGGCAGAGGGGGCGGTGGCCCCGGGCCCCGCGCTCTGAGGGGGCCCACCCGGAGCTACGCTACAGTAACTGTATCGGCGTGCACAGCACGCCGATACAGTTACATTCTGCGGCAGAGCAGGGAGAATCGCTCTCCCTGCTCTGCCGCCCGGAAGCTATGGGGCCTGAACAGGCGGTGGGGGGGCCCGGTGCCAGCAGTGGGCCCCCCAACCGTCATCGGAGGGTCAGCTGTATCGGCATGGGTACGGTTGGGGCGAGGATATGGGTGTGATTAGCTGTGAAATGGGTGTGGTCGGGGCGTGGCTTAAAATTTGCAGCGGCGCGCTATGCGCGCCTCAGCCTTTAACCCTCTTTCCTGTCTTCAAAATTTGGGAGGTATGCTGTATGACCTCCCTACAACTTCTGGGCATGCTCCTGATGAGCGCGACGGATGGTCTCCTGAGGGATCTCCTCCCACACCTGGACTAAAGCATCCACCAACTCCTGGACAGTCTGTGGTGCAACGTGGCATGGCCTAAAATTTGCTGCAGCAGGCACAGCGTGCCACAGCCTTTGTCCCTCTTTCCCTTCTTCAAAGGTTGGGAAGTATGATGGTGGGCCCCAAGAATAATTTTTCTCTGGTGGGCCCAAGGTACTCCAGTCCGACGCTGCTGGCAAGGTCCATGGATATTGGCTCCTTAACAGCCTTAAATACCATGCCTCAGCAGCAGGGGCGTACATAGAAATCATGGGGCCCCATAGCAAAAGTCTGAATGGGCCCCCCCCCCAAAAAAAAAAAAAACCCAGAGCCATTGTAAATGTAAAGTGCCAGAACAGTGAGGGGACACATTAAACAAAAAAATGTATTATGCCCCCATAGATTGTGCCCCCATAGTTGCTCCATAGACCATGCCCCCATAGATTGTGCCCCCATAGATGCTCCATAGTATAGGCCCTTATGCTGCCGCAGCTGCTGCAACCAAAAAAAAAAAGACATACTCAGCTCTCGTCGCTGGGGGCCAGGTGCCCGTGTCCTGAGCAGGGGGTGACACCAGGTGCCGATGTCACCGCTCGCTCAGGGCCCCGGCACCTGAGATATTTACCTGTCCTCTCTCCACTGCTGAGCGCCGCTGTCTTCGGGGTCCTCCAGCAGTGAATGATCAGGCAGAGGGCGCGGCGTGCACTAACGACGTCATCGCGCCCTCTGACCTGAACATTGCAGCAAGAGGACGCGAGCAACGGTGGAACGGGACAGGTAAATATCCCTTATACTCACCCTTCCACCGGCGCGGTCTCTGCAGCCCTTGCTCTTCTCCCGCGGTCTCCGCCGCCAGTGTTCAGCGGTCATGCAGGACCGCTCATTAAAGTCATGAATATGTGCATATTCATGACTGTAATGAGCGGTACCACCTGACCGCTGAACACAGGCGTCGGAGCCGTGGGAGAAGAGTAGGGGCTGCAGAGACCGCACCAGGAGGGGTGAGTATATAGAAGAGCTGCGCTCCCCCTTCCCCCGCCGACCCCCTGGTAGTACTGTGTCAGCACAGCTACCCGACCGTCGCGGGCCCCCCACCTGTCCGGGCCCCATAGCAGCTGCATGGTCTGCTTCATTCACGGTACGCCACTGCTCAGCAGTCTGCTTCATCAGGCTGGTTAACAAAAATAGGGGGGACCCCACGGCATTTTTTTTTTCGAAGGGAACCCCTATTTTTGTTAATCAGTTCCCTCTGACGTCACTGATTGTGTCCCTGGCTGACGTGAAGTGAAAGTGGAAAGCAATCAATTAAGCTTTCCACTTCCTCTCCTGTCAGCCAGGAGAGGAGCTCATTCATTTGGGGTTTACTGTGAGGCTGCAGCATTAGCTGCAGTCCCTGCAGTAAACATTAACCCTTTCTGAAGGATTACACCGTGGGACCTGACTGTGCATGGGATAGGTAAGAATAATTTTGCTTTTTTATTTTATTTTTATTACAGGAAATGGTTTTTGCAGTAAAATAAAAGATGGTCAAAAACAGTGTCTTTATTTCATTAAAATGATTTTTAATTAAAGTGTGTGTGTTTTATTTTTATTTCATGCAATAGGATTAATAATTGATAGTTGTCTAATTGACAGCTCTCAATTATTAACCTGGCTTAAGGTCACCTTTCAATAGCAAGGTGGCTTTAACCCCATATTAACCCATTCGCCACCGCTACAGGGCAATGGGAATAGACGGGCAAAGTGCCAGAAAGGGCGAATCTAATTATAGATTTGTCTTTTCTGGGGTGTCTGGGGGCAGATGTTAGTAGCCAGGGGGGGGCCAAAAATAATGGTCCCTTTCTGGGCTATTATTATCTGCCCCCACTCGCTGGCTTTGTCTGTCTGGCTTGCGAAAATAGGGCGGGAGCCCACGCATTTTTTTCAACAATTTTACACCTCATATATATATAACATGTCATTGAATTTGTGACACATATATATATATATTTATATTTATAGTTCATACACTTCTACATAGTATAATAGCCGCTAATTCAATTGCCGGCTTTTGTGAAAATGCAGAACCCGACATGAAATGACACTTGGTTTACATAGAGTTAACCATGTCATTTCAAGTTGTTTGATCTATTGTTTTCACTAACAATTACATCAGTCTATGTGTGCAAAATTTCACACCTGTAGGGGTTAATTAAAGGTGTAAATTCGTAGCAAAAAAGTCCGGTTTTTTTACAACGAATTTACACCTTTAATTAACCCCTACAGGTGTGAAATTTTGCACACATAGACTGATGTAATTGTTAGTGCAAATCAGATATCAAACTACATGAAAAGACATGGTTAACTCTATGTAAACCAAGTGTCATTTCATGTCGGGTGCTTCTGTCTTTTCACAAAAGCCGGCTTTACCCGGCAATTGAATCAGAGGCTATTTTACTATGTAGAAGTGTATAAATATAAATATATGTATATATATATGTCACAATGACATGTATATATATATATATGTATTCTATGTGTGTTTATTTAGTGTTTACAAGGAAAGAAAGAGGTTTTTTTAGTTACGATATTTCTGTCCCATAGACTTACATTGGATTTCCGGTATCGGTATCGGGTATCGCCGATATTTTTTGGATATCGGCGATACCATTACGATACCGATACTTTTGGATATCGGAAAGTATCGCTCAACACTACTGGCTAATCTAACATCAAATCGCTAGCTCTGATCGGTAATATACACATAATGTAGATCAGAAATACACAGAGAACTTCTGGATTGAAGAATGTAAACAAAGATCCTCCCACCAATGAGTACAGAGCATTCCCACTTGTCATGGTTACAACCACTCCCACAGATGTGGTCATACTATCCCTAGTCCAATCACAGCCAAGTGCTGTGACTCATGTTTCAGAGCTCCACTGATACACAGTACTGCGCATGTCTCAGTCCTCCATAGCGTTGTGCAGGATCCAGCAGGACACAATGTTCACATATCACGTCGTTCCACTCTACTGCGCATGACAAGACGTCCAGCAGTGCTTGCTCTCACGTTGTTCTGTCCCACAGTGGCTGTATAGATCCAGGCATCCCATCATATTAGCCCACATCACTGCGCATGTCATAACATCCGATGTCAGTTGCCTGTATTTCTCTCCATTCAATATGTCAAAGCAACCTATTCCAATGATATCCCAAGGGTTGTGACATGAAGAGTTAAACAGAGACATAATCACAGTATTAAATCTGCCCGATAGTTGCAAAATATATTCAATCTATATAGACTACTCTCACATATGTATTGAAATAGCAAACTAACATAACTCCATGTATCAGGAGGATATCTAGATGATATAATCATAATTCAATCTGCCAAAAACATCATAAGAAAAAGGTACAGTACAAACATTCAATCCACCCATAACATCATAGGAAATCTCTTAAAGGTACAATACACAATACTAAAAAATATATCAAAGAAATCCCATATGGACAAAATTTCAAATGGATGTAAGAGACCAAAAAAATATTTTTGGTGCTCACAATAATATACCTGTTAACAATTCTATAAAAAGTCTCTAATACAACAGAAACCCCTAATAAATATATACCCAAAGAGCAACAAATACTCTACCAAAGAAATTTGTCCATATAGAGCCCATCATACTGTGTATAACCCTACAAGCATATAAATACAAACATGGAACATACATTGTGGAGGTATATATATATATATATATATATATAAAAATCCATAATGAAAACGAATACACCCAGACACCCTTATTAGGATAGATCAACCCATACATATATGGATCACCTTAGTGAAAAATTATTTACCACATAAATGTATACAGATAAATCCCAAAAATGAACAGAATTATATATATCAAACATTATTATATACATTTTTATAACCCCCACCATCGAAGTCCCATTTTCTTCATACAACCAATATGGCTCAGATAAAAAACAAGGTGAATATACAAAAATAGGTTAAAAACAATATACTGATAAGGTACCACAATAATCATCCAAAAACCCACAATCGTTTATAAAAAACAACTCTGATTATATTCAACATTCATACCCTTTGGCTTAAGGGTGTCCAGCTCAAAGATCCACTTCAATTCTTTCCTTTTCAAGAGTGTGATACGATCGCCACCCCGTCTCAGCAAGGGCACATCATCAATAACCCTATATCTCGGTTGATTAACAGAGTGACCCATATCACGAAAATGTCTCGGTACCGGAAGCTCCGTCAGTCCAGTCCTGATCGTACTTTTATGTTTACTTATTCTCGCTTTTACCTCCATAGTGGTCTCCCCCACATAGAAGAGACCACATGGGCAACTCAGGACATAGACCATAAAACTACTAGTACAGGTATATCGCTTCCGGATTTCATACTTTTTCCCCGTTTGAGGATGATAGAAAAAGGCCCCTTTGATCATGTTATTGCAACATGCACATCCAAGGCAAGGAAAATTACAAAGACTTGGACGGCTCAAGGTGGTTTGTAGATCGTTTTTAGAGCTGCCTATATCAGACATAACTAATTCATCCTTCAAATTTTTACTCCTCCTGTAGGAAAAAAGTGGTGATAATTGGAACTCCTCAACATCAGCGTGTCCCCCCCCAAGTAGCGACCAATGCTCAGTATAATCCCCGAAACCCTTTTACTCAAACCATTGAATGTTGTCACAAAAGGTATCCTTTTTCTAGATTGAGTAGTCACTTTGGGCACCAAAAGATCATCTCTGCATTTCTCCAAAGCCAACGTTTTAAATTTAACAAGATCGGTTTTAGGGTAACCCCTTAGAAGGAATTTCTGACACATCACCTCCATTCTATCATCAATCAAAGCATCACAGGAAACAACCCTCCTCACCCTCAAAAGCTGACTCCATGGTAAGGACTCCACCATTTTTCTCGGATGCTCACTGGAAAAATGCAATAGATTGTTTCTATCTGTTGTCTTAACAAACAAATCCGTATGTAAAATCCCTTCTTCCTTATAGACAGAAGTATCCAAAAATTGCATTCTTTCCTGTGAGCAATCCATAGTGAACCCAAGTTCAGGGAAAATACCATTCAAATGCTGGTGGAACAATTCCAGCTCTGTCCTATCACCATCCCATATCAAGAAAATGTCATCGATGTAACGTCGCCAGCCCCTGACATGGCACCAGAACCGAGAACCGTACACATGCTCACCCTCCAGGACAGCCATATAGATGTTAGCATAAGTGGGGGCCACATTGGACCTCATGGCTGTCCCGCGGCGCTGCAGGTAATATTCATCACCAAAAAGAAAAAAATTCCTCAGGATGAACTCCAACAGCGCCAGGGCGAACCGTGCACAGTCTGGGGCCATGTCGGAGCTGGCGAGCGTCACACCGACAGCTGACAACCCCCTGTCATGTTCAATGGAGGTGTATAAAGATGTCACATCAAAGGAAACCAGCCATGTAGAGTCATCGACCTGTACACCTTCCAAAGATTTAATAAAGTCACTGGTATCTCTCACATAGGAGGGAGCAGAAATTGCAAAATTTCGTAATAGACGATCCAAAAAGATTGCTACTTTGTTACATAAAGAGCCCCTCCCTGAGACGATAGGACGTCCAGGTGGTCTATGCAAATTCTTATGGATCTTCGGGAAAGTGTACAGAATGGGAACAATAGGG
The DNA here is from genome assembly GCA_033576555.1 of Oophaga sylvatica. Taxonomy (NCBI): domain Eukaryota; kingdom Metazoa; phylum Chordata; class Amphibia; order Anura; family Dendrobatidae; genus Oophaga; species Oophaga sylvatica. The sequence goes on from JARQOD010000001.1 coordinate 86,327,743, forward strand.
TGCTCCACTTTAAGGTATTTAGCCAATTTAGAATCGATCAGACCATTGTAGAGGGCTTCATCAATTAGTCCCTCCAGCTGTAGTTTAAACTTCTGAGTGGGATTAACCAAGAGCCTCTCATAAACATTAACATCAGATAATTGAGACATAATTTCCTCACGATAGTATGAAGAATCCATCACCACCACCGCCCCACCTTTATCTGCTTGCTTGATGGTGATGGATTTATTCATTCTCAACAGTTTAATCTCTCTCCTCTCTGAAGCACTCATATTGGAATTACCCAACCTGAAATTTCTCTTTTTCAATTTGGCTATATCAGCCTTCACAAATTTAGAAAAAGTTTCAATGACTGGATCATGTTCCGGAGGAACAAAATCACTTTTGTCATAAAGACCAAGTGCATTGAGAGAGAGATTATCCTGTGCATTTACAGTCACAGATTTTTCTTTACCTGAAAAAAATTATGTTAGCAGTAATCGTCTAAATAAAGAAAACAAATCATTATCAAGGTTAAACCAGTTGACATTACTAGAGGGACAAAAAGACAACCCCTTAGCTAGTACCAGAATTTGAATATCCGAAAGAGATAAAGAGGAAATATTTACCACTGGAGATGGCATAACCTTCATTTCTTCTTCAACTTGGACCTTGTTAGCAGGCCCTGGTTTCTTCCTTCTATGTTTTCTGCCACCTCTGTGACCTCTCCGCTTCCTCGAGGTATATCCCCTTGACTCTTGGCTAAAAAACTGGAGGTACTGGGATTCGTCCTCCCACCATCATCTGTGGAATCTGACTCACCACCTGTAAAGCCAAATGTAGATTGTGCCACCATACGTTTCTGGGGTTTCTCCTTGACCTCCTGGAATTGCCTCTGGAATGACTAGGACCTGGTAAAGGCTTGTTATTGAAAGCCATGGAGTTTTTAAACTGCCAGCCATATACTCTGCCATTATTGTAATCATCCAAATCTCTGAACCATTTCGACCTCTTGGTATCCTCAAGTCCAGTCCTATATTTACGGAGATTTTCCTCAATTCTGGAATCAATAGCACTCAACTCCTCTTCAGAGGCAACAGAGGTGATTAAATTCTTTGTCTCACCCTGTTTTAGTTTCAGAGCTTCCATTTCTTTCTTTAGAAACTCTGTATTCAACAACATAATGTCAAAGGCATATTTATTCCCAATAGCCTCAATTTTGAACAGAATTGGGTATTATTCGGCAAGAGTGTAGGACGCAGATTCGGCCTCAGTCCACGAGGAATCCTTTTGGCCTTAAAATACTCCACAAGTGTACCAGCATGCAATTCCAATGAAATTAATTTCTTCCTCTCATTTTCCCATCTCATTTTAAGCATCTCTATAGACGGTTTGCTTAAGTAGGAATTATCAGCTTCAGCATCCGAGATGATCCTCATGGCATCCTCATCAGTATAATAAAAACAGGCAGATACTGGTTCACCAACACTCGTACCAGTAGTTGTATCCATATTCACAAACTTAGGGTGCAGGTAAAACAGGACTCAAATGGCTGGTCTGCTTTGATGTGACATCTTTATACACCTCCATTGAACATGACAGGGGGTTGTCAGCTGTCGGTGTGACGCTCGCCAGCTCCGACATGGCCCCAGACTGTGCACGGTTCGCCCTGGCGCTGTTGGAGTTCATCCTGAGGAGGAATTTTTTTCTTTTTGGTGATGAATATTACCTGCAGCGCCGCGGGACAGCCATGGGGTCCAATGTGGCCCCCACTTATGCTAACATCTATATGGCTGTCCTGGAGGGTGAGCATGTGTACGGTTCTCGGTTCTGGTGCCATGTCAAGGGCTGGCGACGTTACATCGATGGCATTTTCTTGATATGGGATGGTGATAGGACAGAGCTGGAATTGTTCCACCAGCATTTGAATGGTATTTTCCCTGAACTTGGGTTGACTATGGATTGCTCACAGGAAAGAATGCAATTTTTGGATACTTCTGTCTATAAGGAAGAAGGGATTTTACATACGGATTTGTTTGTTAAGACAACAGATAGAAACAATCTATTGCATTTTTCCAGTGAGCATCCGAGAAAAATGGTGGAGTCCTTACCATGGAGTCAGCTTTTGAGGGTGAGGAGGGTTGTTTCCTGTGATGCTTTGATTGATGATAGAATGGAGGAGATGTGTCAGAAATTCCTTCTAAGGGGTTACCCTAAAACCGATCTTGTTAAATTTAAAACGTTGGCTTTGGAGAAATGCAGAGATGATCTTTTGGTGCCCAAAGTGACTACTCAATCTAGAAAAAGGATACCTTTTGTGACAACATTCAATGGTTTGAGTAAAAGGGTTTCGGGGATTATACTGAAGCATTGGTCGCTACTTGGGAGGGGACACGCTGATGTTGAGGATTCCAATTATCACCACTTTTTTCCTACAGGAGGAGTAAAAATTTGAAGGATGAATTAGTTATGTCTGATATAGGCAGCTCTAAAAAAGATCTACAAACCACCTTGAGCCGTCCAAGTCTTTGTAATTTTCCTTGCCTTGGATGTGCATGTTGCAATAACATGATCAAAGGGGCCTTTTTCTATCATCCTCAAACGGGGAAAAAGTATGAAATCCGGAAGCGATATACCTGTACTAGTAGTTTTATGGTCTATGTCCTGAGTTGCCCATGTGGTCTTACTATGTGGGGGAGACCACTATGGAGGTAAAAGCGAGAATAAGTAAACATAAAAGTACGATCAGGACTGGACTGACGGAGCTTCCGGTACCGAGACATTTTCGTGATATGGGTCACTCTGTTAATCAACCGAGATATAGGGTTATTGATGATGTGCCCTTGTTGAGACGGGGTGGCGATCGTATCACACTCTTGAAAAGGAAAGAATTGAAGTGGATCTTTGAGCTGGACACCCTTAAGCCAAAGGGTATGAATGTTGAATATAATCAGAGTTGTTTTTTATAAACGATTGTGGGTTTTTGGATGATTATTGTGGTACCTTATTAGTATATTGTTTTTAACCTATTTTTGTATATTCACCTTGTTTTTTATCTGAGCCATATTGGTTGTATGAAGAAAATGGGACTTCGATGGTGGGGGTTATAAAAATGTATATAATAATGTTTGGTATATATAATTCTGTTCATTTTTGGGATTTATCTGTATACATTTATGTGGTAAATAATTTTTCACTAAGGTGATCCATATATGTATGGGTTGATCTATCCTAATAAGGGTGTCTGGGTGTATTCGTTTTCATTATGGATTTTTTTATATATATATATAATCTCCACAATGTATGTTCCATGTTTGTATTTATATGCTTGTAGGGTTATACACAGTATGATGGGCTCTATATGGACAAATTTCTTTGGTAGAGTATTTGTTGCTCTTTGGGTATATATTTATTAGGGGTTTCTGTTGTATTAGAGACTTTTTATAGAATTGTTAACAGGTATATTATTGTGAGCACCAAAAATATTTTTTTGGTCTCTTACATCCATTTGAAATTTTGTCCATATGGGATTTCTTTGATATATTTTTTAGTATTGTGTATTGTACCTTTAAGAGATTTCCTATGATGTTATGGGTGGATTGAATGTTTGTACTGTACCTTTTTCTTATGATGTTTTTGGCAGATTGAATTATGATTATATCATCTAGATATCCTCCTGATACATGGAGTTATGTTAGTTTGCTATTTCAATACATATGTGAGAGTAGTCTATATAGATTGAATATATTTTGCAACTATCGGGCAGATTTAATACTGTGATTATGTCTCTGTTTAACTCTTCATGTCACAACCCCTTGGGATATCATTGGAATAGGTTGCTTTGACATATTGAATGGAGAGAAATACAGGCAACTGACATCGGATGTTATGACATGCGCAGTGATGTGGGCTAATATGATGGGATGCCTGGATCTATACAGCCACTGTGGGACAGAACAACGTGAGAGCAAGCACTGCTGGACGTCTTGTCATGCGCAGTAGAGTGGAACGACGTGATATGTGAACATTGTGTCCTGCTGGATCCTGCACAACGCTATGGAGGACTGAGACATGCGCAGTACTGTGTATCAGTGGAGCTCTGAAACATGAGTCACAGCACTTGGCTGTGATTGGACTAGGGATAGTATGACCACATCTGTGGGAGTGGTTGTAACCATGACAAGTGGGAATGCTCTGTACTCATTGGTGGGAGGATCTTTGTTTACATTCTTGAATCCAGAAGTTCTCTGTGTATTTCTGATCTACATTATGTGTATATTACCGATCAGAGCTAGCGATTTGATGTTAGATTAGCCAGTAATTCATTGGATGCTAAGTAAGTTTGTTTTTAACTATATGATTGTTTTTTTGATTTGATGTCATTGTATCTGTTATTGTGTCTGTATCCGATTGGTGTTCTCACTAATTGGGGGGTGGTATTTGATGTACAGTCATGGCCAAAAGTTTTGAGAATGACACAAATATTATATTTTCACATGATCTGCTGCCCTCTGGTTTTTATGTGTGTTTGACAGATGTTTTTATCACAGACAGAAATATAATAATTGCAAACATATGAGTAACAAAAGCTTATATTGACAATTAGAATGAGTTAATGCGGCAAGTCAATATTTGCAGTGTTGACCCTTCTTCTTCAGGACCTCTGCAATTCTCCCTGGCATGCTCTCAATCAACTTCTGGACCAAATCCTGACTGATAGCAGTCCATTCTTGCACAATCAATGCTTTCATTTTGTCAGAATTTTTAGGTTTTTGTTTGTCCACCCGTCTCTTGATGATTGACCACAAGTTCTCAATGGGATTAAGATCTGGGGAGTTTCCAGGCCATGGACCCAAAATCTCTATGTTTTGTTCCCTGAGCCATTTAGTTATCACCTTTGCTTTATGGCAAGGTGCTCCATCATGCTGGAAAAGGCATTGTTGATTGCCAAACTGCTCTTGGAGGGTTGAGAGAAGTTGCTCTTGGAGGACATTCTGGTACCATTCTTTATTCGTGGCTGTGTTTTTAGGCAAGACTGTGAGAGAGCCAATTCCCTTGGCTGAGAAGCAACCCCACACATGAATGGTTTCAGGATGCTTAACAGTTGGCATGAGACAAGACTGGTGATAGCGCTCACCTTGTCTTCTCCGAATGAGGCGTTTTCCTGATGTCCCAAACAATCGAAAAGGGGATTCATCAGAGAAAATAACTTTACCCCAGTCCTCAGCAGTCCACTGCCTGTACCTTTTGCAGAATATCAGTCTGTCCATGATGTTTTTTCTGGAGAGAAGTGGCTTCTTTGCTGCCCTCCTTGAGACCAGGCCTTGCTCCAAGAGTCTCCGCCTCACAGTGCGTGCAGATGCACTCACACCTGCCTGCTGCCATTCCTGAGCAAGCTCTGCACTGCTGGTAGCCCGATCCCGCAGCTGAAACACTTTTAAGAGACGGTCCTGGCGCTTGCTGGTCTTTCTTGGGCGCCCTGAAGCCTTTTTGGCAACAATGGAACCTCTCTCCTTGAAGTTCTTGATGATGCGATAGATTGAGGTGCAATCTTTCTAGCTGCGATACTCTTCCCTGTTAGGCCATTTTTGTGCATTGCAATGATGACTGCACGTGTTTCTTTAGAGATAACCATGATTAACAGAAGAGAAACAATGATGCCAAGCACCAGCCTCCTTTTAAAGTGTCCAGTGGTGTCATTCTTACTTAATCATGACAGATTGATCTCCAGCCATGTCCTCATCAACACCCACACCTGTGTTAATGGAGCAATCACTGAAAAGAGGTTAGCTGGTCCTTTTAAGGCAGGGCTGCAATGATGTTGAAATGTGTTTTGGGGGATAAAGTTCATTTTCTAGCCAAATATTGACTTTGCAAGTAATTGCTGTTAAGCTGATCACTCTTTATAACATTCTGGAGTATATGCAAATTGCCATTAGAAAAAGTGAAGCAGTAGACTTTGTAAAAATTAATATTTGTGTCATTCTCAAAACTTTTGGCCATGACTGTATATAATGGTGGTTAGGAACACTCTGTACTGTGCTTGAAAAAGGTCTTCGGACCGAAACGTCGCCACAGGAGGCAGAATAAATGTAAGATTTGCTTTTCACCACTGACTGAGGCGCTGTTTTTTGATTTACTGTTATGGAACCTGCTCTGGGATGGACTCCCCAGTTTTGACGTGCGCCTTCATTTTGTCTTATATAGACTTTAATCTTTAGGGTGCGGTTCAACTTTTTGCATTTTGACATTAAAAATTCAACAAGAGATGATTTTTTTTCTTTTGGGAAAATTGCCCAGTATTAAAAGTTGTCATGAAAGTATAAAATAAAATAAATAAATTGATTACTGAAGTATTAATTTACATTTTATTTTAACTCTGTGTACTTTCCGAGACTTCAGGTTAAAGGCCACAGGACACATTGGACGGCAACGATAAATGAGTGATGGCCTCTACTTTTATGGTCATCTAGTGAAATTGAGAACAAATGTTTAGACATCATAGTGACTTTTGCTTTGCCCTATGATGACATGTTTTCAGCATGTACTATAGCTTTTCACTCGTCACCTAATATTTTGACCTCTGCTATTATTACAGTTACAAGTTCCTGCCAAATGGATCTTTAATTCCAGTTTAAACAAAATCCAGGCTCCGCAGTTTTTATTTAGGCCTTCTTAAGTATTCAATGGCCTGATGAGCATTTCTGCTCTTCTTTTTAACCCCTTAACGATCGCCGATACACCTTTTAACTGCAGCAGTTAAGGGTACTTATTCCTCAGCGCCACTTTTTAACAGCGCTGAGAAATAAGTGTATTGTGCCCCCCAGCATCTGAAAATCTCCAGGGTCCCGGCTACTGGTGGTAACTGAGACCCCTTATCGTCCCCAGTCTTGTGATCACCTTTATAATGGCGATTGCTAAAAAAAAATCTGATTTTCCATTCATTTCTCTCTCCTCTAATAAGATCTAGCATACCATAGGAGAGAGAAATGGGGTCTCCAGAGCTTTCCAGGTACCTCCGGCATCCCTAGGCCCTCAGGCTCTGTCCCCCGGCACGCCGTGTAATTTTCCTGGAAGAAAATGTCAGGCGCATGTGCAGTGTGCCTGCCGAGATCTGACGGCCAGCACCCGGCAACAATAGGAGATTTTTCCTATAGGTTCATTTTGATCACTGTGATAGATCCTATCACAGTGATCAAAATAAAAAATAGTAAATCAAACACCCTTTTGTCACCCCCTTAGTTTTTGCGTTCAAAAAGTCATGCAGCCAAACAGTTGCTTTCCCCCACATACGGGATATCGGAGAAATTGCACAACAAATTTTGTGGTCCATTTTCTCCTGATACCCTTTTGAAAAATAAAAAAGTTTGGTTCCAAAGTAAATTTTTGAAAAAAAAAGTAAAATGTTCATTTTTTCCTTCCATATTGCTTTAGTTCTTGAGAAGCACCTGAAGGGTTAATAAACTTCTCGTATGTGGTTTTGTGCACCTTGAGGGGTGCAGTTTTTAGAATGGTGTCACTTTTGGGCATTTTCTGTTATATTGACACCCCAAACTCACTTCAAATTTTAGGTGGTCCCTAAAAAATTGGCTTTGTATATTTTGTTGGAAAAATGAGAGTTAGCTGGTCAAATTTTAACACTTATAAGGTCCTACCTTAAAAAAAATCATGTTTTCAAAATTGTGCTGATGTAAAGTTGACATGTGGGAAATGTTATTTATTAACTATTTCTGATTTAAGGGTACAAAAATTATAACTTTGAAAATTTAAAAATTTTAAAAATATTTGCCAAACTTCCGTATTTTTCAGAAATAAACGCAAGTCATGTCGAAGAAATTTTACCACTAACAGGAAGTACAATATTTCATGAAAAAAGAAACAATATCGGAATCAGTGGGATACTGATTGCCTGCAGAAGGGTTTGCTTTTTTCAGCATGTACAGGTATTCATTATGCAAACTAGGTGGCAGGTCAGTGAGGGATCAGTGACCTGTCAGAAGCCATACTGAATCAGAGCACCACATGAAGACCCCCACAGGCTGCCCCGGGCATGAGCAGATCATTACCTCAAAACTGAAAATAAAGATTAAACAACAACCACAAGACGGATTTCATCACCAGGTAACATTGTAATGAGTATAACGGCGCCGACCTGATACTGTCTGTAGGTTACTGTGCACAATCCTGCTGACAGTTCCCTTAAATGAGTCTCAGTATACTGGCATTAAAGAGTTGAGTATTACTACAACCCATAATTAGAATATAATATCACATTCCTTCCTGATTTTATGGAATATACAGTATAATATCACTGCTTCCTACCTAGTATTAAATTTTGATCATTCTTCAATGCACAATATGTATGCTACAAAAACTCATTAAACGTACAGTTGAAACTAGAGGTTTGCATTGCCTATATAAAAAGACACATATGCAAGTTTTTCTCAGGTTCTGACGTGAAATCAGAATAAAACTTTCCATTTTAGGTCAAATGGGTTTATCATAATTCTTAATATTTGCCAAATGTCAGAATAATGAGGAGGAGAGAGAGAGAATGTTTTAAGACATTTTTATTACTTACTGCAAAGTCAAAAGTTTACATACATTTCATTAGTATTTGGTACCATTGCCCTTAAACTGAAAGACTTGGGTCAAGCCTTTGGGATATCCTTCCACAAGCTTCTCACAATAGTTGGTCGGAATTTGGGCCCATTCCTTCTGACAAAACTAGTGTAACTGATCGAGGTTTGAGGGTCGCCTTGCTCACACTGGCCTTTTCAGCTTTGCCCATAAATTTTCAAAAGGATTGAGATCAGGGCTTTGTATGGCCACTCCAAAACACTGATTTTGCTATCCTTATGCCACTTTGTTTCCATTTTGGCAGTATGCTTCGGGTCATTTTCCATTTGGAAGACCCATTTTTGCCAAGCTTTAACTTCCTGGCTGATGTCTTGAGATGTTGCTTCAGTATTGCCACATAATCTTCTTTTCTCATGATGCCATCTATTTTGTGAAGTGCACCAGTTCCTCCTGCAGCAAAACAACCCACAACATTTTGCTGCCACTCCCGTGTTTCACAGTTGGGTTGGTGTTCTTAGGCTTCCAAGCTTCTCCATTTTTCCTCAAAACATAACAATGGTCATTGTGCCCAAAAAGTTCAGTTTTAGTTTCATCAGACCACAGGACATGTCTACAAAAATTAAGGTTTTTGTTCCTGTGTGCATCTGCAAACATTAATCTGGCTTTTTTTATGTTTCTTTTGGAGTAATGGCTTCTTCCTGGCAGCCCATGATGGTACAGTACTCGTTTCACGGTGGATATTGACACAATCTTATCAGCTTCCGCCACCATCCTCACAAGGTCTTTTGCTTTAGTCCTTGGGTTGATATGTACATGTAGGACAGAAGCACGTTCATCTCTGGGACACAGAACCAGTCTCCTTCCTGAGCGGTATGATGGCTGCACATTCCCATCTTGTTTGTACTTGCGTATAATTGTTTGTACAGATGAACGAGGCACCTTCATGTATCTTGAAATTGTACCGAAGGATGAGCCAGACTTGTGCAAGTCCACAATTCTCTTCCTGATATCTTCGGACTTTCCCATGATACTACAAAAAGAAGCAGCGTGTTTCAGGTGTGCATTAAAATACATCCACAGGTGTGTCTCTAATTAACTCAGATGTTGCCAAAAAAGAAGCTTCCAAACACATGACATCATCATAAGGGCAGTCCGGAATTGTTTAAAAGCTTAGTAATCTTAATGTATGTTAACTTTTGACTTTGCAGTAAGTAATAAAAATGCTTTAAAACATTCTCGCTCTCTCATTATTCTGGCATTTGGCAAATATTAATAATTATAGTAATTCTAATTGGCCTAAAACACGAAAGGTTTATTCTGATTTCATGTCAGATAATGAGAAAAATATGCATATGTGTCTTGTTTATATAGTGTATGTAAACTTCTGGTTTCAACTGTATACATCAATAATTTTGACGTTTTTAAAAAAATTCTCCTCTCTACTTTTCCTGCACATTATGCAGCTAGGACGATCATGGTTGATATCACAGAACTGTTACATTCTGCTTTTTTGGCGGTGGACTTTTTCTCCTACATCTGTATAATGTATTTAGATGTATCATTTCTTAAAACATTAATTTCTTAAGTAATTACATACATTGTCTTCCTTTTTCATGTTGTGGAGAGAAGCAGACACGACTCAAATTGCTGTTATCTGTCTTGTTCAGAAATTGGGAGCATCTCAGGAACTCCGGCCAAGAGGAATTCACCATTTCCAGCACTGGCCCGCAGCCATCTTGAGCAGCCTCACAGAATGATCTGCACGGTAGTAAGGGATAACTGGAAACAGAGGGAAGACATAGAGATTTTCCTTTAAGTAAAATCATTGGTAAAGTGTAAAAAAAATAAAAATAATAAATATACATATATTTAATCAAACCGCAGTTAACGATATTCTGATTTGCGCAATGGTAGGATTCGCAAGACTGCAGTCATATAGAGTGACTGAGGACTTGTAGCTTAAAATCGGGAACCTCTTCAATTAATTTGCTCGAAATGTGTGGAGCATTAAAATTGGGCTTTGCAGGCTATTTGCACATATCACATGTTTAAACCATATAGTACTCTATGTATTACATTGTGGATCCAATAATTTAGTGTAAAGGTGCTTTGAATTTAGTATAAATGTTTGGATATATTTCTTCCATTCTCTCCATCTAAACAATCTGACTATTTATAGCTGTAGCCAAAAAAAACATTTGCATCATTTTTTTATTGCCGATATACAGTACATACAGAACGTATACTGTATTTAGCTCTGATGAATTTAGAGTGGAGCAAAGTGAGCAATAACCCAGGGCCCCCAATTCCTAGAATCATAATGCATAATATTTGGACATTATACATTATGATCTGCACAAGTCAGGATTATTGGTGGACACCGCATTGGAGAATTTTAAGAAAATACTGTATATGGTGGTATGAAGTTATAATTTTGGTATTATATGATGGTATTGGTATTGATTTTGGTATTTTATGATTGGTATTGATGATCATTATTCCAGTATTTCAAAGGTTTGTGCCACTGATCTCAAGAACAGGTTTATGGGACTGCCAGGGACTGCTACCTATTATATGTGCTCCTTAATTTATTTGATGCTTTTTTTCTATTGTTTTTTTTCTGTTGCATTACTCTATGCACTATACCCAAACATCTTTAGATCTTTTAAGTTGATGTGTAGCCCAGCTACGCAGGCACACATAAAGTCCAGGAGAGTGCACAGGAAGGTAACAGCAACGCTTGATATTCATTCACTGTCACTCACACTTTCAGACACGCCCATCTGAGATATAAGGGGGAGTGACACGTGGCAGGCAGACAGACAGTTTCCTGTCTTCGGACAGAGTCAGTCAGGGAGTCAGATCTTGAGGAAGTAGTGTTCAGTCGTACTTCAGTCTGTTAGCTTCTGTCTAAGAACAGAGCAGCCATTCAGTCTCGGTCCAGTCTGGACTTTGGAGGAAACTGAGAGCTGTGCAGTGAGCTCTGGAGGAAGCTGACAATTTCCACAACTGCCACAAGTGCTTATGTTAAGAGCGGGAAGCAGGGCGAAGGGCGCAGTGGAGAAGTTAGAGAAGTGCTACAGGTATTGGATTACTTGCACTAATTAACCGGACACCGGGTCCGAAGCATTGCTAGTACTTCACGTCTAGTGATAGAAAACCGGAGGCATCTGGACTACAGGTCGCAGAGAGCAGCCCTAAGTGTCAATACGTAACCGGAGTCAGGTGGAACAGGGACTTTGAGCGGGGCCATGCAAAAGTAAGGACTTCGTTTCATCATTCAGAAGGCTCCACCACAATGTTGGCCGGGCAGTACAGCTATTGAGAGAGCTGGAGATTCAGAGTTAACTTCGCTTCAGGCAGGTTGGACTCACAAGTATATGGAAGTAAAGGAGGCCTCTAACCTGCTCAGCTGTTACCCGAATGTGCACTCTCCACCCGACCAGCTCCCTGGAATCTGCTTGAACCATCTGCCAGTAAAGGTATGGAAAGAAACTGCAATGTGTGTGACTGAATCCTTATCTACACCCTGCATCATCACCATCATAGACTTCCAGGGACCAGTCTCACCTGTGGGAGACTTACCACCCAGCTGCCCCCATAACATCCCCTGTGAAGACCCTCACAGCAGCGCTGGTACAATTACCAGAAACCACAGGTGGCGTCACGAACTACCTATTCTATTAATCCCCTGTAAATATCTTCCCCCCATTGTATGAGCGCCCAGGGCCACGGACCGAGTCCCGCTGCCAGTGACAAACCCCATAGACTTTCATGGGCTCGGTGCCGAGTACCCCATTGCCCTGGTACTAAGTGCGACTCATTTTTGGCGTCACGAACAGGATGCGAAACTTGCAATTGTGAGTCCTGTGTGCCTATATTGACTGTTTGTGCGGAAAAGACTGTTTGCTGTGTTGGCGCCATAATACCGCCATCCTTAGCGCAATATTCGGCCCTCAGGCACTGATGAAGAAGGGGGGCTACCTGAAAAAGCGCGCTGTTGCCTGGCTCCGCCCCCAGCTCTGACGCGGCGGCAGGTCCTGTGAAACAGGAAGTGAACGCTCTGACATAAGAGTGCCTGCGACGAAGGTCCTCTCTCCACCGCTGTGCCTGCCACAAAGGTCCTGTCTCCACCGCCCCCAAAAAGAGCTGTACCTGATCCTCTATGTCATGGAGGAGGTGGATGCGGTGCTGGAAGATGTGGCCCGCCATCGCAAAGGAATGAAGGAGATTGAGAAACGCTGGCGTACCCGGAAACAGCGGCTGCTGTGGGATGCCGTGCTCACCCCTCCAGGAACTAAATCGTTGCCTGCGTCCCCTGTGCCACCAACGCCAGCGGCTGAAGGGAAACCGGAGGCCAGCTATGAAGGAGCTGAACCCGACTCCACCGAGGAAGCGGCGGGAGACGGACCGGTATACCAGCCAGGCCAGGAGGCCACAGCGGAGCACAGTCCCCCCGGTAGGGACACCGGAGGGAACCCAGCCGTCAGTGATGGAGAGCGACTGGGAAGAGATGGAACAGCGACAGCAGCAGGTTAGTTCGTCCCCAATTGAGCCACTACACAAGCCAACATCTTATGCTGTAACAGCGTCCCCAGAGGAGGACAGGCCCTGCGGCCTAGAGGACCGGAGTGGACCGGCTCCGCAGGTAACCAGCGATGATATCCCTGCTGCAGATGATGACACCCTGCTTGAACCCCGACACCCCCACCAGCCCAGTGCACACCAGCCACACAGACCCCGATGGTGGAATCGATGATCCTGGTGTTAGGCACTGGGCCCATGAATAGGAACGGTCCTGTGCTGGCACCGCCACCAGGTGTCACCCCAAGCAAAAGTGAAGACCGGTAGGACCCAGACAGGGGTTTGCCGCATTCTAGAAGTTGTAAAAAGTTTGAAGAAATATTTGCCATTTTTGCACTTTATTACTGTGTATGTATAGTGTTGACATATTGAGTAGAATACCCGGCTGGGTACAAGGAAAAGGAATTTTGAAAAATTAAGAAGTAATGATTGCCTATTTGCGTAGAATACCCCGGTTGGGTAAATCCAGTTGAATTATATTGAGTATACTTGAAAATTGAAGTTAATATATGTGTCTATTACTATGCCATTGGACTGCGTGGCTGTGGACTATGCCAGCCCAAAAACTTTCATGTAAATAGTTGCACTACGGTGCCTTATCTTGGTTTTACACGAAACCACTACTATCTACCTCTGAAGAAAAACCCGTATGGTGTGGCCTTGTGTGAGGTCTGCAGTCAGAAGTCCTGCAGCCCACCCAGGACCCACGTGGGAGGTTTTTGGTGCGGGTCCTCCACAAGTATCTTGTATTTATGAACATGTTTGATATTTTGATACTTTTGATACTTTTGCATTCTTCATTGTACAAATTGTAACGTTCAAGAAGTCTTACCTCCCGGATGGGAAGAGTTATGATGTTTATGTTAATGCAAAACAAAATATTCTTTTTGTCTTTTACAGCCCGGGAGTGCTGTGTTTTACCAAGGGGGGATGTGTAGCCCAGCTACGCAGGCACACATAAAGTCCAGGAGAGTGCACAGGAAGGTAACAGCAACGCTTGATATTCATTCACTGTCACTCACACTTTCAGACACGCCCATCTGAGATATAAGGGGGAGTAACACGTGGCAGGCAGACAGACAGTTTCCTGTCTTCGGACAGAGTCAGTCAGGGAGTCAGATCTTGAGGAAGTAGTGTTCAGTCGTACTTCAGTCTGTTAGCTTCTGTCTAAGGACAGAGCAGCCATTCAGTCTCGGTCCAGTCTGGACTTTGGAGGAAACTGAGAGCTGTGCAGTGAGCTCTGGAGGAAGCTGACAATTTCCACAACTGCCACAAGTGCTTATGTTAAGAGCGGGAAGCAGGGCGAAGGGCGCAGTGGAGAAGTTAGAGAAGTTCTACAGGTATTGGATTACTTGCACTAATTAACCGGACACCGGGTCCGAAGCATTGCTAGTACTTCACGTCTAGTGATAGAAAACCGGAGGCATCTGGACTACAGGTCGCAGAGAGCAGCCCTAAGTGTCAATACGTAACCGGAGTCAGGTGGAACAGGGACTTTGAGCGGGGCCATGCAAAGTAAGGACTTAGTTTCATCACTCAGAAGGCTCCACCACAATGTTGGCCGAGCAGTACAGCTATTGAGAGAGCTGGAGATTCAGAGTTAACTTCGCTTCAGGCAGGTTGGACTCACAAGTATATGGAAGTAAAGGAGGCCTCTAACCTGCTCAGCTGTTACCCGAATGTGCACTCTCCACCCCGACCAGCTCCCTGGGATCTGCTTGAACCATCTGCCAGTAAAGGTATGGAAAGAAACTGCAATGTGTGTGACTGAATCCTTATCTACACCCTGCATCATCACCATCATAGACTTCCAGGGACCAGTCTCACCTGTGGGAGACTTACCACCCAGCTGCCCCCATAACATCCCTGTGAAGACCCTCACAGCAGCGCTGGTACAATTACCAGAAACCACAGGTGGCGTCACGAACTACCTATTCTATTAATCCCCTGTAAATATCTTCCCCCCATTGTATGAGCGCCCAGGGCCACGGACCGAGTCCCGCTGCCAGTGACAAACCCCATAGACTTTCATGGGCTCGGTGCCGAGTACCCCATTGCCCTGGTACTAAGTGCGACTCATTTTTATGGCAAGCATTTGGAAAATTGTGTGCCATTTCATAGATTAAATGTTTGTTCTGTCAATCAAAGCAAAATCATAAAGCTGTGTGCACACAGTGCATTTTTGATGCATTTTCACAAAGTTTTATCTGCGAGGGAAATGGGCCAAAAAACGCTATGGAAACCTTATGCAAGCTAATTCAATGACAATCCTGAAGTGTTGTGCACATGATCAGTAAATTTCCTTTGAGTATTTGCAGTGCATTTTTTTCTACAGGATGTCAATTCTTTGTGCAGATTTGTAGCGTTTTCCACACATTGACTTCAATTAAGTCAGTCAAATCCACAGCAAAAATGCAGGTATAAAAATGTTTGCGGATTTGCTGAGTTTTTGTTTGCGTTTTTACGTGCTTCCTATGGTGTTTCCCGGAGCTGATTAGCTGATGAACTCGTCTGACCTCTCTCACGGCAGCTCAGTGATATACACTGCGGGAGCAATTACCTACTGTCAGTGTATCGCCGGCTGTCTTTGAGAGCAGTCACATCAGTGACTGTTCTCAAAGTCATTAGGATTGTGGTGGGACATTATGGACTATCTTCTCTGCGGACAGGTGAGGAATATTGTGTTTTTTTATTTTATTTTGGTTGCAGGAGACATTGGCTTCGGTGGATTAGGCGTTTGACGGGTATGGTTTAATTTAAATTCAATAAAGGAGTCTGTGTCATTATTTCAAATAAAGGACTTTATTCTGGGTGACTGTGTTTTTATAATATCACTACACGGTTAGTAATGGAGATGTCTTGTAGACGCCTCTCCATTACTAACCTGGGGCTTGATGTCACCTGACAATACAAAGGTGACATCAACCCCCCAAAACCATCACCCCACTTGCCACTGCTACAGAGCAAGTGGGAAGAGCAAGGCTAAGCACCAGACTTTGCACATCTTATAGATGCACATTTTCTTGGGCGGCTGAGAGCTGATGTTTTTAGTCTGGGAGGGTGCCAATATCCATGGCCCCTTCCTAGGCTATTAATATCAGCCCACAGCTGTCTGCCTAGCCTTTGCTGGTTAGATTTTAGAGGGGGGACCCTATGTCAATTTTGTTCTGGGTCCCACCTGTAAACTATCCGGTAAAGGCTACGCAAACATCTGTGAGCTGGGAAACTTTATGGCTATTGGCTCCTTCCCAGAATATTAACATCAGCCCTCAGCCATCGACTTTCCCTCTGCTGCTTAGAAAAATTACGTGGGAGCCCACGCAATTTTTTTTTTCTTTAAATTAACAGTTGTTTGGTTACAGCCTATGTAGGTTCATTCTGTTAATGCTCCTACATAGGCTGGTGACAATGTGTGTGTATTTGTTTACTTACCGTCTTAGTAATGAGAGTGTCAGACTGACATCTTTTCATCACTAAGCCTAGGTCTAGGTGTCAATGACAGCTGCTGACACCAAGCCCTAATCCTATTACTCTGATGCTACTGTGTCAGAATGAAAAAGGTGGTGTTGAACCAAGAAATTACATCACAAATCTTGTTTTTTTAATATCTTTATTTAGCTCAAAAAAGCCTTCATTGCTGTACAAAAAGCATGCAAATACTCATACAAAACCATGGCAAAACGCGCGTTTTTGCTGCCAAAAGATGCAGAAACCTTGCAGAAATTTCTGCAAGCAAATACTCAACGTGCGCACATAGCCTTAGTGCCTCTAAATTAAAGGCATTTTACAGGGAATAGAAATAAGACTTTCAGCTTCTCAGAATTGTTAAAAAAAAGTTACTCACTTATATCAGTTTGCAAAAATGAAGTCATAGAGGTGATCTTATTACAATGTACAAATATATGAGGGGATAGTACAGAGATCGCTAATGATTTTTTTATACCTAGGCCTGCAACGATGACAGCAGGTATACTCAACGTCTTAAGGAAAAAAGGTTGAATTATATTCATAGGTGGGGATTCTTTACTGTAAGAGCAGTGAGATTATTGAGCTGTCTGCCACATGATGTAAAGGTTGATTCACTACGAAAGTACAAGGAGGCCTGGATGCCTTTTTTGATAGATATAAATATAACAGATTATGGGCAAAGATTCTGTGAAGGGACGCTGAACTAGTCTGATTGCTGTATGTGGAGTCGGGAAGGAATTTTCCCCTTAATATGGGGCAATTAGCATCTGCACATTGGGGCTTTTTGTCACGCTGTCTAATGATATGTATACAATGTCAGTAAACTATTAATACAGGAACAACACTCTATACAACAACTAGTATAGCAACATCAGCATGTAAGTATAGAATAGATTTACCTGACACGATATCTGCTGAACTCAGGGTTAATCTTGAGGACTTGATGAGCTGAAACAGGAAAGAGGTGGACCGGGATCTAACCTGACCCTAAACTGGGGTCCTAACTAATCCCTGACCTTGGAGGTACTGATAATGGTTCAGAGGTCCAAGTCTCCAACCTAACCCTGTCTCCTATCAGACCCTGAACCCTGTAATCAGTCCTAAGAAGGATCCTGACTACCACCAAAGGGATATGGGCTGATCTCAGCTAAATACACAGATTAGACATATAAGACAGACAGGATAACACTCGCTTGCATACACACTCAAACACCAAAGGAACATAAATGGTCTGGGAAATAAACTCTAACCAAGTTGAGCTTAGAACAACTAAGGAGCTCACAACTAAAGTCTATACAGATTCATTCCTATCTGTGGTCTGCATGAAGGTTTCACTGGCAACTCCCCAAGCAGACAACCAGGAATTTAAAGGAAACCAATCAACAAATAATCAATTGCAGCCGGGAGAAACTGCACCCAGTCCCAGCACCGAGCACAGACAGAATTAACTCCCTAGCTGCCAAACACAAAGAAACAGCAGCTCAGCTGTGAGAAGTCAAAATGTGCAACCGCGACGATCTTCGTGGCAATGCACACATGACAGTACCCCCCCTTCTACGAGGGGCCTCCGGACCCTCAGGGCCAGGCCTGCCCGGGTGAGTTCTGTGGAAGGTCCGAACCAAACAATCTGCGTTAACATCAGACGCAGGGACCCACGTCCTCTCCTCTGGACCATACCCCTTCCAATGCACCAAGTACTGAAGGGACCGGCGATTCAGACGTGAGTCAATGATCTTTGATACTTGAAATTCCAAGTTACCATTGACCAACACAGGAGGAGGAGGTAGAGGTGACGGTATGACTGGTGCCACATACCTTTTAAGTAATGACTTGTGGAACACATTATGAATTTTAAACGTAGGAGGGAGGTCCAGACGAAATGCCACAGGATTAATTATGGAACTGATCCTGTATGGCCCGATGAATCTGGGACCCAGTTTCCAGGAGGGCACTTTAAGTTTTATATTCCTGGTAGATAACCATACCAGATCGTTCACATTCAGATCTGGACCAGAAACTCTCCTCCTATCAGCCATACGTTTGTAACGGTTCCCCATCGCACTCAGATTATTCAATACACCTCTCCACACAGAAGCAAGTGACGACGAGAAACGCTCCTCCTCAGGGACCCCAGAAGGGCCCCCCCATTGAAAGTACAAAACTGGGGATGGAAACCATATGCCCCAAAAAACGGGGACTTACCAGTGGACTCGCTCCGCCTGTTGTTAAGAGCGAACTCTGCCAGAGGCAAGAAAGAAGACCAGTCCTCTTGGTTCTCTGAGACAAAACACCGGAGATATGTCTCTAAGCTCTGATTCAGACGCTCTGTTTGACCATTGGTCTGCGGATGAAAAGCCGAGGAAAATGACAATTGCATCCCCCGACGTAAACAAAATGCCCTCCAAAATTTGGACACAAACTGAGACCCCCTATCTGACACCACATCAGAAGGCAACCCATGAAGTCTAACGATCTCCCTAATGAACACCTGCGCCAGAGTTTTAGCATTAGGGAGTGCAGGAAGAGCAACGAAATGTGCCATCTTACTGAACCTGTCAACAACCACCAGTATGACAGTATTCCCTGACGACGGAGGAAGGTCCGTAATGAAGTCCATAGATAAATGAGTCCATGGACGCTCCGGAAGTTTCAAGGGTAAAAGGGTCCCAGACGGACGGGTATGAGGGGTTTTAGAGCGAGCACACACCCCACATGACGCGACAAAAGTTATAACATCTTTATTAGCATTAGGCCACCAAAACCGGCGAGAAAGGAGATCTAAAGTAGCCTTACTCCCTGGATGTCCTGCTAGAGCAGAATTATGATGTGCCTCAATAACCTTTTGTCTCAACAGATTTGGGACAAACAGTCTCCCTGGAGGTCCTGCAGGGGCGTCCCCCTGAGCCTCTAACACCTCCTCCTCAAGCTCAGAAAATACAGCCGACACTACCACCCCCTCCTGAAGGATAGGACTCGGGTCATCCGTTTTCCCGGCCCCTGGGAAACTGCGAGACAAGGCATCAGCCTTTACATTCTTAGACCCCGGGCGATAAGTGACGACAAAATTAAACCTGGTAAAAAACAACGACCATCGAGCTTGTCTGGAATTCAGACGCTTAGCGGATTCCAAATACAACAGGTTCTTGTGATCAGTAATAACGGTAACCGGGTGGACTGCCCCTCCAAAAAGTGACGCCATTCTTCAAAAGCTAACTTAATGGCCAAAAGTTCCCTATTGCCGATATCATAATTCCTTTCGGCGGACGACAATTTCTTAGAAAAGAAAGCGCACGGATGCCATTTACCAGGGGACGGACCCTGGGACAATATAGCACCCACCCCTACGTCAGACGCATCCACCTCCACAATGAACGGCTGAGATGCATCTGGTTGGATGAGAACGGGTGCCGAAGCAAAACATTTCTTCAAAGAGGAAAAGGCTTGGCAAGCTTTGTCCAACCATTTAGAAAAATCCGTCCCTTTTCTTGTCATGTCAGTGAGAGGTTTGACGACAGATGAGAAATTACAAATAAATTTCCGGTAGTAGTTAGCAAACCCAAAAAACGCTGCAGAGCCTTAAGATCCCCTGGCTGATCCCATTCAAGCACTGCTCTCACCTTTTCAGGGTCCATACGGAAACCGGAGGCTGACACCAAAAAACCCAAAAACTGAAGTTCCTGTACGGCAAATACACACTTCTCCAGTTTATAGTTTATTGTCTCGCAAGATCTGCAACACCTGTCTCACATGCTCCTGATGAGACACAAGATCTGGCGAGTAAATTAAAATGTCGTCCAAATATACAACCACAAACAGCCCCACAAGGTGACGAAAAATGTCATTAACAAAATGTTGGAATACTGCTGGTGCAGTAGTCAGACCAAAAGGCATGACTAGGTTCTCATAATGTCCCTCCGGCGTGTTAAACGCCGTTTTCCACTCATCCCCCTCTTTTATTCTAATCAGATTATACGCCCCCCTGAGATCCAATTTAGAAAACCATTTGGCGCCAACAATTTGATTGAAGAGATCAGGAATAAGAGGGAGTGGATACGGATCTCGAACAGTAATCCGATTAAGTTCGCGGAAATCCAAGCAAGGGCGTAGGCCTCCATCTTTCTTCTTCACAAAGAAGAACCCCGCGGCTACTGGGGAAGATGAAGGTCTAATATGCCCTTTGGCCAGACTTTCAGAAATATAATCTTTCATAGCCTGCCTCTCAGGACCAGAAAGATTATACAACCTAGCTTTAGGCAACTTAGCATCAGGAAGGAGATTAATAGAGCAGTCATACACGCGATGAGGAGGCAACTCCTGACACCCCTCCTCAGAGAAAACATCCCCAAAATCCTCCAAAAAAGGAGGCAATGTACTAGGCACGACCGCACTGATGACTGTGTTCATGCAGATGCTTTTGCAAAACTCACCCCATTGGCTTATTTCTCTGGACTGCCAATTAATCACAGGGTTATGTTTAACCAACCAAGGAAGTCCCAACACAATGGGAGTAGGTAGACCCTCCAACACATAACAAGATAATTGTTCCCTATGTATTGCCCCTACCCGAAGGTCAATGTTATGAACCTCATGAACAAAGCTACCTTGGCCGAGAGGCCTGGCGTCAATGGAGAATATAGGGATCGGTTTGACCAATACACTCAGATGCATACCTTGAGCCTGAGCAAACTGAGCGTCAACCAGATTAGCCCCGGAACCACTATCAAGAAGAACAGACAATCTCTCCACTCTCGTACCAACTACCACCTCCACTGGTACAAGGAACTGAGAAGAACTGGCGGATGAAATACATACTCCCAGGTTGTCGTCCACCACACAACCTGGGATTAACAGTTTTCCGGCGACTTTTGGCTCAACAAGGCACGGGATGGACATTCTCCAACAAAATGTCCCTCTTTCCCGCAGAAAAAAACATCTTCTAGTCTTGCGGCGTACCGCCAATCCCCTCCTACGAAATGATGTCCCTCCCAACTGCATAGGCTCATCCGAACAGACAAGGGGAACCTCAACATAAGGGACTTTAGTGGTAGGTGGAGAAACAACAGGGAGTGGGGTTACCTCACCCCTCTCCCGAAGCCGTCTATCAGTACGGATAGCTAAGGCCATAGCAGCCTCCAGAGAAGGAGGAGACTCATACTGAGCCAAAACGTCTTTTAATTTATCAGAAAGCCCATGACAAAACTGGCTCCTAAGAGCTGGGTCATTCCACTGAGTATCTGTGGCCCATCTACGAAACTCAGAAGCAAATTCCTCTGCCGGACGATCTCCCTGCTGTATCTTACGTAATTTTGTCTCAGCAAGAGAGACCCGATCTGGGTCATCATATACCAATCCCAGGGCAGTAAAAAACTGATCTACAGACAGTAGAGCCGGGGATCCCGGAGGAAGGGAAAATGCCCAGGATTGAGGGTCCCCTTGCAGAAGTGAGATAACAATTCCCACTCTCTGCTCCTCACTCCCTGATGATCGAGGCCGAAGCCGAAAATACAATTTACATGCCTCCCGGAAGGTGAAAAATTTGTCTCGCCCACCAGTGAACCTGTCCGGGAGAGCTACTTTAGGTTCAACTCTGGTTTGCTCCAGGGGAGACAAAACTTTGGACTTAATGTCCGTCAGCTCCATGGATAATCCCTGCAACTGCAGAGCCAGCTGGGCTACTGGATCCATGGTAACTGGAGATAATTTTTAGAGGCCAGTGAAAATGTCACGCTGTCTAATGATATGTATACAATGTCAGTAAACTATTAATACAGGAACAACACTCTATACAACAACTAGTATAGCAACATCAGCATGTAAGTATAGAATAGATTTACCTGACACGATATCTGCTGAACTCAGGGTTAATCTTGAGGACTTGATGAGCTGAAACAGGAAAGAGGTGGACCGGGATCTAACCTGACCCTAAACTGGGGTCCTAACTAATCCCTGACCTTGGAGGTACTGATAATGGTTCAGAGGTCCAAGTCTCCAACCTAACCCTGTCTCCTATCAGACCCTGAACCCTGTAATCAGTCCTAAGAAGGATCCTGACTACCACCAAAGGGATATGGGCTGATCTCAGCTAAATACACAGATTAGACATATAAGACAGACAGGATAACACTCGCTTGCATACACACTCAAACACCAAAGGAACATAAATGGTCTGGGAAATAAACTCTAACCAAGTTGAGCTTAGAACAACTAAGGAGCTCACAACTAAAGTCTATACAGATTCATTCCTATCTGTGGTCTGCATGAAGGTTTCACTGGCAACTCCCCAAGCAGACAACCAGGAATTTTAAGGAAATCAATCAACAAATAATCAATTGCAGCCGGGAGAAACTGCACCCAGTCCCAGCACCGAGCACAGACAGAATTAACTCCCTAGCTGCCAAACACAAAGAAACAGCAGCTCAGCTGTGAGAAGTCAAAATGTGCAACCGCGACGATCTTCGTGGCAATGCACACATGACACTTTTCCTTCCTCTGGATCAACATATTGTGGTATAACTTGAATTCAATAGACTTATGTCTGCCTATCTTCAACCATGACAACTATGAAATTATGAAACCTTTCCTCGTTCCAGCCCCGAGTGCTGCTCCTGGTAACGTCTCTTTCTGCTCTTTGGCGCATTGGGATGCCATGGCAACTCAGTGTGCACCTATGCCATCATTCCCTCAGGCTTTATAGGCTCCAAATTTCTGTGTGAGTATTCAAAAAGTTGGCATTCACCACAGTATCATGGCCACCTCCCCTGCATCAGCTCTGCCACAAGTTTGTCTTCTGATGTACCTATATCTGCTACATCACAGGGCTCTGCTTTATTGTTACACACTGAAAAAAGACCTAGGCCCATCAAGTTCAACCTTTCTCCACCAATTACACATTTGTCACTAAATTATCTATAACCCCCAATGTTATGTGTACTGAGGAAATCATCCAGTCCTCGTATAAAAGCTGTTATAGTGTCTGCCATTACTACATCTTGTTGTAGGCTTTCCACAGTCTGACCGCTCTAACTGTAAAGATTCCTTTCCTATTTAGCTGCCGGAATTGCCTTTCGTCCACCTGTAGTGAGTGCACACTTGTCCTTAGTATGACTTTTGGAAAGACTAAGTCATGTGCCAGTCCTTTGCATTGACCACATTTGTATTTATACATATAAATGAGATCCCCTCTGTGGCATCTTTTTTCTAAGCGAAACAAGCCCAACTGTTCCAACCTCTCATCTAATGAGAGGCCTTCCATGCCTTCCAATAATTTAGTTTCCGCCTTTGAACTGACTCGAACTAATGAATATCCTTTTTAAAATGTGGAGCCCAAAACTGGATCCCATATTCTAGATGTAGCCTCACTAGTGATTTATAGAGGGGTAACAATACGTTGGGATCACAGGATTTTAACTCTTTTTATACACTCTAAAATCCTGTTTGCTTTTGCGGCTGCTGCTTGACATTGAGTACTGCTGCTCAGCTTACTTGTAAACATAATACCCAAGTCCTTCTCCTGTTCTGTATTCCCGAGTACACTCCCATTTAATGTATATGCAGCAATAGGATTACTCGATCCTAGGTGCATTATTCTACATTTATCTGCATTAAATCTTATTTATATGACGCCTCCCGAAGAAGCAGTGCGAAACGCGCGTCGGGGCAGAGGGACATCTGGGGATTTCCACTCCATCACCACTGGTATGTTGATTGGCATTTGTATAGGCTGTGTGTATTTTGTATTTAGTATCTCTGATACATCACTATTATCAGCAATATATTGGTATTGGTGACTAGGCTGACTGTTTGCAAATTGCATTGAGCTTTTGTCAATCGCTGTGGTTGCATTTAATATATGTGATTCTATTAACCCATTGTGGTTAAATATTTATTTGTTTATAGCAACCATATGTGTATTTGCTTATATATATTCAGCCATGTATTCTGCTCCTTTATACCATGTGGGGCTATTTTTAAGGATGGATAAACTTCAGCGGATCGCCTATTAGAATTATGTCCCTCTTCTAAATTATATCTTGCATCTTTTCTTGTTTATTTTCTCATATGTGAGTAATAAAATATTTATTGATTTATATGCCATTTGTGTGGTGTCTTTCATGGTGACTAATTGATTGCCACTTCTGTGCATATCTAGTTGTTGTGGTATATATTTACAGATATTCCCTTTTACCAGGGTCTATTTGTATATTATTTTGGGGCATTTTGTGTGATTTAATTAAATCTTATTTGCCAAGTGTTTGCCCATTCAGACATCTTATCTAGATAATTGTATAATATTGTAATTTCAAGGTAAGATTTTAGCATCCTACATAGTTGGTATCATCAGCAAAGACTGACACATTAACAACATCCACATTTGCACCCACCTCCTCATAGAAACCCAACATGTTGGCTAGACACGACTTATCTTTCATGAATCCGTGCTGGCTGTCATTTGTTGTATTATCTCTGCAATATAGCTCTGCAGGTTATCTCTTATGATGCCCTCAAAAACTGAAGTCAGGCTTATCGGATGGTAGTTGCCTGGATCCACCTCCTTACACATGTGACTCCTGATAGTCAACTTTGCTGCACTGCTACAAGTGTGCCTCCTGACACACATAGCTCTGCTAAATAGCTGGGCTCTGCTACATTATCTCAAATGCATCTCCAGACATACCCAGGTCTGCTGTACTATGTAGTTCTGCTGCATGGTAAATTGTTGTTCTGCAGGATCATGAGTAGTGAGTCATAGTCATATGACATACCCAGCTCTGCTACAATGCTGGGCTCTGCTGCATTATCTCAAGCGAGCCTCTTGATATGTCAAGCTGTGCTGTACTGTTGAGCTCTGCTACATCAACACAAGTGAGTAATCCAACATACTGTGCTGATGGGCTCTGTTGTAACAATCAACTCTGCTCCATTTTTATCTGAGATCATTCAGCACTGCTTCATTGTCAAGACTGCTCTACTATGCCCTGTTACCAACTCTGCTTCATTGGCCTTCCTATGCTGAGTTTACAACAGATATAACCTCTGATGCACCAGCTATTGTCCCACCTCTATAGCCTCTGATGCACCAGCTATTGTCCCACCTCTATAGCCTCTGATGCACCAGCTATTGTCCCACCTCTGTAGCCTCTGATGCACCAGCTATTGTCCCACCTCTATAGCCTCTGATGCACCAGCTATTATCCCACCTCTATAGCCTCTGATGCACCAGCTATTGTCCCGCCACTATAGCCTCTGATGCACCATCTATTCTCCCACCTCTATAGCCTCTGATGCATCAGCTATTGTCCCACCTCTACAGCCTCTGATGTTCCAGCTATTGTCCCACATCTATAGCCTCTGATGCACCAGCTATTGTCCCACCTCTACAGCCTCTGATGCACCAGCTATTGTCCCACCTCTACAGTCTCTGATGCACCAGCTATTGTCCCACCTCTACAGCCTCTGATGCACCAGCTATAGTCTCACCTCTATAGCCTCTGATGCACCAGCTATAGTCCCACCACTATAGCCTCTGATGCACCAGTTATTGTCCCACCACTATAGCCTCTGATGCACCAGCTATTGTTCCACCTCTACAGCCTCTGATGCACCAGCTATAGTCTCACCACTATAGCCTCTGATGCACCAGCTATAGTCCCACCTCTATAGCCTCTGATGCACCAGCTATTGTCCCACCACTATAGCCTCTGATGCACCAGCTATTGTCCCACCTCTACAGCCTCTGATGCACCAGCTATTGTCCCACCTCTACAGCCTCTGATGCACCAGCTATTGTCCCACCTCTACAGCCTCTGATGCACCAGCTATTGTCCCACCTCTATAGCCTCTGATGCAGCAGCTATTTTCCCACCTCTATAGCCTCTGATGCACCAGCTATTGTCCCACCACTATAGCCTCTGATTCACCAGCTATTGTCCCACCTCTATAGCCTCTGATGCACCAGCTATTGTCCCACCTCTATAGCCTCTGATGCACCAGCTATAGTTCCACCTCTATAGCCTCTGATGCATCAGCTATTGTCCCACCTCTATAGCCTCTGATGCACCAGCTATTGTCCCACCTCTATAGAATCTGATGCACCAGCTATTATCCCACCTCTATAGCCTCTGATGCACCAGCTATTGTCCCACCACTATAGCCTCTGATGCACCATCTATTGTCCCACCTCTATAGCCTCTGATGCACCAGCTATTGTCCCACCTCTACAGCCTCTGATGCGCCAGCTATTGTCCCACCTCTATAGCCTCTGATGCACCAGCTATTGTCCACCTCTACAGCCTCTGATGCACCAGCTATTGTCCCACCTCTACAGTCTCTGATGCACCAGCTATTGTCCCACCTCTACAGCCTCTGATGCACCAGCTATAGTCTCACCTCTATAGCCTCTGATGCACCAGCTATAGTCCCACCACTATAGCCTCTGATGCACCAGTTATTGTCCCACCACTATAGCCTCTGATGCACCAGCTATTGTCCCACCTCTACAGCCTCTGATGCACCAGCTATAGTCTCACCACTATAGCCTCTGATGCACCAGCTATAGTCTCACCACTATAGCCTCTGATGCACCAGCTATAGTCTCACCTCTATAGCCTCTGATGCACCAGCTATAGTCCCACCTCTATAGCCTCTGATGCACCAGCTATTGTCCCACCACTATAGCCTCTGATGCACCAGCTATTGTCCCACCTCTATAGCCTCTGATGCACCAGCTATTTCCCACCTCTATAGCCTCTGATGCACCAGCTATTGTCCCCCACTATAGCCTCTGATGCACCATCTATTCTCCCACCTCTATAGCCTCTGATGCATCAGCTATTGTCCCACCTCTACAGCCTCTGATGTTCCAGCTATTGTCCCACATCTATAGCCTCTGATGCACCAGCTATTGTCCCACCTCTACAGCCTCTGATGCACCAGCTATTGTCCCACCTCTACAGTCTCTGATGCACCAGCTATTGTCCCACCTCTACAGCCTCTGATGCACCAGCTATAGTCTCACCTCTATAGCCTCTGATGCACCAGCTATAGTCCCACCACTATAGCCTCTGATGCACCAGTTATTGTCCCACCACTATAGCCTCTGATGCACAGCTATTGTTCCACCTCTACAGCCTCTGATGCACCAGCTATAGTCTCACCACTATAGCCTCTGATGCACCAGCTATAGTCCCACCTCTATAGCCTCTGATGCACCAGCTATTGTCCCACCACTATAGCCTCTGATGCACCAGCTATTGTCCCACCTCTACAGCCTCTGATGCACCAGCTATTGTCCCACCTCTACAGCCTCTGATGCACCAGCTATTGTCCCACCTCTACAGCCTCTGATGCACCAGCTATTGTCCCACCTCTATAGCCTCTGATGCAGCAGCTATTTTCCCACCTCTATAGCCTCTGATGCACCAGCTATTGTCCCACCACTATAGCCTCTGATTCACCAGCTATTGTCCACCTCTATAGCCTCTGATGCACCAGCTATTGTCCCACCTCTATAGCCTCTGATGCACCAGCTATAGTTCCACCTCTATAGCCTCTGATGCACCAGCTATAGTCCCACCTCTATAGCCTCTGATGCACCAGCTATTGTCCCACCACTATAGCCTCTGATGCACCAGCTATTGTCCCACCTCTATAGCCTCTGATGCACCAGCTATTGTCCCACCTCTACAGCCTCTGATGCACCAGCTATTGTCCCACCTCTACAGCCTCTGATGCACCAGCTATTGTCCCACCTCTATAGCCTCTGATGCACCAGCTATTGTCCCACCTCTATAGCCTCTGATGCACCAGCTATTGTCCCACCACTATAGCCTCTGATTCACCAGCTATTGTCCCACCTCTATAGCCTCTGATGCACCAGCTATTGTCCCACCTCTATAGCCTCTGATGCACCAGCTATTGTCCCACCACTATAGCCTCTGATGCACCAGCTACTGTCCCACCTCTATAGCCTCTGATGCACCAGCTATTGTCCCACCTTTATAGCCTCTGATGCACCAGCTATTGTCCCACCTCTATAGCCTCTGATGCACCAGCTATAGTTCCACCTCTATAGCCTCTGATGCACCAGCTATTGTCCCACCTCTATAGCCTCTGATGCACCAGCTATTGTCCCACCTCTGTATCCTCTGATGCACCAGCTATTCTCCCACCACTATAGCCTCTGATGCACCAGCTATTGTCCCACCTCTGTAGCCTCTGATGCACCAGCTATTGTCCCACCTCTATAGCCTCTGTTGCACCAGCTATTGTCCCACAACTATAGCCTCTGATGCACCAGCTATTGTCCCACCTCTGTAGCCTCTGATGCACCAGCTATTTTCCCACCACTATAGCCTCTGTTTCTCTAGCAGACATCCCATCACCATAGCCTCTGTTCTTCAAGTTGGTATCCGGCCTCTACAGCCAGCGACCGATATTCTAACCAAAGACTTTAAAGATCCACCTGACCAAGTGAGTCATTGCAGAAAAGAAATCATGCTTACCTTCCTTGATCCCCAAAGATTTCCCTTTCTGCTCCTTATGCCACTTGTTTGATCTTCCAGTTCCTGTTCTTGATGCACCATATATGGTTGGAAATGCCAACTCAGTGCCAAATCACCTAGCACAGCACTGACCCATCTAAGCTGGTGGACATTTCTGGCTATTTTCATAGAGTTACGGACAGAACAAAAAGTAGAATGGGAGCTATGTGCAATTAGTGCAAGTTAGTATTATGTTTTGTTTTTTTTTGCCTAGCTTTTATTTCCTAGTAAACCCCTCTAAACCAGTTTGCGCTCTATGTCTATGGTACGGTGCTATAACATCCTGCATGAAATGAATCTAATAAATTGTACAATTATAGCAAATTAAAATATATTTGGTATTTTGGCTTGTAAATGTCTTATAATGGCATCCTAGTCTTACTTGCCTATTATTCCTGTTTATCCACAGAGAGCTCTTGACTGATGGATTGTGCTACCACTATATACTTTCAAGGTCAGGTCAAGTCATGTTATATTAAAGAAGTTGAACTCTTGACTTCTTCCACTAACATTTCACAAGATTTTCTCATTTTGGTGCAAGCTGTAAGTTACTACAGACTATCTCACCCGGAATGTTATTAGAAAGATTATAGCAGTAAATTACTATCACGGTTAGGAAATTAAAATTAGAATTGGTCTCTCCAAAATTTCACACCGCATCATTAAGGAATTTGTCTATGTAGATACCAGCTGCTGCGTCCCAAATGGCAGCGCCTCGCTTAATATCCATGGCTCATTTGGATCACAGCACGAGAACAGATAATATTTAACAAAGTCTATCGCTTGCGCATGACCTTTACTTCTTGTGTCGCTGGTACATAAAACATACATTATTACTTAGGTTTATTTAAAATCTGCTTTTCTACATTTTTGTGTCGCTCTGGGGATTGGTTCACTATGACAACGTGGCCTTTTTGCCAAAAATAAAAGGTTGTGCACCCCTTGTGTACATCAAATCTCCTGTCTAAATACTGTGCAAGGAATTAGAAAACAGTCCTATTTAAAGGGAATATGTCAGCAGGATTTTGCTATGGAATCTGAGAGCTGCATGATGTAGGGGTAGAAAGCCTGATTCCAGCAACGCATCTACCACTTATTAGACTGGTTGCTGCCTTTTTATAAATCCCTGTCTCCACTGCTGTAGATGTAGCAACTGTCAGAATGCAGAGCTTTAGGACTAGTAAAACTGCTGCCCGATAGTCCTCTATCTTCAGAAGCTCTGTATAAGGCTGGAGTCACACTAGAGATAAATACGGACGAGTGAAATGCGAGAAAAAAAATCACATTGCACTCGGACCAATGTTAATCAATGGTGCAGCTCCTATCATCCGATTTTTTTCTCGCCCGTTTTACACGTGCGAGTGAAATCGCAGCATGCTGCGATTTGCACCATATTACGCCTGAGACTCGCCAATGCAAGTCTATGGGGGCAAGAAAACATCGGATTACACACGGACCATGCGTGTGACTTGCGAGAAATACGCACTGGTGTCCTTTAGAAAAGCCGGCAATTCATCCCCGGCTATACTGTAAAATCACACTGACAGGTTTAAT
Organism: Oophaga sylvatica; assembly: GCA_033576555.1. Taxonomy (NCBI): domain Eukaryota; kingdom Metazoa; phylum Chordata; class Amphibia; order Anura; family Dendrobatidae; genus Oophaga; species Oophaga sylvatica. The sequence goes on from JARQOD010000001.1 coordinate 86,358,447, forward strand.
AAAGAATAGAAAGAATACATATATACACATAGAATACATATACAGTATATATATATACACACATGTCATTGAGACATATATATACATATATTTATAGTTCATGCACTTCTACAAAGTATAATAGCCGCTAATTAAATTGCCGGCTTTTGTGAAATTACAGAACCCAACATGAAATGACACATGGTTTACGTACAGTTAACCATGTCATTTTATGTAGTTTGATATATGGTTTTCCCTAACAATGACATGAGAGTATGTGTGCAAAATTTCATACATGTACAGGTTAATTAAAGGTGTAAATTCGTTGAAAAAAAATGCGTTGGCTCCCGCACTATTTTCTCAACCAGACAAAGCCAGCGAGTGGGGGCAGATAATAATAGCCTAGGGGGGTGCATTTATTTTGTGCCCCCCCTGGCTACTAACATCTGCCCCCAGCCACCCCAGAAAAGGCAAATCTTTTAATTAGATGCGCCCTTTCTGGCACTTAGCCCGTCTATTCCCATTGCCCTGTAGTGGTGGCTAATGGGTTAATAATGGGTTAAAGCCACCTTGCTATTGGAAGGTAACTTTAAGCCAGGTTAATAATTGAGAGTTGTCAATTAGACAACTATCAGTTATTAATCCTATTGTATGAAATACAAATAAAACACACACACTTTAATGAAAAATAATTTTAATGAAATAAACACAGTTTTTGACCAAATTTTATTTTACTCGTATTCCTTCGATTCCCTTGTTCACCTGTAATAAAAATAAAATAATAAAGCAACATTATTCGTACCTATCCGACGCACAGTCAGGTCCCACGTTGTAATCCATCGGAAAGGGTTAACAGGTTCACAGCTAGCAGCACAGCTAATGCTGGCAGCTCAGCTGTAAACCCCAGAAGGAATGAGCTAATCTCCCGGCAGGCAGGAGAGGAAGTGATTAGTGTGGGAAGCTTAATTGATTGCTTCCCAGGCTAATCAGTTCACTTGAGGTCAGCCGGGGACTCCCTCTGACGTCACTGGTGTCCCTGGCTGACCTGAACTGATTAGCCTGGGAAGCAATCAATTAAGCTTCCCACACTAATCACTTCCTCTCCTGTCTGCTGGCCGGGAGAGGGGAACTCATTCATTCGGGGGTTTACAGCTGAGCTGCCAGTATTAGCTGTGCTGCTTGCTGTAAGCTAGTTAACCCTTTGTGAAGGATTACAGCATGGGACCAGACTGAGCACCGGATAGGTAAAACTAATGTTGCTTTATTATTTTATTTTTATTACAGGTGAATAAGGGAATCGAAGGAATATGAGTAAAATAAAATTTGGTCAAAAACTGTGTGATTATTTCATTAAAATGATTTTTAATTAAAGTGTGTGTTTTATTTGTATTTCATACAATAGGATTAATAATTGAGAGTTGTCTAATTGACAACTCTCAATTATTAACCTGGCTTAAAGTCACCTTCCAATAGTAATGTGGCTTTAACCCATTATTAACCCATTCGCCACCGCTACTGGGCAATGGAAATAGACGGGCTAAGTGCCAGAAAGGGCGCATCTAATTATAGATTTGCCTTTTCTGGGGTGGCTCGGGGCAGATGTTAGTAGCCGGGGGGGCACAAAATAAATGCACCCTCCCTAGGCTATTATTATCTGCCCCCACTCGCTGGCTTTGTCTGTCTGGTTGAGAAAATAGCGCGGGAGCCCACGCATTTTTTTTCAACGAATTTACACCTTTAATTAACCCCTAAATGTATAAAATTTTGCACACATACACTCATGTCATTGTTAGGGAAAACCATATATCAAACTACATGAAATGACATGGTTAACTGTATGTAAACCATGCGTCATTTCATGTCGGCTCTGAAATTTCACAAAAGCCGGCAATTGAATTAGCGGCTATTACACTATGTAGAAGTGTATGAACTATAAGGCTAAGTGCACACGTTCAGGATTATTTGCGTTTTTTTCGCGGCAAAAAACGTGTAAAAAATGCATGAATAAAGCATTCTATTATATAGAATGAATTCCGCAATGTTTGTGCACGTGGTGCGTTTTTTCCGCGAAAAAAACGCATCGCGGAAAAAGAAGCAACATGTTCATTAATTTCGCGTAATTCTAGCGTTTTTTCCACTATATTATTGACCTAGAAAGTTCAGGGAAAAATCGCGGTAAAAACGCGCAAAATCCGCACCAAAAACGCGCAAAATCAGCGCAAAAAAACGCACCAAAAACGCGCAAAATCCGCGCAAAAACACGCATTTTTACCGTGAAAAAAGTCCGGTTTTGCTCAGGAAAATTCTGCACACATTCCTGAACGTGTGCACTTGTCGTAAATATATGTATAAATATATGTCTCAATGACATAATATATATATATATATATATACATATGAATTCTATGTGTATATATCTATTCTTTCTTTTTTGATGTAAAAACTGTCATTGGGATCCATTATATGTCGGTTTTGCAAGCCGGCGAGAAAATCTCGTCGTACGGATGCCATACGGATGACACACGGATGTTTTGATGCGAGGAAATCGCATCCTCGCATTGCACACGGATGACATACGGATCACTTTTAAGGGGACTTTTCTGCGTATTATGGCCGTATAATACGGACCGAATTTTTAGCGTTGTGTGTGACCCCGGCCTAACCCTGTTCACACCATTGATTGGCAGCTCCCTGTGTACACTGTGAATTGTCAGCAAGGTGCCAATCAGTGGTGGTTTGCGAGTTACATAAATTATCTGGACAGCTTTACACAGGACACCTAAGCAAACAGTGATAATAGTAAAACACTGATTGCATTGAAACTACAGCACAAAGCCTAATAAGTGACATATCACTGGAATCAGGCTCTCAGCCCTTACATTATTCTGGTCTCAGACTAAATAGCAAACATCTGACAGATTCCCTAAAAGGAAATAAGCCCATGTTGTGGATTCCTGCACAGTGTTCTTCGGGCTTTTAGGGTGGCTCTAGATTTCAGGCCACAAAATAAATGTTGTTCAGTGATATAGCTTCATTGTAAAATGGAATACCCCCCAAACATTTTTATACCAAAGAGGAACTGAAACTATTTAATCAACATAAAATTATTCTTACCCAAAAAAAAAAAACAGATAACAGATGTAGCTTTTTACAAAAGCGTAACAATTATAATGTGGGCATAGCGTGAACCCAACTTTTCTGAGAAATGACAGTGCACTCTCTTGGAGGAAGACATACCACCTGGGGGAAGTGATGCCTAATGTTGAGCAGGCACATGTGAAAATGTCATTTGTTTTTTATTTTTCTGGCTGGTCTTCATTAACATTTTTTACACATACTGACATTTTTGGATTATTGTGTGAAGTTGGAAATTGGCACATAATGAATAACAGTCTTTCAAAACAACATAAAAATAACATAAGTTTCACATTTCTGTAATTTAAGCCCCAAAAGAGAAACACTGTATTTATTCATGTTATTATAGGAAAATATCCAAATAGCGAACAAAAAAAATTGATACATAGAGAATATTGAGAATATTTATTTGTTTTCTATGATTAACCCTTTGCCTCTAGAGGCAAATTTCGTTTTTTTTTGTGTTTTTTTGTTTTCTTTACCCTTTACTTCCAAGAGCCATAACTGCTTTATTTTGTTCACAGTCATAGCTGTATGTTAGCTTGTTTTTAACAGCACAAGTTGTAGTTTTGAATGACACATTCATTTTACCATATAGTGTACTGAAGAACAGGAAACAAATATTCCAAGTGTGATGAAATGGCAAAAAAATGCAATTCTGGCCTCGGGGGTTTGATCGCTACTAAAAATTTAACTGGAAACATGATTCCCCAGATTAATATGACTACGGTAATACCAAACTTACATAGATTTTTTTTTTTAATAAAAATTATCATTTTAATTTTTATTTAATAATAATGTAGAACAAGAGATTTTAATAATCTTTCAAATATGCTTTGTAAATTAAATATGAAAGAACCTTTCAAAAACCTTTTAGAAGATGTCCCTCCATGCTGTTTCTGAAGCAAATTGGTACTCAATTCCTCACTCATTGAATGCGGCTTTCTACGACTGGGGGCAGAGCTCCTAGCTGAATCCCATGCACTGTATGTCAGTGCACATCTGCAGGTTACCTCAGTCTTGGGCACAGCGCTCGAGCTATGTCAGCTCTTGGTTGTCAGCACTTTGCTGCTTTGCCTGTCAGCTGGTTCCTGTGTGATGGCCGCAGTTTTCCTTAGTGTACAGCACATACACACAGTACAGTAAGCTGACGGTAGAAGGAGCTCAGTAACACCGGCACTTCCCCTCAGTGTTTATCACAGTGTTCCTCCTGCTGTCAGCTGGTTCTGTTTGCTCAGTAACACCGGCACTTCCCCTCAGTGTTTATCACAGTGTTCCTCCTGCTGTCAGCTGGTTCTGTTTTCTCAGTAACACCGGCACTTCCCCTCAGTGTTTATCACAGTGTTCCTCCTGCTGTCAGCTGGTTCTGTTTGCTCAGTAACACCGGCACTTCCCCTCAGTGTTTATCACAGTGTTCCTCCTGCTGTCAGCTGGTTTTGTTTGCTCAGTAACACCGGCACTTCCCCTCAGTGTTTATCACAGTGTTCCTCCTGCTGTCAGCTGGTTCTGTTTGCTCAGTAACACCGGCACTTCCCCTCAGTGTTTATCACAGTGTTCCTCCTGCTGTCAGCTGGTTCTGTTTGCTCAGTAACACCGGCACTTCCCCTCAGTGTTTATCACAGTGTTCCTCCTGCTGTCAGCTGGTTCTGTTTGCTCAGTAACACCGGCACTTCCCCTCAGTGTTTATCACAGTGTTCCTTCTGCTGTCAGCTGGTTCTGTTAGCTCAGCGACATCGGCACTTCACAGTGTTACTGATCATCCTGAGCACATTTTCTGGAATTTTCATCACTCACAGGCAGCACAGGAGCAAGCAGCTGACAAAATAACTCTGAGAAGTGCCGATGTCACTGATACTTGTGATATTTTACTGGCAATCTCCTGAGAAACCTCTCCTTTATAGTCTGTTGTATGAGTGATTGACTCAGCAGCTTTCAGAGGTAGACACAGGAACACTTCTCACCTGCTGATTTTTTATGGGATAGCATAAACCATGGCAGGGTTTAACAAAATAAACATGGCCTTTCTGGTATAATGGCAAAACAAAAGATAAATCACAGCAAAGTTCTTATCTCTGAGGGATTTGCCCGCTCAGACCACCATATATCTTCAGCTCTTCCTGGAGCCACCATATGAAGACCTTCCTCTCCAAACACACAACACAGAGAAAAAAACAGTGGCTGCACATTTAACTTCCCGGCCACACACTTGAGGCGGAGATATGGTGAGTAGGCGTCCCACCTATCTCTCACCTGCTTACTAAAAACTCAACCCTTGTAATGGCTGGTTAACCCCTTCAGCACATAGCACGCTGGGGAGAAATGTATGGATTTCACATCACGGAAGAAAACATTCTTCGTGACACATATCTCCCTTCACATACAGCGCCAGTAACCCTGTGGTCTTCAGGTTAAGAGTTCATGAAGTTCCTAGTTCAGGATTGAAAAATATGTCAGTTCAGACACATCTTGTTTTGTTTCTCACACCACTGTTTTTACTCTAAATAGAGGATGCACTATGTAATGGTTGATTAAACCTTTTATAGGCTGTGAAAAAAATATCTTTAAGATACACATTAACAACATAAAACAAAGGAAAACAACCTTGTATATTATATCTGCAATGGTAAAGTCATGTACTTGTACGCATATTGTTTATACAATCATGGTCGAAAGTGTTCGCACCCTTGAAATTGTCCACATCCAGGAAAATTAGCAACAGTGCCATGGGTTGCAAACTTTTTCATTATGTTTCGCACTGTGGACAAAGGAATATCAAAATCTCTGGAGATGGACTTGTAACCTTGAGATTGTTGATATTTTTGAACTATTTCAACTCTCAAGTCCTTAGATGGTTCTTTTCTCATCTTTAAGTTCTCCATGCTTAGTGTGGCACACACAGATGCACAATGCAAAGATTGAGTCAATAATTCCCCTTTTTATATGGTTTCAGGTGTGATTTTCATATTTTCCATACCTGTTACTTGTCACAGGTGAGTTTGAATGAGCATCACATGCTTGAAACATAGTTGTTTACCCACAACTTTGGAAAGGTGTCAACAATTTTGTCTGGCCCATGACTCGCACCACACTATGGTGGTGGATACCAGGGCTATGAGGTACTCGGAGCCGAGCCCGTTGATTTCTATGGGAGATGTCACTGGCAGCGGGACTCGGTCCGTGGCCCTGGCGGTCATGCAATGGGGGATATTTACAGGGGATTATTAGGATAGGTAGTTTGTGACGCCACCTGTGGTATCTGATCAATTGAACCAGCGCTGCTATAAGGATCTTCACAGGGGATGTTATGGGGCAGCTGGGTGGTAAGTCTCCCACAGGTGAGACTGGTCCCTGGAAGTCTATGGTGATGATGCAGGGTGTAGTTAAGAATTCAGTCACACACAATGCAGCTTCTTTTCATACCTTTACTGGTAGATGGTTCAAGCAGGTCCCGGGGAGCTGGTCGGGGTGGAGAATGCACATTTGGGTAACCGCTGAGCAGGTTAGAGGCCTCCTTTACTTCATATATATCTCTGAGTCCAAACTTGCATGAAGCGAAGTTAACTCTGCAAACTACAGCTTTCTCAATAGCTGCCAAGCCCGGCTGACATTGTGGTGGAGCCTTCTATGTCTCTGATTATCAGATGTTGAGAGAACTAAGTCCTTACTTTTGCAGGGCCCTGCTCAAAGTCCCTGTTCTCCCTGACTCCGGTTACGTATCAGCGCTTAGGGCTGCTCTCTGCGACCTGTAGTCCAGATAGCCTCCGGATTTCTTATCACTAGGCATGAAGCTCTAGCGATGCTTCGGACTCCGGTGTCCGGTGAATTAGTGCAGGTAGTCCAATACCTGATGCACTTCTCTCTGTCTTCTCCACTGTGCCCTTCGTCCTGCTTCCCGCTCTTAACATAAGCACTTGTAGCTCTTGATGGTAATGTCAGCTTTCTCCTAGAGCTCACTCAATAGCTCCCAGTATCCTCCAAGTCCAGACTGGACTGACACTGAACTGCACTGTCCTCAGACAGGACACAGACTGAGAGATGACTCACTCCTGAGCCACCCGGAGCTTGACTGAACTCTTCTCCCTCCAAGGTTGACTGACTGTGCCCACTCACTCCTCCTGCACAGACTGTCTAGAAAGACTGAACTCTGACTGCTACGTGTCACTCCCTTTTATACCCCTGATGGGTGTGTCTAAAAGTGTGAGTGAAGTGAATGGATATCAAGCGTTGCGGTTACCTTTCTGTGCATTTTCCTGGATATGTGTGCCTTACATAGCTGGGCCACACACCCATTTTTTGGATTTTGTGCGAAATGATGTTTCAATACACACAAAGGATATAAACATGTGTATAAAAAAACAAGTGTAATTGCAATAACTTTCTGGGAGAAATACTTTCATTTTCTGGAACAATTTCAAGGGTGCCAACACTTTCGGCCGTACGTGGCAAACAGAAAAAACACATACCCTGATATATTGAAATAGAATGTTGTATTTTCTGCTTTACCACTTTGAAATGTTTTTTGAATTTTTGGAGGATTTTTAAGTCCTCTTTTTGTGCTATTGCTGTTTAGTGTAGTTACTTGTAAGCGTGAGGATCCGTGAAGTGGATTACAAGCTTACGTACTTTGGCCAAAATACCAACTAATACCTCACATTTTTTATGTGTTTTTTTGCACTTTATTTTACAGGGTGCAGGTGGGCCCATTTGGTCTTGTAAACTGTGGTGTCTGTTCACATAGGATGCATCTTAATAGCGCTGGGCAGCCCGCCTGATCTAATAGAAGGGTGTAAATACTAGGTTGTTTAACTGGATGCTGTGCATTGCCATAATGTGAACGGTGCTGCATACAAGTCTTCATTGTGCATCAATATTCCAAGCAGCCGCCCCCTCCATGGATTGGTAGGTTGTGAGCGGTTGTCTCATCGGTATTCTTGCACCTGTTTTGCCGTCATCTTAAAGACGTGAGTCCACTGCATCCTGATAGTGCATTTGTTTGAAGGCCTGGGCAGGTGAGCATCTCTGCCTTTTTGTTGTATTTTTTGAACAATTTCAAGGGTGCCAACACTTTCGCCGTACGTGGCAAACAGAAAAAACACATAACCTGATATATTGAAATAGAATGTTGTATTTTCTGCTTTACCACTTTGAAATGTTTCCAACTGGATATAAAACATGTTGCAACTATTAGTTTTAGTATCTTGGGTTATGAAAAGAAAAAACAAAAGAATTGATAAACAACAGGTTCTTTTTCTATTGGGCAGCATGGAATTTACAGTGGGTACGGAAATTATTCAGACCTCTTTAAATTTTTCACTCTTTGTTTCATTACAGCCATTTGGTAAATTCAAAAAAGTTCATTTTTTTTTCTCTGCACCCGATCTTGACTGAAAAAAAACAGAAATGTAGAAATTTTTGCAAATTTATTAATAAAGAAAAACTGAAGTATCACATGGTCATAAGTATTCAGACCCTTTGCTCAGTATTGAGTAGAAGCACCTTTTGAGCTAGTACAGCCATGAGTCTTCTTGGGAATAATGCAACAAGTTTTTTCACACCTGGATTTGGGGATCCTCTGCCATTCTTCCTTTCAGATCCTCTCCAGTTCTGTCAGGTTGGATGTTGAATGTTGGTGGACAGCCATTTTCAGGTCTCTCCAGAGATGCTCAATCAGGTTTACGTCAGGGCTCTGGTTGGGCCAGTCAAGAATGGTCACAGAGTTGTTCTGAAGCAACTCCTTTATTATTTTAGCTGTGTGTTTAGGGTTATTGTCTTGTTGGAAGGTGAACCTTCGGCCAAGTCTGAGGTCCAGAGCACTCAGGAAGAAGTTTTCATCCAGGATATCTCTGTACTTGGCCGCATTCATGTTTCCTTCAATTGCAACCAGTCGTCCTGTCCCTGCAGCTGAAAAACACCCCTATAGCATGATGTTGCCACCACCATGTTTCACTGTTGGGATTGTATTGGGCAGGTGATGAGCAGTGCCTGGTTTTCTCCACACATACCACTTAGAATTATCACCAAAAAGTTCTATCTTCGTCTCATCAGACCAGAGAATCTGATGTCTCATAGTCTGGGAGTCCTTGTGTTTTTTTTAGCAAACTCTATGCAGGCTTTCTTATGTCTGGCACTGAGGAGAGGCTTCTGTTGGACCACTCTGCCATAAAGGAGGTCTGCAGTGATAGTTGACTTTGTGGAACTTTCTCCCATCTCCCTACTGCATCTGTGGAGCTCAGCCACAGTGATCTTGGGATTCTTCTTTACCTCTCTCACGACGGCTCTTCTCCCAGTGATTGCACAGATTGGATGTACGGCCAGGTCTAGGAAGACTTCTGGTGGTCCCAAACTTCTTCTAGTTAAGGATTATGGAGGCCATTGTGCTCTTTACGAACCTTAAGTACAGCAGAAATTCTTTTGTAACCTTGACCAGATGTGTGCCTTGCCACAATTCTGTCTCTGAGCTCCTCGGCCAGTTCCTTTGACCTCATGATTCTCATTTGGTCTGACATGCACTGTGAGCTGTGAGGTCTTATATAGACAGGTGTGTGCCTTTACAAATCAAGTCCTATCAGTTTAATTAAACACAGCTGGACTCCAATGAAGAAGTAGAACAATCTCAAGGAGGATCACAAGGAAATGGACAGCATGTGACTTAAATATGAGTGTCTGAGCAAAGGGTCTGAATACTAATGACCATGTGATATTTCAACTTTTCTTTTTTAATTTGCAAAAATTTCTACATTTCTGTTTTTTTTTCAGTCAAGATGGGGTGCAGAGTGTACATTAATGAGAAAAAAAATGAACTTTTTTGAATTTACCAAATGGCTGCAATGAAACAAAGAGTGAAAATTTTAAAGGGGTCTGAATACTTTCCATACCCACTGTATCTGTACATCAGGTAGTACTTGACATGTGTGTTATCAGTCTGCACCAGAGATAAAACATTTGGCTTCATGTAGACACTGGTATGAAAGGGATCTTCTGGCAGCGACTCAGGGTAATGCTCTCTGAATGCATATTGAAATGACATAATTTCTAGGACACAGGACTTGTATGCAGCTATTTTAAGAGATGTCCCAATATTTGGAATGGCGATTAACAAAATATGTTACGTCTCACCTACATTAACAGTTCAAGTGGTTTAAAACATAAGTGACATTTCCAAAACTTAGTGTCATTGCTCGTGTCTGGGACTCAAACCAGTGATCTCTGGCTGTGTGGTTGACTCCCCTTCCTGCTGGAACGCAGCCTGTGTTGTCTATACAACTGCTGTATTGCTCTTGTCTTTCTTTTGCTTTTCTGTGTTTCTTCTATGCAGGTATTTTCACTTCCTAGTTTTGGTTTGTCCTATCACATCTTGGAGGGGTGATTTATACTCAGTCTTTGCTGGTTATATTCCAAGATAGATGGATGTTTAGAGTCCCAGATCCCCAGTGAAGGATTATGTTGCTGAGATTTTCTCTATTTCTTCTCCTGCTCTTTGTTTTTCCTATTGCCCTTCTCTGCTCTTTTCCCATTTTGTTACATCCAGCGTCTGAGGGTTTTCACATATACAAAAGGTCTTTTTGGGCTCCTTTCGTCTTTCATATATGATTGTGTGAACACATCTTTAGCCCTATGTCTTACCCTCTGTTTATGGTTTATACCCAGTGTATAGTTGAGTGTTGTGAACGTATTGGAGACGATTTCGGAGCTGAAGCTCCCTCTGCTGGTCGCTGAGGGTATTGAACCTATGTGGAACACCAAGAGTCCTACACCTGCAGCTGACGAGTGGTTGTCAGGTGATACTGACAGGCCTGATATAAGTGAGCTGACCTCCCATGATCCTCGCCGGTGATCAATTGTTCTTCCTGGTCTAGGTTGGAATTCAGCTTGCTTTTCTGCTGTCTCCTGCTTGCATTCAGATAAGTCTCTTTCTGTTTTTTTTACTGTGGTTTGAATTCCATGCTTTTTGCTGCTTTGCTTTTTGTCTTCAGCCGGGTCCCCTTTGGGGGAGCTTTGGCTGGTTTCCGTTCGTTTTTTATATTTGTTCATTTGCTCAGTTCTTGTGATATTTTACTGCTGGGTAGCTACATGTCCACACCAGAGATCTGATATAGGTGGTCGAAACGTGTGGTCTCAGTGTTTTTGGATTCAAAAGTGTAGGAGTTTTTCCTAGGGTTTTTCTGGGTTGCAGACAGTATTCTCTCCTGTGCTGTCCTATCTAGACAGTTTTGGGCCCCAGCGTTTGCTCAATCTATTTTCTGTCTGTGTTCATATTTTCATCTAGTCTAACCGCCATTAAATGTTTGGGGGCTTCCTACTCTTTTGGGGTCTACTCCGGGGCAGTTAGCTTTCCTCTTTCCATCTTCAGGGATAGCTATCTCTCCGGCTGTGACGAGGTGTCTAGGGCACCGTAGGAACGTCCCATGGCTGCTTCTAGTTGTGCGGTTAGTTTAGGGGTCTGCAACCTATTAGTTTCCAACCTCTCTGGTGTTAGGTTGCCTATGCGGTTTTTTGCTTCTGTCTCCTCAGCTACCAAAACATAACAGTTGAGGGTGAAGTTAAGGACAGTCAGAATCAGCCGACGTTGAGTGGGGTTGCCATTGTGTAATTTTAGGGTGCCAACCTCCGCAGTCAGGCAGGGACAAAACAGATCAGGTTAGGGATTGCTTAGTCTGTATACAAACCTGTGGTGTGCAGGTTTAACATCTCCTGTGGTTTGTTCATCCCGGAGTAAGTGTTAGTGCTCAGTGAAAACTGTTAGTTCTTCTAATTTGGAATGTATTTTGCATAAGATTACTGTATTTTTTATCATGAGCATAAATAGAGAAGAAAGTAGTCTCTATCGCGGCATCCCCATGGTAAAGTATGCATTTCTTTAGCCCAATTGTCTGTTTGATCATTGGTCCAGTTTCCTGTTATGTATATTGCACATGTAGAGAAAGAGACTGCGCCTGTGCTCTGTATGCCTCTATAGCAGGGGTGGGCAATTAATTTTCCCGAGGGCCACATGAGAGACCATGGCTGTTGTGTAGGGCTGAACTAATAGATTGAAATTAATTCTACTCAATATTAATTTATTAATATTAATTGTATCACTTAATATTGAGCATAAATAAGTATGGTGACACACCCCTATATATCTTTGAACCCCCCACAGCCCCTTATATACAGCATGAGACTTACACAGCCTGCTAAATATGTGACATGAGCCCCACACAGCCTCCCTATATATGATATGAGCCCCACACAGCCTCCCTATATATGGCATAAGCCCCACACAGCCTCCCTATATACGGCATGAGCCCCACACAGCCTCCCTATATACGGCATGAGCCCCACACAGCCTCCCCATGTACGGCTTGAGCCCCACACAGCCTCCCCATGTACAGCGTGAGCCCCACACAGCCTCCCCATGTACGGCGTGAGCCCCACACAGCCTCCCCATGTACTGCATGAGCCCCACACAGCCTCCCCATGTACAGCTGAGCCCCACACAGCCTTTCCATGTACAGCATGAGCCCCACACAGCCACCCCATGTACAGCATGAGCCCCACACTGCCTCCCCATGTACTGCATGAGCCCCACACTGCCTCCCCATGTACTGCATGAGGCCCACACAGCCTCCCCATAAACTGCATGAGCCCCACACAGCCTTCTTATATACAGCATGAGCCCCACAGTCTCTCCATATACTGAATGAGGCCCCACACAGCATCCCCATATACTGATTGAGCCCCACACAGCCTCCCCATATATTGCATGACAGTATACAGCCTTCCCATAGCCTCCCCATGTGCAACATGTCACCCCCATTGCCTCCCCATGTGCAGCATGATACCCCATAGCCTCACCATGTGCAGCATGTCACCCCCATAGCCTCCCCATGGGCAGCATGATACCCCATAGCCTCACCATGTGCAGCATGTCACACCCATAGCCTCCCATGTGCAGCATGATACCCCATAGCCTCACCATGTGCAGCATGACACCCCCATAGCCTCCCCATGTGCAGCATGATACCCCATAGCCTCACTATGTGCAGCATGACACCCCCATAGCCTCCCCGTGTTCAGCATGACACCCCCATAGCCTCCCCATGTGCAGCATGTCACCCCTATAGCCTCTCCATGTGCAGCATGTCACCCCATAGACTCCCCATGTTCACTTCCACAGAATCCCCATTTTCATCCCCATAGAATCCCCATGTTCACTTCCATAGAATCCCCATGTTCACCCCCCATAGAATCCCCATGTTCACCTCCATAGAATCCCCATGTTCACCCCCCATAGAATCCCCATGTTCACCTCCATAGAATCCCCATGTTCACCCCCATAGAATCCCCATGTTCACTTCCATAGAATCCCCATGTTCACCTAATCCATGTTCACTTCCATAGAATCCCCATGTTCACTTCCATGAAAAAAAAAAAATAACATCACATACTCACCTTGGTTCCGTTCCCAGGTGCCCTGCTTCAGCTTCTGCTGCGGTCTCTGATGCGCTGACTCTCCAGCGGTACACAGCTGACGCGATGACATGATGTCATCGCGTCAGCTGTTTCACACGCTGATTGGTGAAGGAAGTGACCGGAGGCCCCTCCTCCACCAATGCTGACTGCGGGAGACAGCGAGCGAGCAAGAGGGCGGGAACAGTGTGGCCCGCGGACCTCAGGTTTTCAGCCCCACGGCTGTCTCGGTCCGCGCGTCGGACTGAGACAGCCAGAGGGCCGGATGTGGCCCACGGGCCGCACTTTGCCCAGGTCTGCTCTATAGTAAGTAAATTGAACAAAAAATTGCAGCTAAAATTTTGTCATTATAAGAAAAAAAATACAAAGATTGGCAAAATTTCTTGTTTTCTCACAAAAAAGGGAAAATAAGAAAAAATATGTATTACAACTACAACCTCTTTAAGATAATCAATGTATGGTCCATTTTTACAGTGCCTTACTGCAAGTAAAAATATGGTTACATCCTGTAAATGGGGCAGACACAGAGCCTAGCAGCTAGGTGGCTGGACAGAGCCGCCCCCCCATCCTTTTCTACGTTATTTCAAAGTACTGATTTAGGTGGCCTAACAGAGAACCACAGGCTTTCCATAGCTATATGCCTATATAGTAAAAGGGAATCTGTCAGCTGGTTTTTGCTACCCCATCTAAGAACAGCGTAATGTGGGGGCAGAGACCCTGATTCCAGCAATAAATGACTTACTGAGCAGCTCGCTGTCATTTTGCTAAAATAATTGTTGTCTCTGCTGCAGATCTATCAGTTATCTAAGCGATGAGCTCTGTATAACCCAGTCCACACCACTGATTGCCAGATTTCTGCCTATGCACAGGGTACACAGAAAGGTGCCAATCAGTGGTGGAGTTATACACAGCTCATTGATATGAAGGACTATATGGCAGCAGGTTTACTAGTCCCCTAATGATAATATCCTGCTGATAAATCAGTAATTTTATCAAAACTACATTACACAGCCCAATAAGTGACACATCAATGGAATCAGGGTCTTTGACTCTAAATTATGCTGCTCTAAGACTAGGTGTCAAAAGCCTGGTGATAGATTCCCTTTAGTGATGAGCGAGCATGCTCGGGTGTTCTCCGAGTTTTTGAGCGTGCTCGGAGATTTAGTTTGTGTCACCGTAGCTGCATGATTTGTGACTGCTAGACAGTCTGAATACATGTGGGGATTCACTAACAAACAGGCAATCCTCACATGTATTCAGGCTGTCTAGTAGCCGCAAATCATGCAGCTGCAGCGACAGAAACAAAATCTCCGAGCACTTTCAAATACTTGGAGATCACCCGAGCAACGAGTATACTCGCTCATCACTAATTCCCTTTAATTAGTTTGATCTTTTGAATAAAGCAGATCTGCCCAAAAGATTTCAGAATATAAACTGAATACATCATTAAATAAGTCACTTAAGGTACTGCCACACTAAGCTATCCCGCTAGCGATCTCGTTAGCGTTGCATACTAATGAGATCGCTAGCGGGATTGTTTCTATATCGCTAAATGCGGCCACATTTAGCGATATAGGTAACGACGCTATCGCCGTTAGCGATCTTCTTAACGACTTTAGCGGTACAAAAGTACCGCTAAATCGCTAAGAAAAGGTGCCACACAGCGATAAGATACTTACCCAGCGGGAGCGCCAGCGATGAAATAGGGTCCGGAACGATTCCAGCGACGAGCGAGATCACAGCAGGAAGCTCGTCGCTGGAAGCTGCCGCACTGAACAATATCGCTAACAGGATCGCTAAATAGTGACGTTTTTTAGCGATCCCGTTAGCGATATTGTTTAGTGTGGCATACCCTTTAGACATGACTTATAAAATGCGTTTTTTAATATAAAGCGAAAAAATGTAAAAAAAAAAAGAAAAAGAATTTAGTCATTCTAAAACTTATGTTTCATGGTACACCAGGTCCACAGGTCCACTCACCAGCTCTAAGAGATCTATGTAATGTGTGCACTTTTTACTGTGAAATCTGGTGATAGATCAGTTGTAAATTTGGTGTACTTCTCGCCAACTGCAATCTCTGCAGTATAGGATTTGTATAAAAATGTCTCTACATCTAGTAATAAATACTGTGTGTTGTTTCTCATTGAAGAAGTCTGTGCGTCATACTATAAATGACAGGCTCACCTTTGTTGCATTAAACATGTCTATTTCTCAATTGCACAAATGGCTTTTCATTTGTATTGTCCCGTTATCTCTCTTACCCATTTACAAGTATCATTATGATGAAAATCAAATTAAAATGCCCCAATTCTCGAATATCTGGGTTAATTTATTCTCCTGAAAGGGGCAATTGTTCCTAATATTGAAGACGTGATTTGTTTGCACATTCCATTTGGACTGATGTATGTCTGTGCTCTGGTCTCCTGCCAAGGATAGCAAAATAATGAAATGGATGCCCAATATATACCAAACCTATACACTTTTGTCCCCTTGTTCCACGAGGAAGCGAATGTCACGCTCAAGTGGAGGACTGTCAGGTGTGATCTGTTCTGGTGATGTGATCCAGGGCAAGCATGGACATCTAGTAGGACGTGTTACAGAGAGGGCCGCAGCTGTTATATTCAGATACAGATTCCCTAATGATGTAGTGTGAAATTCTGCAGAAACCAATTCTAATTTTCATTTTAACCATGATGGTAATTTTTGCAGTTATATTCATGACACAAAATTACACGGTGATATCCTCCAAGCGGAAAAAACAGCTGTTGTATTAACAAGTCACCCTTATAGTACATCTACCTACCACATATACACACACAGAATCACTTATGGGACAATAATCATCCAGTGAATGCTTGTTCCTAACTATTGGTCTATCTGAACCCATCGGCAAGCACCAGATAAACCAGGAAAACGATCGTTCATTGGTGCAATGATTTTTACTGCAGGTGAAAAAATTATTGTTATTTGCAGCACAGCATCCTGTGTAAACAGGAGATGGGCTGCCAATATCAAGACACTGTATCAGGGATAGATCAATCGTATTAGCAATTGTTTTTTCACCATCAATATTCAGTCCAGTCTGTGTAAACTGATAGATCAGTGGTTATTTTGTGGCCTGATCTGGTTCCTCCAAATGGGTCATTACAATTGATTTAAATTGCCAACTTCCTGACAGCTATGACATGGATCAAAGGTGGGCAAATGATTTTCCCAATGGGCTACGTGAGTGATCGCGACTGTTGTGGAAAGTGAACCAATTGGTTGAAATTAATTCTGCTCAATATTAATATTAACATATTAGATATAGTTATTATTTTATATTAATATTAATTCTATCACTCAATATCGAGCAGAATCAAGTATGCTGGCACCGCACTATATCATATCAGCCGGCACAAAGCCCTCTGTTTACTGTAGGAGCCAAAACACAGTCCTCCTATGTACCATATAAGCCAGCACACAACAACCTATATATAGTATGTATCCACATACAGCTCCCCCATATACTGTATGAGACCACACAGCCCCCATATACAGTATGAGCCAACAAACAGTTCCCTTACATACATTATGAGTAGTGATGAGCGAGAATACTCGTTGCTCGGGTGATCTCCAAGTATTTTGGTGTGCTCGGGGATTTAGTGTTTGTGAACGAAGCTGCATGATTTGCATCTGCTAGACAGTCTGAATACATGTGTGGATGCCCTAACAAACAGGCATCCCTCACATGTATTCAGGCAGTCTAGTAGCCGCAAATCATGCAGCTGCGTCGACAAACACTAAATCTCCGAGCACACCAAAATACTCTGAGATCACCCAAGCATGCTCGGGGAAAACCCGAGCAACGAGTATACTTGCTCATCACTAATTATGAGCCCACACACAGCCCCACTATATACAATATAATAGCACACACAGCCCTTCCATATACAGTATGAGCCCTCAAAGCCTCCCTATACATAGTATGAGCCCCTACATAGCCCCTTATAGACAGTATGAGCCCCACTTAGCCCCCTAAACACAGTATGAGCAACCACAAAGCCCCCATATATACAGACATACATCCCATACACATACGATATATTAAAAAATAAACAACAAAACACATACTCACCTCGCTTCCTTTCCCCTGGCGCTCTACTTGTAGTGTGAATATAAAGATGGCTATTTTGAGTCCATATTGAAATGTACAGAATGCATACAGACCATTACAGAGCACCATTTCTGGTCATACAGTTCCGACAGACAATGCTCATAGTGACACAATCTTGAGAACTGTTTATTACCTGAAACCCTTTCACCTCATAAACAGTTCTAAGTTTCTATATGTTTGTTGTTTGTTATTGTAAAACATTAAGGTTTACTTAACCTCTGTATCTGGTGGTTTTATCTAAGTCCATGTGGGCTTTTCTCCTTGTTTGATGTTTGCTTGGTGTCTCGGTTCATCCTACCTTGAAAGCAGGCCACTTGAAGGGCAGGGTGAAACCACAGTTACACAGTGTAAAACACTATATAAGGCCAGAGAAATCATGGCTAAGACAGAAGCAAAAACTTAGGTACCTGTACTTGTACAGTGTTAATACCTGCATAATTGTGGATGCCGATGCAGTGTTGTGAATTTCCAGGGGTTCTCTGTCTTGGTGTTGCTTCTCATTCCAGAAGGATGATGTTTTAAAAGCCTCTTAGTGATGGATGATGTGAGTATATGTACTTAATCATTAAATGTATTTAATGTTTATATGTACTTAACCTTTGTATGTTAAAATATAGAAAAATGTACGCACTCATACTATTCAGTCATACTATTCCTTTAATTTTGTACTTTAAAATAAAATTGCATTATATCGCAAGTAGTAGTCTTCTTTAAAGCCATATCCGAACCTTAGTGTTAAAACTTGCCAATACATAATTGGCGTAGTCGGCAGGATACGCAGAAGGCTTAGGCTGTGGTTCCACGGTCCGGAACCACAGCGCTTTGGACGGAGAGGAAATTCCGCACCGCCCAAAGCCCCGCCCCCTTTTTGACACGCGCTCTTTCCGGATGTGTTTCGGACACCTCCGGAACACACCGGAAAGAACGCAGGGCTGCATAGCCCTGTGTTATTTCCGTTGCGGCGACGCAGCGTCGCAGCAAGACGCTAGGACATGCTGCGGTCTAAAAAGACGCGCTGCATGTCCGGAAACGCAGGTCTTCCGCCTGCGTATTTTTACGCATAGTGGAGACGGGATTTCTTGAAATCCCCTCCACTATGCTGTAACATCTGGACGCTGCGTGTTTGCCGCTGCGCCAACGCACAGTGTCAAACACGCAGCTAATCCGGACTGTTTCCTGATCGTGGAAACATACCCTCAGAAGTTTTTTTTATTAATATTAACAGGACTCTGTATGATAGTGTGATATTGCATAAAACATGCCTCTCTTTAAGAAAAAAGTGGCTGGGAAAAGGCTCCCTATCATATTTTGGCAACCAAATGGTCGCACAGTGCTGGTTTGGGTGAAGCATGGGACAAATGTTTGAAGGATGCTGAACCTGCTGATGTGGTTGCATGCTTACAGAAAGTGAAAGTGGAGAAAAGTAAAGCGTTGGTCGCTGTTGGTAGGCGCGGATGGATATTGTTGTATGCATATAGAAAACAGCATAAGGAAAGCATACTATGTTAACAAAAGTACAGGAATTGGAAAAACAGTTGTGTGAGGCCCAGAATGCATTGGTTATAGCAAAATGTCAGAATAAGTTATTAATGGACAGATGTGATGGATATCAGCATGTTGCAGAAAAGGCTGCCGTACAAGTAGCAGAGTATAAGTACAGAAGGAAGCGAGGGAAGGTGAATAAAAAGAAAGTAGCTTTGGTCATAGTCAAAGCAGGGAAAGAGTGGAACCCTGATCAGTGGGATGGTGATGTGTGGAATTCAACGGATTCCTAAAACATCACCGATCGCGAGTCTGAGGATGAACATTACCATAGCAAGAGGGAAATTAATCCTCCTCTTAACTCAGTGAAAGTTCATCCTATATCTTGGAGACGGATTGTAGAGAAAGCTACAGGTAAACGGAATGAGAATGTGGTAGAGAATTACAGTCAGAGGGAGCTTAATGACCTTCTTGATAATTTTTCTCAAAAGCCAAATGAATCCCTGATAGCTTGGGCAGTCAGATTATGAAAGATGGGGGCTCATGGAGTACAGGTGGACACTGTGGCTGGCCCAAAATGTGTCCAACTCAGTCATGAGCCTGTAGTGAAGGAGGCATTCTGTACCTTGATAATCCAGCGACCACATGTGGTGTGTAGTATGCTTGATGTTGTGGCTATGGCATTGCAGCATAAATACCCATCTGAGGCGGACTGGCCGCCCAATGAAAAACCATGGTTTACGTTAAAAGATTGTGCTTAGAGTTTGAAGGAGGAGGTAATGAAAAATGCTATTTCAGCAAACACCTATGATGATAATATGCAAGTTGTTGTAAGTGTATCTGTTAGAAATCGTATCACTGACGCTGCACTCAGCAGACGTGATGTAGTGACGTCATCATGTCTGCAGTCTGAGTTGCACACGCATCAGTAAATTTGAAAAGCATTTGTGCAAAGATTGTAATTTGTTCTAAAAAAGAAGGGATTTTTAATTCAGCTTCGTTGTCTAGGATCCATATCATTGATGGCTGAACAAGTCAAATGCTTACAAACTCGTTCCAATAGAGGTTGTAAGCACTTCTCTATAGGAGGCTAAAAGATCCAGATCCTGACCAGCTTCAGTGCTACTGTGCTCCTCCAATTCTCCCGAGCAAAGCTGATTTGTAACTCACCAAAAACTTTGTACAGCAGCATATGGAGCACACAGTACCAGCAGTACAATTATGCCATTTATCCAAATTGTCCATCAAGCAGTAGTGCAGGAAGCCAGTGCGCAGAGGAGCAAAGTTCTCTTATAGAAGACGAGAACAACCTTTTAACTCGATACTCATCTTATCCCCAAAGTGTTAGGTTTTACAAATGTAAACATGTTTTAATCTTTTTTTCAACCCCAAGAATTTTTTAAAATCTATTTGTTGACTACTTTGATTTAACGTACAGTGGATTCAAAAATCAAACACCCTGCTCTTAAAATTTCAGTTTTTTGTCATGTAATAAAATCATACCATGAAGAATAATTTCAGAACTTTTTCTATTCTTTCTAACTTTTCAATTAAATTGCATCACCTATGAAAATAATAGATGAGAAGGGGAAGGAAGAGAAGGAAAAAAAGTAACAAAAAAGAGAGAGAGAGAGAAAAAAAATAGAAAAAAGAAAAGAAGGTGAGAAATAAAAAAGTGAGAAAGATGGGAAGAAAAAGAAGAATTTGAAGACTTAGAGATGAGAATGTGGCTAGGTTGGAAATAAAGAAAGGTGAAACCTATTTCTTTATTCTTGTTATTTTTTCATTAAGTCAATCTCATTTCTGCCTGTCTGCACTATATATTTTTAGCCTTCTAGTTGTATATCACACAATCGTGTTTGTGCCAAATCCATTTTCTTTTAACAGGAAATAGTTTCATGCTGTGTGTGTACCTCTGAAATAATGTTTATGTCATGATTCAACAGAAATGCACAGAAGATCAAAACTGATGATTTGTAATACACAGAATTTTACTATTTGACTTGGAGGGAATGGTCATGGTTAAAACAAATTACTTTTGGGTCCTCTAAAAAAACTTAAAATGGGACCCCATTTACTCTCTGCAAAAACATTCAGGACTTAAAAAATAAAGTGTTTGTCCCTCAAAAGAGATGTGTAGCCCTTTTACCAGACACGTGATAACTGTCTAATCATTGCAGACCATACTGTTATGATCCTCACGATCTGTAGATCACTGATGGTTCCCTCCTCCCATAAACCATTAAATGGATCATAGAGGAGCATACGTGAGCTGACCATCTCTCAATTCAATCTCCTCTTCATTTCAGTCATGGAGTAATGAGGAATATGGGGCAGATGGACAACATTTACAAGAAGTTTGTATCTGCTTCCCCTGTTTGCGTGGATTTCCTCCAGGTTCGCCAGTTTCCTCCCACAGTCCGAAGATACACTCAGTGTCGGACTGGGGTGCCAAGGGCCCACCAGTAACATTGACATTGGGTGGGGCCCAAATTTTCACCTGCATACAAATATTACACTACCCTCGATCACAAATTTACCTATTTCTCTATATAATAATAAACTGGGTAGTCTGGTTAATAAATGAAGAGATGCTGCATTTTTTCTGTACAGAGTGAATCAAGTGAATTATGCTAAGTACTGCCCATATAGTGGAGTTGGGGCCCAGATCTGCGCAGGGGATTGCTCTGTTCCCCTATGGGCCAGTCCAAGCCTGGATACACTGATAGGGTATTTAGATTGTGAGCCCTAATGGGAATAGTGTTGATGTTGTCTGTAAACTATTTGGGAAATTAATGGCGCTTTTTCAATGAATAAAATAAATAAAATAGGTTTTTGCAATAACTGACAAGTTGCCAATAATTACATCCAGCTCATTTTTGGGGTTTTGTGTGAAATTATGTCCAAATTGCCTTCTTTGCTCTGTTTTTTTTGTGTTGTTACAATAACACACAAAGGAAATAAACATGTGTAACAAAACATTTGTAATTGCAATAACTTTCTGGAACAAATACTTCATTTTCTGGAACAATTTCAAGGGTGCCAACCCTTCCGGCCATGACTGTATTACAAGAAGGCATAGAAAACAAGCAGTAAAAACAGTGAAAACAAATATCTTGTGTGAGACAGTGAGAGTATGTGTGTTGAATGGGGTGTACATTTCACCTAGATACTTTGCTGACTGGTATAAGGGAAATGTATGGCTTTGTAAACCTAGTGGTAGAGAAAGGTCACTACACCTTACATTCAGTACACACTTGCAGCTCAGGCCTGAAACCACTCAGCTGTTAATTAGGAGACCAGAAGTAGGTGTCTGCGAACACAGACAGAGAGCTCGCTTAGTCTGGACAAGGAGTCCAGGCACAAGAAGGAGTCTCCAGGAGTATGAGCTGTCTCAGTCTGGGTGCTCGATGTACCCCGGACACAGGAGTAGTCTCTGTGAGAATCCATGCGGATAGCTGCTGAATAGGAGGGGAGCTCTCTCAAGTCTGGACGTTGGATATGCCTTCAGACACAAGGAGGAGACTCTGTGAAACTCCATGCTGGTAACTACTGAACATATGTGTTGTTTTGGGGACAGGCTGTTAGAGTCTGGACCCGGATAGAGAGGGAAATCTATCTAAGTGTAGTAAGTGGCTGGACAAGCCCAGGGCTTATGTTTATGATTTGGTTTTGCTTATGTTCTGTTTGCTGTGGACTTTAATAAAACTGTTTGCGGCCAGTTTTTACCAGAACTGCTGTCTGTGAATGAACTGTTTCCGTGCCACTCCGTCTACCCGGACGGCGATCCCAGAGCTATATCCCCTGAAAAGCTTACACTTGCTATAAAGTGTGGTTGGTGTTTGGTTGTGTAAGAACCATCTCATTTAACTTCGGCCTATGTGTTGACATTGGGAATGGAAGCATGTTTCCCAGAAAGATTGCATATTACAGTAGATAATAAACCTGCACATCTGTGGACCATTACATATATTGGGAAGGTCTGGTTAAATGGAGACATGCAATTCCAACAGATGTTACAGAATATTTCGGTCTGCAAGACATAGAACTTTTCTCATGTAACAGGTTACACAAACTAACGGCGGAGTAACCAGGGGAACCAAGTAAATATGGAAAGGATGCAGTCAATGAATATCTTTGGAATAAATTATATAAACAGGTAGTATAAATGTCCTACTGTTTATTTTTGTTTCTTGGCTTGGAGAACTTGGCAGGTTGGCAAATATAAGTAGTCTCAGCAGAAGATAAATAAAGTATGTAGTAATGTAAGTGCAAGGGAAAGACTGAGAAAGAGTCCAGCATAAATGAGCATAGGACACTGGGTACTTCATTAGGCTGGTGTTACACTTACTCTCTCGCATCAACACCCAACACTGCTGCCGGCACTCGGACCGGAGCATGTGACTACATGTATTTCTATGCATCCACACACTCCGTTCCGAGTGGCGACGGCAGTGCCGGGTGTTGATGCGGGAGACTCTCGAGAGTTTCTCGCATCACACACGCAAGTGTCACACCGGCCTTAAAGAGAGGTTCACAGTTCCTTATACCATTAACATTATTCAACCCTCATTTGCAAATTATGTTTACTAGCAAAACTTACAACATTTTTGCTCTTTGCATGAAACCAATCCTATAAGAACAAGGTAAATAGCTCATCACAACTCGTATAACAAGTGGTTTCTCCAAATTTTATTATTATTATTATTATACATTTATATAGCGCCATTTATTCCATGGCGCTTTACATATGAAAAGGGAAAAATATAGACAGATACAATAAACATGTGCTAGACAAGGGACACACAAGTACAGAAGGAGAGAGGACCCTGCCCGCGAGGGCTCACAGTCTACAGGGATGGGTGAGAATACACTAGGAGAGGGTAGAGCTGGTCGTGCGATGGTTCAGTAGACTGAGGATCATTGCAGGTTGTAGGCTTGTCGGAACAGGTGGGTCTTCAGGTTTTTCTTGAAGGTCTCCGTTGTTGGTGAAAGTCTGATGTTTTGCGGCAGGGAGTTCCAGAGTATGGGGGAAGCCCGGGAGAAGTCTTGTATGCGGTTGTGGGAAGAAGAGATGAGGGGGGAGTCGAGAAGGAGATCTTGAGAGGATCGAAGGTTGCGTGTAGGTAGGTAGCGGGAGACCATGTCACAGATGTATGGAGGAGAAAGGTTGTGGATGGCTTTGTATGCCATGGTTAAGGTTTTGAACTGGAGCCTCTGGGCAATAGGAAGCCAGTGAAGGGCCTGGCATAGTGGGGAGGCTGGGGAATAGCGGGAAGACAGGTGGATTAGTCGTGCAGCAGAGTGTAGGATGGACTGGAGTGGTGCCAGAGTGCTAGAGGGGAGGCCAGACAGTAGGAGGTTGCAGTAGTCGAGGCGGGAGATGATAAGGGCGTGCACTAGTGTTTTTGTGGTTTCATGGTTGAGGAATGAGCGTATCCGGGAAATATTTTTGAGTTTGAGGCGGCAGGAGGTGGCGAGGGCTTGGATATGTGGTTTGAAAGAGAGGGCAGAGTCGATGATCACCCCAAGGCACCGAGCATGTGGGACTGGGGAAAGCGAGCAGCCATTGACATTGATGGATAGGCCTGGTGGAGGGGTAGAATGAGGTGGGGGAAAGATGATGAATTCTGTTTTGTCCATGTTCAGTTTGAGAAAGCGAGCAGAAAAGAAGGCTGAGATAGCAGACAGACACTGTGGGATTTTGGTCAGTAGGGAGGTGAGGTCAGGTCCAGATAGGTAGATCTGCGTGTCATCGGCATAGAGGTGATACTGCAAGCCATGGGATTGTATGAGCTGTCCCAGGCCGAAGGTGTAGATGGAGAAGAGTAGGGGTCCTAGGACTGAGCCTTGGGGAACACCGACAGACAGGGGGCGAGGTGAGGAGGTGGTGTGGGGAGAGGGAGACACTAAAAGTTCGGTCTGTTAGGTATGATGAGATCCAGGATAGGGCCAAGTCTGTGATGCCAAGAGATGAGAGAATCTGTAGGAGGAGGGAATGGTCTACGGTGTCAAAGGCAGAAGATAGGTCCAGGAGAAGGAGGACAGAGTAGTGTCGCTTGCTCTTGGCGGTTAGTAGGTCGTTGGTGACTTTAGTTAGGGCAGTTTCAGTTGAGTGATGCGGTCGAAAGCCTGATTGTAACCGGTCAAAGAGGGAGCAGGAGGAAAGGTGGGAGGACAGTTCAAGATATACATGCTGTTCCAGTAGTTTTGAGGCGAAGGGGAGAAGAGATATCGGGCGATAGCTAGACGCTGAGGATGGGTCGAGGGAGGGCTTTTTGAGGATCGGGGTGATTGAGGCATGTTTGAAGGATGAAGGAAAGACACCATTTGTAAGTGAAAGGTTGAAGAGGTGTGTGAGAGTAGGGA
Source organism: Oophaga sylvatica (assembly GCA_033576555.1). Taxonomy (NCBI): domain Eukaryota; kingdom Metazoa; phylum Chordata; class Amphibia; order Anura; family Dendrobatidae; genus Oophaga; species Oophaga sylvatica. The sequence goes on from JARQOD010000001.1 coordinate 86,384,017, forward strand.
TGAAGACTGTGGCAAGGTTAGGGATGAGGTGGGACGGGAGTGGGTCAAGCGCGCAAGTGGTGAGGTGTGATCTTGACAGGAGAGTGGAGAGCTGATCTTCTGTCATGGTGGTGAAGCTGGTTTTGGAAGAACAGGGCTGAGTGGCTAAGAGGGGCATTGGGGGCTGCGGGCCAAAGCCTTCTCTGATAGTATCAATCTTTTGCTTAAAGAAGGAGGCAAAGTCTTCGGCAGAAATGAGAGGAGAGGGAGGAGGTGCTGTGGGATGGAGTAGAGAATTGAAAGTGTTGAAGAGCTGTTTAGGGTTGTGAGACAGGGAGGATATGAGAGATGCAAAGTAAGTTTGTTTTGCGGCAGAGAGCGTGGACTTGAAGCTGGCAAGGGACTGCTTGTATGCGTTGAAGTGCTCGATGGAGTGGGTTCTCTTCCATCTCCGCTCGGTAACCCTGGAAGCCCGTCTCAGTTCTTTGGTCAGGCTGGTCAGCCATGGCTGCCTGTTGATTGTACGAGTTTTGCTCTGCATGAGGGGGGCGGCCGAATCAAGTGTGGTTTTTATTGTGGTGTTATAAAATGTGGCAGCAGCATCTGTGTCATTAAGTGAGGCTATGTCTGTGAGAGGGAGGAGGGACTCAGAGAGCGATTGTAAATTGAGGTGTTTGAGATTTCTGCGAGGGTGGGTGAGTTTGTGGAGTGGGGGATGCGTACTAACAGAGGAGAGGGAAGAGAATGTCAGTAGGTTGTGGTCAGACAGGGGGAGTGGGGAGTTAGTGAGATTAGTGAGGGAACAGAGACGGGTGAAGATAAGGTCCAGCGTGTGACCGCCTTTGTGAGTGGCCACAGAGGACCATTGAGTGAGGCCAAGGGAAGCTGTGAGCGAAAGAAGTTTAGAGGTTGCCGGGGTGGAAGTGTCAATGGGGATGTTGAAGTCGCCCATAATGATGGTGGGGATGTCAGCAGAGAGGAAATGGAGTAGCCAGGTGGTGAAGTGGTCGAGAAAGGTGGAGATGGCTAGTTCCGGGGGGCGGTAGATGACAGCCAGCTGGAGGTTGGAGGGGGAATAGATGCGGACGGAGTGCACTTCGAACGAGGGAATAGCAGCGGAGGGTGGAATTTGAATAGGGGTAAAGGAGCAGGTATCAGACAGGAGTAAGCCAACTCAACACAAATTCAACACAATTGCCATTTCTATTGTTTACTACTTTCTCAGAACTATTCACCCCCTTCATAATGAGTGTTTAGTATGTAGAAGAGGCAATTTGCATAGTATGTAGAAGAGCACTTTTGCCTGTTATGACCTGCAAAAAACATAATGCATACCATGAAAACAGTTTCTGGCAGTTTTCCTGAGGAATCTTACTCAACCCTTAAGAGTAATGGCCACCAATGCACTAAATTCTTGAGTTTTCATTCGACAAAACTCACCAAAGTTTGTATGTGGGGTTCAAGTCAGATGACTGACAGCCACTACAGAATCTTCCAGGGCTTCTTCTGAACCTAAGTCTTGGTGGACTTTGAGTCATGCTTGTGATTATTGTCCCATGTGTAGATCCAGATCTGCTAAAGCTTCAGCTTCTTCACAGAAGATATGACATTTTTGCCTTGGATTTCCTTATATTTGATTTAAACTGTCTTTTCCTCCACAGACTGCATGTTTCCAATACAAGAGGAAGAAAAGCAGCCTGAAAGCTAATGCCATGCTTCACTAGGTGCATTTTTAGCATTTGCTTCGTGCATCATCCCTCAGATGTACCATAATAATACATACGCCTGAAAAATTCCAGTTTTGCTTCATCACTCCAAAGAGCAGAATTCCAGAACCTTTGTTCCTTATTTATACGGTTTCGAGCATATTGCAACCGACTTTTCTTGTGCTTTTACGACAGTGGAGGTAAATGTCTTGGCGTTTGGGCTTGGATACCTTCTGCGTTCGGTATGGACATTACTGAAATCTCTATACTTAACTGCCATCAAAGTTTGCTGCAGATCTTTTACAGTTTCTTACAGTTTCTTACTGTCGCCTGACCAAAATCTTTGAAATTTGAGGAAGGTGGTTGCAGTACACTTATAATAGTGAACTGGGGCGAGCGCCAACAAGGAATGGGTTCAGATTGCTCAGGAACACTGGCAGAAGCTGGTGTCTGCATAATCAGCACATGATGACAGGTAAAGTTGCTTTATGAAGTACTACCGTAAGCCGCTTTTGTGCAATCATATACTAAGCAGTCACCCCCCTCCATGAATTGGTAGGCTGTGAGTGGTTGCCTCATCAGTATTTGGCACCTGTGTTGCCGCCATCTTTACTACATGGGTTTGCTGCATCCTGAGAGTACATTCGTTCTGAGACCTGGGCAGGTAAATTCTGCTGCCCATTTTTGCTGTATACAGTGGGTACGAAAAGTATTCAGATCCCTTTTAAATTTTTCACTCTTTGTTTCAATGCAGCCATTTGGTAAATTCAAAAAAGTTCATTTTTTTCTCATTAACGTACCCTCTGCACACCATCTTGACTGAAAAAAACAGATGTAAAAATGTTTGCAAAATTTTGGGGTCTGAATACTTTCCGAACCCAATGTAACACCTATTCTGATCAAAAAAGCAACTATGTTCACATAGCGACTCCAAATATAATCTTTAAATACGAAGACATGGATGTCCTTCATCTCCAGCATTATCGTGTAGCCCTAGTCTTTTGGGTTGAACTATACAGTTGTATGTCTTTTTTTGTGGTTTTACGTTATATAACTGTAATATGATTACATTATTTAGATTATATGCAAATATTGGTTTTCATACTTTGGCACATTAAAAAAAAATTAAATAATTATGGCTAGTTGTACACCCAATGGCTCTTATTTTGTCTTTTTATCCATCAATAGGAACCCCTTACAATAAGCTTTGAGCCTCTGGTACCATGATGACAACATTTATCTTCAGATTAGTAACCAGAATGGACCCATAGCATTGGGTGCGGTATGTGAGTACATAAGCGTGTCTCATGGGCAAAGCTGATTGTGAATTTACATTATTGTAGTCAGTAATAGCTAAGGTCGGTTACAATGAGGTTCAGTACCCAGGCATGAGGTCTGAATTTTGAGATTCAAAGATCAAGTCTAAAAATTGGAAACAGTTCATAAATACAAGTGTTAAGGTGAAATTTCATTAAAGAGGATCTTTCACCAAATGTTTCATGTTGGTGGCTGCAGAGCGGAATAAAAATGTTTATTTTTTTTAATTTTGCCTCTCCGTTGCGGAGATATTAACAATCAAATTTTTTTCCGCCATGTCTACATTGCATGTCTATCTCAACATGAAACATTTAGAGAAAGGTCCCCTGCAACTACATAATGGGGTAGGTGGTGTGCTCAGCACATGTAATGACTGACCGAAAAAGGAAAAGATGTTCCAGCCTCAGGAAAATCTTCTTAAAGTCATCAAATTTATTAGGCAAGTATAAAAATATAACAAGCAAGTCACAATGCAGTAGGGGTATACAGTCATGGCCAAAAGTTTTGAGAATGACACAAATATTAATTTTTACAAAGTCTACTGCTTCACTTTTTCTAATGGCAATTTGCATATTCTCCAGAATGTTATAAAGAGTGATCAGCTTAACAGCAATTACTTGCAAAGTCAATATTTGGCTAGAAAATGAACTTTATCCCCCAAAACACATTTCAACATCATTGCAGCCCCTGCCTTAAAAGGACCAGCTAACCTCTTTTCAGTGATTGCTCCATTAACACATGTGTGGGTGTTGATGAGGACATGGCTGGAGATCAATCTGTCATGATTAAGTAAGAATGACACCACTGGACACTTTAAAAGGAGGCTGGTGCTTGGCATCATTGTTTCTCTTCTGTTAACCATGGTTATCTCTAAAGAAACACGTGCAGTCATCATTGCAATGCACAAAAATGGCCTAACAGGGAAGAGTATCGCAGCTAGAAAGATTGCACCTCAATCAACAATCTATCGCATCATCAAGAACTTCAAGGAGAGAGGTTCCATTGTTGCCAAAAAGGCTCCAGGGCGCCCAAGAAAGACCAGCAAGCGCCAGGACCGTCTCTTAAAAGTGTTTCAGCTGCGGGATTGGGCTACCAGCAGTGCAGAGCTTGCTCAGGAATGGCAGCAGGCAGGTGTGAGTGCATCTGCACGCACTGTGAGGCGGAGACTCTTGGAGCAAGGCCTGGTCTCAAGGAGGGCAGCAAAGAAGCCACTTCTCTCCAGAAAAAACATCATGGACAGACTGATATTCTGCAAAAGGTACAGGCAGTGGACTGCTGAGGACTGGGGTAATGTTATTTTCTCTGATGAATCCCCTTTTCGATTGTTTGGGACATCAGGAAAATGCCTCATTCGGAGAAGACAAGGTGAGCGCTACCACCAGTCTTGTCTCATGCCAACTGTTAAGCATCCTGAAACCATTCATGTGTGGGGTTGCTTCTCAGCCAAGGGAATCGGCTCTCTCACAGTCTTGCCTAAAAACACAGCCATGAATAAAGAATGGTACCAGAATGTCCTCCAAGAGCAACTTCTCCCAACCCTCCAAGAGCAGTTTGGCGATCAACAATGCCTTTTCCAGCATGATGGAGCACCTTGCCATAAAGCAAAGGTGATAACTAAATGGCTCAGGGAACAAAACATAGAGATTTTGGGTCCATGGCCTGGAAACTCCCCAGATCTTAATCCCATTGAGAACTTGTGGTCAATCATCAAGAGACGGGTGGACAAACAAAAACCTAAAAATTCAGACAAAATGAAAGCATTGATTGTGCAAGAATGGACTGCTATATAGTCAGGATTTGGTCCAGAAGTTGATTGAGAGCATGCCAGGGAGAATTGCAGAGGTCCTGAAGAAGAAGGGTCAACGCTGCAAATATTGACTTGCTGCATTAACTCATTCTAACTGTCAATATAAGCTTTTGTTACTCATATGTTTGCAATTATATTTCTGTCTGTGATAAAAACATCTGTCAAACACACATAAAAACCAGAGGGCAGCAGATAATGTGAAAATATAATATTTGTGTCATTCTCAAAACTTTTGGCCATGACTGTACTTACCTAATGAATTTGATGATTTTAAGAAGATGCTGGAACATCTTTTCCTTTATTGATTGATACTCCTGCGGCAATGGTGGTTCCAAGCCTCGGTCTTCCATGTGGGTGAGCTGACTCTTTTTTCCCCCTTTTTCATGATGTAATGACTGACAATCTAGCTGGCAGCAGACATCACTCAAGTCTATGGACAGCCCTGCACTTCTTGGTGGTCCTGTCAGAAAAGCTGCATGCATATTATAAATTTATGCACTAAGAACTGCTTCATCATTCTCTCTTCGCTGCTCTAATATAGCGTTAAGGGGAACGTGCTCTCCTTATAGAAACCAGTTAAGTATAAAAATTGACAAACTAGTTTACCCCTGGAGAAAAAAAAATATCTCAAAGTGCCATCTGGAGGTGGTAACAATCCTATAATTAAATGTTTAACCAGAGTCCCTCACCCCAATCAGTTCAATCACCTATAGCAGAGCCTAGAACGGGTCTCCACATGCTCATGGTTCCCATTTTACCCGTTATCGGTTTTATGCTGTTTTTGAAAAAAATGCCTTAGTTGAGTTGAGGTTTTACCTACAGATTTTGGTTCTCACTCCTTTAGGATCAGTGCGGCTACTTAGGCAGTCAGGGCAGGCATGTCTAACGGGAATGTTAAGTGTATCGGCGAGTAGAAGTCAGAGTGTTTTGCTCCCTATATTCTCCCTGAACCGTTGAACTAATTAAATCTTTTTTCAGGTGCTCAGCGTCCGTTGGTGTGGTTGCCGGGGCAGTCACAAATTTTTGGCGGTGCAGAGAGCCACATGCAGACCGGGCAGAAAAAAACTTGGACTTTTGAGATATCGAGGTGATGTGGAGAGGGATCTGTGGTCTTACAATGTCACAAGTGTTGCCGGAAGCGTAGGAGCTGAGCAGAACTGGTTGTTTGCCAGTTATTTGATAATTCATGCTGGAAGTAATGATTTGTGCTTCCTAAAAATGGCTGAGATAATGACCCTTATGTGTGCGGATCTGGATCATATTATAGGTTTTTTCTCTGAGTCAATTTTAGTTTGGTCTGAAATAATCCCGAGAGTGCCAGAGATGCTGTTGCAGTCGAGGAAGCCCGTAGAACGGTTAACTGATGCATCTCTCGTTTTGTGCAATCAAAATCTGGGGTTGTATTTAGCCATAGTCAGTTACAAGGAAATAACTGTCACCTGATGGGGCAGAATAGTGTCCACTTAAATGTCACAGGTTTAGGCATATTTATATCAGGTCTTCAGAATGGGGTCGAGCAGGCTATGTTATTGCTGAGTGGCGGTGGTGGCTCGGTGTAGGTTTACACAAGCCCTTTCGTGGAGGTAAAAGTTATCGATTTGGAGAGTATTGAGATGAATATGAACTTGCACTCCGAGAGCAGGTGGTGCATACCATTTCGGATCCCGAATGTCACACGTTTTATGGTTTTAAGAGAATGGTTACTTTTGAGAATAAAAGAAATAAAAGGTGAGGTCAACCCCATCCACTAAATAAGTTATGTGTCATATGCTTTTTTGGGCTTATTATGGGAGGGAGGCATTCTGTATCCATTGTTGGTCTCAGGAGTCTCATTTGGGCACAGTCATGCTGGAACAGATAAGGACCTTTTCCAAACTGTCGCCACAAAGTTGGAGGCAAACAAATTACCAAAATGTCTTGTTATGCTGAAGTACCGAGCTTTCCCTTCTCTGCAACTAGGAACTAAGGGAAAATCAACTTTATTGCATGAAATACATGAAATAACAATGAAAACCCTAATTCAATTTCCCTCCTCCACCAATTTTCACAGTTGGCACAATGTAGCCCAGAAGGTAGCGTAATATTCTCCGGGCATTCACCAAACCCAAATTCGTCCGTTAAACTCCTAGATAGAGAAACGTGATTGATCACTCCAAGGAAGGAATTTCACAAACGTACTTGTTACAATGGACGTATTCTATTAAAGTGCCAACCTCAAATCCAGTGACCTTTTTTGAACGATCTATTCTTTCAGATATGTTTGTACAGACAGACTGCATTGCTGGGGGCTGGATTTTACATATCTGTGGCAATAGAACTGAATTAAAAAAGGGAATCTAAAGAGATGTGTCCAACTTCTAATACTTTTGCCTGTTTAGTGTAAAGTTTTAAGTATCAAATTCAATGTATAAAATATATACCTGTATTGCACTATTGCATGATATAACTTAACACTTATTCTACAGAACAATGACTAATTTTGTGTGGAGGTGCATGAAGTCATCCTCCATCTGTAACTTAGGACAAACAGCCGAGGCACTCACCTGTCTAAACAAGAAAAATGTGCTACACACGCGATCATCTCCCAAGTGGCCATGAACAAACACATTTACTACAAATGACTACATACTGACAGTGCCAAATGTGATTTTAATGTATAGAATGTCGCCTCAGAGGAAGGTGCTAGAATGTTTATTATAAAAGAAATTGTGTTTGCACAATTACTTCTAACTATGTGAGTCCTTTGCTTCTGTTTTTCGTTGTATTACTAGTTATAATATTAGAAAAAGAGTAGACTTTGAAAAAAATTGTTTTCTAAATTATAGTGTTATTTAAAAAGTTTAAATTACATTGTTCAGTAGAGAGGAGCAAGTTCATTCTGGCGTCTGGCGGCCAGCGCCCTATGCAATGCGGGTTGTACACTGACAGCACACGGATGACAAGTAAGAATGATATGGTACCACTTTTTTGGATGAAAATCGTACACATTTTTTATACTGTCATTTGATCCTAGCCTCAGTTGTGTTCCCTGCTTGGCAAAGCTTTCATCAAGCAGACATGAGGGAGCAGCGAATATAGTATACATGACATGATGTACCGGATGTATTATCTGCCAATGCACAAATCTGACATACTTCAGTAAACAGAGACGCACTGTCACAACCCACAAGGGTCGGCCCAGTGGATGATACAACAAACACCAACAACGAGGATGGAAAATGTGGAAGGAAGGCCCTAACAATAGGGAACGAGGGATGGGGGACCTCCAAACACAGCCTGTTCCTATCCCTAAGCTTCCCTAATGCCCTATGCAGGTCCTTCCCCCTGCAGCCGTCACGTGCTTCGTCCCTAGATGTCATCTCACTATCACTATACCTTGGCTATTGCACTGGCCAGCAAGGATGCTTGCCTCACCACTGCAGATTGTATAAACATAGGGGGTAGTGACAAGCATGAGAAAGACAAAGACAGGGAATAAACAAACTTAGCTTTCAAGCTCCACATAGCAGAGAATTTGGAACCAGGACCTCAAGCAGCTGATACACACTGACACCAGAGAGCTCCACACTCATCGGCTGGTCTCCAGAGAAAAACGCTATCGCCAACAGTCAACTGATGCGTCAGGTGAATATTTAAAGGAAGGTGGGAGTGGTCACCACCCACATCAGTTGACCAGCAAAGCAGTGGCTACCAGCAAGGAAAAGTGACATTAACCCTTGCTGGCCTGAAAGGAAAAAAGCTACATTTAAATTGTAGCGGACCCAGAGCTGCCACGAATCCAAAAATGAATTGTGACAGTATGCCCCTTTCAACGAGGGGCCTCTGGACCCTCAACACTGGACCTCACCGGAAATGACATGTCAACCCACTAGGATTCACCTCCACAGTCAACTGATCCTCAAGGTTACAGCAAACACAGCACAATGGAGATGGCAATAACGTAGCTCTGGAGGCGCAACAAATCTCCAGAGTGCTGACCTGTTGAATACGTTATGTACCTGCATTACTCTGGGTAATTCCAGCTGGAAAGTCCGCGGGCTGAGAATGGCTGATACCCGATATTGCCTGATCACCCTAGAACTCCAGATCCCACATGCGTACTTCCACCTGAAAGTTTATTTACATGCATGCATTTGACAATAGATGAAGAACTCTTTGAGGTACAGACAACAGAGGTGTCCCCCTGTGTCACCAAACTCATACTCTTGCTACATACAGAGGGAAACACCACCCTCCCCTGACACCTCCTCCTGAGAGGAAACCGAGACTCAGGGTTTACTTGTGGTGAGGATTGAGTCTTGCCCCTACTCCCTGGTAGCACCTTAGTTTCCACCTGTGCTGCAGAAGGGGTAGATTTGAGAAGGACGGTAGAGATCGAAGCTCACAGGCAACAGTCCTTACAAGACAGGTCCCAACTAACTACTTTCCTGTATCTATGACCGGATTGTGACTCTTCAGTCAGGGAAGGCTTGCAAAAAAGAAGACTGAGAGGAGACTTAATAGCTGTCTACAAATATCTCAAGGGCTGTCACATTGTAGAAGGATCATCTTTATTCTCATTTGCACAAGGAAAGACTAGAAGCAATGGGATGAAACTAAATGGGAGGAGACACAGATTAGATATTAGAAAAAACTTTTTGACAGTTAGGGTGATCAATGAGTGGAACAGGCTGCCACGAGAGGTGGTAAGTTCTCCTTCAATGGAAGTCTTCAAACAGAGGCTGGACAGACATCTGTCTGGGATGATTTAGAGAATCCTGCTTTGAGCAGGGGGTTGGACCAGATGGCCCAGGAGGTCCCTTCCAACTGTACCATTCTATGATTCTATGATTCTATGGTGTAAGGGGATCCTGATGGCGTCTCCCTGGCTGAGTCTAGACTCCGTAAAAAATCAAGCAGGGTGGCTGGCCGGCTGAGGAGTAAGCTGAGGAGTAATGCTTGAAGTTTCGGAGATGGGCCACTGTGCTTTGAGAATCTCATTTTTCAAGATGTCCCATCCTTCCTGGACATTTTTGTCCTTAAGGATATCCTGCCATTGGATCCCTCCAATTCTCTTTCTGAGTCCCTTAAAATCTGCCTTTCTGAAATCTAACCTTGATGTCTGAGTATTCACAGGTCTTCCTCCTCTTGTTATCCAAAATTCTAAAATAGCATGGTCACTACCTCCTAGGGTCCCAGCCACTCTTACCTCCTCAACCATTTCCTCCCTGTTTATAAGGATTAGATCCAAGGTAGCAGATCCCCTTGTTTTCTCCCCTACCTTTTGAAAGATAAAGTTGTCAGCAAGAGAGGATGCCAGTGCCAATGCCGCAAAAAACACGTCCATCGACCACAAAGATAGTGAATCGGTTGGCAGGGAGAAGGCCCAGGATTGAGAATCACCCTTAAGGGAGACTATAATTCCCACAGGCTGTTCCTCACTCCCTGAAGAATGACGGCAAAGCATGAAATATAGTTTACAGGCTTCTTTAATGACCATAAATTTATCTCTCCCTCCAGAGAACCTGTCACGGAGAGAGATATTGGGTTCCTTTTAAGCCAGGAGTTGAGTCGAGACCAAAAACCCTGTCACCTGCTGAAGCTGCAGCACCACCTGAGTTCGTAACTCGGTAACCTCATCCATGAGGGTCTGGATCAGGCAAGCAAAGGCTTTAGGCTAAGCCATGGGTTCACCGGAAAAAAGTATGGGTTGGTGATAATGTCACGACCCACAAGGGTTGGACCAGCGAACGGCACAACAAACAATGGAATGGAAAAAGGGGAAGGAAGCCCCTAACAATAGGGAACGAGGGATGGGGCACCTCCTAACACAACCTGTCCCCTATCCCTAAGCTCTTCTAATGCCCTATGCGGGTCCTTCCCCCCACCGCCGTCACGTGCCTCGTTCCTAGCTGTCACCTCACTATACCCTGGCTAGTGCACTTGCCGGCAAGGATGCTAGCATCACCACTGCAGATGGTGCAAACACAGGGGGTAGTGACAAGCACAAGACAGACAAAGACAGGGAATAAGCAAACTTAGCTTTCAAGTTGCTGCTGCCAGCTCCACACAGCAGAGGATTCGGAACCAGGACCTCAAGCAGCTGAGATACGCTGACACCAGAGAGCTCCACACTCATCGGCTGGTCTCCAGAAAAAAAATTTATCACCAACAGTCAGTTGATGCGTCAGAGGTGACTATTTAAAGGATGGTGGGAGTGGTCACCACCCACATCAGCTGACCAGCAAAGCAGCGGCTGCCAGCAAGGAAAACTGACATTAACCCTTGCTGGCCTGAAAGGAAAAAAGCTACATTTAAATTATAGCAGAGCCAGAGCTGCTACGAATCCAAAAGGTTAAGCTGGACCTGGACTATGTCCTTTCTGTACCATATCCAAAGGCCTGAACTCATCCGTGTACTTCAAGGTCAGAAGACTGGACAAGAGACAAGAACTAGCCCACTATGTCATGGGCGTATTGTCTTGTCCAGCTTCCAGTGTACTATCAGAGAAGGTATTCAGCAAATCAGGTAGCTGTGTCATGCCCAAGTGGACCAGATTGTCCTCTGCAAGTGTGGAAAACTTACATCTGGAAAAATGAATTAAGGGGGTACCACAGTTGGCAAATTCAAATTTCTAGAGATTTTATGATCTGATTTTTAGCATTGCAATTGTGCCCCAGTTGTCTTGGATAGTATATAAAATCCCCTGCTGCTACTGTCAATGACCTATGAAATTTTGCCATTTTCTAAGGTCTTACACTCATCATTGACAGTTAACGGAACATGACATGGATGAGATACAGTATAACACAATAAGATGTACCAGTGTAAAATACAGAACGCTCCTTCATTGTAGGTGAAAACACATACAATAATAAAATGGACTAATTTGTGCCTATTCACATCAATAAATATTTGTAATAATTAGGCCGGGGTCACACTTGCGAGTGTGATGCAAGAAACAAGCGCGAGTCTCTTGCATCAATACCCGGCACTGCTGCCGGCACTCGGGACCGGAGTGTGCAGCTGCATGTACACTGTTCAAAAAAATAAAGGGAACAATTAAACAACAGAATATAGCTCCAAGTAAATCAAACTTCTGTGAAATCACACTGTCCACTTAGGAAGCAACACTTATTGGCAATCAATTTCACATGCTGTTGTGCAAATGGAATAGACAACAGATGGAAATTATTGGCAATTATCAAGACACACTCAATAAAGGAGTGGTTCTGCAGATGGGGACCACAGACCACATCTCAGTACTAATGCTTTCTGGCTGATGTTTTGGTCACTTTTGAATGTTGGTTGTGCTTTCACACTCGAGGTAGCATGAGATGGACAACCCACACAAGTAGCTCAGGTAGTGCAGCTCATCCAGGATGGCACATCAATGCGAGCTGTGGCAAGAAGGTTTGCTGTGTGTGTCAGCATAGTGTCCAGAGGCTGGAGGCGCTACCAGGAGACAGGCCAGTACTCCAGGAGACATGGAGGGGGGCCGTAGGAGGGCAACAACCCAGCAGCAGGACCGCTAACTCCACTTTTGTGCAAGGAGGAACAGGAGAAGCACTGCCAGAGCCCTGCAAAATGACCTTCAACAGGCCACAAATGTGCATGTGTCTGCACAAACGGTTAGAAAGCGACTCCATGAGGATGGTCTGAGTGTCCGACGTCCACAGATGGGGGTTGTGGTCACAGCCCAGCACCGTTCAGGACTCTTAGCATTTGCCACAGAACACCAGGATTGGCAAATTCGCCACTGGCGCCCTGTTCTCTTCACAGATGAAAGCAGGTTCACACTGAGCACATGTGACAGACATGACAGAGTTTGGAGACGCCGTAGAGAGCAATCTGCTGCCTGCAACATCCTTCAGTAATGGTGTGGGTGGCATTTCTTTGGAGGGCCACACAGCCCTCCATGTGATGGCCAGAGGTAGCCTGACTGCCATTAGGTACCGAGATGAGATCGTCAGACCCCTTGTGAGACCATATGATGGTGAGGTTGGCCCTGGGTTCCTCCTAATGCAGGACAATGCTAGATCTCATGTGGCTGGAGTGTGTCAGCAGTTCCTGCAAGATGAAGGCATTGAAGCTATGGACTGGCCCACCCCTTTCCCAGACCTGAATCCGATTGAGCACATCTGGGACATCATGTCTCACTCCATCCACCAACGTCACGTTGCACCACAGACTGTCCAGGAGTTGGTGGATGCTTTAGTCCAGGTCTGGGAGGAGATCCCTCAGGAGACCATCTGCCACCTCATCAGGAGCATGCCCAGGCATTGTAGGGAGGTCATACAGGCACGTGGAGGCCACACACAATACTGAGCATCATTTTGACTTGTTTTAAGGACATTACATTCCACTTTAATTTTGTGGGTGACTCCAAATCCAGGCCTCCATTGGTTAATAAATTTGATTTCCATTGATGATTTTTGTGTGATTTTGTTGTCAGCACATTCAACTTTGTACAGAACAAAGTATTCAATGAGAATATTTCATTCATTCAGATCTAGGATGTGTTATTTGAGTGTTCCCTTTATTTTTTTGAGCAGTGTATTTCTATGCAGCGAAACGCTCCGGTCCGAGTGCTGGCGGCAGTGCCGGGTATTAATGCGAGAGATTCGCGTGAGTTTCTCACTTCACACTCGCAAGTGTGACCCCGGCATTGGTTTAAGAATTTTAATAATTTAAAAAACATGAGCAATAACCAGTATTTAACCAATTCAAGGCCAGGCCATTTACCGCCGTGTCTGAATAGGCAAATTTTTTTTCTTGTAGTTTAAAAAGCGGTAAATCTTTTTCTCATTCAGATATTCAAATAATTATTTTGGATTTTTTTTTCATGATGTGTGGGGCCTAATTTTTATGTTAGTTTTATGCTCTTTTCTTAATTTTTTGTTTGCTTATATCATGGTATATCAGTAGGAAAATAATGCTGTCTGTTTATTACATTTCTTTTATGACCACAAAGGACCACTGAATTACATTTTTAAAATTTGTTCCTGTTATGGTAGCAATTATTTTTCTATATCGGACACATTTTTTTCAAGGGTGCGTGAGGCTAGTAACAACTATTTGGATTTGTAGTGGCTTTTATTTTTTATTTATTTTATCTTTTTTATGCTATTATTAATTTACTAGATGGTGGCCCGATTCTAACGCATCGGGTATTCTAGAATATGTATGTAGTTTATTTATGAAGATTTAAGGATAATGAAATGAATACACAGGATTTTCCAGGTAAAATATATACATTATCATTAAATGTAATTGCTCATAGAACTTAATACAATGAACGAAATTATTAAACAGATCATCAAAATATATAAACTATTATATGAATATCTAACTGTATTTACCATATATACTCATGTATAAGCCGACCCGTGTATAAGCTGACCCCCCTAATTTTGCCACAAAAAACTGGGAAAACTTATTGACTTG
>JARQOD010000001.1:86398351-86452211 GCA_033576555.1 Oophaga sylvatica
ATGGGTTTTTGGCAGAAGATCCCGGCGGTACGTCCTGCACTGCTTCATGGCCCCCATCATCTTTCCCCCGGCGGCCCAAAAATCGTTTCCCCGCGATAACTGCAGTGACTGCTGGGAACCCCGGCCGTAAAGCGTCAGTCCGATGACGTCACCGCCGGGGAAGCAGGTAATCAGCTGTACTGCGTCGCGATGACAGGCTCTGCCTGTCATTGCGATTAGGCAGAGCTGGATCGTCGGGGACAATCGTTTATGGACTGCGCCGGACAGGTGGTATACTGTTGGTTTGTTTTTTTTCTTTTTTTACAGGAGATCGATGGCGTCGCAGGAATGAGTGTATAATAAAAAAAATGAAAAACTGTGTTGTCTCTTTTTATTTCATTAAAATACTTTTTTTTTGGCTGTGTCTTTTTTTTTATACATTTAATAATTTTGGGGAAATTAATAATGGATGGGTTTGTCTTTTTGACGCCTCTCCATTATTAACCGGGCTTATTGTCACCGTGCAAATCAACGGTGACAATAACCCCTTATTACCCCGCTTGCCACCGCTACAGGGCAAGTGGGAAGAGCCGGGTAAAGTGCCACAATTGGCACATCTTTTGATGCGCCAAATGTGGGGCTGCTGTAGCCTGGTATTATCAGGCTGTTGAGGGCCAAAATCCATGGGCCTTGACAGTCTTTTAATACCGGGCCCTGCAGCAGTCTGCATTTTACTTGGCTGGTTAACAAAAATAGGGGGATCCCCACGCCGTTTTTTTTTCGAGGGGATCCCCTATTTTTGTTAACCAGCCAAGCTAAGCAGACTGCTGTGGCCTGGTATTATCAGGCTTGCAAGGTCCATGGATATTGGATCCTTACCAGCTTGAAAAACCAGGCCTCAGCGGTCTGCTTCATCTGGCTGGTTAACAAAAATAGGGGGGACCCCACGCCAATTTTTTTCGAGGGGATCCCCTATTTTTGTTAATCAGCCAAGATATGCAGACTGCTGTGGCCTGGTATTATCAGGCTGGCAAGGTCCATGGATCTTGGCTCCTTAACAGCCTGAAAATCCAGGCCTCAGCGGTCTGCTTCATCTGGCTGGTTAACAAAAATAGGGGGGACCCCACGCCAATTTTTTTCGAGGGGATCCCCTATTTTTGTTAATCAGCCAAGATATGCAGACTGCTGTGGCCTGGTATTATCAGGCTGGCAAGGTCCATGGATCTTGGCTCCTTAACAGCCTGAAAATCCAGGCCTCAGCGGTCTGCTTCATCTGGCTGGTTAACAAAAATAGGGGGGACCCCACGCCATTTTTTTTTCGAAGGGAACCCCTATTTTTGTTAATCAGTTCCCTCTGACGTCACTGATTGTGTCCCTGGCTGACCTGAAGTGAAAGTGGAAAGCATCATTAAGCTTTCCACTTAAGGGCCCGTCTCACATAGCGATATCGCTACCGAGATCGCTGCTGAGTCACTAGTTTTGTGACGCAGCAGCGAGCTCACCAGCGATATCGCTGTGTGTGACATTCAGCGACGATCAGCCCACCTGCCGGGTATCGCTGATCGTCGCTGAAATGTCAGGACCTTTGATCGCTGGTTTCCCGCTGACAGGCACACATCGCTGCGTGTGACAGGCGGGAGACCAGCCGATCCGCTGGTAACCAAGGTACACAGCGGGTTTCCAGGCGCGGGGCTGTGCCTAGAAACCCGCTGTGTACCTTGGTTACCAGCGGATCGCTGGTCTCCCGCCTGTCACACGCAGCGATGCGTGCCTGTCAGAGGGAAACCAGCGATCAAAAAAAGGTCCTGACATTTCTGCGACGATCAGCGATACCCGGCAGGGGGCTGATCGTCGCTGAATGTCACACACAGCGATATCGCTGGTGAGCTCGCTGCTGCGTCACAAAACTAGTGACTCAGCAGCGATCTCGGTAGCGATATCGCTATGTGAGACGGGCCCTTAAGCGATGTTACCCGCAGTGTCGCTGTCCCAGATCGCTGCCTGAGCTGCCTGTTTGGCAGCTCAGCAGCGATCATGTAGCGATACACCAGCGATCCTGACAAGTGCAAATCGTTGTCGGATCGCTGGTGTATCGTTATGTGACACCCAGCCTTTACTCTTCCTGTCAGGCAGGAGAGGAACTCATTCATTTGGGGTTTACTGTGAGGCTGCAGCATTAGCTGCGGTCCCTGCAGTAAACATTAACCCTTTCTGAAGGATTACACCGTGGGACCTGACTGTGCATGGGATAGGTAAGAATAATTTTGCTTTTTTATTTTATTTTTATTACAGGAAATGGTTTTTGCAGTAAAATAAAAGATGGTCAAAAACAGTGTCTTTATTTCATTAAAATGATTTTTAATTAAAGTGTGTGTGTTTTATTTTTATTTCATGCAATAGGATTAATAATTGATAGTTGTCTAATTGACAGCTCTCAATTATTAACCTGGCTTAAGGTCACCTTTCAATAGCAAGGTGGCTTTAACCCATATTAACCCATTCGCCACCGCTACAGGGCAATGGGAATAGACGGGCAAAGTGCCAGAAAGGGCGAATCTAATTATAGATTTGTCTTTCCTGGGGTGTCTGGGGGCAGATGTTAGTAGCCGGGGGGGGGGCAAAAATAATGGTCCCTCTCTGGGCTATTATTATCTGCCCCCACTCACTGGCTTTGTCTGTCTGGTTGCGAAAATAGGGCGGGAGCCCACGCATTTTTTTTCAGCAATTTTACACCTCATATATATATATACATGTCATTGAATTTGTGACACATATATATATATATTTATATTTGTAGTTCATACACTTCTACATAGTATAATAGCCGCTAATTCAATTGCCGGCTTTTGTGAAAATGCAGAACCCGACATGAAATGACACTTGGTGTACATAGGGTTAACCATGTCTTTTCATGTCCTTTGCTATCTAATTTGCACAAACAATTAAATCAGACTATGTGTGCAAAATTTCACACCTGTAGGGGTTAATTAAAGGTGTAAATTCGTAGCAAAAAAGTCCGTTTTTTTTACAACGAATTTACACCTTTAATTAACCCCTACAGGTGTGAAATTTTGCACACATAGTCTGATTTTATTGTTTGTGCAAATTAGATAGCAAAGGACATGAAAAGACATGGTTAACCCTATGTACACCAAGTGTCATTTCATGTCGGGTGACCCGACATGAAATGACACTTGGTGTACATAGGGTTAACCATGTCTTTTCATGTCCTTTGCTATCTAAGGCCGGAGTCACACTGGCGACAAAATCGGACGACTGCAATGCGATGAAATATCGCATTGCAGTCTGCCCTATGTTAATCTATGGAGCAGCTCCCAGTATCAGATTTTTTGTGGTCCGTTTTAAACGTCCGTGTACAATCGCAGCATGCTGCGATTGTCACCGATTGTGGGTCGACTATCGCCAATGCAAGTCTATGGGAGCGATGAAAAATCTGATTACAAACGGACCACACTGTGTGACTTGCGATGAAATCGCATCGGTGTCCTTTAGAAAAGCCGGCAATTCATCCCCGGCTATACTGTAAAATCACACTGACAGCTTTAATAAAGACTAGAAAGAATAGATATATACAATAACACATAATAAAATATATATATATATATATATATATATACATGTCATTGTGACATGTATATATACATATATTTATAGTTCCTAGACTTCTACATACTGTAATAGCCGCTAATTCAATTGCCGGGTTTTGTGAAATCACAGAAGCCGACATGAAATGATACATTGTTTCCACACATTTAACCATGTAATTTCATGTATTTTTATATATGTTTGAAACTTACAATTACATGAGTGTATTTGTGCAAAATTTCAGACATGTAGGGGTTAATTAAAGGTGTAAATTCGTTGAAAAAAAATGCGTGGGCTCCCGCTGTATTTTCTCCACCAGACAGACAAAGCAAAGCGAGTGGGGGCAGATAATAATAGCCCAGGGAGGGTGCATTTTTTTTGTGCCCCCCCTGGCTACTAACATCTGCCCCCAGACACCCCAGAAAGGGCAAATCTATAATTAGATTCGCCCTTTCTGGCACTTTGCCCGTCTATTCCCATTGCCCTGTAGCGGTGGCGAATGGGTTAATCTCACCTTACTGTGACCTTGCTATTGAAAGGTGACCTTAAGGCAGGTTAATAATTGATAGCTGTCAATTAGACAACTATCAATTATTAATCCTATTGAAGTAAATAAAAAAACACACACACTTTAAGAATAAATAATTTTAATGAAATAAAAACACATTTTTTTGACCATATTTTATTTTACACTTAATCCGTGCGAAGCCATTGATCTCCTAAAATAAAGAAAAAGAAATAAAACAACATTATTCTTACCTATTCCGCCGATCTGTCATGTCCCACGCTGTAATCCTTCACAAAGGGTTAACTAGCTTTGAGCCAAGCAGTGCAAGTAATCCTGCATGCTCAGCTCAAAGCTCATGAATGAATAAGTTCCTCTCCTGGCGACAGGAGAGGATGTGTTTCATGAATGAAGCTTAATTGATTGTGTCCACTTTCCCTTTAGGTCAGGTCACTACAGTTAAATTGCCAATAAATCAATTAAGCTCCATTCATGAATCTATTCCTCTACTTTCGCTGGGAGAGGAAGTTATTCATTCAGGGGAATACAGGTCTGAGACAGCATTATTAGCTCTCTGCGACCTGTAACCTGTTAACCCTTTCTGATGGATTACACCGTGGGACCTGACTGTACATCGGATTGGTAAGTATAATTTTGCTTTTTTATTTTATTTTTATTACAGGAAATGGTTTTAGCAGGAAAATAAAATATGGTCAAAAACTGTGTGATTATTTAATTAAACTTATTTTTTATTAAACTGTGTGTGTTTGATTTTTCTTTCATACAATAGGATTAATAATTGATAGTTGTCTAATTGACAGCTATCAATTATTAACCTGGCTTAAAGTGACCTTTCAATTGCAAGGTCATTTTAACCCCTTATTAACCCATTCGCCACCGCTACAGGGCAATGGGAATAGACGGGCAAAGTGCCAGAAAGGGCGAATCTAATTATAGATTTGCCCTTTCTGGGGTGTCTGGGGGCAGATGTTAGTAGCCAGGGGGGGCACAAAAAAAATGTACCCTCCCTAGGCTATTATTATCTGCCCCCACTCGCTTGCTTTGTCTGTCTGGTGGAGAAAATACAGCGGGAGCCCACGCATTTTTTTTCAACGAATTTACACCTTTAATTAACCCCTACATGTCTGAAATTTAGCACACATATACTCATGTAATTGTATGTTTCAAACATATATAAAAATACATGAAATTACATGGTTAAATGTGTGGAAACAATGTATCATTTCATGTCGGCTTCTGTGATTTCACTGAAGCCGGCAATTGAATTAGCGGCTATAACAGTATGTAGAAGTGTAAGAATTATAAATATATGTATATATATATGTCACAATGACATATATATATATATGTGCTCTATGTGTATATATCTATTCTTTCTTTTGGCATTTAAATACTATTCTTTTGGATCCATTATATGTCAGTTTGCAAGCCTGCGAGAATCTCGCAAGTCGGATGAAAATCGGATGTTACAAGGTACACACACATGCGATTAAATCGCATCTTTGAAGGAAAATCGGATGCCAGAAGGATGTGTGATGTTTTTATTTTGATCCGATTGTCGACCGTCTAAAACGGACCGATTTTTTGTGGTTGTGTGTGACTCCAGCCTAATTTGCACAAACAATTAAATCAGACTATGTGTGCAAAATTTCACACCTGTAGGGGTTAATTAAAGGTGTAAATTCGTAGCAAAAAAGTCCGTTTTTTTTACAACGAATTTACACCTTTAATTAACCCCTACAGGTGTGAAATTTTGCACACATAGTCTGATTTAATTGTTTGTGCAAATCAGATAGCAAACGACATGAAAAGACATGGTTAACCTATGTACACCAAGTGTCATTTCATGTCGGGTGCTTCTGTCTTTTCACTGAAGCCGGCTTTACCCGGCAATTGAATGAGAGGATATTTTACTATGTAGAAGTGTATAAACTATACATATATGTATATATATATGTCACAATGACATGTATATATATATATATGTATTCTATGTGTGTATATTTAGTGTTTACAAGGAAAGAATGGGTTTTTTTTAGTTGCGATATTTTGTTCCCATAGACTTACATGGGACTTCCGGTATCGGTATCGGGTATCGCCGATATTTTAGTGATATCGGCGATACCATTCCGATTCCGATACTTTAGGATATCGGAAAGTATCGCTCAACTCTACTGAAGACCCACCTGTTCAGACAAGCCTACAACCTGCAATGATCCTCAGTCTACTGAACCATCGCACGACCAGCTCTACCCTTTCCTAGTGTATTCTCACCCATCCCTGCAGACTGTGAGCCCTCGCGGGCAGGGTCCTCTCTCCTTCTGTACTTGTGTGTCCCTTGTCTAGCACATGTTTATTGTACCTGTCTATATTTTTCCCTTTTCATATGTAAAGCTCCATGGAATAAATGGCGCTATATAAATGTATAATAATAATAATAATAATATACTCAAAGTTTTGAATTTGCAGTGTATACCCAGCAAAAAAATTTTTTAATTTAAGTAGAACCTGTCACATATCAACTAAAACGATCACCTTGTTCAGCACATGTGCTGCATTCTGCAAATGCTTATATAACCCCCTGACTCCCCCTGTATATCCCCCCAAAAACTTTTTTAGTTCTCTTGCGCTGTATGGTAATCCGCAGTCCGAAAAAATGTACACATGAACCAAAAATGATAAAAAAGTACAGATTTTATTGGTTATGAAAACACAACAATGATGGACACAGTTAAAAAATGGGAAACCACAAAGTGGCACCAAAACCCACCATATATCAAATAGAGTCTGTACACAATAGGTTATATACTAGAAAAGATTTATATAGGGATAACAACCAGGGCCTTGAAAATTAGAGTAAGAGAACATGTTCGCGATATTGCTGCCGCCAAAGAGGAGAAGGACACATACCATCTACGTACGCTACCGAAACATTTCAAATTATACCACCAATGTGATCCCAGTGGTCTCAAAGTTAGGGGAATAGACTGTAAAGTCCTGGGGGTTAGAGGAGGGAAATCAGTCATCCTCTGACCTGGATGGAGATGAAGTGGATCTGGACCCTGGGATAAATGAATCCATATGATCTTAATGAGACCCTTCATTTCGTTCCATTCCTATGAATGAGGGTTGTTATGGGGACCCCATCCTTCCTTTCCTTTGTTCATTTGTATTTTTGATACATACATTTTAAAATGTCTTGAATAAAAAAATGATTTTATTGGATTACACGCTGGAGAATTTTTCCTCTTCCATTTTCCATTGTGAACCACGCCTCTGATCAAGGCTCCTTCATGCGTTTTCAATCAGAGAAACCTGCAGAAGACTGGTGAGCTGACTATTTTCCTTTTCCCCTTCACCCATGCTATTGATTCCTATGAATGGTCTGTTTCAATTTTTAGTACACCTTTATTTCTATGTTTCTTTGATTTTAATGTCCTTGTTTTTATTCCAGAGCAAGGTGGTATTGATTTTTCTGCGAAAAACAAGAAAACCCTTGTTTGGGAGAGAACAGACAAAACGCGGCACCCTAGGTGCGTTAATACAATATCTTTGGTGGGTGCACAAGTTCATGCACTCACCTGGTTGAGGACTAGTATGGCTTTAAAAATTGTATCCTCAAAGAATTTATTTTTGGGATACTTTTCAATGGACAGGGATTGCAGCTTGCATCGGGCAGATCCAAGTGAAAGAGCCAGACACAGGCTCACACAGGACAAGTAAATCAAAACGAACACATCCAGCTCATGAACGGCAGCGTTTCCCAGAACCAGGGCAGGCTCTAGGTTTTTATGGCCCCCGTGCGAAAGAGTCTCAATGGGCCCCTTTAACACAGACCACGATTCATGATGCACAGATACTGCAGAGAAATATAGGTATAGTACAAGACCAAAGATTTCACTTCTTATATTACATGAGTGATATCTATTGTAAATTCTACAATAGCTCAGAAACCGCCGAATTCTCACAGCGCACAGTACAGACTGGACAGTGCAGTCCTCCATACAATATTATGGGCACCACATAGTCTCCCCCTCATCATCCATATAATACCCCATGCAGGATGTCACCCCCCACATCCCCCATATAATGCTCCATACAGAATATTGGACCCAATATAATGCTCCATACAGAATACTGGACTACATAAATTGCTCCATACAGGATGTTCGTCCCCATATAATGCTCCATACAAAATATGGAGTTCTCCTCTGCACTGCGCTGCTCTCTGCACTGTTATGGCTCAGGAGAGGCCGTATCACCTCCCCATCACCTCCATCATGGCCTTCTCCCCATCACCTCCATCAATGTCTTCTCCCCATCACCTCCATCAATGCCTTCTCCCCATCACCTCCATCAATGCCTTCTCCCCATCACCCCCATCATTGCCTTCTCCCCATCACCACCATCATGGCCTTCTCCCCATTACCCCATCATGGCCTTCTCGCCATCACCTCCATCAATGCCTTCTCCCCATCACTTCCATCATGGCCTTCTCCCCATCACCTCCATCAATGCCTACTCCCCATCACCTCCATCAATGCCTTCTCCCCATAACCCTCCATCATTGCCTTCTCCCCATCACCTCCATCAATGCCTTCTCCCCATCACCTCCATCAATGCCTTCTCCCCATCACCCCCCATCATTGCCTTGTAGCTATCACCTCCATAATGGCCTTCTCCCCATCATTGCCCTCTCCTCCACCTGCACACACACACAGACACACACAGCAACATTCACCTGTCTGCACATTCACACGCACACGCACAGACACACGCATACACACACACCACATCTCACCTGTCCGGCGTCCGCACCGCAGGCACTCCACAGCATCACCGGCACCCGCGCTTTCTCTCTTTGCCGACGCCGGCCGCTGAATGATGACATCATCCAGCAGAGCTGCTGTTAGAGGAAGCGCGGGCACCCTGCAGGGGCCCCCTGGAGCCCAGAGCTGCGGTGGCATGGGGAGAGGTAAGTATTGTGCCAGCTGCTGGGGCCCTGAGCAAGCGGGGGGGCCTAGTGGCGGCTCTGGCACCGCTCTCCTCCGCTAACGGGCGCCGGGTGCCCGACGGCGAGTGGGCCCTCCCGCCTGCTCAGGGCCCCGGCACTTGCCCGGGTGCTGACGCTGGTTCTGCCCAGAACTCACATCAAAGGATGATAGTTTGAATTTTTTCTACCTAATAATAAAAAAGAAGAAAAAATCTCCTCCTTACTGCACTCTTTTTCCCTTGCGTTAGAGTCAAAGTCTAACTTGGAGTCACC
This sequence comes from Oophaga sylvatica, assembly GCA_033576555.1. Lineage (NCBI taxonomy): Eukaryota > Metazoa > Chordata > Amphibia > Anura > Dendrobatidae > Oophaga > Oophaga sylvatica. Next base: position 86,407,729 of record JARQOD010000001.1, read on the forward strand.
ACCACTCACCCTGTCATCCTGGAACAACAACAAGTTCCCACTTAAACAAGTGTTGGACCCCTTTCCAGGAGCTACCCCATTTTCAATGGTCACCCTGTTGGTCACCCCTGCTAAGTCCCAGAGTTGGTCAGACCCACACTTCCTTCCGGTCACCCCTAACTCCAATCGATCTTAGGAAGCACTACCTCCTCCTCTTTATGCATCCCACCACCATGAATCCCTACAGCCTCCTGCTGCCGGTGGAGCTACTTTTTCCTCCCACAAGTCCCCAAAAATTTAAAGTCTTGACCGATTACAATAGGGTACGGCAAGTCCAGTACTACAGGTACGTCATAACTGGTAATAATCGTGGGCCTCTCAATGATTACCCTGGACACTGGATAATCCCCATGGACTCCATGGTTGCAGTGGTCTTCCATCTTCCATCCGGGAATCAGATAGACAGTGAGTGCGGCGCTCACCAGAGTCAACCGGCTCCCTGAGTCTAGAAAACCACTCACACTCTCTCCATTGACCTACACTACACTCTCTGTGACATCTTGTTAGATGGATAAACAGTACTGTACATAATCCCGGAGATGTGCTGTTTGAACGTTGTTCCCGGCAACAGTCCTTTGGCGCATTCACCGCCACCCCTTTTTGGGTCGTGCCCCTTTTGGGACTCCACTCTTTTTTGGGCCACCATCTCTTTTTGGGTCACCGCCCCCTTTTGGGACTCCACCCTCTTTTGGGCAACCGTCCCTCCTTGAGGTGTACGCCATGGACTCCCCATGGCCCTCTCAGGTCCCTCACCACCTCTGCCTGGCAGTCTATCTGCCCCAACAGTACCACACAGCGAGGCTCCGCACTGCTCTACAAGGCTCTGTCCAGCTCCACACAGCGAGGCTCCACACTGCTCTGCAGGCTCCGCAAGGCTCTGCCCCTCTTGGCACGGCTGCACAGCTCTGCAAGGCTCTGCACGACTCTGCAAGGCTCTGCCAGGCTCCGATCTGCAAATTTTGTGGACCCGCCGATCCACAACAAGCTGCCCGGAGTTCATGGACCTGCAAATCCACAGCAAGCCGCCCAGAGTTCATGGACCCACTGATCCACAGCAAACACCTGCTGTAGTCCTCCCAGGTACCTCCTGGACCGATGCCCGCATTCTCCACCAACTGTAGAGGTCGTACTCACTCAGGAACACAAAATCCACGTCCTTTAGAGCAGGCAAAACAACATAAATGTCCTTAGCTGCGTTCTGCTCCTGCAGGCTGGGCAATGTCCAGCACGCAGGCTCAGTTTGGAGCCTCACACACAGGAAGGCTTCTCCCTCTCTGCACACAGACCATGTGCCAAACAACAGCATCCATTATGTAGGCTGTAACTACACTCACAGGTAAGGTATGCAGGTGACTGCAAGGTGTTCTTGTAATCCGCTATGCTATTGCGGCGTTTAACGCTAACCATGCTCTTTGTAATTTAATTATGTATAATTTTATATACCCATTCACTTATTTATACACTATACATTATCTATGGATGTATTTGTTTTTGTCAGCTTCACGATAGGTTATGTAATATGGACTGATCAGTTTTGTGTATTTGTGTGTTTCATACACTTATATTGTATGTACTATTACCAACATAATTTTCCTGCTCTTTCCCTTTAAGAACATATGATCTGTGTACTGGCGATTTCGCTGGCTGTTGTAGAGAGATGGGAGATGTAGGAGAAGTTCCTCTTTCCCTTTGCAATCTGTGGCGCCACTGTGCCCACGTGCCTGTCGGTGCGGTTTTGGGAGCATCCTGGGTCACGTCTTTCAGCCCGGCATCCCAGTCATGTGACTCCGCCCACGCCTACGTGTTTACGGGGGTGTGGTCTGACTCACGGCCGGATCGCCGGTCCTGACGCGGTCTGGGATGCCCTCTTCCTCACTCGCTGGAGTGGCGTGCGCCATTATGGTGAGGCGCACCAGATTGCAACACAGGCTCAGGATATAACACAGGGACATTGTGAGTGGATGATTTATTTGAGCTGGCATAGGGGTGTTTTTCTCAGGTATAGGCCATGTGGATGTGTGTTTTGGTAATGCCTTAAGAGCATGCAATTGGGTTTTTGTGCAGGCAACACTCTCCAAGCACTCAACGTGGCACGTTTTGGTAACACCCTTGGAGTATGTAATTGGGTGTTTATGTAAACAGCACTCCCCAAACACTGAAATAACCCATCCCATTGATTTAAATATCAAGTCTCTGACATACTTGAATATTCTTGACCACACAGAAGTGTTGTTAATAAACCTCTTTGTTACCAGGTCATCGATTGGTCCGCTGCAAACTATATAACTTTGCTCTTGTTGGTGTGATGCCACCCCCAGAAGAAGGCAGTAGCCAAATCGTACGTTGGGGCTGGCACCATTACCCACAAAAGGTAAAGTTTGTACTCTATTGAACATCTGTTTTTGGGATTTCTTGTACTTTCCTTTGCGAATATCATGACTGCATGATTTTCTCATTTTTGTATACATTATCTTGGAAAGTCTTTTCTAGTATATAACCTATTGTGTACAGCCTTTATTTGATATATGGCGGGTTTTGGTGCCACTTTGTGGTTTCCCACTTTTTAACTTTGTCCATCATTGTTGTGTTTTTTCTTAAGCAATAAAATTTGTACTTTTTTTATCATTTTTGGTTCATGTGTACATTTTCTTTTTCGGATTGTATATTATTTGTACTGAACTTTGTATATGTCCACTTTTTTGTCTAGACATCTTATCCTTTAACATAGTTGTAAATTTGGTTTGTTTTGACATGATGCCATAATTGTTGACTGAAACTGTTTCTCGTTCCTACTGTATGATAATCCGGTAGGTCCAGTCTGATGGACGTGGTTTGGGACCTCTCCATCTGTTCCCCTGGCTGCCGCTCCCCATCCTTCTTTAATTGACATGGAATAAATCTCCTGTCATTCACATTGCAGGGCAAACTCTTGTGCCTGTGCAGAGAAATCGTGACTCACACCTGCACAATATGTAGGGCAAAGAATACCGGGCTGGTGCAAGCCGCAATTTATGCTTGCAGACGCAAGTTTTTGCCCGGCAATGTGGATGACACAAGGCGTCTTCCACGTCAATTAAAGAAGAAGGATGGCAAGCAGCCGGGGGGATGGATGGAGATGCCTGAAACCACGCACATTGGACTGATAGGATTACCATACAGTGCGGGAGAACTTAGAAAGGTTTTGGGGTTATACAAGGGGAGTCAAGTGGCTTACATAAGCATTTAGAGAACGCAACAAAGGCGCTGAATAAGGTGATAGTTTTAGTTGACATATGACAAAACTGGTGTCAGGTTCCCTTTAAAAAGTACCTTTTAACTAGCCAGTTGCACTGCACATATAGGGATTGTTTCATCATATACAGCCTCTGTCATGTTGCAGCCTTATCAGGGATAAGCTGTCCTAGCAAAATGTTGCTATTCATGGGGAAAGCTTTCTCTGGCCAAAATTGTTGACCATTTAGATGATCTCAAGTGCACCTCTCCTCTATGATGTTCATATGCCCTATTAGGCTGGGGCCTAATATCAGTAGTGCAACCTGTGGAGCCACACACGAGACAAAGAGGTCAAGTGGCCTAATTCTACCTCCAAAGCAGGTGGAATTGTGCATTATAATGAGCTATAGGGCTTCAATGGGCCCTGATACTGTTCTTGCAGAGGGGCCTTTTCTGGCTATGCCCGCCAATGCTATTAGGTCCTATCTTCTCTTCCTGAGATAAAACCTTTATTGGTGCAAATGTGAGCAGGTTGCGGGATGCAGTGTCAGACAGGAGACAGAGCAAGATTTAACAATTTTAATTAACACTAGAATACTCCACGCAGGGAGTTAAACGGGGGGCGGAATATGCAGTTCAGTTGTGAAATAATATGCAGAGTTAAAGAACAGCAGGTAAAGTAATAGCAGTTCTTGCGGGGCCAACTTATTCTGTCAGTCATCTCTCAGGCCATGGAGGTTGCAAGGCAGGCGATGACGCCAGCAACGGCTGGCGCGGTGCTTGTCCGACGAAGTCTGAAGATAACGGTGATCTGTCTCTTGGCAGCAACTGTTGACCTCCGGTAGCGTCTGCTAAGCCTCTAGTCTATGTCCTGATGTGGCCGTGAGAGCGAAGGCCGCAGCACTATCTGTATTCAACGTGGACCGGCAGGAATACGCTGGGGGGGGTCAGAGCGCAGGTAACGGTCCCACACCTGGTCCTTCTTAGGCAGCGTGCGCACAGTACTCACGGGCCCAGAGCGTTTAGCACCTCACTTCGTAGTGACCACCGTGAACACTGCACATCTTTTATCACAGCCTCTCACGGCAGCGGCGGGGATGTTCGGGCGCGGACCTGCGCTGTAGCGGTGCTCAAGGGATGGAGCACTCACTTCACCCTGATGCATGCTGTCTCTTCCCGCAAGTCTGACTGTTTCCGCACATGCTGTGGCTGCACACGCTTAGCCACACCCACTGCTTCCGGAGACCCAGATTGGTTCGGTCCCTTAAGCTTTCCCCGGGCAACAGAGAAGACAGCCCCGACAGTTCCAGAACCGGCGCAAAACAGGTACCCGTGGCACAGTCTTTCTTCTTACACTCCCCCTCTCCTTTTGCTTGCCATTCCACGGGCGAGAGTTCTTGCAGAAAATGTGTGGTTGTGTGGTATTCCTGCAGTTGTCCATTTTGTGCGACGTAAGTCAGGTTGCGTAGTGGAAATGGGTTGAGTAGTTGAGTTAGGTTGAGTAATAGAGTCAAGTTGAGTAATGGAGTCAGGTTGCCTGGGCGGGGATAGGGAAGCGCCCAGGTTCAATGTAGCAGCCAGTCCAGGAGCTTCAAGTTCCGGTTCCTCCTCTGGGTCTGTGGGCAACGAGTTAGAGAATTCTTCCTCGTCATAGTCGATGGCTGGGTAGGGGTGCGTTTCGGGAACAGCTTGCGTTCTTTCTGTTTGATTGAGGTCTCGTGACAAACACAGACATAACATGTTCCGATGAACTACTCGAGTGGGAGCACCTTCTTCCCCCTCAGGTTGAACTTCATAGATGGGACTCTCAGATCTGATTCTGCGTTTTACTCGATCCGGGGTCTTTTCCCACCGGTACTCCAACTTGCCTCGAGGGCGTTTGTCTCGGACCAACACGTGGTCTCCAGCCTTAAGAGCTGTCCCTTGTAAGGGGGTCACTTCATGATGTTCAAGTTCCCGGAACTTGGTCTGCACAAGCCAATGTAGGGTCTGCAACCAGTGACGATGTTCACGGATCCAGGTGAACACCCTTGTCCGTGGGTAGTCCTCCTCTGGGTCCAACTCCAGCCCAGTGATCTCTCACCCCTTCTGGCCGAACAGTAGGGTGTATGGTGTATATCCAGCTGTACTATGCACTCGAATGTTGTACACCCAGACTAATTTAGCCACAGACTCGGAACAACGAACTTCCCGGTCTTCCTCCAGGGTTCTCAACATCTGAATCAGTGTACGATTATAGGGCGTCGTCCTGGATTTCTCAATCCGATACAGGCGATGCAACTCTTCCATAACTTGTTCTTGGAAACAGGCGCCTTGGTCAGAGTGAATTCTCTTTGGACAACCTTACTGCAAATGTTCTGGGCCACCGACTCAGCAGTCTGATCTTGGGTTGGGGTCACCACCGTTAATTTGGTGAAGTGATCGGTCATTATCAGACAGTGTTCATACCCATGGTGAGCTGGGCCTATAGTCAAGTAGTCAATCATCAACACCTCCAGGGGAGCAGACATCACGATGGTTTGCTTAGGGGCCCTCTATTCGGGAAGCTTTGCAGTTTCTGCATTGTCGACAACCTTCATCCACTGCCGCTTTCAGTCGCGATTGGTAGACCAACTTCTGTAGCCACTGGAATGTCTTTTCTGGACTGAAGTGAGCCCCTCTCTCATGAGCTTCTGTGGCCATCTCACGCAACAACTTTTCCGGGAGTGCCACCTGCCAGGTAACCCCCAACTTTCATGCCAACTGCACCTTCCTATACAGCAGGCCATCTTCCAACTGGAGCCTCTCCCATTGCTGAAGAATCTGTAAAGCTCCCTGGGACAGGGCATCTCTCTCTTTTGTGCTAGGGAGTTGTCTTAAGGCCACCCATCGCCTCATTTGAGCGAGTTCCCTATCCTCCTGCTGATGCCGTACCTAGTCATCACGGGGTCGTCTCAGTGTATGTCCGCTGGATGCCTTCTCGATCTGTCCCTGCGTCGCTGCCATCGTCCTGGTGGGGTTGCGAAACTCAGGGATTTCCTTAGCCTCCAGGTCTTCATCCCAGTTAGGTCCAGGTCGCTCGGCACGGGTGTTCTCAGCTCTTCTCCTGCAGGCAATCTTGTATTGGTACTTGGCCATGCGGCCACCCATCTCTGCTCCAGGGCCCCTAATTTCGCATTTTCCAGATGGGCCAGAGGATTGTTTTCGGTGCGCACCAAGACTTCGGACTAGTGTTGAGCGATACTGCGCGATATCCTAAAATATCGGATCGAATTGGATCGGCCCGATACTCAAAAAGTATCGGGTATCGCCGATCCGATACCGTAAACACAATGCAAGTCAATGGGACAGAAATATCGGAACTAAAAAACCCCCTTTCTTTCCTTGTAAACACTAAATATACACACAGGCTGTTAAGGAGCCAATATCCATGGACCTTGCAAGCCTGATAATACCAGGCCACAGCAGTCTGCTTAGCTTGGCTGGTTAACAAAAATAGGGGATCCCCTCGAAAAAAAAATGGCAAAATGGCGTGGGGATCCCCCTATTTTTGTTAACCAGCCAAGTAAAATGCAGACTGCTGCGGCCTGGTATTAAAAGACTGTCAAGGCCCTGGATTTTGGCCCTCAACAGTCTAAAAATACCAGGCTGCAGCAGCCCCACAAATGGCGCATCAAAAAATGCGCCAATTTTGGCACTTTACCCGGCTCTTCCCACTTGCCCTGTAGCGGTGGCAAGCGGGGTAATAAGGGCTTAATGTCACCTTTGATTGATCGGTGACAATAAGCCCGGTTAATAATGGAGAGGCGTCAATAAGACACCGATCCATTATTAATCATAGTTTGTAAATTTAAAAAAAAACAGCAAGAAAAAAGTCTTTTAATGAAATAAAATACCACACAGTTTTCATTAATTTTATTTCACTCTCATTCCTGCGATGCCATCGATCTCCTGTAAAAAATCAAAAAATAACAAACCAACACAAATACTCCCTGTCCGACGCAGTCCAAGATAACGAGTGTCCCACGACGAGTCCAGCTCTGCTACATCTGGATGACAGGCTGAGCCTGACATCCACATGGAGCAGAGCTGCTTACCAGTGCTGCGTCCCCGGCGGTGACGTAATCCGGACTGGTTTACGGCCAGCTGTCGCGAGAGTACAGCTGGCCTAGATTACCCAGTACCCGGCAGTCACTGCAGTTATCGCGAGATTCTGCACGTGACCGCAAGGGACAGGGTAATGGCGGCCATACAGGAGGACGTGATCGCCGGGGAAGGGGATCTTCTGACAGGTAAGTGCGGACTCTGCTGAGTCCTGACACCTGACAGACCCGACCGTTACTGACAGTGACAGTTTCGGGGAGTTCCTGTGTCACGTACTTCGTTCTGTTGTACTGAAGGTTTCTTCTTCAGGTCAGACCATTCCCCTTGCATGTCCTGAATTTCTTTCCGAAGCTCTCACCCTAATTGGTTCAGTTATCAACGAGACAGATATGCCCCCGCTCCAGACTTTCCCCGCTGGGACTGTCACCCTCTGCTCTTGCTCGCGTGCTTCGGCCCCAATTCCCAGAGAGGACATGCGGGGATTAACTCTCAAGTGCTCTCGTAAGGCCTGTTTAAGCAGTGCATCTTTAACGCCTGCCACTAACTGGTCTTGCAGAACTATATTATTATTATTATTATACATTTATATAGTGACATTTATTCCATGAACTATATCAGGGGATCCTATTCCTACACCATCCCGCTTAGCAATCGCAGCGTGAATCTCCTGCAGCGCATTCATGTATTGGGTCACGGACTCCCCCTCCCTTTGGACACGGCTAAACAGACGCATGTGCAACTCCCCGACATCCGTGGGGTCTCCATGCATCTCCTTTAAGATTTGTAGCACCTTAGGGAAAGTATCTTGTTCATGGGGGGGCCGGAACATGATGGAGCTCCTCACCTCTCCGTCCAGGGCCATCGTGGCGATCTCTGCCTCTGCCATGGCGGGAGTCATGGGGTGCATCCTCAACATACCCCTAATCCGCTCAGTTCAATCCCACAGCAGAATGTTGCTCCCTGTAAACTTTGGGAGGTTGTTCAACATTGCCCCAGTGATATACTTGGCCTTAGGGCACCCACGACTGCTGGGTCTATCTGCCCTGTGCTTGGGGCCAAGCTTGGCGCTTGGTCTGTCCCCTCTGTGCCTGCGTACTGTATGCTGCTGACTACGCCAAGTGTGAGCAGGTTGCGGGATGCAGTGACGGACAGGAGACAGCAAGGGTTAACAATTTTAATTAACACTACAATACTCCACGCAGGGAGTTAATTAAACAGTTAAATGGGGAATAAGCTGTTCAGTTGTAAAATAATATGCAGGGTTAAAGAACAGCAGGTAAAGTAATAGCAGTTCTTGTGGGGCCAACTTATCCTGTCAGTCTTCTCTCAGACTGTGGAGGTTGCAAGGCAGGCGATAGCACCAGCAACGGCTGGCGTGGTGCTTGTCTGACGAAGTCCTGAAGATTACGGTGATCTGTCTTCTGGCGGCAACTGTTGACCTCCGGTAGCGTCTGCTGAGCCTCTAGTCTATGTCCTGATACGGCCATGAGAGCGAAGGCCATCACACTGTACTCAACGTGGACCGACAGGTAGACGCTGGGGGGTCAGAGCGCAGGTAACGGTCCCACACCCGGTCCTTCTTAGGCAGCGCGCGCACAGTACTGAGGGCCTGGAGCGTTTAGCACTTTGCTTCGTAGTAACCACTGGGCACACTGCACGTCTCTTATCACAGTCTCTCACAGCAGCGGCGGGGATGCTTCGGCGCAGACCTTTGCTCGAGGGACGGAGCACTTCACCCTGCACTCACTTCACCCTGATACGCGTTGTCTCTTCCCGCCATGTCTGACTGTTCACGCACGCGCTGTGGCTGCACACGCGTAGCCACACCCCCTGATTCCGGAGACCCAGATTGGTCCAGTGCCTTAAGCTTCCCCCCCCCGGGCAACAGAGGAGACAGCCCCGACAGTTCCGAGACCGGCTCAAAACAGGTACCCGTGGCACAGTCTTTCTTCTTATACAAACGTCACCACAAAATAGTGATTGAAATAGACAGTATGGAAGCCCCCCAGAGCAGAAATCATACTTAAACTTGTAGATACAGAAAACATGATAGACGATATATGCAACTTGGGATTACTCTGCTCACTAATCAGTGAAGATTCTTCATTTATTTCTTATTTATTTTACTTGCTTATATAGCACCATTAATACCATGGCACTTTACAGACATCATTTTCGCTTTTCCCATTGGGGCTCACAATCTAGATTCCCTACCAGTATGTCTTTGGAATGTGGGAGGAAACCAGAGAACCCAGAGGAAACCCACGCAAACATGGGGAGAACATACAAACTCCATGCAGATGTTGTACTTGGGATTTGTACCTACGACCCCAGCGCTTGCATCTGCTGTTCTAATCACTGAGCCATTGTGCTATTTTGCAAATGCACCATTTTTAATCTTTACTATTCTATACATGGGCAAGAATTGCTAGATTACATGACCTTCAGATATGGCATTTGTCAATCACACCATTGTGATATCTAACACAAAACATCACCGCTTGGGCAATCTTCAAAGCTCCTAATCTTGTTCCTGCAACTTTTACTATAAGTTATTGAATCTCACACTCTCTGTTCTAAAAGGCTGATACAGTTCTAATAATATCTGACCCAGTCAGTCAGGTCATGAAGAAGGCAAAAGTGATTTGTTTCATTACATGTATGGAATTTAATGAAGTGTGAAATTGAAGTCTGTGTTACCTGATACTGCTCACTAAAAATATGCTAAAACACATGCTTGGCTTGAAAAAGTTATGGATATCTCTATTTATTACTATAAATGGAGGGATCTCAAAACCATTGTTAATAAAACTGTGTCAATAATATTTGGGCGCAAAATGATTTTGAGCAGCTGGAAATAAAATTGTGCTAGTAAAATACACTGCTCAAAAAATAAAGGGAACCCTCAAATAACACATCCTAGATCTGAATGAATGAATTATTCTCATTGAATACTTTGTTCTGTACAAAGTTGAATGTGCTGACAACAGAATCACACAAAAATCATCAATGGAAATCAAATTTATTAACCAATGGAGGCCTGGATTTGGAGTCACCCACAAAATTAAAGTGGAATCTAATGTCCTTAACCCCTCCCTGACATTAGACGTACTATCCCGTCCATGAAACCCGTGCCAATCTGACCATGGACGGGATAGTATGTCATAGGCGATTAGCTGCGCTCCCTTCGGGAGCGCAGCTAATCACCGCCGGGTGTCAGCTGATTATCACAGCTGACACCCGTGACCGTGTGTCAGGAGCGGTCACGGACCCCTCCCGGCACATTAACCCCTAGCACACATGATCGCGGTGTACTGGGGGCACAGGGAAGCATCGCGCAGGAAGGGGGCTCCCTGCGCGCTCCCCTGAGACCCTCAGACCAGCGCGATGTGATCGCACTGTTCTGAGGGCTTCCTCCCTCCCAGGACCCCGATCCAAGATGGCGCCGGGTCCTGGAGGGAGGCGGCTTCCTCAGTGCCTGCTGAGAGCTGGCACTGAGAAGCCTGCAGCTATGCCTGTGCGATCGCTGGTGTGACAGAGTGCAGTGCACACTGTCACACCAGCGATCTGATAAAATACAGTGATGTCCCACCCTGGGACAAAGTAAAAAAGTAAAAAAAATAAAAATAAACATGTTTTAAAAAAAAATCCAAAATAAATAAATAAAAATAAATATATTCCCCAATAAATTCATTTCTTCCTGTAAATAAAAAAACAAAACAATAAAAGTACACATATTTGGTATCGCCGCGTCCGTAACGACCCCCCCTATAAAACTGTCCCACTAGTTAACCCCTTTAGTGAACCCTTAAAAAAAAAAAAACAAAGCAAAAAATCAATGCTTTATCATCATACCGCCGAACAAAAAGTGGAATAACACACGATCAAAAAGACCGATATAAATAAACATGGTACCGCTGAAAACGTCATCTTGTCCCGCAAAAAACGAGCCCAATACAGCATCATCAGCGAAAAAAATAAAAAAGTTATAGCTCGCAGAATAAAGCGATGCAAAAATAATTATTTTTCATATAAAATTGTTTTTATTCTATAAAAGCGCCAAAACATAAAAAAATGATATAAATGAGGTATCGCCATAATCATACTGACCCGAAGAATAAAACTGCTTTATCAATTTTACCACACGCGGAACGATAAAAACGCCTCCCCCAAAAGAAATTCATGAATTGCTGATTTTTGTTCATTCTAACCTCCCAAAAATCGAAATAAAAAGCGATCAAAAAATGTCACGTGCTCAAAAATGGTACCAATAAAAACGTCAACTCGTACCGCAAAAAATAAGACCTCACATGACTCTGTGGGCCAAAATATGCAAAAATTATAGCTCTCAAAATGTGGCGATGCAAAAAACTATTTTTTGCAATAAAAAGCGTCTTTTAGCGTGACAGCTGCCAATCATAAAAACCCGCTATAAATGGTAAATCAAACCCCCTTTATCACCCCCTTAGTTAGGGAAAAATAATAAAATAAAAAAAATGTATTTATTTCCATTTTCCCATTAGGGTTAGGGTTAGGGTTGCAGCTAAAGTTAGGGTTAGGGTTGGCGCTAAAGTTAGGATTAGGGTTAGGGTTGGGATTAGGGGTGTGTTAGGGTTAGGTTTGTGGTTAGGGTTGGGACTAGGGTTAGGGGTGTGTTGGGGTTAGGGTTGGAGTTAGAATTGGGGGGTTTCCGCTGTTTAGGCACATCAGGGGCTCTCCAAATGTGACATGGCGTCTGATCTCAATTCCAGCCAATTCTGCATTGAAAAAGTGAAACGGTGCTCCTTCACTTCTGAGCTCTGCCATGCGTCCAAACAGTAGTTTATTCCCACATATGGGGTATCAGCGTACTCTGGACCCCAAGCGTTATTGTGCAATTTGTCCTATTTCTTCTGTTACCCTTGGGAAAATAAAAAACTGGGGGCGAAAATATCATTTTTGTAAAAAAAAAAAATGATTTTTTTTGTTTTTACGGCTGTACATTATAAACTTCAGTGAAGCACTTGGGGCTTCATAGCGCTCACCACACATCTAGATAAGTTCCTTGTGGGGTCTATTTTCCAAAATGGGGTCACTTGTTGGGGATTTCCACTGTTTAGGCGCATCAGGGGCTCTCCAAATGCGACATGATGCCCCCAGACCATTCCATCAAAGTCTGCAATCCAAAACGTCACTACTTCCCTTCCGAGCCCCAACGTGTACCCATACAGTAGTTTTCTCCCACATATTGGGTATCAGCGTACTCAGGACAAATTGGACAACAACTTTTGGGGTCCAATTTCTCCTGTTACCCTTGTGAAAATAAAATATTGGGGCGAAAAAATAATTTTTGCAAAAAAAAAAAAGATTTTTTATTTTTACGGCTGTGCGTTATAAACTTCTGTGAAGCACTTCGGGGTTCAAAGTGCTCACCACACATCTAGATAAGTTCCTTGTGGGGTCTATTTTCCAAAATGGGGTCACTTGTGGGGGGTTTCCACTGTTTAGGCGCATCACGGGCTCTCCAAATGCGACATGACGCCCCCAGACCATTCCATCAAAGTCTGCAATCCAAAACGTCACTACTTCCCTTCCGAGCCCTGACGTGCACCCATACAGTAGTTTTCTCCCACATATTGGGTATCAGCGTACTCATGACAAATTGGACAACAACTTTTGGGGTCCAATTTCTCCTGTTACCCTTGTGAAAATAAAATATTGGGGCGAAAAAATCATTTTTGCAAAAAAAAAAAAAAGATTTTTTTTTTTACGGCTGTGCGTTATAAACTTCTGTGAAGCACTTCGGGATTCAAAGTGCTCACCACACATCTAGATAAGTTCCTTGTGGGGTCTATTTTCCAAAATGGGGTCACTTGTGGGGGGTTTCCACTGTTTAGGCGCATCAGGGGCTCTCCAAATGCGACATGACGCCCCCGGACCATTCCATCAAAGTCTGCAATCCAAAACGTCACTACTTCCCTTCCGAGTCCTGACGTGCGCCCATACAGTAGTTTTCTCCCACATATTGGGTATCAGCGTACTCAGGACAAATTGGACAACAACTTTTGGGGTCCAATTTCTCCTGTTACCCTTGTGAAAATAAAATATTGGGGGCGAAAAAATCATTTTTGTAAAAAAAAAAAGGATTTTTTATTTTTACGGCTGTACGTTATAAACTTCTGTGAAGCACTTTGGGTTCAAAGTGCTCACCACACATCTACATAAGTTCCTTTTGGGGTCTATTTTCCAAAATGGGGTCACTTGTTGGGGATTTCCACTGTTTAGGCGCATCAGGGGCTCTCCAAATGCGACATGATGCCCCCAGACCATTCCATCAAAGTCTGCAATCCAAAACGTCACTACTTCCCTTCCGAGCCCCAACGTGTACCCATACAGTAGTTTTCTCCCACATATTGGGTATCAGCGTACTCAGGACAAATTGGACAACAACTTTTGGGGTCCAATTTCTCCTGTTACCCTTGTGAAAATAAAATATTGGGGCGAAAAAATAATTTTTGCAAAAAAAAAAAAAGATTTTTTATTTTTACGGCTGTGCGTTATAAACTTCTGTGAAGCACTTCGGGATTCAAAGTGCTCACCACACATCTAGATAAGTTCCTTGTGGGGTCTATTTTCCAAAATGGGGTCACTTGTGGGGGGTTTCCACTGTTTAGGCGCATCAGGGGCTCTCCAAATGCGACATGACGCCCCCGGACCATTCCATCAAAGTCTGCAATCCAAAACGTCACTACTTCCCTTCCGAGTCCTGACGTGCGCCCATACAGTAGTTTTCTCCCACATATTGGGTATCAGCGTACTCAGGACAAATTGGACAACAACTTTTGGGGTCCAATTTCTCCTGTTACCCTTGTGAAAATAAAATATTGGGGGCGAAAAAAATCATTTTTGTAAAAAAAAAAAGGATTTTTTATTTTTACGGCTGTACGTTATAAACTTCTGTGAAGCACTTCGAGGTTCAAAGTGCTCACCACACATCTACATAAGTTCCTTTTGGGGTCTATTTGCCAAAATGGGGTCACTTGTGGGGGGTTTCCACTGTTTAGGTGCATCAGGGACTCTCCAAATGCGACATGACGCCCCCAGACCATTCCATCAAAGTCTGCAATCCAAAACGTCACTACTTCCCTTCCGAGCCCCGACGTGTGCCCATACAGTAGTTTTCGCCCACATATTGGTATCAGCGTACTCAGCACAAATTGGATAACAACTTTTGGGTTCCAATTTCTTCTGTTACCCTTGTGAAAATAAAATATTGGGGGCAAAAAAAATCATTTTTGTAAAAAAAAAAAAAAGATTTTTTATTTTACGGCTGTACGTTATAAACTTTAGTGAAACACCTGGGGGTTCAAAGTTCTCACCACACATCTAGATAAGTTCCTTGAGGGGTCTAGTTTCCAAAATGGTGTCATTTGTGGGGGGTTTCCACTGTTTAGGCAGATCAGGAGCTCTTCAAACACGACATGGCGTCCAGCCAATTCTGCGTTGAAAAAGTCAAACTCTGCCATGCACCTAAACAGTGTTTTACCCCCACATATGGGGTATCAGCGCACTCAAGACAAATTGCACAATAACATTTGGAGTCTTGTTACCCTTGGAAAAATAAAAATTGGGGTGAAAAGATCATTTTTGTGGAAAAAATATGATTTTTAAATTTTACGGCTCTACGTTATAAACTTGTGTGAAGCACTTGGGGGTTCAAATTGCTCACCAAAGATCTAGATAAGTTCCTTAGGGGGTCTAGTTTCCCAAATGGGGTCATTTGTGGGGGGTTTCCACTGTTTAGGCACATCAGGGGCTCTCCAAATGCAACATGGCATCCAATCTCAATTCCAGCCAATTTTGGTTGGAAAAAAGTCAAATGGTGCTCCTTCCCTTCGAGCTTTGCCGTGCACCCAATCAGTGGTTCCCCCCCACATATGGGGTATCAGCGTACTCAGGACAAATTGGACAACAACTTATGTGGTCCAATTTCTCCTGTTACCCTTGGGAAAATAAAAAATTAGTGACTAAAATATAATTTTTGTGGGAAAAAAATAGGATTTTTTATTTTGATGCCCGGGCATTATAAACTTGTGTGAAGCACTTGGGGGTTCAAAGTGCTCACCAAAGATCTAGATAAGTTCCTTAGGGGGTCTAGCTTCCAAAATGGGGTCACTTGTGGGGGGTTTCCACTGTTTAGGCTCATCAGGGGCACTGCAAACGGAACATGACCCCATCAACGTCTGCATTCCAAAACGTTACTACTTCCTTTCCAAGCCCTGCCGTGCGCCCAAACAGTTCCCCCCCCCCACATATGGTGTATCAGCGTACTCAGGACAAATTGGACAACAACTTTTGGGGTCCAATTTCCTTGGGAAAATTCAAAAATTTGGGACTAATAAATAATTTTTGTGGAAAATTGTTTTTTTTTTTCACACCCAGGCATTATAAACTTTTGTGAAACACTTGGGGGTTCAAAGTGCTCACAACAGATCTAGATAAGTACCTTAGGGGGTCTAGTTTCCAAAATGGTGTCACTTGTGGGGGTTTCCACTGTTTAGGCGCATCAGAGGTTCTCCAAACGCGACATGGCGTCCAATCTCAATTCCAGCCAATTTTAGTTTGAAAAAGTCAAACGGCTCTCCTTCCCTTACGAGCTCTGCCGTGTGCCCAAACAGTGGTTTTCCCCCACATATTGGGTATTGGCGTACTCAGGAGAAATTGCATAACAACCTTATCTGTCCATTTTCTCCTTTTACCCTTGTGAAAATAAAAAAAAAGTTTGTAAAAGATCATTTTTGTGGCTAAAAAGTTAAATATTCATTTTTTCCTTCCACGTTGCTTTAGTTCCTGTGAAGCACCTGAAGGGTTAATAAACTTCTTGAATGTGGTTTTGAATACCTTGAGGGGTGCAGTTTTTTTGAATGGTGTCACTTTTGGGTATTTTCTGCCATATAGACCCCTCAAATGACTTGAAATGTGAGGTGGTCCCTAAAAAAAATGGCTTTGTAAATTTTGTTGTAAAAATGAGAAATCGCTGGTCAACTTTTAACCCTTATAACTTCCTAACAAAAAAAAAATGTTGGTTCCAAAATTGTGCTGATGTAAAGTAGACATGTGGAAAATGTTATTTCTTAACTATTGTGTGTGATATATTTCTCTGTTTTAAGGGAATAAAAATTCAAAGCTTGAAAATTGCAAAATTTTAAAAATTTTCGCCATATTTGCGTTTTTTTCAAAAATAAACACAAGTTATATCGAAGAAATTTTACTTCTAACGTGAAGTACAATATGTCACGAGAAAACAGCCTCAGAATCGCGAATATCCGTTGAAGCGTTCCAGAGTTATAACCTCATAAAGAGACAGTGGTCAGAATTGTAAAAATTGGCCCCATTCATTAACGTGCAAACCACCCTTGGGGGTGAAGGGGTTAAAACAAGTCAAAATGATGCTCAGTAGTGTGTGTGGCCTCCACGTGCCTGTATGACCTCCCTACAATGCCTAGGCATGCTCCTGATGAGGCGGTGGATGGTCTCCTGAGGGATCTCCTTCCTGACCTGGACTAAAGCATCCGCCAACTCCTGGTCAGTCTGTGATGCAACTGTTTGTGTTGGTGGATGGAGCGAGACATGATGTCCCAGATGTGCTCAATTGGATTCAGGTCTGGGGAACGGGTGGGCCAGTCCATAGCTTCAATGCCTTCAGGAACTGCTGACACACTCCAGCCACATGAGGTCTGGCATTGTCCTGCATTAGGAGGAACCCAGGGCCAACCGCACCAGCATATGGTCTTACAAGGGGTCTGAGGATCTTCATCTCGGTACTGTTATGTTTCGGTAACTGAGGAGAAATAGCAAAAACGGTAATACACCAGAGGGGCTGGAACCTATTGGATTGCAGTAACCTGAACTAACCATACAACTAGAGGCAGCCGTGGAGCATTCCTACGTTGATCCTAGACGCCTCATCACAGCCTGAGAGATAACTACACCTAAAGGCAGAAAGATGAAAACTATCTGCCCCGGAGCAGATCCCAAAGAAAATAGGAAGCCCCAAACATGTAATGGCTGTTAGACAAGAAGAAAGCACGGACACAGACAGAAAATAGAATGAGCAAACGCTGGGGCCCAATCTGTCTAGACAGAAAAGTACAGGAAAGAATTCTGACTGCAATCCAACAAAAACCCTAAAAAATACCAACACTTCTGATTGCCAAAAAACCTGAGATCACACGATCTCATCCACCTAAATCAGATCTCTGGTGTAACAAATGCTATTCAGCAAACAAAAAGCAACAAAGGAGCAAAGCAAAAGTGCAGACAAAAACGGAGCACAATTGCAGCGCCAGACCCCAAAATGGGTCAGGCTGCAGTCCACTGCAAGCAGCAAACCAGCAAAGAAAATCAAACAGAGGAAAAAAAAAAAGCAAACACTTATCTGAAGGAGAGCAGGAAATTAGCAGAGCTTCAAGCAAGACCAGAAGGAACAATTGATAACCGGCAAGGCTGCTGGGAACTCAGGCCACTTATATCCTACCATTCAGCGCCAGCTGAAGGCAATTCAGTAATCAGTTCATTATCCTCAGCAGCCACCGGAGGGAGCCCCAGCTCAGAAGCCGCCTCCAGCATATTCACAACAGTACCCCCCCTTGAGGCGGGGTCACCGAACCCTCACCTGCGCAACCAGGCCGATCAGGATGGGCTCGATGATAGGCACGGATAAGTCTCCCAGCGTGAATGTCTGAAGCAAACACCCACTTGTCCTCCTGACCATAGCCTCTCCACTTAGCCAAATACTGGAGTTTCCGTCTAGCAAAACGAGAATCCAATATCTTCTCAACCACATACTCCAAATTGCCCTCAAGCAAAACAGGGTGGGGAGGTGCAGCCATAGGAACCACTAGTTCGACAAACCTCTTCAATAAGGACTTGTGGAACATGTTATGGATCTTAAATGTCCCTGGAAGAAGCAAACGGAAGGAAACTGGATTAATAATTTCCATGATCTTATGAGGTCCAATGAACCTTGGCTTAAATTTTGGAGATGCAACCTTCATAGGGATATTCCTTGAGGACAACCAAACCAAGTCCCCCACTTTATAACGAGGACCATCAGTCCTATGCCGGTTGGCAAACCGCTGGGCCTTCTCCTGAGAGAGAGACAACCTCTCCACCACCTGGTCCCAAATCTGCTGCATACGCTGCCCCAGACAGACAAGCCTCCGCCTGTCCTGAAGAAAATCGAGGGTGAAACCTGGAATTGCAGAAAAATGGAGACATCAAGGTGGCAGAGCTAGCTCTATTATTAAGAGCAAACTCAGCCAAAGGCATAAAAGAGACCCAGTCATCTTGATCAGCAGACACAAAACATTTCAAATAAGTCTCCAAGGTCTGGTTTGTTCTCTCGGTTTGTCCATTGGTCTGAGGGTGAAATACAAAGGAGAAAGACAACTGAACACCAAGTTTAGAACAAAATGTCCTCCAAAATCTGGAAACAAACTGGACTCCTCTGTCAGACACAATGTTCTCCGGAATGCCATGTAACCGAACCACATGCTGAAAGAACAAAGGCACCAACTCGGAGGAGGAAGGCAACTTAGGTAATGGCACCAGATGTATCATCTTGGAAAACCTATCACAGATTACCCAGATAACGGTCATTCTCTGAGAGACAGGAAGGTCAGAAATAAAATCCATAGAAATATGGGTCCATGGCCTCTTGTGTACAGGTAATGGCATTAACAAACCACTAGAACGAGAGCAAGGCTTGGAACGAGAGCAAGTCCCACAGGACTTCACAAAGTCCCTGACATCACGAGACAAAGTAGGCCACAAAAAGAGCGACTCACCAAGTCACTGGTACCAAAAATCCCGGGATGACCAGCCAACGCAGAACAATGAATCTCAGACATCACACTTTTTCCACTGATCTGGAACAAACAACTTCCCAAAAGGGCAGCGCTCAGGATTATCCTCCTGACACCCTTCCAGAGCCAGTCTCAAATTGGGCGAAATGGCGGAAAGAACTACACCCTCTTTCAAAAAAACAGCAGGATCAGATAACTCAGGAGAATCTGTAAAGAAACTCCTCGAGAGGGCATCCGCCTTGACATTCTTAGTGCCAGGAAGAAGAGAAACCACAAAATTAAAACGTGTGAAGAACAAGGTCCACCTGGCCTGTCTAAGGTTAAGTCGCTTGGCTGATTCGAGATAAATCAGGTTCTTATGGTCCGTGAGGACCACCACCTGATGTTTGGCTCCTTCCAGCCAATATCTCCACTCTTCAAAGGCCCACTTCATGGCCAATAACTCCCGATTACCCACGTCATAATTACGTTCAGTTGGAGAAAATTTTCGAGAGAAAAAGGCACAAGGGTTACTCTTAGAGGTCTCTGGATCCCTTTGGGACAAAACAGGCACCTGCCACAATCTCAGAGGTATCAACCTCCACCTGAAACGGCAGAGAAACATCAGGCTGCCGTAGAACAGGAGCAGAAATGAATCTCTGCTTAAGTTCCTGAAACGCAGAAACTGCCTCAGGAGGCCAATTCACCACATCGGAACCCTTTTTGGTCAAATCAGTCAATGGCTTAACAATACCAGAGAAAATTACCAATAAATTTACGATAAAAATTGGCAAAACCCAAAAATCTCTGAAGAGCCTTCAATGAAGTAGGTTGAACCCAATCACAGATGGCCTGAACCTTGACCGGGTCCATTTCAATAACAGACGGAGACAAAATGAATCCCAGAAATTAGATCTTCTGTACGCCAATAAGACACTTTGATCCCTTCACATACAGAGCATTCTCTCTCAAAATCTGGAACACAGTCCGAACATGTTTCACATGAGAGTTCCAGTCATTGGAAAAAATCAAGATATCATCCAGATAAACAATCAGAAATTTATCCACAAAATCCCTGAAAGTATCATTCATGAAGGATTGGAAGATGGAAGGGGCATTAGTAAGCCCAAAAGGCATCACTAGGTACTCAAAATGCCCCTCTGGGGTATTAAACGCCATCTTCCATTCATCCCCGTGCTTAATGCGAATAAGGTTATACGCCCCACTGAGGTCAAGCTTGGTAAACCAAATAGCACTTTTCACTCTGGAAAATAGGTCAGAAATCAAAGGTAACGGATATTGATATTTAACAGTGATCTTATTCAGGAGGCGATAATCAATACACGGCCTCAATGAACCATCCTTTTTGGCCACAAAGAAAAAACCGGCACCCAAGGGTGAAGAGGATGGTCTGATATGACTCTTCTCCAATGACTCCTTGATATAAGATCGCATAGGATTGTGTTCAGGTACAGATAAATTAAAAAGGCGACCTTTAGGAAATTTACCACCAGGCACTAATTCAATAGCGCAATCATAGCTCCTGTGAGGGGAAAGGATGCAGATTTACTTTCACTAAACACATCAGAAAAATCAGTCAAAAAGTCAGGGACATCCTGAGACTGGGGAGAGGCAGAAAAAACAGGAGTGTCTGTATTAACACATTGGCAGCCCCAACTGGTCACAGACACAGATTTCCAATCCAAAACAGGATTATGAGACTGTAACCAAGGGAAACCTAGTACAATAATGTCATGCAGATTATGCAGCACCAGAAATTTGCAACTCTCCTGATGATCTGGTTCATCCCTCATTATCACCAGAGTAGAAAACTGGGGTTTATTCTCCGCTAAAGGGGTAGAATCAATGCCCAGTAGGGGAATAGACTTCCACAGGGGTATCATGGGAAACCCACAAAGTTTGACAAAGTCAAAATCCATCAGGTTAATAGCTGCTCCTGAATCAACAAAAGCCTGAGCAGAAAATGTGGACAGGGAGCAAATCAGGGTAACAGTCAACAGAAATTTAGTCTGAACACTACCCAAGACAACTGAGCGTGCAAAACGTCTTCTCCACTTAGGGCAGACAGAAATAGCATGGGAAGCGTCACCACAGTAGAAACATAACCCATTGCGCTTACGAAACTCATGACGCTGAGCCCCAGAAGACACTCTATCACACTGCATGGGCTCAGGAGCTGGCTCACAGGGCAACACTATCTCACGCATACCTCTGCGCTCACGCAAACGTCTGTCAATTTGAATAGCCAAAGATAGAGAATCATTGAGACCAGAGGGAACAGGGAATCCCACCATAACGTCCTTTACTTTTTCTGACAGACCCTTTCGAAAAAGGGCTGCCAAAGCAGCATCATTCCATTTAGTCAGGACTGCCCACTTTCGAAATTTCTGACAGTACAACTCAGCATCTTCAAAACCCTGATTTAATGCCAACAAGATCTTTTCAGCTTGATCAGTGACATTAGGTTCATCGTACAATAACCCCAGAGCCTGAAAAAATATATCAATATCATTCAAAACAGGATCCCCAGGTGTCAGGGAAAAAGCCCAATCCTGAGGGTCGCCGCGCAGCAGGGAGATGACAATTTGAACCTGCTGTGCCGCGTTACCTGAAGACTTAGGCTTTAAAGCAAAAACAACTTACAGTTATTTTTGAAATTCAGAAATTTAGATCGATCCCCAAAAAAACAAATCTAGCATGGGGATCCTAGGTTCCACCACCGGCAACCCAGCAAGATAGGTAGCAATACTCCGAACCTCAGTGGCAAGCTGATCCACACGGCCAGATAACTGTGCAAACTCCATTGAGAGAAAAAAAATTTCTCCTCAGCACCCAGAGAAAAGAGGGGGAAAAAAAATGCAACCAACAGAGTTTCCTTATTACTATTTTTCCCCTTCTGTGAGAACCATACTATTTTCAGTTTTTTGGCCGGTTATACTGTTATGTTTCGGTAACTGAGGAGAAATAGCAAAAACGGTAATACCCCAGAGAGGCTGGAACCTATTGGATTGCAGTAACCTGAACTAACCACACAACTAGAGGTAGCCGTGGAGCCTTCCTACGTTGATCCTAGACGCCTCGCCACAGCCTGAGAGATAACTACACCTAAAGGCAGAAAGATGAAAGCTATCCCCAAAGAAAATAGGAAGCCCCCAAACATGTAATGATGGTTAGACAAGAAGAAAGCATGGACACAGACAGAAAATAGAATGAGCAAACGCTGGGGCCCAATCTGTCTAGACAGAAAAGTACAGGAAAGAATCCAACAAAAACCCTAAAAAATACCAACACTTCTGATTGCCAAAAAACCTGAGATCACACGATCTCATCCACCTAAATCAGATCTCTGTGTAACAAACGCTATTCAGCAAACAAAAAGTAACAAAGGAGCAAAGCAAAAGTGCAGACAAAAACGGAGCACAATTGCAGCGCCAGACCCCAAAAGGATCTGAAGGAGAGCAGGAAACTAGCAGAGCTTCAAGCAAGACCAGAAGGAACAATTGATAACCGGCAAGGCTGCTGGGAACTCAGGCCACTTATATCCTACCATTCAGCACCAGCTGAAGGCCAATCAGTAATCAGTTCATTATCCTCAGCAACCACCGGAGGGAGCCCCAGCTCAGAAGCTGCCTCCAGCATATTCACAACAGGTACCTAATGGCAGTCAGGCTACTTCTCGCGAGCACATGGAGAGTGGTTCAACCCTCCAAAGAAATGCCACCCCACACCATTACTGACCCACTGCCAAACCAGTCATGCTGAAGGATGTTGCAGGCAGCAGATCGCTTTCCACGGCGTCTCCAGACTCTGTCACATCTATCACATGTGCTCAGTGTGAACCTGCTTTCATCTGTGAAGAGCACAGGGCACAAGTGGCGAATTTGCCAATCCTGGTGTTCTGTGACAAATGCCAAGCGTCCTGCACGGTGTTGGGCTGTGAGAACAACCCCATCTGTTGACGTCGGGCACTCAGACTATCCTCATGGAGTCGGTTTCTAACCGTTTGTGCAGACATATACACATTTGTGGCCTGCTGGAGGTCATTTTGCAGGGCTCTGGCAGTGTTCCTCCTGTTCCTCCTTGCACAAAGGCGGAGGTAGCGGTCCTGCTGCTGGATTGTTGCCCTCCTACGGCCCCTCCACGTCTCCTGGTGTACTGGCCTGTCTCCTGGTAGCGCCTCCAGCCTCTGGACACTACGCTGACAAACACAGCAAACCTTCTTGCCACAGCTCACATTGATGTGCCTGGATGAGCTGCACTACTGAGCCACTTGTGTGGGTTGTAGAGTCCGTCTCATGCTACCACGAGTGTGAAAGCACAACAAACTTTCAAAAGTGACCAAAACATCAGCCAGAAAGCATTGGTACTGAGATGTGGTCTGTGGTCCACACCTGCAGAACCACTCCTTTATTGAGTGTGTCTTGATAATTGCCAATAATTTCAATCTGTTGTCTATTCCATTTGCACAACAGCATGTGAAATTGATTGTCAATCAGTGTTGCTTCCTAAGTGGACAGTTTGATTTCAAAGAAGTTTGATTTACT
This sequence comes from Oophaga sylvatica, assembly GCA_033576555.1. Classification (NCBI taxonomy): domain Eukaryota; kingdom Metazoa; phylum Chordata; class Amphibia; order Anura; family Dendrobatidae; genus Oophaga; species Oophaga sylvatica. Next base: position 86,431,454 of record JARQOD010000001.1, read on the forward strand.
TGGAGTTATATTCTGTTGTTTAGGTGTTCATTTTATTTTTTTGAAAAGTGTATATTTTCATCATATATTTCATCAGCCAGCACCAATTATTCTTCCAAATACTTCTCATCTACGGTATGGCAATCATTACATTTATTCTAGAGAGAGCAGGAGAAATGTCTAAAAAAACTTAGAAAATAATTGAATACAATACTTACTGAGTGCCTCGTAGAGATGAGCAAATTGATTTAATGTGATACAAATTTGTGCCGAATTTTAAGAAATTTCCTAATACCTGTGAATTCAACCAAATTGTAATTTGATTTGTGGGAATAGCCAAAAAATGTTCCCCACCATTTTATAAAAAGCAGAAGATTGCAAGACAAGGCAAAAAGCCAGACAAGTCTTAGGTGACCTCATATTCCACCCCTTGGCTTCCCTGTAATGCCTTCAACTGTTAAGAGGGACTACCATAGCTTGTTTAAAAGCTGGGAATGCAGCAACCATTTTAGGTTCAGTCAGAATAGAGAGAGGACATGAGGGTTTTCAGCTCGGCAATAGAGGTGTGGAGAGAAATCCCCAATACATTGGACAACTAATCAAGATACTGTGTTATGTACAACTACAGGGCTGAAGAGGTGGGGGAAGAGGTATTCAACTTATCTCTGGTAGTTGTGCATGCCAGGCACAACACTGATGCTAAGCGGTAAATGACTGCACTCTTGGAGCGCTGCAGCCCCTTCCACCTGCTCTTGGCATCCTGGTCAGGAGCCTTAATGCAGTGAAAAATGATAAAAAGTGGGTTGTGGAGATCCACAGGGCACCTTCCTCTGAGTCAGGAACCACCAAGGTCGGATTAGAAAAGTCAATTTTTTCAACACACACAGGTGTGTTGAATAAATTGACTTTTCTTATCCGACCTTGGTGGTTCCTGACTCAGAGTGTGGCGCCCTATGGATCTCCACTGCTCACCTTTCATCGTTTTTCACTACAAATATTCAGTTGATAGAATGGAAAAGAGAGAAGTGACCTGGCAACAGTAGTGCTATAGTGCTGCCAATAATAGTATAATTGGCAGCTGCTTGCTACATTTCAATTACACATTTGTTTATTCTTCATGCACAAGAAAACAGCAAGCCAGCACAATAATTTTTAACGAATAAAAATAAACTTAGTATCTGTCACAGAAAATACCCTTGTCACAAGTGATTGTATTGCATTTTTGGCATTTCTTGGTCAATACTTTAAAGAAAGGGAGTAATTATTGTGTTAAAAATTTACAAAAGAAAAGTAATCAAAATCCAGACATTTAACTCCGACTGTCTACCTCACAAAATGTGCATTTCACAAAATACTTTATTTTTGCATGCCTGGTGTAGTAGTCAAATTTGCCATCTGTACATGCCACACTAATGCTGCAGCCTTTTCGCATTTCGGATGTATACCAAGCATTTCATTCTATTTGGGAAGGAGGGAATAATTTTGCTAAAAAAGGAAACATTTTTAAAATATTTCAGACATTTAAATGTTTTTTTGCACACTTTGGTCAAATTTGACATCTGTATACGCCACACTAATACTGTCACCTGTTGCCATTTTTGACTTTTATGACATGTACCTACCTAAAATTTCTTGTTATGTCCTTTTGCTTAAGGAAGGCATAATTATGTTTAAAAGCTTACAAACAAATTTTTTTTTAAATCCAGAAATTTAACTTTATCCTTTTTTTGCAAAAGTTTCACTAGTCACATTTGACAGCTTTACACGCCACACAAATAAGACCTGTTGACCTTTGCTGGCATTTGGACATGTGCCTACCTACTGTTTCTTGTTCAGTTCTTTTGAGGAGAGAGAAATAATTGGGGTTTAAAAACTGAAAAATTTAATTATAATGCAATAAAAAATGTATAGTAAAAGAAAAAGTGCAATGGATGGGATAATGTAAAAGAGATAAAAAAAAACAACCACAGCAGTAAGCAGCAGCCATCTAGGCATTACTACTACCAAACATAAGTCACAATTTTTTTCTCTTGCCTCCACCAAGTGTATTAGTCCAGAACAAGAAGGAGACATTTTGGTATATATGGTACATCACTCTTCTCACTTACAGCAGTATGATATGAGGCACTGTCAGTGAATTAGTGTTTTTCACAGTCCTCCTTAGTTGCCATAATCTTGTACACAGCTCGATCTCTTCTGTCCCATAAGCCATAGCACTCAACAGGCTGAGAAAGATATTTCATAACAACTTCTTTCAGTTGATTTATTGGGTGAGATGAATAGTTAGAGTTCGTACTCAGATGAGATGGGGCAGGAGATGAAGTACACTATTCAAATTCCTAGCTTTGTTGGTGGCTCTGTCAGCCATATTGGTCGGGGCACTGGCAATAACAGTCAAAGGAATCAGAAGGGGATAAGGAGCTCAGAACTTTTCCAATACTGAGACAATTGTAGGCCAAGCCAAGGATAATGATGATGACTAAATGGTGGACAAGAGCTAGAAACCAGATGGGATTGTCGAGGAGGTGTTGATGTCAGAGGAGAAGCATGTTGGCATTGGTGATAAAGAGCTAAGCCTTTATCTCTGCTTGTGTGATATGCCGACACTAAATATCATTGTGACATTTGCAATTTTATTTGCTGATTGACACTTCTCCTGGGCAGCATATATTTCATGCAATTTATTTTGCCTGCTCCTACTAAGTCTGCTGCCCATCGTGAGTAGCTGATTTTGTTTTGAACCTTTTTTATGATATGTACCGTAATTTAATACTAATAAAGTGATTTTTATGCAATTACTATTTGTGGCTTTATTTTTGTCCAATTTTTTCTTTGAATTCTGGCTAATAGCTATTATCTACTATACTTTTATACCATGGTGGTATATTAATAATTTACAGATTTTATATGATGTAATTACAGCACCTTTGTTTGGCTGCAGTTCTGTTAAATGGAAATAAAGGGCAGAGATGACATCTGGCCAAAATGTTTTCTACGGGCAGATATTCTTCTGCACTCAGGAGCAGGTAATGCGCATCTGCTGTTGGTAGAGGAGGTTCACTAGCGAGTAAAACTCTGCTCATAAGTGGTGGTGAGTCCTGTAAGTAGGTATCTTAAATTTGGGAATTATTTTCTATGATACTGGTTGACAAATCTTTGGAGTGTGCATTCTCTGCAGGAGGAAAATAAACCATGGACACCCACAAATAGTCTAGGACCCATGGCTCTCCATCAGCACATGAAGCAACATCAGCTGCAAGTGAGTTAAAGGCAAGCTGGCTAGAAATATAAGCAAAACTTAAGCTTTCTTCCTGCCCCTTCTCTTTGCGCTTGTCTTTCTAGTAGCTAGGCCACATCCTTAAGTAGTACCCAGTCAGTGTTGTGAGGAGCTGGCTCTTGTTCTAAAGACTACTGGACCAATGGACATAGAGCGGAATCCAGCACAGAACATAAGTTACATTGAACTTATTGTTGTATTTTATTGGAGATTTTCTTGCTGTATTTTATTAGAGATGTGCTTGCTCATCAGTGTAAGTGCAGTAATTTCACCTGGAAAGTGTTCAGCCTCTGGAATCAATGTTTCCATTCAGTGACAGTAAGCAGGAAAAGAAATGCGGGCTGGATCTTATCTATACATAAAATAACCATAACGGTAAAAGCAATCATCCCATTACTCTTCATAGTGTTTCAAAGGCCTCAACTGAGCCATTGTTTCATATGAGACTGTATGTTAACTCTTGTATGTTAATTTGTGAATGCATGCTGATTACGTACCGTATCAGCCCACTGCAGTTTACTAACCTACTCAACTTAGGATAAATATACAGATTATTTGAAAAATCAAACAATGGAGGATCACCTCCCCCACCTTCCTCCAATCCAGTGGAAAAATGTTCTGCATGGGAGCTACGGATATAAATAGTCTCTGGCTCCCTCTGCAAAGAGAACCTCTTCAGGCACAGCCCAAGGTACCATGGCTCCATCTGGTGGAATACAGGCCTGTTCCTCTGCCCATCACTGAACCCACACATGCTACGGTCGTGATATCTATCGACTGGATGTAAGGAACTATCTTAAGCACTGTTCTTGAAAGCTGAAATGGGAGACGTGGTACGTTCGTGGTATGGAGCATTAACTGTAACTATAGACGATACTGGCGGCAGATACAAAAGATATGGTCCAGCCAAAAGTTGAGAGACAGAGGGTATTGCATGGTAGTAGGGCAGTGAAACTATTGGCCCTAGGATGGGATCTTGTGGACTGGGAACATTGCATAGTGACCATCTAACCAGAACGGCTGTAAGACCATAGATGTAAGGAGGAAAAAATAGTTGCATTTTTAAACTGCCTGTTAGGGTTCAGTTCCCGCTGCTGCACAAGGGGAGTCTTGAACCAGCCCCGCTGCGGTCTCCCATTCATCTCCGGCCGCAGTGGAGCCTGCTCTGCAGAGACGTCGGTCCAAGCGTCTTGCCCACTCCAGTACTGTGCAGTGACTTGCTGCTGCCTTTCCTGGATCTGCTATTATAGCCAGTGCTGGAGCAGACGTCTTTGGGACAAAGTCCTGCGTTTTCCATTCTGAGCATGCCCAGAGTGAGATCTCTCATTGGAGATCAGGGGTCACATGCTCAGGTGCTGCGGCAGCTCCTATTGGTCCGCCAGGAAGGCCCTGTTACTACTGGTGTTCTGGAGCAAGTTTCATTGGTCCTTGTTTCTGGCAGGTCCTGTAGCTGTTGCTATAAAAGGGTAGCATGGCTGGGCCGCCATGCGCTAATATCAACCATTGTATGCTATGCGCCAGTGTGGTCATGTGTGTGTGTGGTTAGGGACCCGGCTGAAATAAGCCACTAGAATACCGACTTAATCGGTGAGGAGTTTGGTGTGCTAGCTGGTCAGGGTCGGCGTCCTAGATGCCCTAGATTACCGGCATAACCGGTGAGGAGTTTTGATTGCCGTATTCAGGGTCTGGCGTTCAGATACCATAGATTGCGGGTGACTCCCGCGAGGACATTAGCACATGATCACGCTTTATGTACGCTTAGCACTTAACTGTGTACCTGAGAGCCTGACAGGACACAGCACCTTTCCTCAGCGGCCCTGTGACGTAACAGGGTTCGCTTTCAACGCTAGACAGCGCCCTAGCGTGTTTTCTTTGCGACTCAGTTGTGTTTAGTGAGTTCGCACACATCGCCATATAGCGCTGCGGCTCTCCTTCTAGCGGCTCTGTGGAGTAACAGAGTTCGCACTTATTGCCACAGCGCGTTACGGCGTTTATGTTGGCGACTCTGCGGAATAACAGAGTTTGCTTCTTACGCCATTTTTACTAGCAGCAGGCACCGCTTGCACGGTGGACCCCGGGCTGCGAACGCACCTCTCTACATCATATATTTGGTGCGTTCCGCAGACCCTTAACACTGCCAAAGTGATTATGACAATCCACAACCTCACATCTTGACAAGTGGTGGCAGCAGTGGGATCACCTATCTCTGTACAGCATACCAGGGAAACTTACTGTGCGGTGACTTGACAGAAAAGATGGCAGACTTCATCTACAAGAGGCTCAAGAAGGAGGAGCCAAGAGCCCTTTGCGCTAGGAGAAAGCTAGAGTGGTAGTCAAGCAGTGCCGGGAACACCCACAGGAAGAGATCAGTTTAGACATGGAGGAGGGCAGCTCCGTAGTGACCACAGTCCAGGGCTGTCAACCAGATAGTGGAGGATCTACCGACTGAGTTGAGATGGATGCTGACCACGCTGGGAGAGCGAGCCATGGAGATAGAGCGACGACAGTGTTAAGCAAATATGTGGGTGTGCACGTAGCGGTACCCCCTCCCGCCCCAGCACAGATGACAATGGATAATAAGAGAGGGGCCCACATCTTTAAGGTACTGGGAAATACCACAGTTCAATGAAAACACCTTGGATATTAATGACCATCTCCGGTAATTTGAGAACCTCTGCCTGCAGCATGAGTTGTCAGTGGGTGACTGGCCCAAATTTTTGACTGTTGGACTGACCGGAAAAGCAAGAGAAGCTTTTAATAACTTGTTTTCTGGGGATCAGAGATGTTGCTATACTGTTCACAAAGGCATTACTAGAGAGATTTGCCATCATGCCTGAAACCTACTGGAGGAAGTTTTGAGAGACTGGCAAGCACGGTGCACAAATGCATTGGGAGTTTGCCAACATTTTACATATGGCATGCACTCGGTGGATAGAAGGACTTGGGGCTCAGGAAACAAAACATGTCTTAGATATAATCATGCTGGAACAATTTATGCCCAAGCTCCCAGGTGACTTAATCCCTTAACGACCGCCGATATGCCTTTTAGCTGCGGCAGTTATGGGTACTTATTTCTCAGTGCCGCTTTTTAACGTCACTGAGAAATAAGCGTATATCACCCTCTACGGGGTCTCGCCTACCGGGGGGAGTTGAGACCCTGGAGAACATGATCAGGGCTTCTTTTTAAGGTGCCCTGTGACGTGATCGCCATTATTCAGGGAATAACCTTGTTCACAAAAAAAAAAATTATAATTTTTCTGCTGCTCCATCCTCCAGCCCCCTCTGCGTCATCTTCCTGAAACAAAATGGGAAAGCACATGCGCAGTACGCCCGCCGAGATCTGCCGGCTGATATCCGGCAGCAATAGGAAATTTTTCCTACTGGTTCCTTTTGATCACTGTGATAGATCCTACCCAGAATTGCTATAAGACCATGGATGAAAGAAATAAAAAATAGCTGTATTGTTAACCTGCCCAGGTGATTATTACAACCCACAACCTAAGATCTTCACAAGTGTCATCAACAACTACTTTTTGTTAAATTCTGACTACTTCTTTCTCCATTGCACTGTCAGAGATCCATACCTGATTGGGTGCATTTCCAGTCATCCTCTTGTGTTCCAATTTGATTCCTTCAATTTACAGTGCCCAAGACATTCTGGCAGCGCTATGTAATTCATGCTTCCTGCATGATGTATATCCTAAATTTAATAGTGCAAATTTTCTTGGTGAAACTTATCCTCAAGGCTTTGCAAGAGTGGAATGGTCTATCTGTGTGCTGCCTGATTTGCAACACTGCAAGGTGATCGAAAAAAACACTGCATATTTTGGAGTGCCTCTATGAGCAGTGTAAATCGATGGTTGGTTATACAGTGGCTTTTTAAAGTTTGAGCATCCCTGGTCAAAATTTTTGTTATTGTGAACTATTAAGCAAGTTGAAAAAGAAATTATCTCTAAAAGTCCTAAAGTTAAAGATGACACATTTCCTTTGTATTTTAGTCAAATTGTCATTTTTTCCATTCTAAAAATTAGAAATGGAAAATGGACTAATGCAAAAGTTTGGGCACCCTTGTAGATTTGTGTGCTCAGATAAGTTTGACTAAGGTTTCAGACCTTAATTAGCCTATTCGGGTTATGGCTAGTTCACCATCATAGTTAAGAAAGGCCAGGTGAAGCAAATTTACTAGCTTTATAAAAACCCAGCCTTTTCTAGCCTTGTACTAAAAAAAACGCAGTCATGGGTTCTTCTAAGCAGCTGTCTAGCACTCTGAAAATGAAAATAGTGGAGGCATACAAAGCTGGAGAAGACTATAAGAAGATAGATTGAAATATTATTAAGAAATGGCAGTTAACAGGAACAGTGGAGGACAAGACAAGGTCTGGAAGACCAAGCAACATTTCAGTGAGAGCTGCTCGTAGGATTGCTAGAGAGGCAAATCAGTACTACCACTTGACTGCAAAAGACCTTCAGAAATATTTAGCAGACTCTGGAGTTGTGGTACATTGTTATACTGCTCAGAGACACTTGCACAAAAATTCAGTGCCAGAAGTATGAAAAAGAACATCTAAACAAGCCCGATACATTTTGGAAAAAAGTCGTGTGGACCAATGAGGTTAGAATAGAAATCTTTGGCCACAATGATCAAAGTTATGTGTGTAGAAAAAAGGGTACAGAATTTCAGGAAAGACCATCTTGCCAACCATTAAGCATGGGAGTGGATCAGTTATGATTTAGGGTTGTGTTGCTGCCAATGACATGGGAAAATTTTGCGGGCAGAGGGAAGTCCCTCAAACAAGAATTGAAAGACTCTTGTCTGGCTACAAAATGCATTTACAAGCTGTAATACTTGCAAAAGGGGGTGCTACTAGATAGTAACCATGCAGGGTGCCCAAACTTTTGCATTGACCCATTTTCATTTTTGTAATTTTTAAAATGTAAAAGATGAATATATATATATATATATATATTTTTTTTTTTTATTTGCCTAAAATACAAAGGAAATGTATCATCTTTCTTTTTAGAGATCATTTAATCTTCAACTTGCTCTTTCCGACATCGGGCATAAGGCTGAGTTCACATCGCGTTATGGCCCTGCGTTTAATACATCAGTTACATAGCGGCACTAACGCTATGTAACGGATGTGTTAACGCACCCATTGGCCGCCATTATAGTAACGCATCCTAATGCATGACAAATTCGGCATGCATTAGCGATGATGCATTACTTTGTGACGCACCCTCAAACGCGGTCTACAGCGTTTTAGGGTGCGTTAGGTCTAACACACAGCGAATGGACACGTTCGCTGTGTATAGACCTGTATGGCTAACGCATGATAATGCATAGTAGCAAAATGCTACCGTGCTTTAGTGCATACGTTAGCGCTAGGGGTTAAAAATATGTCAAAAATGACATCAGCGTTAGTGCATCCGTTTAACGGATCCCTTAAATGGATGCCTCTAATACAATGTAAACCCAGCCTAATAGTACGCTGATGTCTGACTCCCTCCCTTTGATATGGGCACCGGCGCTGAGCCCACATCTTTTCCTGCACATGTCAGCTGTTTTGAACAGCTGACATGTGCTTTTAACAGCTGCGGGTGGAATCGTGATCCACAAGCAGCTGTTAACTAGTTAAATGCCGCTGTCAAACTCTGATAGCGGCATTTAACACAAGCTTCTGGCAAGCGTGCCGGAAATCCTGCCCATCGGCTCCTGTGTCACATGGCCGTGGGTTGCTGATGGGTTGGCATGACAACCAAAGGTCTCCCTCCGACCTCTATGATTGTCACTGCTGGATTGCTATGAACGCCGCATGGTGGTCGGCGCTCATAGCAAGTCAGCAATTCTGCTACATACAGGCGAATTGATCATTGCCTGGATGTAGCAGAGCTGATCGGGTTATGGCAGCTTCTAATTTCCCATGGAGGCTATTGAAGCATGCCAAAGTAAAAAAAAAAATTTTTTTAAATATTAAAAAAATAAAAATATATATGAAGTTCAAAATAAAATAGTAAAAAAAATCAAATATACACATATTTTGTATTGCCGCATTCAGAATTGTCTGATCTATCAATGTAAATAAAGAATTAATCTGATCGCTAAACGGTGTAACAAGAGAAAAAGTAAAAATGCCAGAATTACGTTTTTTTGGTCACGGCAACATTGAATTAAAATGCAATAACGGGCGATCAATAGATCATATCTGTACCAAAATGGTATTATTAAAAATGTCAGCTCAGCCCGCAAAAAATAAGCCCTCACCCAACCCGAGATCACAAAAAATGGAGACGCTATGGGTATTGGAAAATGGCACTTTTTTGTTTTTCTAAACTTTGGAATTTTTTTCACCACTGGCAGGTCAGTTTTAGCATTTAGTGAACATGGCAAAAAACAAACAAAAGACAACTATGGGTTGCACTTTTTTTTGCAATTCCACAGCACTTTGAATTTTTTCCTGTTTTCCAGTACACGATATGTTAAAACCAATGGTGTTGTTCAAAATACAACTCGTCCCACAAAAAACAAGCCCTCAGATGGCCATATTGACCTAAAAATTAAAAAAATTATGGCTCTGGGAAAAAGGGGAGCAAAAAATGAAAATGCAAAAACGAAAATACCTCCGGGGGTAAAGGGGTTAACTGTCCACAATAACAGTAATTTTGATCATGGGTGCCCAAACTTTTACATGCCCCTGTAACTAAGCCTTTGTATGATCACTGGATTACAGATATTATTCTCTCTTATATTTTATGAAGACTAAATTCTACGGTTAGGTTACCTTGTTAATGGACAATGGAATTGCCCTTTGACAAATTGCTTTTGGCCTTGGAGATTAAGATTTTCTTTTAGTTATTTCAATTTCTTCTTTTTAGTTTTCAGGCAATGTACAGTAGCTTGCTTTTTTGTTTTTTTTAAGAAAGATAGTATATTTCTCTAAGGCCGGTGTCACACTTGCGTGTGTGATGCGAGAAACTCGCACGAGTCTCTCGCCTCAACACCTGGCACTGCCGCCGGCGCTCAGACCGGAGTGTACGGCTACTTGTATTTCTATGCTCCAGTCTGAGTGCCGGCGGCAGTGCCGGGTGTTGAGGCGAGAGACTTGCGCGAGTTTCTCGCATCACACTCGCAAGTGTGACCCCGGCCTAAGCATCATTGTTTCGTTAATATATGGTAGCATTTAATTTATGAGTTTCTTAGTTTTGGGAATCCATAAAAAACATTTTTTTTGTTATGTTGTCATAGGGGGTCACAAAATTGTGGAGAAAATTGCTAAATATATGTTCAATATTTATTTTTTTACTTTGGTTAAATATTTTTTGTCCGGTTTGTGTTATTTTGTATTTTTTTTACCTTTTTATTACTGATAGGAATCTTTATTATAACATTAACAATTTTTTGTTAAAGAATGGGACATATTTATTAGGGTAAATGTGAAGGAATTGTGTAATAATTTTAAAAAAATGTCTTTTGTGTCTTGTGCCATATTTATTATGCATTTTAGGCGCTGACAAGGAGGCATGGACTTGCTGAAAAAGGGGCATGGATTATTTGAAAAGGGGGTATGACCTAACCTGCAATACGTTGTGCACAAAGTAAGCCAACTAATAGGTGGTGTAAAATTAGACTGGTCATAAACAGCAGGCACCAATTTGATAGATTTCGCATATTTTAAGACTGCCTACTTTAAGTTTTCACTTTCTAAGAATTAAACAGTTTTGAATATTATGCCCCAATGTGCTCTCCTTTGTCTATATGGCTTTACTATCTGTGCATGTAAAATGCACTGGTCTCTGTTAGGACCTCCAGATTTGTTCAAGTTCCATATGGGACGCAAATAGGACACAGAAACAATTCTTTAACATTCGTTATATTGCTCTCCTTTTAGATAGGCTTTTTTCTAGTTCAAGGAATAATGCAAGGAAAATATTTAAGGTGGGCACAGTCAGATCAGTAGCAACTGCAATTATTTTTTTTCTTTTGGATTCATACCTCTATATGATGTTGTATGGAATGAGTGGTACAGTTGGGAACCATTCAATTTTTCATAAGCCCTAAATAAAATGTCACCACCACTGTAACTAATGCAAATATTTGCTTGTCCTTGCCTGTGATCAGGAATTTTACAAAAAAATTGGTGCACTCTAAAAAGCATGTAACAGTCATATGCAGGGATGAAGAAATAAAACAAAGTTATTAAAATAAAAAAATATACTAAGTAAATGCTTCAGAGCAGAAACCAACTCTTTAAAGCTCTAGAAATATTTTTTATATCATATGAAAGAAATTTCTGCTTTGTGTATACCTTTAGGCTATGTGCACACGTTGCGGAATTGCCATGGAAATTTCCGCGGCAATTCCGCACCTCCCTGCCGCGGGAAATCCGCATATTATAGGTATGCATATTCCCACTAAAAACTAGCGTTTTGCAAGCGTAATTAGCTTGCAGAATGCTAGCGTTTTTCAAGCGATCTGACAGGGTGGTCACACGAGTCAAACAAGTGTTTGACAAGTGTGACCAACTTTTTACTATTGATGCCGCCTATGTCGCATCAATAGTAAAGATATCTAATGTTAAAATAATAAAAAAATAATAAATAATGATATTCTCACCTTCCCGCGGCCCCTGCAGCTTTCCCGCCTCTCAGCGACGCTCCCGGCCAATCCCGTTCCCAGGCGTCCTTTGCGACAATCACCCCGATGACGTAGCATCACGCGAGACCGCTACGTCATCTGGGGTGATCTCGCAAAGGACGCCTGGGAACGGGATTGGCCGGGAGCGTCGCTGAGAGGCGGGAAAGCTGCGGGGGCCGCCGAAGGTGAGATTATCATTATTTTTTATTTTAATTATTGTTTTTACATGGATATGGTACCCAGGGCTTGGAGGAGAATCTCCTCTCCTCCAGACCCTGGGTACCATCCGCACATGAACCGCTTACTTTCCGCATGGTGAGCCAGCCACATGCGGAAAGTAATCGGTTCAATGCATTCCTATGGCGGCGGAATCGCCGCGGTTCCGCAAAAAAGAATGAGCATGCTGCGGATTCTCCCGCGATGCGATTCCGCCACGGAAAAACCCGCAGCATGTACACAGCATTGCGGAATTCCATAGGCCTTAATGAGTTGTATTGTGTAAGCGGTTTTGCTGCGGTTTCGCGGCGTTTCCTCCGCGAAAAAACGCGGCAAAACCGCTAGGAATCCGCAACGTGTGCACAGGCCCTTATGCAGTTTGTTGCCCCTTTTAAGATCTGTACTGTATTGTTGGGTTTGTGTAATTTATCCTTCCTTTATACCGCTCAGATGTGACTGATAACCATTTGCTAGGCCTGGACTGCTTTAGTGCATGGTCATGGTGATGGTCATCAAGCTCTTCAAACAGACAGTTCATATGAAATACTCATGCGCTTTTTTAAACCTGGATAAAAACAGTTCTAGATTTGCCTACAAAGAAAAATCGTGTCATTGAAACCAATGAAATATTTTAGCGTACTTACCAAAATCCGGATCATGTAGATTTTATTAAAACTCTTAATTTCCTATGCATCTTTTATTTTGCCTATATAGTGTCTTGTCCATTTCATTTTAGAGTAGAAGAAAATTCAAGACCTGAAATAAATGATTATAAGAGAAAATATGGTGCTTAATTCATAGGGCATTTTTTTCGAATAAGTTTGATTTTTAGAAATAAAAAATGAAATGAATATTTTACATAACATCTGTATTGTAATTTTGTTTTATCTTATATTGAGTTTTTTTGTATCGGAAACGTTCACAACGTATTGGTAGAATAAAGTAAACTTTTTGACCATGTTCACCAGTTTTACTTCTGAGGACAGAAAGTGGGCATAGAGTAAAGAAATCAGAGGGGGCATCAAAGTGGCATGATGAAAAGTGTAATAAGTATATGACAGTTCTCATGGTAATATTGTAAATTATGGTCTCTGGAAACATGATCTAGTAGACTTGAATTATTATGAAACCTGCATAAGACTATTAAAAGGATGGCGGTATTATGATCCTGATAAACAAAGGTCTCATCATTGACTCCGATAAAGAATAGAGACTCTCAAGTATTTTGTAAATAGAAAAATCCTTTATTAATACATAAATACATAGGGGAAAGTAAATTAAAATGGTTTATTTATAAAAGGGCAGTGTGCAAGATGCAAAAACAGGCCTAAGGCACAATGTAGGGCATTAGTGTTAATGGTATCTTCAAATCTAGTGCAGCATGGTGGCTCGGTGGTTAGCACTGCAGGCTTGCAGTGCTGGAGTCCTGGGTTCAAATCCCACCAAGGACAGCATCTGCAAGGAGTTTGTATGTTCTCGTGTTTGTGTGGGTTTCCTCCGGGTTCTCCAGTTTCCTCTTACACTCCAAAGACATACTGATAGGGAATTTAGATTGTGAGCCCCATCGGGGACAGCGATGATAATTTAAAGCGCTGTGGAATATGTTAGTGATATATAAAGATAATAATCTTTATTTTTATATAGCGCTAACATATTCCACAGCGCTTTACAGTTTGCACACATTATCATCGCTGTCCCCGATGGGGCTCACAATCTAGATTCCCTATCAGTATGTCTTTGAAGTGTGGGAATAAACCCACGCAAACATGGGGAGAACATACAAACTCCTTGCAGATGTTGTCCTATGGTGGGATTCGAACCCAGGACTCCAGCGCTGCAAGGCTGCAGTGCTATCTACTGAGCCACAGATGTATTAATAACATCTGAAAAAGTTCAAGACCCCACAGTAAAAAAATAATATAAGTAGTAAACATGTAAAGTGACAAATTGTACGCATACACTGTATAAGGTTAAAAGATGGTGGTATTATACATGAAAATACTGGATAAACAAGCGATATGCAAAGTGCATGCAGCAAATAAATCATTTCAAAAGGTCACCTACAAAAGTGCATATGAGAAGACCTGAGTGAAAAAGGAAAACACAACTGAGGAGGCACGAAGGTCAGTGGGTACTCTTGTCTGCTGGCCCAGCTGTCTTTAGAAAGACCGCATGGACTAGGGCTCATCCCACTGAATGCCCACACTCCTTTCCTGTGGGCAGACTACTACTCAGACAACACATGGTGACGGTAAAACAGTGTGTCAATACTCATCAATGGACAACAACATACAGTACCATCCCAGCTAATACAGAAGATGGTGCAAATTACAGAGTCTCACCCTCCCGCTGGCTTGCCGGTATTAGAGCAGCTGCAACTTGGGGGATTCCAGAGCTGACTACCCCCACCAGTGGCACCCTGCTTTTGGCAGGCACCCACAGAGAGGAGGTAACCACAAGCTTAGGAAGCTGATTGTCCTTTGAGGTACGTGGCCAGGTGACATGATTGCCTCAACCTGGCTTCCCTGAACCTCTCCATGGGGCCAGGTGACCTAATTGTCCCCACCTGGCTTCTCTGAACATCTCCATGGGGCCAGGTGACCTGATTGTCTCAACCTGGTTTCTCCAAATGTCTCCATTGGTTCAATGATTGTCAATGGATAATATCTGTATTCCTCCAGCTGTATTGCTCCACCTTAAGTTGTCATACTGTAGAGTGTCTCAAATCTGTATTCCTCTGGTTGGAGCCACAGTGCCTTGGCTACTATCATGTAGAGTCTTAAATCTGTATTCTTCCAGTGGAGCCATGGTTCCATAGCTGCTGTTCTGTAAATATTCCCTGCTGGAGAATGGAGGTCCCTTTTTATACCCACATCTGTCCTTCAGGCCATCATCTACAGGTAAGTTGGAAGGTGGGATGAAGTCAACTCTCATTGTTCGAGTATTCAATCAATCTCCATAGTTTGTCCTTCAGTGTTTGCAAGTCAACAACTGCATGGACTGATACAATGGGTGATGAGCATGTTAGCAAACATTGTTCAATGACTCTGAGTCCCTGTCCTCCAAAGATAGCAGCACAATAAGCTGCAACAAACATGCATTCAAGAGTCAACATTCAGGTTCATATGAACAATGGCCTATGTCTACTGATCTACTGGAAAATACCTCTGATATAATTAAGAATAAATGCTGTGTCGTCACAACAATAATTAATTGAGTACACCAGAAGATCGTGCAGGAAGAATGGTTACCAAATAACAAGTGCACGTGGAACACCATGATGCACGTTTCATGTGGCTTCATCATAAACAATGATATGGTAAGTGGACAAAGGGTGCTATAAAGGGTGCAATGTCCAATAGATGAACTGTCCTAATTAGACAACTGAACGCCCGAACTAGGCTTCCCAAGATCCACCAAAACGCCCCCGGCGAAGTATGAGCTTGAGGGGGCGGCGAAATGACCGTGCTGCTGTGGCAGGGTACTCCTGACTTCCTCTGTGCTGCTGTGGCAGGCTCTCTTGGCATCCTCTGCACTGCTGTGGAAGACTCTCCTGACATCCTCTGTGCTGCTGTGGCTTGCTAAACTGACATCCTCTGTGCTGCTGTGGCTGGCTAAACTGACATCTGTGTTGCTGTGGTCGACTCTCTTGACAAACTCTGTGCTGCTGCGACAGACTCTCCTGACATCCTCTGTGCTGCTGTGGCCGACTATCTTGACATTCTTTGTGTTGCTGTGGCAGGGTCTCCTGACATCCTCTGTGCTGCTGTGGCTGGCTCTTCTGATATCCTTTGTGCTGCTGTGGATGTCTCTACTGACAACCTCTGTGCTGCTGTGGCAGGCTCTCCTGACTTCTACTGTGCTGCTGTGGCAGGCGCTCCTGACTTCTACTGTGTTGCTGTGGCAGGCTGTCATTACATCCTCTGTGCTGCTGTGGCTGGCTCTCCTGACATCATCTATGCTGCTGTGGCTGGCTCTCCTGACATCCTTTGTGTTGCTGTGGCAGGCTCTCCTGACATCCTTTGTGTTGCTGTGGCTAGCATTCCTGACATCCTTTGTGTAGCTGTGGCTGGCTCTCCTGATATCCTTTGTGCTGCTATGGATGTGTGTAGCCCTGGTACACAATACCAGGAGGATGAGTGGAGAGGTAACAGTTAAGGGCTCTTCATACATCACGTACACTTCTGACACACCCAGCAGGGGTGTGGAAGGGAGTGATTTAGTCAGTCAGTTTCCTGTCCTTGGACAGAGTAGACGTGTCCAGTTTGAGCCTGTTAGCAGTTCAGAAAGTGGAGGCTAGTACAGGTGGTCTAGTTCACCTCAGCCTAGTCAGAGCTGTGCCCCACTGGAAGGCAGACTGAGCTATCTATTAAGAGTCGAGCAAATCGAAGGGCAAAGTGGAAGGAAGATTATTGGAAAAGTGCTTTTGGCTTGGAAAAGTCCTGCACATTGCTACCGGTCACTGGGGACCGAAGGATCACTATTAGCTACAAGCATAGTGGTAAGAAAACCAGAGATTTACCGGACTTTAGGTCGCGGCAAACAGCCCCAAATAGTCAGTACGTAACCGGAGTCAGGTGGAATAGGGACTTTGAGTCAAGCGCAGACAAAAGCAAGAACCTAGTTTCATCAATTGGAAGGCTCCTACCACAAAACTGACTGGGCAGTACAGCTATGGATTAGCTGGAGTTATAGAGGGAACTACGCTGCAGGCTGGTTGTACTCATCATTATTGGACAGTAAAGGAGGCCCCTAACTTGCTTAGCCGTTGCCTCAAAGCTCATCCTCCATCAACCCCATCAGCCTCCCTGGGACCTGCCTTACCATCTTGCAAGTAAAGGTATGGAAAGACGCTGACCGTGTGAGACTGAGTTATTGATTTGCATGCCTGCACAATCCCTACCTAACTACCGACCTGAGGGAAGAGTCCCACCTGTAGGGGACCTGACATCTAGCTGCATCACCATCCCCTCAGAGATCTACAGCAGCGCTGGTACAAATTACCAGAATACTACAGGTGGCGTCACGAACTGTATATAAATCTATCCCCTGTAAATATACCCCCAACATACGCCAGACCGCCAGGGCCACAGACCGAGCCACAGCTACCTGTGACAAACCCCATAGACTTCCATGGGCTCGGCTCTGAGTACCCCATTGCCCTGGTAACCCACAATTGTGGTGGCGGGTCGACACAAAACTTTGGCGTCACGAACAGGATACGAAACTTGCAGCATTGCGAGCCCTGTGTGCCTGTGGAGTGTTTTGGCGAAAAAGACTGTTGCTGTTGTTTGGCGCCAAATACCGCCATATTTGCCGCCAGATTCGCGCCCTAAGGCGCTGGAGAAGAAGGTGGGCGTACCTGAAAGAGCGCGCAAAGACTTGGACACCGCCCCGGCTCTGACTCAGCGGCAGGTCCTGCAACAGGAAGTGAACGCTCTGACATCAGAGCGCCTGCGACGAAGGTCCTGTTCTCACTGCGGTGCCTGTGAAATAGCAGCGTCTGAAACCGGTAGGCTCCGTTTAACCAAGGGGGCGCTAAGATGTCACAACAACCGGCTGACAGTGCGGCCCCGGCCGGAGGCCCCAATCCCGCACCGTCTGGTATTGTAGCGCCAGATGGGGGCGCAGGCCCTGCACCCAGTCCGGTAGTCCCGATCATGCCACTAACGCTCCCATATATGCCTGGGGCGAAATGGCTTCCCCAATACAGCGGTGAGCCAGGCACATTAGCAGGCTTCAAGCGGAAGTTATGCAGCATCCTAGAAATGTACTCCATGCCTGAGAGACAGAAAGCTGCTGTGCTAATAGGGCAGCTAACTGGCGCTGCTGAGAGGGAAGTGGAGACTTGGGATACCGTTGATCAGGAGTCGGTACCTGCGATCTTCCTTAAGCTGCATGCCATATTTGAAGACCGCACAGAAACGGATCTCCGGATGGCCTTCTATCACTGTTCACAACAGCCAGGTGACAGCATCCGGGACTATGCTTGCCGACTACAGGGAGCCCTGAGAGCCCTCAAGCAGATTAACAATTTAAATGCTATCGATGAGAATAAAATGTTGAAAGAACAATTTATACAGGGATTGAGATCCCAAGAGGAACGCAGAACTGTAAATTGGTGGTCCTTAGATCATCCGGATGCTACCTTTGATGCCCTAAAAGACATGGCAATAAAAGGGCTGCGGCCCCTGGGCAAACCCGAGGTGGCAACCCAACATCATCAGGCTGAAGTCACTCTGGAACCGGCAGTAACCCCCTTTTCCCCGCTAGTGGCTGAAGCCAAAGCGCAGGTGACACCTCCTAGTGAATTGGACTGTCTGCGCTCAGAGGTGCGCCAGCTGACTAAAAATCTGGCTGCTGTAATGAGTGCCCTGCAGCTGCGGAAAGAGGAGGAAGGAAAGATCTTGTTAGCTGACTGCCCAGAAGACGTCCCGTGGATGCACCGGAGAAGAAAGAAGACGTCGCCCCCCCGGAGGAGGACAACGCCACCCCCAGGAGCGACCTCTGATCAACACCCTCCTCGTCGAGAGATTATCTGTTATCGCTGCAACCGGAAAGGTCATCTGTCTACACAGTGTCCTTTAAACGGGCAGAACCTGGGTCCAAGGGCCAACACCCAGGAGAATACCGTCAGGCCCCCTAGACTGGAACCGCAGGTATGTGGGCGGGCGACCCTACCTGTCTATTATTCTAGATGGTATTGCTGTTCCGGCATTGTTAGACACTGGGTCGCAGGTGACCCTAATACCTGATGCCCTATATACCAAGTACTGGTCAATGGACAGTCTTAAACCTCCGAGCCTTGACTTTACCGTGTATGCTTCTAATGGTCTTCCTGTAGAAGTACTCGGGACAAAATGTGTAGATGTAAAAGTGGGCAGAGAGGAATTGAAAGACCAGGGGCTTCTGGTAGTAAAGACTGTAAATGAGGAGAACGGTTTAAATATAATTTTGGGTACTAACATTATCGGTAATTGTTTGGGAGAAGTTGTGTTCTTACTCAACAGCTCGCTGAGATTGCCCGACCAAGGCAGAAAGGAGTAATCCAAAGAGAGATCCGGGCCCTGATGTGTCAGCAGCAAGCGAAGCTTACCGACGGCGAAATTGGTAATGTACGGGTCACTGACTCGGATCCTATTGTGATACCCCCAATGAGTGAAATGATCATTTGGTGCAGGGCAGCCATAGGTCTGAGAGGACAGAATTACCAAGCTGTAGTAGAACCCCACCATTCAGAACATAGACCTACACTTATGACTGCTAGAGGAGTAGTAGAAGTGGTGAATGGAAGAGTACCGGTACGGCTTCTCAATTGGGGAGATGATGAGGTAAATTTACCCCGTTATGCAACCATTGCTAAACTACATGCTGTTGACAATAATTCTATTCTCCCGGCTGAGTCCTTAGACTCCTGTCAAATAGCGGAGGACAATGACCCAGCAACTCAGGTGGCGGAGTGGTGTCAGCAACTCCATGTTGGGACGGACATCACTCCCGCTCACCAGAAGCAAGGGGTATTACGGGTGGTGCAAGAGTACGCCCAAGTGTTTAGCAAGAATCCACTTGATTTTGGGATAATTAAGGGAGTCCAACATCATATCCCTACAGGCAGTCATCCTCCCATCAAAGAGCGGTATAGGCCCATACCTCCAGCTCATTATCAGAAGGCTAAAGAAATGTTGCATGATATGAAGAAAGCTGGGGTGATAAGGGATAGTTGTAGCCCTTGGGCAGCCCCTCTAGTTCTGGTTAAAAAGAAAGATGGTAGTATGAGAATGTGTGTGGATTACAGGCAGGTGAACCGCATAACACACAAGGATGCATACCCGTTACCACGTATAGAGGAATCATTAGCTGCTCTGAAACGGCTAACTACTTTTCTACCCTTGATCTGACTAGTGGTTACTGGCAAGTGGCTATGGCTGAGGAGGTCGTGAGAAAACGGCTTTCACCACCCCAATGGGCTCTGTGAGTTCGACAGAATGCCGTTTGGGCTCAGCAGTGCCCCAGGAACATTTCAGAGAGTGATGGAAAACTGTCTGGGACATCTCAATTTTGAAACCGTGCTGCTATACCTAGACGACGTTATCGTGTATTCCAAGACATATGAGGACCATCTGAAGCACCTGGCAGAAGTATTCGAGTCCCTGTCCAGGTACGGGATGAAGTTGAAACCCTCAAAATGCCATCTACTCAAACAGAAGGTACAATACTTGGGGCACATCGTCAGTTCGGAAGGAGTAGCGCCAGACCCAGAGAAAGTCACTGCCATCCAGAAGTGGCCGGAGCCGAAGAACCTTAAGGAAGTGCGACAGTTTCCTGGGACTAACGGGTTACTACAGGAGATTCGTGAAAGATTACACGAAGAAGGCAGCCCCTTTACAGGACCTCCTAGTAGGACAATCCCTAAAGAGCAGAAACCCTCCCTTTAATTGGGGTAAGGAACAGGCTGAAGCATTCCAAAAGATGAAAGAGATCCTTACAGGTGATGAGATCTTGGCCTATCCTGATTACAGCCAACCGTTCCTGTTGTACACCGACGCCAGTAATGAAGGTTTGGGAGCAGTTCTCAGCCAGAAGCAGAATGGCCAAGAAAAAGTCATCGCATATGCCAGCAGAAACTCAGGCCAACTGAGAGGAATCCGGAAAAT
>JARQOD010000001.1:86452311-86492049 GCA_033576555.1 Oophaga sylvatica
TTTTTTCCAAGTCGAAATTTTTGTCCACATGAAGAAAACACAGTACTTTGTTAAATTAACTGTGCAGCGGAAAATTTGATGTCGAAATCAATTTTTAAAATTCACAATTATTTTACAAGTGTTATTTAGCCCAAAGGATAGGCTATTGTAGTAATGAAGAGCTACAGTAGTGTTCAAAATAATAGCAGTCCAATATGACTAACCAGATTAATCACTGTTTTTGGTATAAATTATATTACCACATGTCAAGCAATTTACCAGTTGTTGCAGTAGATTCAAAGAAAACCAACAGATTCCGCATTCATGATCTGCATGTTTTGAGTCTGTGTATTAGAATAATTCATTGAATTGTGTTCAAAATAATAACAGTGTGGAGTTGAATTAATGAGGTCATTCTGTGAAGAAACAGGTGTGAATCAGGTGGTCCTTATTTAAGAGTGAAGCCAGACATGTCGTACATGCATTTCCCCTTGACAGCCTGAGAAATATGGGTCACTTGAGACTTTGTTCAGAAGAACAGCGTACTTTGATTAAGGTTGAAGTCACACACAACGTAAAAAAAAAATCGGTCCGTTTTTCCACGGACGAGAATCGCACAAATGTTCCCTGAACAGTGATCCGTATGTCATCCGTTTGCAATGTGAGGATGCGATTTTCTTCACATCTAAGCATCCGGTGTGATATGCGTATGGCTCCGTACGGCGAGAGATTCTCGCGTCTTGCAAATGGACACATAATGGAACCATGGCCTCAAGTATTCGTGAAAACATATATGCAGTCTATATATATATATATATATATATATATATATATATACACACACACTGCATGTCAAAATGATGCTCAGTATTGTGTGTGCTTCCACGTGCCTGTATGACCTCCCTACAATGCCTGAGCATGCTCCTGATGAGGTTGCAGATGTTATCCTGTGGGATCTCCTCCCACACCTAGACTAAAGCATCTGCCAACTCCTGGACAGTCTGTGGTGCAATATGATGTTGGTAGATGGAGCGAGACATGCTGTACCAGATGTGCTCAATCGGATTCAGGTCTGGAGAATGGGCAGGCCAGGCCATAGCTTCAATGCCTTCATCTTGCAAGAACTGCTGACACACTCCAGCCACATGAGGTCAGGCATTGTCGTGCATTAGAAGGAACCCAGGCCCAACTGCACCAGCATATGGTCTCACAAGGGGTCTGAGGATCTCATCTCGGTACCTAATGGCAGTCAGGCTTCCTCTGGAGAGCAGATGGAGGGCTGTGTGGCCCTCCAAAGAATGCCACCCAACACCATTACTGACCCACTGCCAAATCGGTCATGCTGAAGGATATTGCAGGCAGATCACTCACCATGGCATCTCCAGACTCTGTCACGTCTGTCACATGTGCTGAGTGTGAACCTGCTGCCTGCAACATCCTTCAGCATGACTGGTTTGGCAGTGGGTCAGTAATGGTGTGGGGAAAAAACTTGCGTTGTTTTTGGTCCCCCCCTGGATAAAAAAATCTGCCCCCAGCCATCCCAGAAAAGGCGCATCTGTAAGATGCACTAATTCTGACACTTACTCTCTCTCTTCCCATTGCCCTGCAGCGGTGGCATATGGGGTAATAAGGGGTTAATGTCACATTGCTATTGTAAGGTGACATTAAGCCTGATTAATAATGGACCATCATTTTCCCACGATGCTGGGTCACAGGAGTTGACCTGTCAGCGAGGGCAGACTCAGTGACATCACCGCTTGTCAATGAGCCTGTGCGCGCTGCTTCCATTCATTCCCCAGTAGTTTACAGTCAGAGCGGCTGCACTAGCAGCTCTCCGGCTGTAAACTAATTAACCCCATGAGCTGGATTGTGCCATGGGACTTGACTGCACGGCGGACAGGTATGGGTATATTGTTGCTTTTTTATTTTGTATTTTTTCCAGATCGAGGGCTTCGATATGGGATTATGAGTATAATAAAGATTTTAAAACTGTGTAGTGTATTCTTTCATTAAAATACTTATTGTGTGTGTGTTTATTTAAACCTTGAATAACTCTAGGATTAATAATGGAGAGTTGTCTTATTGACAACTCTCCATTATTAATCAGGCTTAATGTCACCTAACGATAGCAAGGTGACATTAACCCCTTATTACCCCATATGCCACCGCGACAGGGCAATGGGAAGAGAGAGAGTAAGTGCCAGAATTGGCGCATCTTACAGATGCGCCTTTCTGGGGTGGCTGGGGGCAGATTTTTTTTAGCCAGGGAGTGCCCAAAAACAATGGTCCCTCTCTAGGCTATTAATCTCTGCCCTCAGTCACTGGCATGCCCTCTCTGGCGGAGAAAATTGCACGGGAGCCCATGCAAGTTTTTCCGTGAATTAATCCTTTAATTTAACACCTACAGCTCCAAAATTTTACACACATACACTATTAATATCATTAGTGAGGGAAATATATAAATCTAACGGATATGCAATGGTTTACTGTATGTAAACCATGTCTCATATCCTGTTGGGTTCTGTAATGATTTTACAGATGCCGACAATTGAATTTTCACCTATTCTGCTATCTATATCTCTATGAAATATCTGTGTATAATATGTGTGTCAATGATATATATATATATACCATATGTGTATACATGTATTCTATCTATTCTATTTTAACCTGTCAGTTTACAGTATAGCGCACTGAATTGCTGGCTTTTCTAAAGGACACCGTTGCGTATTTCTCGCAAGTCACACTCATGGTCTATGTGGTGTGCAAGTTTTACTCGCATCCATAGACTTGCATTGGCTATTCTCGGCCGATATACGGTGCAAATCGCAGTTGAAAAGTTGATTGGAGAGGGTAAAACTTATAAAGAAGGGCAGACAATGATAGGCTGTTCAGCTAAAATTATCTCCAATGCATTAAAATGGAATGCCAAACCAGAGAGACATGGAAGAAAATGGAAGACTACCATTCGAATGGATGGAATAGTAGCCTGAAGCAAAGGCTCAGCCAATGATCAGCTACAGGATGATCAAAGACAGTCTCAAGTTACCTGTGAACACTATGACAGGAGACACCTGTGTGAAACTAATCTTAGCAAGAAGTCCCTGCAAAAACCCACTGTAAAAAAAAAAAAAAGGTGTACTGAAGCGGATACAATTTGGCAAAAACACATCTACTTCCCTAAAGAGAAATGGAGAAATATTTGTAGTCTGATTAAAGTAAAATTGTTCTTTTTGGGTCAATGGCCACAGACAGTTCAGACGACCCCCAAACTCTGCATTCAAGCCATAGTAAACTCTGAAGACAGTGAAGCATGGTCATGCAAGCAGGGGTGGATTAAGGGTAGCCAGGGCCCCGGGCTGTTCAGACTCTGTGGGCCCTCCGGTCATGTGACGGGGTCATGCGATGGGGTCATCATATACCTGAAACAGATTATTGCAGAAAAATAGTTGCCGAGTGAAACTATAACCTGTCATACATCCATTGATCTAGTCAATTTACCCTTCAGTTAGGAAGAAAAAAAAAAACACTTTAAGCCATAGTATTGAACAGTCCAATTTTAATCTGTAAACAAGACTGTTGCCAATTTTTGGCAGAATGAGCCGCTCTGCTCGGACTGCGCTCTTTGGCAGTGTGCGTAGGCGGGCCGTGTGCCCACGGTGTCTTGCAACATCCTCCAGCACGTCTACGTCATGATGTGTGGGAGGGGGCGGTAGCGTCGGCGGTAGCACAGCTGTGAGAGTGCGGCAGCGGTGGCTGGATTAGTCTGTCTGTCACACTGCACTTTATAATAGGGCAATTTACCCTGGGCTGGTGGGTCCCCCACACTACTGGGCGCTGGGCTACCGCCCAGATTGACCTCATTATAATCCGCCACTGGATGCAAGCATCATGATATGGGCATATTTC
Source organism: Oophaga sylvatica (assembly GCA_033576555.1). Lineage (NCBI taxonomy): Eukaryota > Metazoa > Chordata > Amphibia > Anura > Dendrobatidae > Oophaga > Oophaga sylvatica. The sequence goes on from JARQOD010000001.1 coordinate 86,456,200, forward strand.
TCTTACTATGGTGCTGGACCTATTTATTGCATACCAGGGATCATGGACCAGTTTGCATAAATTAAAATACTTTAACAGGTCATGTTGCCCTGCATTCAAGAGGCTATGCCCTTGAAATGGGTGTTTCAACAAGACGATGACTAAACACACCAGTAAACGAGCAAAATCTAGGTTCCAGTCCAACAAAATTGAGGTTATGGAGTGGCCAACCCAATCCCCGCACCTTAAACCGATAGAACACTTGTCAACAAAGTCAACAAATGCCAAAGAATTGTGGGATGTAGTCCAAGCATCCTGGGACCTTGGCATATATGGCAGACTTTGTTATGCTGCCTTTCCCGCGACCCTCGCATTACATTCATCTTGGCCAAAATAGAGTACTAGTTGTTCACCCTGCTAGACCTACACTACAAGGATAACCTGGCATCTCTCCTTCCTGAGGCGGAAAGGTCTACTAAAATGGTGCTATACCAGATTGCCATTGTGGAAAATATGTTGAATAAATTTGCATCAGACAATGCTATCGGCAGGGGGCAAGCTTCCTTGCCCAACCAAGGAGCTGAAGCAAGGGAGACACACACCAGGTACAGCAGAGGCAGGGGCCAATTTCATGACACCATCCCAGCATCCAGGCCATCATGACCAGGTATTTTTGACAAAGAGGGAAAAGTGTTTAAAGATGAGCAAGCAATAGATGTCCGACAAAATCAACATACTTCCTAATTCCTCAGCAACCTTCAGCTATTGGGTCTCAAAGCTGAATACATGGCATGAGCTATCCCTCTATGCCTTGGAGGTGTTGTGCTGCCTTACCAGTTGTGCTATTCTGAGCGTGTTTTTAGTGGGTCATAACAGACAGGTGCTTTTGCTTGTCAACAGAAAGTCCCGACAGGCTCACTCTAACAAAAATGAACAAAGGCTTGCTTAGTTCATACTTTTCCACACTACCAGATGACAGCAGCACATAAAGTATTTTCAATTTTCAATATTTGAATGAGGCCCGCCAGTTGTTGCCTTCAGGGCTCAAAGGATGACTTAATGACCCTACTTATCATTTTTTTCTGGCTTTGTATTTTTTCTAAAGCCTTTATGAGTGTAGGAGTACATCAACTACACTTTCTAAATATTTTAAAGAGACCCTCAAGTTGTTGCCTTCAAGGATCTGGGATAATTGTATTACCCTCCTTACCATTTTTTCCTGGCTTTGAACTGTGTGCAAAACCTTTATGAGTGTAGGAGTAAATCAAATACACTTTCTAAATATTAGAATGAGGCCTGCTAGTTGTTGCCTTCAGTGGTCTATGGATGACACTCCTTATAATTTTTTCCTGGCTTTGCACTTTTTGAGTGTAGAAGTGCCGCAACTACACCTTTTTAATTTTTTTGAGGCAGTTGATGCCTTGAATGGTGTATGGTTGATTCTGCTTGTGATTTTTGGCATGCTTTGCACTGTGCGTAGAGTCTTCATGAGTGTAGAAGTACCACACACTACTACACTTTCTTAATATTTGAATGAGGTATTATAGTTGGTGCGTTGAAGGGTGTATGGATGATCCTGCTTGTAATATCTTGCAGGCATTGGACTGTGTGCAGCGCTTTTATGAGTGTAGAAGCACCACAACTACACTTTGTTCACAATATTTGAATTAGGTACTACAGTTGGTGTGTTGAAGGGTGTATGGATGACCCTGCTTGTCATTTTTGGCAAGCTTTGCACTATGTGCAGAGCTTTTATAAGTGTAGAAATACCACAACTAATAATGATAATAATTTTATTTCTATAGCGCCAACATATTCCACAGCACTTTAGAAGGGACTTGTGCACTTTGTTCACAATATTTGAATTTGAGTGAGATACTACAGTTGGAGCCTTGAAGGGTGTACAGATAACCCTGCTTGTACTTTTTGGCATGCTTTGCACTGTGTGCAGAGTTTTTATGAGTGTACAAGTACCACAACTACACTTTGTTCACAATATTTGAATGAGGTATTACAGTTGGTGCCTTCAAGGGTATATGGATGACCCTGCTTGTAATTTTTGGCATGCTTGGCACTTAGTGCATTGCCTGCTTGTAATTTTTGGCATGCTTGGCACTTAGTGCATTGCCTTTATGAGTCTAGGAGTACCACTACATGACAGTTTGAAGAGAATGTGTATGAGGGCCTACTGTATACTACTACTACTAATAATTTTATTTCTATGGCACCAACATATTACACAGCACTTTACATTTTAGAGGGGACTTGTACTGACATTAAAAAACATTACAGACTAACAATAATCACATAAATCAACAATTGCCAAGAGTGAGGACCTTGCTCACAAGCCTACAATCTATGAATAAATAGTCGAAGCACGAAAGGTGGATGGTAACAGTTGCTTGCATCGTGTGATCCAGCCATCAATATAATGAACCGTTGACTAACCAGTATGGGTACGGACAATTTAGTATGGGCAAAACAGTGATAGTTAGATAAGTATGTTGAGGCAATAGGCCACTTTTTTATGTCTATTACAGGGTGTATCTGAGTCCCTCTGCGTCCCTAATTTTTGGCACTTCTTGCTTCCTTCATAAATTACACTAAAATTTCCAATTTCCAATTTTTTAAATTAAAAAATAAATTGTAGTTTACTTAAATATTTTTTTTAAATCTTTTTTACATTTTGCATTATATACAAGTCATTATACTGGAGGGAATGTTTCTTAACATTTTTTTTCCTGTAAACTCCAAATTCTTTTCGATTTTGAATGTATTATTGTCAGTTCATAAAGTGCAGTAAAATTGTGACACCATTGTTCTCAGCTGAGATCTAGGAGTCACAGATGCTTCCAGGAGTCTTCCCCATGCTGTTCTCCTTCCATTCAGCACTTTTTCCATCCATGTCAACATTTTCACTGCCTTCCAGACATCCTTGTAGGGTCTTCCGGAAAAATGCTCAGATTCCCCATTGATTCTCATTATACTCATTACTCAAAACAAGCATCCTAGCATTAGGAATTGCTCACTTCGAGTAATGAGCATCTGAGCATTTTTGTGCTCACTCATCCCTAGTTCACAGTTGTAGGCAAATTCTTTAAATGAACTGATGCAAACTAAAAAAAACCCATGAAATTCCAGGTTGTAACGGTAGAAAAACACGATAATGGATAATGGAGAAACACACAGAGAGACCAGTTGGTCTTCCTATAAACAGGTTCACTCCTATCTAAAGTGTTGATCTCTATATTGAGGAAGAGATTTACAGTTGTGCAGTGGTATTGGATTTTTATAAACCTAATCCATAACAATCGTATGTAATGCCGCCTCCTTATTAGTGCCACCCTAAGTTTCGGCCATCTGGTGTCTAGTAGTAAATGTAGCCTGCCTCTCAGTATACCAGATTCACGTCTGGGTTTCCTTGAAGTATCACATATATTCATAGTTTTCCATAAAGAAATAAAATTGGGAATCTCTGTGATGACAACTGAGTTTTCCACATGTTGACTAATGGACTTGTACTGCTTTCACACAATGAAATTTTCGGATCTTTGTTCCCTCCCAAAGTGTCAAAAATTTAAATTTCTGTTGTAATTTTTTTTTTCTGCTGGGATTATGTCAGGAATAAACCTGATTAAAATCAATGAATTTGAACTCAGAGCTTGTAGCCGTGTTCTGACCATTTTTTTTAACTTGTAGGTTATTTTGGATAATTGAATTTTAGTTCAATCTCTTGATGTCCCTTTTATACATTGCTAATTTATTGGGCAGCTGTCAAACTTCATGTGTATTGTATATGAGAACAACATAATGTCATGAAAGAATGTCATGATTCATAACTAAGACACAGCTGGATGCAGAAGGACTGGGCTAGGGGTACCTTTCTTGCGCCGGGTTCGGAACTGTCAGAGTTGTCTCCGTCATTTTCCTGAGACGATGATGCCTGAATGGGGCCCAGTGATCAAGTTGACTGCTGCAAATCAGTTGCCCATCCCAGTCACAGGGGTGGTCTGGATGCAGATCACCGTGTGTGGCAAAGATGTAGGCTGGAAGGGAGTCGTGTTAACTGCTGGAGACCCTGGCAAAGGTGCCCTGCATGATTCTAGGGATGAACGTACTCAAGGAACTCAGAAATCTTCTGATCAGTGAGACGGCAGATGTGTTCCTGAAGCAGTGGAGCTCTTGTGCCCCCAAAAGAAAGTGTTCCAACAGCTGATCTCAAGTGAAGGGAAGACATTGGGCAAGGCGATCGTTCCGGCTGCGGCCAACCTTGTTTTACCACCAGGACAGACCGTACTTAGTCTTCCCATCCGAGCCTGTACCCCTCTAGAAAGAGTTGAAGCTCAAATATAGCCAGTATTTATGGAGCAGCTACCTCCAGGGCTTCTCGTTGCACAGACCTTAGCCACTGTTCACGACGGTAAAGTTCTAGTACGTTGTGTCAGTCTTGGAGAGGACAATCTCACGCTTCCGCCCATGAGGGAAGTAGCACAAATCCTGGGCAGGCCGGAAGAGCTGATACCACCAAATACCATCCAGCTGACAGTCAAACAGAGAGATCCTTGGACAGTGGCTGTAATCGTGCCCCCCAGAACCAGAACTGCACCATCTGCAAGAAGAATTGCGAACTGAACTAGTTTGGGTGTACAATAACCGAGTACATCGCACCACCTGGGTACGAGAACATCGTCACTGTTTGTAAACGCTACATCGGCTTGTGCAGACCAAGTTTCGGGAACTTGAACATCCTGAAGTGACTCCCCTGCGAGGGACAGCTCTCAAGGCTGGAGACCGAGTGTTAGTCTGAGACAAACTCCCCCGAGGCAAGCTGGAGTACCGGTGGGAAAAGACCCCGTATCGGGTAAAACAGAGGATCAGCTGTGAAGGTCCCGTCTTGCCTGTCAAGAGATCCTGATAGAATGGAAGAAATGTTTAATGTTCCGGAAGCACTTTCTTCTGCAGCTGTTGATTATGAAGATTTTCTCGACCTGCCCCGAAGAGGAACAGGCGCCTGAAGCTCCTGAAATGGCTGCTCCCCTAGACTTGGGCACGTCTACTACTCAACCTGATTCTACTACGAAATCTGACTTACGCCGCACTGAAGGGAAAACAGCTGGAATACCCCCCAACAGATACAATCATGACCAGTTTATTTGGCAGTGAATCATCCGGGAAATGGAAGCGTGTCAGCGGTTACTACAAGAACACTTGCCCGTTTAATGGCGAGCATAAGGTGAGGGGGAGTGTAAGCAGAAGGACCAAGCTAGGGAAAACTTTCTTGCACCAGGTCTGGAACCATTGGGGCTGTCTTCCCTGTTGTCCGGGGGAAAGCTTAAGGAACCGGACCAACCTTTGCACTCGGCAGCAGGGGGCGTGGCAAGAGGTAAAAAGTCTGCGCACGTGCGGAAACTGGCAGAATTGGCAGGAGCACACAGTCCAGTCCCTTGAGCACCGTAGCAGCATAGGCCCATGCCGGAGCAATATCGTTGCTACCCGCAGAGACTGTTAATCGAGACATGCCGAGTGCCAGCTGGTTCCCACTAAGCAATTAGCCAGACACCCTGAGACCGTGAGTGCCGTGCGTGTGCCTCCTAAGAGAGACCGGGTACGTGACTGTGAGCAACTCCCTGACCTCCCGGTGTATATTTGCAGAGCCACGTTGGGCTCAGACAGTGCTGTGGCCTGTACCTTTCCTGCCACAACAATCTCTGGACCAAGAATCCTGCGGAGAGCATCAGAGACTATCAGCTCCAGCCAGGACCTCCATCTTCGGTCTCTTCAGAACCCCACCAGAACAGCCCTGCGCCAGCCATTGTTGGCGGCATCACCTGCTTCATAATTGCCACGGCCTGGAAGACGTCTGACAGCTAAGTTTATCTAACACGAACTGCCACTATCATTACCCTTGTTTTGTCATTGACTCTGCACATCTTTTTGCATTTGAACTGTTTTTGTCCTCCCTTTAACTGTTTGCCTCTCTGCGTGAAGTATTCCCCTGTTAAGTAAAACTGTTAACCCTTCCTCTGCCTCCTGTTCTTCACTGCGTCACGCAACCTGCTCACACAGCTCCATACCAAGATCCCACCCAGTGGTCCTTCTCACCAGGTCTCAAACTTTGCCCGTGAAGCAATATTTTTAAGAGATGATTTACAGTGAAGAAGAATAAAAGCATTCTCAACTACATATTTTAAATTGTTGGATAAAATATTATTTCTTTAGGCAAGAGACGGGAGGTTCTGTGGAGCAGAACACAACCTTTGTGACACTGGTCATTACTGTTGGGTAAGAAATGATTGTATTTTAATAGACTTCTGGAGCTGATAAATCAGTGCAGTATTCGAGCTCCTATAGCTTGACATCCTCTGTTATTTTCCTAACCTCATCTGTGTTGTTCTAGTCAATGACACAAAATTCCTCTTCGCATCCACTTGCCTCCCAGCAAGAAAAAGAAAAATATCTAGAGTATGATACGCTCCCAGAACATATCCGAGTCTCCTAACAACAGGTCATGACTAAAATAGCTGCGCCATGAAATGCCTGGGATATATTTACTCAGAAGATTCAAAGTGAATTACAGCACGAGCAAGACTGATTACATTTACAAACAGAGAAAAAGGATATTAGATTATAGCATGAACTCAACTGTTCCATACAAATCATTGAATTTGTCTAATGTCAGAGGTTCTGCCGTGAAAAAAAGGCAGACATGAAAGCGCCCGCGTTGTATTCACGGTGAGATATCATCTACTGCAGTCTATAAAGACAACCTGCTTACAGATGCTAAATAATTCATAGAAAGTATAGGTTTCATTATCTGAGGACAAAAAAAATATCATATGACTTTCTTGATAGCATCATTCTACCGCTGCCAACTTCTAAATATACCAATGGGTGGAACGGTGCCCTTTCCAAAGCCAATAGTCAATGAGATAATCTTTAAATACATGACATTTAAAAGCTGATGAGGAGGAAATGTTATCTCTGTTCAGGAAACGGAATAAGCAACAGTAACCTATTAGCAATTCATGTTGAATCCGCAGGCGGATTACTTATGTATTTTATCACAAGTTTAATGAATATATCAATAATATTAGAATAATGGATTAAGTTTGTATTTAATGCCGTTTTAAGCCATACTAGATGTTTCTATTTGAAAACTTTCACAATTTTGTTTTGTACATTGCTGCAGTTTACTTATTAAGGGCTCGTGCAGTCGACCGTAAAAATAGGACCAGTGCTATCTATCATTTTGAAGGATAGCATTTGTCCCCATGTTATTCAATGAGGCTGTGTATATGTCTGACGTATAAAAATTGTAGCATGCGTGATTTGTCTCCGATATTCAGATTGCACTCGGCTATTCAAGTCTAAGGCCACGTTCACACGTTCAGTATTAGGTCAGTATTTTAAAGGGAACATGTCACCCCCCAGGGCCTTTTTAAGTAAAAGAGCCACCTTCAGCAGCACTAAGGCTGCATTCTGTGAAGGTGGCGCTTAGGTTTCTGATCGCTAGGAACGCTGAAAAACAGTTTTATAATTTGTCCGACATACCGCTATTGTGTCCTGGAGGTATGTCTTCTCCCCCTGTGTCAACGGCCTCAGAGGTGTCAGTAATCTCCTTCTTGTGCCTGTGCGCCGCCTCCTGTGTTCGAGTTACATGCCCGGCGCCTGCGCTCTGCCTACATTTCTCGGGCATGCGCCGTACGCGCTGGCTGTGAACTAACATCAGGCGATGATGTAAGTTCTCAGACAGCGCATGCCCAGAAATGTAGGCAGAGCGCAGGCGCCGGCCATGTAACTCGAACACAGGCGGCGGCGCACAGGTGCAAGAGGGAGATTGACACCTCTGAGGCCATTGACACAGGGGAGAAGACATACCTCCAGGACACAATAGCAGTATGTCGGACAAATTATAAAACTGTTTTTCAGCGTTCCTAGAGATCAGAAACCTAAGAGACACCTTCACAGAATGCAGCCTTTAGTGCTGCTGAAGGTGGCTCTTTTACTTAAAAAGGCTCTGGGGGGGGGGTGACAGGTTCCCTTTAAATTTACATTTTACCTTGTTCCACTTGATTTTGGCTTACAAATACTGATGTAAAATGCTGAACAAATACTGAATGTGTGAACATGGTCTAAGCATCCGTGGAAAGCATCGGACCGCACACGGATGTTGTTTAAGTGCAGTCCGATTTTCATGGACAGACTGAATGGAGAGGGTGGAGAAACTTTTTTTTTTTCTTCACCTCTGATAAAATCTGATCACGCTCTGATTATCCTGTGATCAAACTCTGATCAGAGTGTGATTTTTTTTTTTTATAAAGAAAAAAACGGTCGTTTGACCCTAATGTTGGAGAGATAGTGTTATGAGTAGCAGTGATGAGTTAGGCTAGTGTGCTGCTTTTAGCTTACCGGATATGTTCCTGCTAGGTCTTATATAGTCAAAAGAAACTTGTCACTTGAAAGGAATTGGTCACCTGGTTTTTGCTACCCCTTCTGAGAGCAGTATGATGTAGATGTAGAGACCCTAATTCAAACAATGCGTCAGATACTGAGCCGCTTGCTGTAGTTTTTATAAAATCTGTTTTCTCTGCTGCAGAACTAGCAATTCTCTGAATGCTGAGCCTTGAATAACTCCGCCCACTTCACTGATTGGCAACTTTGTATGTGCATCGTGCATAGGTTGAAAGCTGTTTGGAGCGGGTTTATACAGAACTCATGAATATCAAGAACTACATGACAGCAAGTTAGTTTACTAGTCCTTTAGTGATAATTTCCTGCTGCTAAAACATTGATTTTATAAGACCTACAGGAAGCAGCCAGTAAGTGATACATCACTGAAATTGGGGTCTCAGCCCCTACATCATTCTGCTCTTATACTTGGTAAAAAAAACCTGATGACAGATTCCTTTTCAGTTCAACTGAAGGATTTTAAAGAATAAAGGAATGGGGTAAAGTTAGTCCATAGTGTATGATACAATCTGCTTTAGGCCCCTTTCACACGTCCATGTTTCCGGTACGTGTGGTGACAGTGTGTGGCCCAGCTGCGCTTGGTACACATGTTCCAGGAGTATGTACTGAAAGGTAACTGCAAAATCTGATATTCATTCACAACACTCACACTTCCCCAGGAGCCACCAGAGGGAGCCCCTTAGATTCAGGTATTTAGGGGCGTGGAGAAATGCAGCAGTAGGCATTCTAGCCAGTCAGCTATGCTAGTTGCTAGTTGTTGGTTGTACCTCAGACAGGTTAGTTCTCCTCAGGACACCAGAGTGAGAGGATTCCTGTCAGAGCTCAGTCTGAGCTAGAGAGAGGAGAGACAGAAGACAGAGAAGGAAAGATTGCAAGCTGATATCTCAGAACAGACAGATTGCTAGTACCCTATGTATGTGGAAAGTGACTCTCGGAGCAAGCGTGTATTCAGTCTGACGGAACGTCCTGAGAGCTGCTCTGGACAGAGTCTTTGAAGGAAAGAAGGAAGGGAACTACAGTTGGCAGAACATCGAGTTAACTGAGAATCAGTCAGCGAGCTTGGAAAGAAGGAAGAAAGCTAATGACAGAACCTACTGCTGCCCTGTGCTTATGTTAAGGATGAGAGTAGGGCGACGGGCCAGTGGTGACTCAAGAAAGGAGTGACTTCGGTGACAGATCACCTTCACTCGACTAACCGGACACCGGGGTCCGAAGTATTGCTAGAACCTTTACGGCTAGTGAGAGAAACACCGGAATCCTTGCTGGACTTCAAGTCACAGAAGGTAGCCCTAAGTGCCGATACGTAACCGGGGTCAGGGAGAACAGGAGTCCGGCCTGATCAGCCACAAGGGCTTAGTTCTTTCCAATATCTGGTCACCAGAATAACCAAAAGGCTCTACCACAATGTCGGCCGGGCGTAGCTGTTGCATCAAGAGTTAAACTTCGCTTCACGCAAGTTAGGACTCACACACTTTAAAGGGAAAGGAGGCCTTAAACCTACTTGGCAATTACCTGGATGTGCATACTCCACCCTGAGCAGCTTCCCGGGACGTGCCTGCCACCATCACCGGTAAAGGTATGGAAGGAGAACAACTTGTGTGTGACTGACTTATTGCCTGCACCCTGCATCGCCATATCACCCTGAGGGATCCATCCAGTCTCGCCTGTGGGAGACTTAACACCTTGCTGCCCCAACCCTCAGAGGATTCACCCTGCAGCGCTGGTCACCCTGATCAGAAACCACAGGTGGCGTCACGAACTATTACTACAATCCCCTGTAAATATTCCCCCCATTGTATGAGCGCCCAGGGCAACGGACCGAGCTGTGCTGCTTGTGACATTCCCCATAGACTTCCATGGGCTCGGTGCTGAGTATCCCATAACCCTGGTACCATGTGCGACTCAACAGTTTTCACACATACCGGAGACACGTACACATGTAGACCCATTCAAATTAATTGGTCTATGTAGATGTCAGTGTGTTTTCGTGTGTCCGTGTGCAAAATACGCTGACATGTCCTCCTCCTCCTCTTCTTCCTCCACCTCGTCCAGGACAGTTCCCTGAGCAGACCATGGCTGACTGTCATCAAGGCTTCCCTCCTCCTCCTCTTCCTCCTCCGCTGCAGACGCCTGATCCTTAATGTGCATCAAAGTTTGCATGAGCAGACGCATAAGTGGGATGCTCATGCTTATGATGGCATCGTCTGCGCTTACCAGCCGTGTGCATTCCTCAAAACACTGAAGGACTTTACAGAGGTCTTTCAGCTTTGACCACTGCACACCTGACAACTCCATGTCTGCCCTCAAACTGCCTGCCCTTGTATCCTCCCACAAATGCATTATAGCCTGCCTCTGTTTGCACAGCCTCTCAACCATGTGCATGGTGGAGTTCCACCTTGTTGCAACGTCTATGATTAGGCGGTGCTTGGGGAGGTGGAGCAATCGCTGCACCCTCTGCATACGACTGGAGTCTACGGGCGAGCGATGGATGTGCGAGTACAGTCTTCGCACCTTATGGAGCAGGGCTGTTAACTCCGGATAATTATTTTGTAAGCACTGCACCACCAGGTTCAAGGTGTGAGCCAGGAAAGGTATGTGTCTGAGTTTTGCCAGGGCTATGGCCGCCACAAAATTACGTCGGTTATCACTGACTACCTTGCCTGGCTCAAGATGTATACTGCCCAGCCATGACTCAGTTTCTCGCTGCAAGTAGTCAGCCAGTACCTCCGCGGTGTGTCTGTTGTCGCCCAAAGACATCATCTTTAAAACAGCCTGCTGACGCTTACCACTAGCTGTTCGATAGTGGGACACCTAGTGTGCAACACTGGCAGCTGCAGATGGAGTGCTCGTGCGACTGCGCTCTGTCGACGAGCTTTCGCGTCTGGAGGAGGAGGGTCGAATGCCTACAGCCAACTGTTGCCTATACCGTGGGCTAGGCAGCACTGTCCCACCGCCGCTGTCCCCTGTGGACCCTGCATCCACCACATTAACCTAGTGCACAGTGATGGACACGTAACGGCCCTCGCCATGCCTACTGGCCCAAGCATCTGTTGTGAGGTGCACCTTTCCACTCACTGATTGTTTGAGTGCATGGACAATGCGGTCTTTCACATGCAGGTGGAGGGCAGGGATGGCTTTTCTAGAAGAGAAGTGCCGACTGGGTAGGTAATAGCGTGGGACAGCGTAGGCCATGAGCTCCCGGAACGCTGCGCTTTCAACCAAATGGAAGGGCATCATCTCTAATGAGATCAGTTTGGCAATGTAGGCATTCAAAGCCAGTGTATGTGGATGGATAATTGTAAATCTCCGTATATATTTCCAGAGTCAGACACAGTCTCTCACAGGCTCAGTATGGATTACACCAGAATATATAAAGCAGAAAAAGTGTAATGTAAAAGAAGTGTACAGCTGTATACAGTCTAGGGATAATTGTAAATCTCCGTATATATTTCTGGAATCAGACACAGACTCTCTCAGGCTCAGTATGGATTAGACCCGAATATAAAAAGCAGAAAAAGGGTAATGTATAAGAAGCGTACAGCTGTATACAGTCTAGGGATAATTGTAAATCTCCATATATATTTCTAGAGTCAGACACAGACTCTCACAGGTTCAGTATGGATTACACCAGAATATAAAAAGCAGAAAAAGGGTAATGTATCAGAAGCGTACAGCTGTATTCAGTCTAGGGATAATTGTAAATCTCCGTTTATATTTCCTGAGTCAGACACAGAATCTCACAGGCTCAGTATGGATTAGACAAGAATATAATTAGCAGAAAAAGGGTAATGTATCAGAAGCGTACAGCTGTATACAGTCTAAGGATAATGGTAAATCTCCGTATATATTTCCAGAGTCAGACACAGACTCTCACAGGCTCGGTATGGATTACACCAGAATATAAAAAGCAGAAAAAGTGTAATGTAAAAGAAGTGTACAGCTGTATACAGTGTTATGTTTCGATAGCTGAGGAGTGCAGGTAAAAAAGGCAATACACCAGAGCAGTTGGAATCTATGAGATTGCAGTACCCTGACTAACCACCACAACTAGAGGCAGCCGTGGAGCGTTCCTACGTTGGTCCTAGACGCCTCGTCACAGCCTGAGAAACTAACTACACCTAAAGATAGAAAGAGGAAAGCTATCTGCCCCAGAGCAGATCCCCAAAGAACATAGAAAGCCCCCAAACATGTAATGGCGGTTAGACAAGAAGAAATACAGACACAGACAGAAAATAGTATGAGCAAACGTTGGGGCCCAAACTACCTAAATAGAAAAGGATAGGAAGCGCACTTACTGCAATCCCAAAAAAACCTGAAAAGCACCAACTCTACTAATTTCAAAATCACCTGAGATCACATGACCTCTACCACCTAAATTAGTTCTCTGGTGTAACAAAATCAAAACAGCAGCCACTGAAAAAACTGGAAAAAGCAAAAGCACAAACATCAGTGGCTGAACTAAACTGAGAGGGCAAAAGCCCCCGGAGGGGACCCTGAAGGCCCCCACAGAAGTGCAGGACAAAATGCAAAAATCAAGCACAAAAACAAAAAGAAGAAAATGTCTTATCTGTTAGCAGGAGATGCAGACACGACACAGCAGGCTACAAAGGAAACAGGACTCAAGGATTGAGACCAGAACAATTGATCACCGGCAACCCTGATGGGAAGGCGACTCCCTTATATAAGACCAGTCAGTAACACCTGATTCCCACTCCTCACAATCTTCACTGGACAGTCCAGTACCGCTTGTAACCACCAGAGGGAGCCTCTGCTCAGAACTCATTTCAAGTCCATTCACAACAGTACCCCCCCTTGAGGAGGGGTCACCGAACCCTCACTTGAGCAACCAGGTCGGTCAGGATGAGTTTTATGATACGCACGGATGAGTCTCCTAGCATGGATGTCCGAAGCAAACACCCAAGAATTGTCTTCCTGACCATAACCTCTCCACTTAACCAAATACTGGAGTTTCCGTCTAGAAAAACGAGAATTCAATATTTTCTCAACCACAAACTCCATATTGCCCTCAACCAGAACAGGGTCAGGAGGCAAAGCAGTAGGAACCACTGGCTCAACAAACCTCTTCAACAAGGACTTGTGGAACACGTTATGGATCTTAAATGTCCCTGGAAGAAGCAAACGAAAAGAAACAGGATTAAGAATCTCCATGATCTTATAAGGTCCAATGAACCTAGGCTTAAATTTAGGAGATGCCACTCTCATAGGAATATTTTTTGAGGACAACCAGACCAAGTCCCCCACTTTAAACCGAGGACCATCAGTCCTATGCCGGTTAGCAAACCGCTGGGCCCTCTCCTGAGAGAGGGACAACCTCTCCACTACCTGGTCCCAAATCTGTTGCATACGCTCCACAACAGAGTCAACACCTGGACAGACAGAAGCCTCCGTCTGTCCTGAAGAAAATCGAGGGTGAAACCCAGAATTACAGAAAAATGGAGACATCAAAGTGGCAGAGCTAGCCCTATTATTAAGAGCAAACTCAGCCAAAGGCAAAAAAGAGACCCAGTCATCCTGATCAGCAGACACAAAGCATCTTAGATAAGTCTCCAATGTCTGGTTTGTTCTCTCAGTTTGACCATTGGTCTGAGGATGAAACGCCGAGGAGAAAGACAATTGAACACCAAGTTTAGAACAAAAGGTCCTCCAAAATCTGGAAACAAACTGGACTCCTCTGTCAGACACAATGTTCTCAGGAATACCGTGTAAACGAACCACGTGCTGAAGGAACAAAGGCACCAATTCAGAGGAGGAAGGCAACTTAGGTAATGGCACAAGATGTATCATCTTGGAAAACCTATCACAAATCACCCAGATGACGGTCATTCTCTGAGAAACAGGGAGGTCGGAAATGAAATCCATAGAGATATGGGTCCATGGTCTCTTGGGCACAGGCAATGGCATCAACAAACCACTAGAGCGAGAGCAAGGCTTGGAGCGAGAGCAAGTCCCGCAGGACTGCACAAATTCCCTGACATCACGAGACAAGGTAGGCCACCAAAAGGACCGACTAACCAAGTCTCTGGTACCAAAAATTCCGGGATGCCCAGCCAACGCGGAACAATGAATCTCAGACATCACACTCTTTTTCCACTGGTCCGGGACAAACAATTTTCCAACAGGGCAGCGCTCGGGCCTATCCTCCTGACACCCCTCCAGAGCAAGTCTCAAATTGGGTGATTGTGCGGAAAGAACTACACTCTCTTTCAAAATAACAGAAGGATCAGATAACTCAGGAGAGTCCGCAAGGAAACTCCTCGAGAGGGCATCCGCCTTAACATTCTTAGTGCCAGGAAGAAAGGAAACCACAAAATTAAAACGTGTGAAAAACAAGGCCCACCTGGCCTGTCTAGGATTGAGTCGCTTGGCAGATTCCAGATAAACCAGATTCTTATGGTCCGTAAGGACCACCACCTGATGTTTGGCTCCCTCCAGCCAATGTCTCCACTCTTCAAAAGCCCACTTCATGGCCAGTAACTCCCGATTACCCACGTCATAATTACGTTCAGTAGGAGAAAATTTTCGAGAGAAAAAGGCACAAGGGTTACTTTTAGAGGTCTCTGGATCTTTTTGGGACAAAACGGCACCTGCCCCAATTTCAGAGGCATCAACCTCCACCTGAAATGGCAGAGAAACATCAGGCTGCCATAGAACAGGAGCAGAAGTGAATCTCTGCTTAAGTTCCTGAAATGCAGAGACTGCCTCAGGAGGCCAATTCACCACATCAGAACCCTTTTTGGTCAAATCAGTTAATGGTTTAACAATAACCGAGAAATTACCAATAAATTTACGATAAAAATTGGCAAAACCCAAAAATCTTTGAAGAGCCTTTAATGAAGTAGGTTGGACCCAATCACAGATGGCCTGAACCTTGACAGGGTCCATTTCAATAACAGATGGGGACAAAATGAATCCCAGAAATGAGATCCTCTGTATGCCAAAAAGACACTTTGATCCCTTCACATACAGAGCATTCTCTCTCAAAATCTGGAATACAGTTCGAACATGTTTCACATGAGAGTCCCAGTCATTAGAAAAAATCAAGATATCATCCAAATAAACAATCAGAAATTTATCCACAAAATCCCTGAAAATGTCATTCATGAAGAACTGAAAGACAGAAGGAGCATTAGTGAGCCCAAAGGGCATCACAAGGTACTCAAAATGCCCCTCAGGGGTATTGAATGCCGTCTTCCATTCATCCCCGTGCTTAATGCGAATAAGGTTATATGCCCCCCTGAGGTCAAGCTTGGTAAATCAAGTAGCGTTTTTCACCCTGGAAAACAGGTCAGAAATCAAAGGTAACGGGTATTGATATTTTACAGTAATATTGTTCAAAAGACGATAATCAATACACGGCCTTAATGAACCATCCTTTTTGGCCACAAAGAAAAAACCGGCACCTAAGGGTGAAGAGGATGGTCTGATATGACCCTTCTCCAATGACTCCTTGATATAAGACCGCATAGCGTCATGTTCAGGTACAGACAAGTTAAAAAGGCGACCTTTAGGGAATTTACTATCAGGCACTAATTCAATAGCGCAGTCATAGCTCCTATGGGGAGGCAAGGATGCAGATTTACTTTCGCTAAACACATCAGAAAAATCAATCAAAAAGTCAGGAACATCCTGAGCCTGGGGGGAGGCAGAAAAAACAGGAGTGTTGGTATTAACACATTGGCAGCCCCAACTGGTTACAGACACAGATTTCCAATCCAAAACAGGATTATGAGACTGCAACCAAGGGAAGCCCAGTACGATAATATCATGC
This sequence comes from Oophaga sylvatica, assembly GCA_033576555.1. NCBI lineage: Eukaryota > Metazoa > Chordata > Amphibia > Anura > Dendrobatidae > Oophaga > Oophaga sylvatica. The sequence goes on from JARQOD010000001.1 coordinate 86,472,437, forward strand.
AGATTATACAGAACCAAAAATTTACAGCACTCCTGATGATCAGGTTCAACCCTCATTATCACCTGAGTAGAGAACTGAGGTTTATTCTCAGCCAAAGGGGTAGAATCGATCCCCAGTAGGGGAATAGACTTCTGTAGGGGTATCAAGGGAAACCCACAACGTTTAGCAAAATCATAATCCATCAGGTTAATAGCTGCTCCAGAATCAACGAAAGCCTGAGCAGAAAATGAGGACAGAGAGCATATCAGAGTGACAGTTAATAAAAACTTAGTCTGAACACTACCCAAGACAACTGAGCGTGCAAAACGTCTTCCCCGCTTAGGGCAGACTGAAATAGCATGAGAGGCATCACCACAGTAGAAACATAACCCATTGCGCTTTCGAAACTCATGACGCTGTGCCCCAGACACCACTCTATCACACTGCATGGGTTCAGAAGCAGGTTCACAAGGGAACACTATTCCACGCATACTTCTCCGCTCACGCAAACGTCTGTCAATTTGAATCGCTAATGACATAGAATCATTGAGACCAGCGGGGACAGAGAATCCCACCATAACATCCTTTACATTATCTGACAGACCCTTCTGAAAAAGGGCCGCCAAAGCGTCGTCATTCCACTTGGTCAGGACTGCCTACCTACGGAATCTCTGACAGTATAACTCAGCGTCATCAAGCCCCTGATTTAATGCCAACAAGGCTTTTTCAGCTTGATCAGTGACATTAGGCTCATCGTACAATAACCCCAAAGCCTGAAAAAATGCATCAACATCACTCAAAACAGGATCCCCAGGTGTCAGGGAAAAAGCCCAATCCTGAGGATCGCCGCGCAGGAGAGAGATGACAATTTGAACCTGCTGCGCTGCGTTCCCTGAGGACTTAGATTTTAATGCAAAAAACAATTTACAATTATTTTTGAAATTCTGAAACTTAGCTCGATCCCCTAAAAACAAATCTGGCATGGGAATCCTAGGTTCCACAACAGGCAACCTAGCAAGATAGGTAGCAATACTCCGAACCTCAGTGGCAAGCTGATCCACACGGCCAGACAACTGTGCAAACTCCATTGAGAGAAAAAAAAAATCCTCCTCAGCACCCAGAGATACAGAAGGAAAAAAATGCAACAAACAGAAAAATATCTCTGACAACTCTGACAACCTTTTTTCTTTCACAATATTTTTTCCCTTCTGTGAGTACCATACAATTTTCAATTTTTAGGCCGGTGATACTGTTATGTTTCGGTAGCTGAGGAGTGCAGGTAAAAAAGGCAATACACCAGAGCAGTTGGAATCTATGAGATTGCAGTACCCTGACTAACCACCACAACTAGAGGCAGCCGTGGAGCGTTCCTACGTTGGTCCTAGACGCCTCGTCACAATATGTAAGCTTGTAACCTGCGCCAAAGGTCCCCACGCTTACAAGTCCTACACTACACTATCCAGCAAAGCCACTAAAGGAGACTCAAGGTCTCCAAAAATTCAATATAAACAGCAAAAAAAAGGCAGCAACACTCACCTGCCCAGATCTCAGAACAAATGCACTACAGGATGCAGGACTGTTAAGATCGGCAGAAATAAAATGGCGGTCGGCGGTCAGGGCTTTTAGACACTATGACGCCCCCCAAAGCAACCCAATCACTGCAATGCCCTTCTCTAAGATGGTGGTGGCCGCTGTCAATGTCATCTCGTTGCCCACAGTGTACTTCCTTGCTCATTGGCTGAGAAAAGGCGCCTGCAAGCATTATGGGAAAACCGACTTTGGCGATCGGGTCGACGACATGGCCGATTTTACGCTATGGTCGGGTTTCGCTCGGCGAAACACCACTTTGGCGAAAGTTGGCAACTTTTGAATCTGACCGACCTGTTTCGCTTAACTCTACCCATGACCTGTGACTGAGACCAAGCTTTCTGACACTCTAGAATCCCTTGATAGTCTTGAGATTTCATTGTACCCTGCACAGATTCTAGACACCCTGTGCCAGATGCAGCAAAGCAGCCCCAGAGCATAACAGAGCCTCTTCCATTTTCACAGTAGGGACAGTGTACTTTTCTTGATATGCTCCATTTTCCCATCTGTGAACATAGAGCTGATGTGCCTTGCCACTTTGGCTCATACAACGACGTATGGTGCGATTTGACACTGATGTTCCTGGAGCTTGAAGTTCACCTTTAATCTGTTTAGAAATTTTTCTGGGCTCTTTTGTTACTATTCATATTATCCGTCTGTTTGATTTGTCATCAATTTTCCTCCTTCAGCCACGTCCAGAGTGGTTGGCTACAGTCCCATGGAGCTTAAATTTCTGAATAATATGTGCAACTGTAGTCACAGGAACATCAAGCTGCTTGGAGATGGTGTTATAACTTTTACCTTTTAACATGTTTGTCTATAATTTTCTTTCTAATCTCCTGAGAAACTCTTCCCTTTGCTTCCTCTGGTCCATATTGAGTGTGATACACACCATGTCACCAAACATCACAGTGAGTATCTGTAGCCCTCTATACAGGACCACTCACTGATTCCAAGAATGTAGACACCTTGATGCTAATTAGTGGACACACCTTGATTTAACATGTCCCTTTTGTCACATTATTTTCAGGGGTACCATCATTTTTGTCCAGGTCTATTTCATGAGTTTTATTTTTTTTTAAATTCTGTGGAAGCATGGTTGAAAAGCAATGTCTGACTTTCATTTGTTCATTTTCATAGATTTTTGATTTATTATTACTTTTGTCAGATTCAAGTTATTTCTGTCACCATTGTGGGTTTTTCTGTCATTAAACCAGGGGTACCAACAGTTTTGACCACGTGTGTATATATAAATTTTCCCAAATCTTAGTTTTTATCTCCTCTGAAATGTGCGTCCATAAGGGACTGACACCACAAAAGTAGATGTCCCTATAAAGATTAGCATGTATTGGTAGGTAAAACTGCCGTTAATTGCGGAGTTGGAACTGTAATCTGAGCCTGGTTCATAGCTGTTGCTCCACTCGTAGAGGGGACTGGTGAGTCGATGGGCGACGTTGTGATTGTCGGTTGTGACGGCGTCTATGGCTAGGATAACCTGAACTGCAAGAAGTGCAGGAAACGTCATCTGAGTCTGACGGCAACCTCCGTCTAGAGGGTTAAGATTTTCTGGATGTCCTTGATGGATGGCTGGACCGGTAATGGTTGTGTCAGGCAGACGTACAGTAATGACACTGAACGTGGTCCTGGGTAACCGATCCCAAGAAGCTTCTTGAGCAACATTCCCTACCACCACCACCGAACATATGGCTTGACAGGGACGAGTCATAGCGGTCTCCTGAGATACAGCAGGAGATTGATGCATGGGCATGCAGTCTAGCATCATCAGCATGCTGAGCTGTGGACTGCACAGGGGGTGTGCATGGGGATGCAAATTCCCTTGTAATGAGAGGGGGGATTGTTTAATATCATTAGTAGCAAGGAGGGTAGGTTAGCATCATTAATGACATCATTTGTTGAGCTGCTGGAGTCCTGACTAACTGCAAGAGCCTGGGCACCCATGACTAATTTGGCCTCAGGCCTGCAGCCTGTAATGTGAGGGGGATGATTACGGTAATTACCCTGTAAATGCAGGGAAAATGGCTCCGCAGCATGTCTGGAGGGGGCAGAGTCACATTTGCGGCATTTACTGCCAGGGCTTCTGAAAAATAATATTACCTATACTGTATTTTTAACACATAAATCTGACATTATATAAATCAAGTACGGTAATTTAAAAAAATGAATACAGAAATTGTACAATAACGTTATATTACTAATTATTTTTCTTTTTTTTTCACTAAAGGTGTAATAAACAGGAGCTGCTTCGGCTCTAATAGAAGTGAAACATTGCCAAATGGAGTTGGATCTTCTGACATTCCTTTTTTAAAAATGAATGGCAACACCTCATTAACAGCACGTGAGTGGGATGTACTAACTCCTATGTGGAAATCTACAACCCAAGCTGACCAAACTTATACAAACTTTGGCAGAGGGACAGAATCTCTGCATCAAAATCAACTTTCCCCTTTTACACATAGCACAAAAACTGAGACTGGAAAGACCAAAGATCATACAGAAGTTGAGAGCATGTTTGGTTCTGCAAGCGATTTGCCTACTACGATTTCCTCGAAGCTCCGGTATAATGCACCTATAAGTCCAACAAAGTCACCCGCAACTGTAGTTACACAAGGTAAGAATTCGATAATTGTGATGGCAAATCTTCCTCTAATTTTTGCAGCGTTTGAGTATTCTTACAATGACAAATATTTTTGTAATATTTTAACATCATAGGCTATAAATAAAAGATATAATTATTTCTTATAAATGTCTTTATCTTTTTAACAGCGTCCCAAAAATACATTGCTAAATTTGACTTTAGGAACCATAGAAAAGATATATATCTTTGTACTGTGTTAGCCAGTAGATAGATAAATATTTGGAATTGACAGTCCTCAGTGCTTGATACCTTTTAATGGCTAAGGCTGGGGTCACACACAACGTCTAAAAAATCTGACCGTTTTAGTGGGACGATTATCGCAGCAAAATGTCATAAACAGTCGTCCGTCTGGCATGCGATTTTCCAGGAAAAATGCGATTTAGTTGCATCTGACCATAGTTGTAACATCCGATTTACATCCGACTTGTGAGAATTTATCGCAGGCTTGCAAAACTGACATATAATGGATCCAAAATAATATTATTTAAATCACAAAAGAAAGAATAGATATATACACATAGAACACAGATATATATATATATATATATATATATATATATATATATATATATGTCATTGTGACATATATATATATTATATATATTTATAGTTCTTACACTTCTACATACTGTACTAGCCGCTAATTCAATTGCCGGCTTTAGTGAAATTCCAGAAGCCGACATGAAATGATACATTGTTTTGACACAGTTAACCATGTAATTTCAAGTATTTTGATATATGTTTTAAACTTACAATTACATAAGTATATTTGTGCAAAATTTCAGACATGTAGGGGTTAATTAAAGGTGTAAATTCGTTGTAAAAAAACCCATTTTTTTACAACGAATTTACACCTTTAATTAACCCCTACATGTCTGAAATTTTGCACAAATATACTTATGTAATTGTAAGTTTAAAACATATATCAAAATACTTGAAATTACATGGTTAACTGTGTCAAAACAATGTATCATTTCATGTCGGCTTCTGGAATTTCACTAAAGCCGGCAATTGAATTAGCGGCTAGTACAGTATGTAGAAGTGTAAGAACTATAAATATATATATATATATATGTCACAATGACATATATATATATATATGTGGATTCTATGTGTGGATATGTATTGATTCGATTCTTTATTAAAGCTGTCAGTGTGCTTTTACAGTATAGGCAGGGATGAATTGCCGGCTTTTGTAAAGGACACTGATGCGATTTAATCGCAAGTCACACATGCAGTCCGTTTGTAATCAGATTTTTCATCGCTCCCATAGACTTGCATTGGCGATAGTCGACCCACAATCGGTGACAATCGCAGCATGCTGCGATTGCACTCGGACGTTTAAAACAGACCACAAAAAATCTGATACTGGGAGCTGCTCCATAGATTAACATAGGTCCGACTGCAATGCGATTTTTCATCGCATTGCAGTCGTCCGATTTTGTCGCCAGTGTGACCCCAGCCTAACTGAAAAGATGGTAACAAATTGCAAGATTTCCAGACTACTCGGGTCTCTTCATAATACAAAATCTGAAGAATCACATGTTTATACACAACACAGCAGAGAACTAACGCAATAGATAAGACAAGTGACGTGAAGCAGAACTGTCATTATGGGAGCGTGATAGAGAGTTATGGCCATAAATATCGGAACAGTTCTTAGATAAGGCGTGTGAATGTTTTATTGTCCTCTGATTGGGGTCTGGTTCCGTGTTGTGATGCCCCAGCAAGGTCTGATGAGCATTTTCCTTAATTGATGTAAAAAGACATAAATCCATGCGACACATTCATTCCTGCACTGAGCGTGTCAAAAGCTGTCATAAGTTTATACTCCCAGACCTTTCTGTCTCTGTCTGAGATTTGAAGTTACCTTTCAATACCAGTAATTTCATGTCCCTGATGCTATGATCAGGCATACAAAAATGTTTGGCCACAGGTAGATCCATTCATTTTTCTCTTATTGTGTGGCGGTGAGAATTCATCCTTGTTCTAAGCTTTTGCCCTGACTCCCCTACATACAGACCCCCAGTTGGAGATTTAGTACAAATAATTAAGTACACCACATTAGATGTGGCACTTTAGATTTATGTCTTTTTACATTAATTAAGGAATGTGCTCCTCAGACCTTGTGGGGGGCATCAAAACACAGAACCAGAACCCAATCAGAGGACAATAAAACATTCACACGCCTTATCAATGAATTGTTCCAATATTTATGGCCACAACTGTTTATCACTCTCCCATAATGACAGTTCTGCTTTACACCACTTCTCTTATCTATTGCATTGTTTCTGTGCTGTGTTGTGTATAAATATGTGATTCTTCAGATTTTGTATTAGTCTATGCCTGATAAAGAAACCTGAGTAGTCTGGAAAGCTTGCAATTTGTTACCATCTTTTCAGTTAGCCATTAAAAGGTATCAAGCACTGAGGACTCTCAATTCCCAAAAACTTTTTTAGGAACAATAGGTAATTCTAAAATCATTGGCTTAGAGATATAGGAAACTTTATGGGAGATTTACCGTATTTTTCAGACTATAAGACGCAGCGGACCATAAGATGCACCTAGGTTTTAGAGGAGGAAATTAGGAAAGAAACCTGAAGCAAAAAATGTTGTCAATTCTGTACTTAATATCACCTATCCTGGTAAATATTTTCCCCTCATCCCCATCCTGATACTCATGGCTCCTCATCCCTATCCTGGTATGCATGGTCCTCTTATCCCTATCCTGATATGCATTGCCCTCATCCTCATCCTGGTATGTGTGCCTCCTCATCCCTAGCCTGGCAGGAATGATCGCCCTATCCCTATTCTGGTATGCAGGGTTCCCATCTTGTTCAAGTATGCATGGCTCCATCCCTATCCCAGTATGCAGGGCCTCATCCTTAACCTGGTATGATTGGCCCCATCCCAGCCCTGGTATGCATGGCCCCATCCTTATCCTGGTATGATTGGCCCCATCCCAGTCCTGGATGCCGGCCCCATCTTATCTGGTATCATTGGCCCCCATCCCAGTCATGGTATGCATTGCCCATTATTATTCTAGTATGATTGGCCCCATCCCAGTCCTGGTATGATTGGTCCCATCTTACTCTGGTATGATTGGCCCCATCCCATTCCTGGAATGATTGGTCCTATCTTTATTCTGGTATGATTGGCCCCATCCCGTTCCCGGAATGACTGGTCCCATCCTTATTCTGGTATGATTGGCCCCATCCCGTTCATTGTATGATTGGTCCCTTTCTTATTCTGGTATGATTGGCCCCATCCCATTCCTGGAATGATTGGTCCCATTCTTATTCTGGTATGATTGGCCCCATCCCGTTACTGGTATGATTGGTCCCATCCTTATTCTGATATGATTGGCCCCATCCCGTCCCTGGTATGATTGGTCACATCCTTATTGTGTATGATTGGCCCCATCCTGTTCCTGGCATGCATGGCCCATCAGAAAGATGAAAAAAAAAACCAAACCATTACACTTACCTTCCTCCGCTCCCTCGCAGTGTCCTGCTCCGGTGCCAGCAGTTGCTTAATGCTAGTAAGCAGCGCATGGCAGGGACGTCATGCGCTGCTCACAAACAGAGCACATCTGCCGGAATACTCACCGGGACTGTTCATCGGAGATTGCGGTGAGTATTCATTCCTCTTCAGTAGCGCGCAGTGTCAGCCGCCAGCTTCCTGCTGCTGCCGGCGGTAATGTGTGCCAATACTTAAGAGAAATCTCATCGCTCTGGCTCCTTCAAACTCTTCTCTTTGGATGGAAGTGGATGACGTTTCTACATCATCCACACGGTTCTTGAAGTCTCGTGACTGTGCATTGGAATCAAAGAAATGCGCTGGCGCACCTCACTCTGCCCAATTGAATAGTCAGAGAGCTGGTGATGTACAAGTAAAGACTGCTCCTGCACATTGCATGACTTCGCGCTGCCGGTCTCTGATTCCAGAGTATGAGACTTTGAGCACTGTGCGGATGACGTAGAAAATTTCATTCACTTCCATACAGATACAAGAGACAATAAAGATTGGTGAGACGCTGAGCATTATCTGGATTCGCACATCGGACCAGGCCATAATATTTGCATGCAGTGTGGAACACGAATGAAGAACTTTTTTGAAAGTATGCAGGGGTACCTTTGAAGGGTATACAAGGGTTATAGGAGCCACATATACATGATTTTAAAGGTGATAGGCATGGTTCATATAGAAAAAAAAACTGGTGACACGTCAGCTTTAAAGTGGACTTGTTGCCAACAATATGTATTTTTTTTACCTGGTGTGAATGTCGCTGTAATCTCGACGTTCTACAAACGCTGAGCAGTGACATTGCATTGTGCATCCTTCTTTTTCAAGACGTAAAGGATGAGCTGGTGTTTTTTATTCAGATTTTGAAGTATACACACCTGACAAACAAATTACAAATTCATGTTAAAATGACCGGTCCTCTTTAAGGTAAGAAGAGCTTGAGTATGGCACCAGGATGACGCTGGACTGACTTACAGCGTGTGTCATCATCCTAGATCCACATGATTTTAAGAGTGACTCCTCAATTAGTGATTGCTGCAGGTGAACATGAAAAAAGTCTACTTTCACTAAACTACAGAAAAGGCCTGATTTTGTGACATGCACCTGGCATGCCACATTGTTTGGTCATCTTTTTAATAAAATGTAGTGAGGAAAAATAAAAGTAAGGCTGTGGTCAAACTAGCGAGTCACATCCGATGCGAGAGCATCTGGTGAGATATGCAAATACAAGCGTGAGCCAAGTATTACTGCTCTGTGCTCCCATGCTCTCGCATGAAAGAGTCACAGCACATGTGCAGAGCAGACAGAGAAAGTAATTTCTTCATATCCTCTGCTGCTGATGTTGGCAGGAATCGCAGTGCACTCGGATGATATCCAAGTGCAGTGCGATGTTTCAGACCCACCCATAAATTTACGTGGGTGCGTACGGTTCAAATTTAGTATGCAATCACAGCATGCTGTGATTTTTTTTTCCTATCGAATGTGATCTGATCAGAGCAGGGAAAAAAATTCAATTGAGAACAGAAGCTTGGGGTTAAAGTGGTACAAATGCAATCTTATTTTTGATCAGGTTGAATGCATTCGATTTAATCATAAGTGGGAGCGAGCCCACTTCAGGTAACATGCCAAACATCTGCTTCACATGCATGAGACCTGCTAGGTGCATTTTGCACCGATTTACATTGCAGCGCTGCACAACTTGTACAGAATCTCCCTTCTATGAATGCACAGTCCTTTAGAGTAGGAGTTCTTCAGGCCAAAACAACGAAGTCTCACAATATTTATTTTACCTAAAGATGCAATGACTTTGGTTTAAAATGTCATAATTTTATATGACTTTTTAATTAAATTCTTGATCCCAAGTGTCCGCTCTATGTATAGTGTTCCAATAATAATAATAATTTTATTTCTATAGCGCCAACATATTCTGCAGCACGTTACATTATAGAGGGGACTTGTACAGACAATAGACATTACAGCATAACAATAAACACAGATCAAAGTAGATACCAAGAGGAATGAGGGCCCTGCTCCCAAGCTTACAATCTATGAAGAAGGGGAGACACAAAAGGTGGATGGTAACAATTGCTTTCATTGTTCGGACCAGCCATAGTGTTCGAATCGGGTGTTCATGTAATTCTGCATGAACCAGTTAACAGCCAAAGTATGTAACAGTACAGACACAGAGGACTATTAAATGCATAAAGCGGGTGAGAACATAATACGAGGTACGAGGTAACTGATTATGGTAAAAAATTTTGAATGGGCCAACAGGGATAGTTAAGTTAATGCGTTGAGGCGGTATGCCAGTCTGAACAAATGCGTTTTTAGGGCACGCTTAAAACTGTGGGGATTGGGGATTAATCATATTAAACTGTGTAGTGCATTCCAAAGAATTGGCGCAGCACGTGAAAAGTCTTTGAGACGGGAGTGGGAGTTTCTGATTATTGAGGATGCTAACCTCAGGTGATTAGCAGAATGGAGGGCACGGGTAGGATGGTAGACTGAGACAAGAGAGGAGATGTAGGGTGGTGCTGAGCCATGGAGTGTTTTGTGGGTGAGGGTAATAAGTTTGTACTGGATTCTGTAGTGGATGGGTAACCAGTGTAATGACTGGCACAAGGTAGAGGCATCGGTGTAACGATTGGTGAGGAATATGATCCTGGAGGCAGCATTCAAGACAGATTGGAGAGGGGAGAGTTTGGTAAGAGGGAGACCGATTAGTAGAGAGTTACAATAGTCCAGATGAGAATGAATAAGAGAAACAGTAAGAATTTTTTGCAGTTGAAAGTAAGAAAAGGTTGAATTCTAGAGATGTTTTTGAGGTGCAGATAACAAGAGTGAGCCAGTGATTGGATGTGGGGGGATGAATGAAAGCTTGGACTCAAGTATAACCCAAGACAGCGGGCATGTTGCTGGGGAGTAATGGTGGAACCACACACGGAGATGGCAGGCAAAGGTAGGTTAGTAGAGGGAGGTATTTCTAGATATCTGCTTTTGTTTTATTGTACTTCTTTTTTTTATAATTGTTTTATTTAAACTAAGATTTTTTTCCAGAACTTTTTTCATATGCTCTTAATGTCCTTGCTGTCATTCCTGACCTTATATATCCAACAAAAAAAAGGAAAAATGGGCAAATTCAAATGCTAAATGTTTATTAAATAACAATACAAAAATATATATCATAAAAACAGGAGAAGAGACAAACAGGTATAACAGCGCCTTATGCACACAGTGCAGTAGTTCGCAGAGAAGGTGTATATCCATACATAGCAAAATGCCAACCAATCATTAGGGCAAAACATATACATTTTTAGGTTTAACTGGAATAAATTCTCATATCTCATTAAATTAGATGTATCCAGTTCCCCAATAGATTCAATGAAGGAATAATGGCCCAAGTAAGTTCAATATGATTTGAATGGACAACACAGCATATATGCATGGCAGTGTAAATTACGGTGAGTCACAGATACCCACTCGAGCCATCAATGGTTATACTGCAAAAAAGCTAGTGATGATGTCAATTTTTAGAAGGCTCTAAATCAGGGGTGAATGACCCACCGCAAACCATCATAGTCTATATTGCACACTATCCCAATAAAGTGCAGTCAAAGTAGTTTTGTGTTGCATAAAGGCTTGCTGCCCACATATACGAAGGGAAGATTATCCCTTTCTCTGAGAACATAGGCATAAAAATCAAAGTGCTCAGTGCATATTTACCTGGCGCTGCAAGAACCCTGACGCACGTTTCGCATCAGCTTCCTCGGGGGGTTGTGTAGAAAATGCAACCTGGTCTCCCTTAAATATGGTATGGGTCCGGGCTAATCAGTATACATCTGTATAGCGGTATAACACGCGGTATAACGGCGCTTCCGGTGTCGGTCCAGGGAGCCGGAAGCTGCAGAAACAGCGTCCGACGTCACGAGATCAGCCCACCAGCGACGCGTCAGCTGAAGGGCCGGGCCCATGACGCTGCAAGGACGCATCTCCCCAGCAACCCGCGCCCCGTCCACACCAGGAGCGCACACCGCTGTGAAGTGAAGTGCTGTATGAGCCTGGAAACGCTAAGATAAGTGTCTCTGCATATTAGAGATAATGATAATACCAAATGATACATCTGCTGGAAGCCTGTGGTTTACAATATTAAAAGGCAAATATCTTGCGATTGTTGGAGTACATAAAGAAGGTATATAATAAAAAAGATTGGAATTAACAACCTTTTAACCCCTAGTGAGCAAACAAAAATCAATCCCATAAATACTAACAATTAGAATAATATCACCCCATCAGACAAATGGCAAAAGCCTAATAAGGGTAAAGGATAATTTTCATGATTATAGTTAGTGAACACAAAAGGGGAAAATTATATACATAAAAAAATAAAAAATGAAAAACAAAAGAATGAAAAAATGAAAGGGAATCAAAAACAGGGAAAAGCAAGTAGAATAGAGAGACATTAATATATCAAATCAATGAATTTTTGATAGCTGATCCCATTCTTTATCCACTCTTCATCTTTTCATAAAAGTCCATGCAGAAGGGTGATTAGATAGTGTCATGTTATATACAACAGATGCAGATTTAGGGGAGCCTGAAGTAAACAAGAAACAAGTTAAAATCAACATAAACGAAATTAAAACAAATAGGGACGATTAGGAGTTACAAAAAAGGAGCAAAACTCAAAACCTCGTTCAAGCCCTTAGGTTTGACACAGTCCACTCTCATGATCCACTTGGCCTCTAGTTGTGAAACTTCTTTTTGAAATTGCCCCTCTGCCATCTTCAAGAACCCTGTCAATTCCACGTACTCTCAATAATTTAGCATCACAGGAATGTGCTAACTTAACCCCTTCCCGACCCATGACGCCACGTAGGCGTCATGAAAACCTGTGCCAATCCGACCCATGACGCCTATGTGGCGTCATGAAAGGATCTCGTCCCTGCGGGCCGGGAGACCGGGGTCACTGAAAGGTCACCCGACCCGCAGTTACAGGACCCTTTGTGCTTCACCACAGGGGGGTTGGCTTAACCCCCCCGTGGCCACGATCGCTCTGATTGGCTGTTAAAAGTGAAACAGCCAATCAGAGCAATGTGTAATATTTCACCAATTTAATTGGTGAAATATTACAATCCAGCCATGGCCGATGCTGCAATAGCATCTGCCATGGCTGGACACCGAGCCCTGACCCCCCCACACCGAGTCACGGCGGTGATCGGCCGCCGCCACCGAAAGATGGCAGCGATCGGTCACCGCCGTCACTTACAGCTCCCCTCCTCTTTTGGTCCACTGCCCCCACTTCCTATCCCCTCCCCCAGCCTTCCGACCCCCTACTCACCTCTCCCGATCCACCGATGTCCCACGATCGGGCCCGGCGTCCGCCCGGGCCTCTTCATGGGCGCCGCCATATTGGAAAATGGCGGGCGCATGCGCAGTGCGCCCGCCGGCCGGCGCATGCGCAGTGCGCCCCCCAGTGTTCAAAAATTTATTTTGATCACTGTGATAAACTGTCACAGTGATCAAAATAAAAAAAAGTAAATGAACCCCCCCTTTATCATAGGTAGGGACAAATAAAAAAAATAAAGAATTTTTTTTTTTTTTCCTAGCGGATTTTGCTGCTGATCCGCAGCTGATTTTGCTGCGGATCCGTGGCGGATATCGCTGCTGATCCGCGGCGGATTTCGCTGCTGATCCGCGGCGGATTTAGCTTCTGATCCGCGGCGGACTTCGCTGCTGATCCGCGGCGGACTTCGCTGCTGATCCGCGGCGGATTTCGCTGCGGATCCGCTGCGGATTTCGCTGCTGATCGGCGGCGGATTTCGCTGCTGATCGGCGGCGGATTTCGCTGCTGATCCGCGGCGGATTTCGCTGCTGATCCGCGCGCGGATTTCGCTGCTGATCCGCGGCGGATTTCGCTGCTGATCGGCGGCGGATTTCGCTGCTGATCCGCGGCGGATTTCGCTGCGGATCGGCAGCGGATTTCGCTGCGGATCAGCAGCGGATTTCGCTGCTGATCCGCTGCGGATTTCGCTGCTGATCGGCGGCGGATTTCGTTGCTGATCCGCGGCGGATTTCGCTGCGGATCCGCGGCGGATTTCGCTGCTGATCCGCAGCGGATTTTGCTGCTGATCGGCAGCGGATTTCGCTGCTGATCGGCGGCGGATTTCGCTGCGTATCCGCGACTGATTTCGCTGCGGATCCGCGACTGATTTCGCTGCGGATCCGCGACTGATTTCGCTGCGGATCCGCGACTGATTTCGCTGCGGATCCGCGACTGATTTCGTTGCTGATCCGCAGCGGATTTCGCTGCTGATCGGCGGCGGATTTCGCTGCTGATCCGCGGCGGATTTCGCTGCGCATCCGCGACTGATTTCGCTGCGGATCCGCGACTGATTTCGCTGCGGATCCGCGACTGATTTCGCTGCGGATCCGCGACTGATTTCGCTGCGGATTCGCGGCGGATTTCGCTGCTGATCCGCGGCGGATTTCGCTGCTGATCCGCGGCGGATTTCGCTGCTGATCCGCGGCGGATTTCGCTGCGGATCCGCGGCTGATTTCGCTGCGGATCCGCGGCTGATTTCGCTGCTGATCCGCGGCGGATTTCGCTGCTGATCCGCGGCGGATTTCGCTGCTGATCCGCGGCGGATTTCGCTGCTGATCCGCGGCGGATTTCGCTGCTGATCCGCGGCGGATTTTGCTGCTGATCCGCAGGTGATTATCTGCTGATTCATCTGCGCTAGCGGGTATAGCATAACGCGATCGCGTTATGCTATACCGTTACCAGCCGGTCAACGCTACGTGTTGAACGGGCTGGTAAAACGCAATATGAACCCAGCCTTAGGGTTAGAACTAGGGTTAGGGTTAGCATTAGGGCTAAGGTTAGAATTACGGTTAGGGTTGGAATTTGGGTTAGGGTTGGAATTAGGGTTAGGCTTGTAGTTAGGTTTATGGTTAGAGTTGGGATTAGGGGTGTGTTGGGGTTAGGGTTATGATTAGGGTTTGTATTAGGGTTAGGTGTGTGTAGGCGTTAGGGGTGTGTTGGGGTTAGGGTTGGAGTTAGAATTGAGGGGTTTCCACTATTTAGGCACATCAGGGGGTCTCCATACGCGACATGGCGCCACCATTGATTCCTGCAAATTTTGCGTTCAAAAAGTCAAACAGTGCTCCCTTTATTCCAAGCCCCGACGTATGCCCAAACAGTGGTTTATCCCCACATATGAGGTATCAGCATACTCGGGAAAAATTGCACAACAACTTTGGGGGTTCTAATTTCTCCTGTTAACATTGGGGAAAAAAATTGGGGACTAAAAATTATTTTTGTGGAAAAAAAATAATTTTATATTTTCACGGCTCTGCGTTATAAACTTCTGTGAAGGACTTGGAGATTCAAAGTGCTCACCACACATCTAGAGGAGTTCCTTGGGGGATCTAGTTTCCAAAATGGGGTCACTTGTGGGGAGTTTCTACTGTTTAGGCACATCAGTGACTCTGCAAACGTAACATGACGCCCGAAGACCATTCCATCAAGTGGGCATTTCAAAAGGTCACTACTTCCCATCCGAGCCCCGACGTGTGCCCATACAGTAGTTTTCTCCCACATATGGGATATCAGCATACTCAGGACAAATTGGACAACAACTTTTGGGGTCTAATTTCTCATGTTACCCTTGCGAAAATAAAAAAATTGGGGACTAAAAGATCCTGATTGTGGAAAAAAATATGATTTTTTTATTTTCATGCCCGGGCGTTATAAACTTCTGTGTAGCCCTTGGGGGTTCAAAGTGCTCACCACACATCTAGATAAGTTCTTTGCGGTGTCTAGTTTCCAAAATGGGGTCACTTGTGGGAGTTTCTACTGTTTAGGCGCATCAGGGGCTCTGCAAACGTAACAAGATGCCCGCAGACCATTCCATCAAGTTGGCATTTCAAAGCGTCACTACATCCCTTCCGAGCCCTGACGTGTGCCCAAACAGTGGTTCCCCCCACATATGGGGTACTAGCGTACTCAGGACAAACTGGACAACAACTTTCGGGGTCCAATTTCTCCTGTAACCATTGTGAAAATAAAAAATAGTGGGCTAAAAAATCATTTTTTGAGAAAAAAAAATATTTTATTTTCACGGCTCTGCGTTATAAACTTCTGTAAAGCAGCTGGGGGGTTCAAAGTGCTCACTATGCATCTAGATAAGTTCCTTAGGGGGTCTAGTTTCCAAAATGGGGTCACTTGTGGGGGAGCTCCAATATTTAGGCACACAGGGACTCTCCAAATGCGACATGGCAACCGCTAAATATTCCAGCATATTTTCCATTCAAAAAGTCAAATGGCGCTCCTTCCCTTCTGAGCCCTGCCGTGCGCCCAAACAGTGGTTTATGACCACATATGAGGTATCTGTGTACTCAGGAGAAATTGCCCAACAAATTTTAGGATCCAATTTATACTGTTGCCCATGTGAAAATGAAAAAAACTGAGGCTAAAAGAAAATTTTTGTGAAAAAAAAGTACTTTCTTTTTTTTACGGATCAATTTGTGAAGCACCTGGGGGTTCAAAGTGCTCACTATGCATCTAGATAAGTTCCTTAGGGGGTCTAGTTTCCAAAATGGGGTCACTTGTGGGGGAGCTCCAATGTTTAGGCACACAGGGACTCTCCAAATGCGACATGGCAACCGCTAAATATTCCAGCATATTTTCCATTCAAAAAGTCAAATGGCGCTGCTTCCCTTCTGAGCCCTGCCATGCGCCCAAACAGTGGTTTATGACCACATATGAGGTATCTGTGTACTCAGGAGAAATTGCCCAACAAATTTTAGGATCCAATTTATACTGTTGCCCATGTGAAAATGAAAAAACTGAGGCTAAAAGAAAATTTTTGTGAAAAAAAAAGTACTTTCTTTTTTTTACAGATCAATTTGTGAAGCACCTGGGGGTTCAAAATGATCACTATGCATCTAGATAAGTTCCTTAGGGGGTCTAGTTTCCAAAATGGGGTCACTTGTGGGGGAGCTCCAATGTTTAGGCACACAGGGACTCTCCAAATGCGACATGGCAACCGCTAAATATTCCAGCATATTTTCCATTCAAAAAGTCAAATGGCGCTGCTTCCCTTCTGAGCCCTGCCATGCGCCCAAACAGTGGTTTATGACCACATATGAGGTATCTGTGTACTCAGGAGAAATTGCCCAACAAATTTTAGGATCCATTTTATCCTGATGCCCATGTAAAAATGAAAAAATTGATGCTAAAAGAAAATTTTTGTTGGAAAAATTAAAATGTCCATTTTTCCTTACACGTTGCTTTAGTTCCTGTGAAGCACCTGAAGGGTTAATAATCTTCTTGAATGTAGTTTTGAGTAGCTTGAGGGGTGCAGTTTTTATAAAGGTGTCACTTTTGGGTATTTTCTGCCATATAGACCCCTCAAAGTGACTTCAAATGTGAGGTGGTCCCTAAAAAAAACGGTTTTGTAAATTTTGCTGTAAAAATGAGAAATCGCTGGTCAACTTTTAACCCTTATAACTTCCTAACAAAAAAAAATGTTGTTCCCAAAATTGTGCTGATGTAAAGTAGACATGTGGGAAATGTTATTTATTAACTATTTTGTGTCACATAACTCTCTAGTTTAACAGAATAAAAATTAAAAATTTGAAAATTACAAAATTTTCAAAATTTTCGCCAAATTTCCATTTTTTTCACAAATAAACGCAAAAATTATCGACTTAAATTTACCACTAACATGAAGCCCAATATGTCACGAAAAAACACATCTCAGAATCGCTAGGATCCGTTGAAGCGTTCCTGAGTTATTACCTCATAAAGGGACACTGGTCAGAATTGCAAAAAATGGCAAGGTCTTTAAGGTCAAAATAGGCTGGGTCTTGAAGGGGTTAAAATGTCTGGGAATCGGTTTTAGTGACGAGATGTCCGAAATACCATCCGCCTTGATGATATCCCGGACGTGTTCACGTACTCTGATCCGCAACTGACGTGACGTTAGTCCGACATAAATCAACCCACATGGGCACGATGCATGGTATACCACCCCCACTGTGCTGCATGTGATGTGATGCGTGATCTTGAATTCCTTCCGTCCATCACTGGAATGGAAGGAAAAACATCGTTCAAGATTAGCACATGCCATACAATCTCTGCATGGGAAAAAACCCCATCTTAAACCCTTTGATCCAAAGGTCCCAGAGGTGGTGGATTCCCTGTAATAGCTATGCACCAAAAGATCCTTTAAATTTTTGGCTCTTCTATATGTAATGGATGGGTGTCCACTTAGATGTTTTGCCAGGATGGAGTCGTTGTTCAAAATAGGCCAAAACTTCAACAATGAATTCCTCATATGAAGATTTTGTTCATTAAAGGTCGAAATAAACCTCACCTGTGTTGTGTTGGATCTTTGTTTAGCTGAATGTAGGAGATCTTCCCGTTTGGATCTTGATGCCCTTCGCCATCCATATTGAATGGATCGTTCCGAATATCCACGTTCACTGAATCTCAGTGCCAATTCTTGTGCTTGTTTTGAAAAGGAGGAATCATTCGAACATACTCTCCTAGTCCGAAGGAATTGTCCAGTCGGAATGCTGTTCTTCAAGGTCCGTGGGTGGGCAGATGTCGCATGTAGCAATGAGTTAACAGCCGTTTCTTTCCTATAGATTTCCGTGTGTAGTAAGCCCTACTCATCCTTCCAAATATGTGTATCCAGGAAGTCCACCATAGAGCGACTATAATGATACGTAAGCTTCAGATTAATATCATTGTTGTTCAATTCGCCTATAAAAGACAGTAGATCTTCTTCACTACCTTGCCAAATTGCATAATGTCCAGTGACCAATTTGACAAGCACAGGCAATCTCCAAATGCATTGATTTACTGGTGATCTGGTAAAGTTCACACATTTTAAAAAAAAGTACAAAAACTCTTGCTATTTCTTCTATGCACACGGGTGGAGATATACAAAAAAATTATGGCATTTTAAGAGAAACTTTCCATCAGATGTACAAATGTTTTATTTATTGTTAGTGATTTTCAAACGGATTTGAAAAGCAGAAGCATGTTTAAAGGGGTTATCTAGAACTTTTTTTTTTTTACTATGAGCCTAAAACTCAACAGGCAGGTAGTTGCTAACTACTTGCCTATTCTACCCGACATCGGCTCAGAGTGGTTGCTGACTATTCCTGCCGGTGATTTGGCTGCTCCACATCAACAGAACAGATCTTCTTCCGGGCTGCTCTGTCGATGGAGCATGACTGCCAATGTCATACTGATTGACAACTAGCTCCCCCTTGTTAGGCTGTTGGGAGCCAGCTGTCAATCAACATGATGTTGGCAGTGACGTCCAGTGAACATAGCAGAGAGGAAAAGAACTCGATGCTCTATCGACATGACGTCAGCAGAAGCTGCTGAATCGCCGGCAGGAGCGGTCTGTTATAGTTTTTAGGCCTATAGTAGGAAACAAAAGTCCTGGATAAACACTTTAAGGGGAGTTTTAAAATAATGCTGTATTTGCATTCCCGCTATATAGTGACATGTAGTAAAGTTTCTAACTTTATTTCATAATCAAAATATATGCATGCATCATGTTTTATGCATAATTTTGATATATTTTTTCAGATATGCAATATTTTTAACAACTCACTGCATCCATTCATGTTATGACACTATTGATAAATCCCCCATGAGTTGTCTTTGTACTTTGTATTGTGCTGTTTCATACATATGCAGAAAAGGGTCATGTCACATAATGGAAAACATGATGGTATTATGAGAGTTTACTTATACTGTATCTGGGATGGCATGTCCTCACAACAGGACTTATTTCCTGTAAGTTCTACATTTGCTACACTCAAAAGAAAGTAAATTAAAAAC
>JARQOD010000001.1:86492149-86540367 GCA_033576555.1 Oophaga sylvatica
GGTTAGGGCCATAAAAAATAATACTATGGCCCCGGGCCACAGGTTGTGCAACTCTGCTCTAGACAAATTATATAAATATAGCCTACACTGAAAATTTCGCTGTTGGAAAACACGAGTGTTTGTTGACAAATGCAGCTGCTATTTTAATGCTCATTTACAATCATTTACATAGCTGGTAACTGATATCTCTATCTATTGCACTTGAAGCCCAAGACACTAGAGTTGAGCAACTTTGGTCGGATCGGGCTTCGGACCACCCGACCGAAACAAAATTTGAGTCGGACGAAACTGGTCCGACTAAGGCAAAAAAAGTCGGAGTTTCGTCCGAAACCCGACCCCAATGCATGTCAATGGGGAATAAAAGTAGGCATTGAATGGATGAATGTCATCCACACAATGCCGACGTTTATTCCCCATTGACATGCATGGGGTCGGCTTTCGGACGAAACTCCGACTTTTTTTTGCCCTAGTCGGACCAGTTTCGTCCGACTCAAATTTTGTTTCGGTCGGGTGGTCCGAAAGCCGATCTGACCAAAGTCGCTCAACTCTACAAGACACATCTATTTATACTTGGGGGAACACCATCTATTACAGAAGGAATGGTGTGAGACTATTAATGTTACATGGATAAGCAATGCCTTCTCACTAGGAAGATAGCGGAAGTTGAGAACTGCTTATTTGGGCAGTCATAAATATATCCTGTTTTTATGGTCTCTGGAATTACTGTAAATACAACTTGATAGAACCTCTTTCCCATCCTCATGTGTTATGTAACTGAATATGTGATTCAATCATAAAAGGAATCGAAAAATCCACATCATGCTTCTTCTCTAGCTGGATATTAAAGGGAATCTCTCAGTAAGATTAATCCTCCTAAACAGTCTATATGAGCATGTACAGTCATGGCCAAAAGTTTTGAGAATGACACAAATATTAATTTTTACAAAGTCTACTGCTTCACTTTTTCTAATGGCAATTTGCATATACTCCAGAATGTTATAAAGAGTGATCAGCTTAACAGCAATTTCTTGCAAAGTCAATATTTGGCTAGAAAATGAACTTTGTCCCCCAAAATACATTTCAACATCATTGCAGCCCTGCCTTAAAATGGACCAGCTAACCTCTTTTCAGTGATTGCTCCATTAACACAGGTGTGGGTGTTGATGAGGACATGGCTGGAGATCAATCTGTCATGATTAAGTAAGAATGACACCACTGGACACTTTAAAAGGAGGCTGGTGCTTGGCATCATTGTTTCTCTTCTGTTAACCATGGTTATACCTAAAGAAACACGTACAGTCATCATTGCAATGCACAAAAATGGCCTAACAGGGAAGAGTATCGCAGCTAGAAAGATTGCACCTCAGTCAACAATCTATCGCATCATCAAGAACTTCAAGGAGAGAGGTTTCATTGTTGCCAAAAAGGCTCCAGGGCGCCCAAGAAAGACCAGCAAGCGCCAGGACCGTCTCTTAAAAGTGTTTCAGCTGCGGGATCGGGCTACCAGCAGTGCAGAGCTTGCTCAGGAATGGCAGCAGGCAGGTGTGAGTGCATCTGCACGCACTGTGAGGCAGAGACTCTTGGAGCAAGGCCTGGTCTCAAGGAGGGCAGCAAAGAAGCCACTTCTCTCCAGAAAAAACATCATGGACAGACTGATATTCTGCAAAAGGTACAGGCAGTGGACTGCTGAGGACTGGGGTAAAGTTATTTTCTCTGATGAATCCCCTTTTCAATTGTTTGGGACATCAGGAAAACGCCTCATTCGGAGAAGACAAGGTGAGCGCTACCACCAGTCTTGTCTCATGCCAACTGTTAAGCATCCTGAAACCATTCATGTGTGGGGTTGCTTCTCAGCCAAGGGAATTGGCTCTCTCACAGTCTTGCCTAAAAACACAGCCATGAATAAAGAATGGTACCAGAATGTCCTCCAAGAGCAACTTCTCCCAACCCTCCAAGAGCAGTTTGGCGATCAACAATGCCTTTTCCAGCATGATGGAGCACCTTGCCATAAAGCAAAGGTGATAACTAAATGGCTCAGGGAACAAAACATAGAGATTTTGGGTCCATGGCCTGGAAACTCCCCAGATCTTAATCCCATTGAGAACTTGTGGTCAATCATCAAGAGACGGGTGGACAAACAAAAACCTAAAAATTCTGACAAAATGAAAGCATTGATTGTGCAAGAATGGACTGCTATCAGTCAGGATTTGGTCCAGAAGTTGATTGAGAGCATGCCAGGGAGAATTGCAGAGGTCCTGAAGAAGAAGGGTCAACACTGCAAATATTGACTTGCTGCATTAACTCATTCTAACTGTCAATATAAGCTTTTGTTACTCATATGTTTGCAATTATATTTCTGTCTGTGATAAAAACATCTGTCAAACACACACATAAAAACCAGAGGGCAGCAGATCATGTGAAAATATAATATTTGTGTCATTCTCAAAACTTTTGGCCATGACTGTAGGTCCTGTAGGTCTGTATGAGCATGTAGGTCTATATGAGCATGAGGCTGAATAATATGATACCTTGATATCTGTGATCCAATGTCTTATTCCAGAGAAATGCCCATTTTTCTTATATGTAAATGAGCTGTTCAGATCTCTAGGCAAGACACAGATCTGCATGAGAATCCGCCCCTGAAGCATATTTTTAATATGATTCCCTTTAAATAGCATAATTTACTATAATAATTTAGCTCAATCTAAAATTATTTTGGCTATATATATTGTATTTTATGATTGTTTATGTTCTGAGCAGTGTAGGAAATAAATAAATTAGTTGTCATTGGAAACTGAAAAACAAGCTGGCAAGCTGATGATGATGAATTTTTTAAGTACCGTACTTTTATTATGTATCTTCATTTAGCACTGTGAATGTTGGGTGTACTGTTCAAAAGCGTGTGGTTTCTGGTCAACTTACTAACACTTAATCGCTTCCCCTTTATCCCCTCAAGTTCAGTCTTTTAACCACTTATGGATCAACAGCTGTAAATAGGCTTCTAAATCTTGCACCATTGTATATTTATGTCAGGTTTTAATACTATTGAAAATGTAAAATTGGACTATATGACGCACCACCATTTTATTTAAAGCATTTCTTTTACTATTATTCTTCCAAAAATTTGGAGCGCATCTTATACTCCGGAGCTTTTTGTAGTCCGCAAAATACAGTAACTATCCACCTTGCCGCTTAACTGCCCTGTTGCTGACGCTGCCCTGTCACAGATAATAGATTATAACTTCTACATCAAGATATATGAAAAATCAAGGAATGAAAGCAATTTGACATGTTAATAAAATGTGGTCACATTTTAACCCCTTTACCTCCCAAGCTGTTTGCGCCTTCTTGATTAGTCCAAATTTTACAATTCTGACCATTGTCAATTTATGTAGTAATAACTCTGGAACGCTTCAACGGATCCCACTGATTCTGAGACTGTTCTTTCTTGACATAATATACTTCATGATAGTGGTACAATTTATTCGATATGACGTGCATTTATTTATGAAAAAAACGGAAATTTGGAAAAAAATATCGCAATTTTCAAAGTATACATTTTTATGCTCTTAAATCAGAGTTATGTCACACAATATAGTTAAGAAATAATATTTCACACGTCTACTTTACATCAGAACAATTTTTGAAATAATTTTTTTATGTTGTTAGAAAGTTATAAGGGTTAAAAAATGACCAGCAATTTCTCATTTTTCAACCATTTTTTGAGGGACCACATTACATTTGAAGCGACTTTAAGGGGTCTATATGACAGAAAATACCCAAAAGTGACACCATTCTAAAAACTGCATCCCTCAAGGTGCTCAAAACCACATTCAAGAAGTTTATTAACTCTTCAGGTGGTTCACATGAATTTTTGGAATGTGGAAGGAAAAAATGAACATTGAGGGTTTTTTTTTTACAAAAATTTTACTTTAGACCCAATTTTTTTACAAGGGTAACAGTTAAAAGTGGACCCCAAAATATGTTGTGTATGTTTTCCTGAGTATGCCGATACCCCATATGTGGGGGAAAACTTCTGTTTGTGCATGGCAGGGCTCGGAAGGGAAGGATAACCATTTGACTTTTCGAATGCAAAATTTGCTGGAATAATTATGTGGGGTAAAACTACTGTTTGAGTGCATGGCAGAGCTCGCCATTTGATTTTTTGATTGTAAAATTTGCTGGAATCATTGGCGGCTGACATGTCACTTTTGGAGAGCAGCTGATTTGCCTAAACAGTGGAAAGCCCCCACAAGTGACCCCAATTTGGAAACTAGACTCCCTCAAGGAACTTGACAAGAAAAAACAAGGGGAACGTTTCTTGATGTAGGATACTATTGTGATATTTTAAGCTAAATGGTAGAAGTATATCACTGCAGCCAAGTCAGGACCTCAATATACAGCATGAACAGTCGGATAAACATTCAAAAGGAAGAGAGGGGGAAAGCCAACCATAAAGTCCATCAATGCAATTTCAGTGTAACATAACAAATTTTATTTAATCAGGTGACAACAAAAGAACACAAACCAATGTCGATGGAAATAATTAACCCCTTTCTGACATCAGACGTACTATTCCATCCATGTGACATGAGACTTACTTCCCATGGACGGAATAGTATGTCATCGGCCACGCTCACGGGGTCAGGTGTCAGCTGATTCTCATAGCTGACACTCAGCACTAAGGCCGGCACTTTAACCCACAGAACACTGCGATCAAACAAAATTGCAGCATTCCAGGAGCAGGTAAAGCGTGCAGAGACCGATGTCCATGACGACACCCAGGTCTCCAGAACTGAGAAACTTACTTTCATGTGCAGTGCATGATCAGCAAGTCTCTCGGGTCAGTGTGCACAACATGTAGTACTGATAGCTTATATAGCATGCAGATGCTGCTTCATATGCATTCTATAGAAGCGATTAGGCTGCAAAAAATGATTGTCCCATAGTGGGACAAAATGTAAAACTTAGAATGAAATAAAAATTTTTTTTTAAATAATTGTAAAAATATTAAAAAAATAATAATAATTAAAAATCAATATCTATTCTATCACTAAATAAATATTTGAATGAAAAAGAAATCTAAACAATAAAAGTACACATATTTGGTATCGCCGCGCTCGTAATGACCCGACCTGTAAAACTGTCCCACTAGTTAACCCCTTTAGTGCATGGGTCCCAAACCGCCGGTCCGTTGCAGTTCTGTTGCCGGGCCGCGGAGCCATGGCACAGAATGCTGGACACACTGGGAGCCGGCAGCTGTAGCACTGTAGTGACAGCTGCAGCCGCCGGCTTCCTGAACCACAAATCATAGATACTCATACTCACCTTCCGTTGTCGCTGCATCCCTGTCGGCCGCGGCAGCTTCATCCAGAGCTGAGCGGTGATGTAGTACCGCTCATTAAGATCATGAATATGGACGCGACGCCACTCCCATAGGCGTGGGGTCCATATTCATGAGCTTAATGAGCGGTGCTACGTCACTGCTCAGCACTGGATGAAGCTGCCGCGGCCGACAATGGTGCAGGGAAGTTCAGCGACGGAGCGAGGATGGTAAGTATGGGGGAGGACAGGGGAGCCAAGCCATGCATACAAGGGTGGGAGCGGAACCATGTATACAGGGGTGGGAGTGGAGCCATGTATACAGGGGTGGGAGCGGAGCCATGTATACAGGGTTGGAAGCGGAGCCTTGTATGCAGGGGTGGGAGCAGTGACATGTATACAGGGGTGGGAGCGGAGCCATGTATACAGGGGTGGGAGCGGAGCCTTGTATACAGGGGTGGGAGCGGAGCCTTGTATACAAGGGTGGGAGCGGAGCCATGTATACAAGGGTGGGAGCGGATCCATGTATACAGGGGTGGGAGCGGAGCCTTGTATACAGGGGTGGAATAGGAGCCTTGTATACAAGGGTGGGAGTGGAGCCTTGTATACAGGGGTGGGAGCGGAGCCATTTATACAGGGGTGGGAGCGGAGCCAGGTACACAGGGGTGGAAGCGGAGCCATGTATACAGAGGTGGGAGCGGAGCCTTGCATACAAGGGTGGGAGCGGAGCCTTGTATACAGGGGTGGGAGCGGAGCCATGTATACAGGGGTGGGAGCGGAGCCATGTATACAAGGGTGGGAGCGGAGCCATGTATACAGGGGTGGGAGCGGGGCCATGTATACAGGGGTGGGAGCGGAGCCATGTATACAGGGGTGGGAGCGGAGCCTTGTATACAAGGGTGGAAGCGGAGCCTTGTATACAAGGGTGGGAGCGGAGCCATGCCTACAAGGGTGGGAGCGGAGCTTTGTATACAAGGGTGGGAGCAGAGCCATGTATACAGGGGTGGGAGCGGAGCCATGTATAGAGGGGTAAGAGCGGAGCTTTGTATACAGGGGTGGGAGCGGAGCCATGTATACAGGGGTGGGAGCGGAGCCATGTATACAGGGGTGGGAGCGGAGCCATGTATACAGGGGTGGGAGCGGAGCCTTGTATACAAGGGTGGGAGCGGAGCCATGTATACAAGGGTGGGAGCGGATCCATGTATACAGGGGTGGGAGCGGAGCCTTGTATACAGGGGTGGAATAGGAGCCTTGTATACAAGGGTGGGAGTGGAGCCTTGTATACAGGGGTGGGAGCGGAGCCATTTATACAGGGGTGGGAGCGGAGCCAGGTACACAGGGGTGGAAGCGGAGCCATGTATACAGAGGTGGGAGCGGAGCCTTGCATACAAGGGTGGGAGCGGAGCCTTGTATACACGGGTGGGAGCGGAGCCATGTATACAGGGGTGGGAGCGGAGCCATGTATACAAGGGTGGGAGCGGAGCCATGTATACAGGGGTGGGAGCGGGGCCATGTATACAGGGGTGGGAGCGGAGCCATGTATACAGGGGTGGGAGCGGAGCCTTGTATACGAGGGTGGAAGCGGAGCCTTGTATACAAGGGTGGGAGCGGAGCCATGCCTACAAGGGTGGGAGCGGAGCTTTGTATACAAGGGTGGGAGCAGAGCCATGTACAGAAGGGTGGGAGCAGAGCCATGTATACAGGGGTGGCAGCGGAGCCTTGCATACAAGGGTGGGAGCGGAGCCTTGTATACAAGGGTGGGAGCAGAGCCATGCATACAAGTGTATACAACCCCGTCCATAACCCCGCCCCCTCGTGACCAAAGCCCCACCCCTGCCACACCTCCATCCCCACCCTGCCGGGCCATGGAAGAATGGTCTTGCTTGAAGCAGGTCCCTGGGTCAAAAAGGTTGGGGACCACTGCTTTAGTGAACACCATGAAAAAAACAAGGCAAAAAACAATGCTTTATCATCATACCACCGAACAAAAAGTGGAATAACACGCAATCAAAAAGACGGTTATAAATAAACATGGTACCGCTGAAAACATAATCTTGTCCCGCATAAAATAAGCCGCCATACAGTGTCATCAGCGAAAAAATAAAAAAGTTATAGCTGTCAGAATAAAGTGATGCAAAAATAATTATTTTTCTATAAAATAGTTTTTATTATATAAAAGCACCAAAATATAAAAAAAAATAAATGACGTATTGCTGTAATCGTACTGACTCGAAGAATAAAACTGCCTTATCAATTTTACCATGCGCAGAACGGCATAAACGCCCCCCAAAAGAAATTCATAAATTGCTGGGTTTTGCTCATTCTGTCTCCCCCAAAAATCAGAATAGAAAGTGATAAAAAAATGTAATGTGCCCAAAAATGGTACCAATAAAATGACAACTCATCCCGCAAAAAAACAAGACCTCACATGAATCTGTGGACCAAAATATGGAAAAATTGTAGCTCTCTAAATGTGGTGATGCAAAAACTATTTTTTGCAATAAAAAGCATCTTTTAGTGTGTGACAGCTGCCAAACCTAAAAACCCACTATAACGGGTTTTGATTACTGTGTAGGAGTACCAAATTTTATTCAGGTGTATGTGTGTGTGTGTGTGAGTGCTTGGTGTAAACTATTTTTATTTAAGGGTATGCCACACTAAACAATATCGCTAACGGGATCGCTAAAAAACGTCACTATTTAGCGATCCTGTTAGCGATGTTGTAGTGTGCGGCATCTGCCAGCGACGAGCTTCCTGCTGTGATCTCGCTCGTCGCTGGAATCGTTCCGGACCCTATTTTCTCGTCGGCGCTCCCGCTGGGTAAGTATCTAATCGCTGTGTGGCACCTTTTCTTAGCGATTTAGCGGTACTTTTGTACCGCTAAAGTCGTTAAGAAGATCGCTAACGGCGATAGCGTCGTTAACTATATCGCTAAATGTGGCCGCATTTAGCGATATAGAAACAATCCGCTAGCGATCGCATTAGTATGCGTCGTTATCGTGATCGCTAGCGGGATTGTTTAGTGTGGCAGTACCTTCAGAAAAGAAAGAAAAAGATAAAAGAAAAAAAACAACAACCGGAGGTTGATAACTGATGTGCCTCAGTGATCAGCACTTGACGGCTGTAGGACAGGCTAACGGATGATTTTTTTTTCCTCACTGACACCAACTCTATTTGGTAAAAATACTGCAGTAGACGACAAGAACAACAGTACATTTTATTGTCCCTAATCTAAATTATTTTTTTATTGTTTTCAGAATAAAAAAGCAAAACAACCAGAGGTTGATCACTGATGTGTGTCAGTGATCAGCACTTAATGCCTGTAGGACACACAGATTATTTTTTCCGCGCTGTCACTAACTCAGTTCAGTAAAAAATACTGTAGTAGACAATTACTATGGTATATTTTTACTCTTTACTATCTGACACTAACTAAATTCAGTAAAAAATAAAAGAGTAGACAATGATTGCTATGGTATGATTTTAATTTTTCCTGTCTGACACTTATTCAATTCGATAAAAATTACCATAGTAGACAATGATTACTACGGTATATTTTTACTCTTTACCATCTGACACTAACTCAAGTCAGTAAAAAATACTGTAGTAGACAGTGATGACTACAGCATATTTTTATTGTCTCTCATCTAATCCTATCAACTAATCTAAATGATGTTTTACTCGATTGTTATTTGACCAAAAAAAAAAATCAACCGCAAACAGGTCAGTGATGTTTGTCATCGACCACTGTTTGACAGCTGTATGATGCATGCACGGATGTGTAGGGAAAAATGTAATAAAAAAATAGGGGAAAAAAGTACTTGCCAAAAACGAGCACGAGAGCTAATCAGTGGAGTACGTCTGATCAGCGGCTCGGCAACTGTAGGACGCACACACGGAGTGGTGCAAAGGGGCGAGATAAAAAATAGTGAAAAAAGAGACATGTGAAACAGTGAGCATGAGTGTGGATCAGTGATTTGCGTCACTGACCAATGCTCAGCAACTAGAATGAGGATGTACAATGTGGTCACTGCCAGGTCTCACTGTGCGCTCTGATTGGTACGATCAATGTCATCACTGATCGCACCAATCAGAGCTGGCCATTATGACGCCGGCGTTGCTAGGCACAGCCTATGATCATGCTCTTACAGTACCAATCCTAGGCTGGATATCAGTGTTTCACGCAATCTGATTGCCTGAAACACAGAGAAACACTACAATTGGCTGTTCAAAATTGAGCAACCAATCACAGCGATCTTAGTTTTGAGGAGGGTGTTGCCAACCCTAGGACGACGACTCCATGTGGACTGAGATAACATGGCAGTGGAATTTTAATGCGATCACTGTGACTGCGGTCGTGGTGCCGCATTAAAGATATGATGTATCCATACGTCTAAGGTCGTTAAGTACCAAGCGACCTGGACATATGGATACGTCTAATGTCGTAAAAGGGTTGACCAATTGCTCTTGGCAGTAGAATAACAAGGTGGACTGTAAATAGAAAAAAATGAATGATATATAGACAACATTGTCTTAAAATGCCTCAAACTCATCCTAGGAACTTCAAATGTCAACATTTAATCATCCACGTAATATAAATTTAATAAAACATGAAGGATAAATCATCTTAGCATCTATTTATTTTACTCATTTATATAGCACCATTAATTCCAAAGAGCTTTAAAGACATTATTGGCACTGTCCACGATGGGGCTCACAATCTAAGTTTCCTATCAGTATGTCTTTGGAGTGTGGGAGGAAACCGGAGTAAACCCATGCAAACATGGGGAGAACACACAAACTCCTTGCAGATGTCGTCCTTGGTGGGATTTGAACCCAGGACCCCAGTGCTGCAGTGCTAACCACTGAGCCACCGTGCCGTCCAGAGTTGCCATCTTCATTTTTTTAAAAAAGGAACCTGTCATTTAAAATAACACTATTAACCTGCAGATATGGGTTTACTCTGCAGGTTAATAGCACTCTAACACCGTGTGGCGCTGACACTGAAAACCCAGCTGCCGGGAGGAAATTAACTTTTGCTCTCCCTGGCAGAGTTCGGCTTTCAGTCATAAGGTTGGCACTTCCATAATTTCAGTCACCGCTCTGTCTTAGAGTGCGGCGGCTGAAGCCGCACCACCAGCATTGAGATGTCATCAGTGTCTGGGGCGCAGCTACAGCCACAGCTCTCTATGTACCGAGCAGTGAATGAAAGCGTATTGGTGCCACCCATATGACTGGAAGCCAAAGTTATTATTATAGCGTTATTTTACATGACAGGTTCCTTTCAATTTACTGTAAATGGCGAATCATGCGACAAGTTACTATAGTCAGACTCGTAACCAAAGGTTTTGAGATAGACACAAATTTTATTTTGAATAAACTTTGCTGCTTTACTTTTTATACTGATAGTTTGTATTAATTCCAGATTGTTATGATGAGTAATCAGATGAATTGCAAAAAATTGCTGTTATTCCGTGCCAAGAAAATTAACATGTTCACAATGTCGGGTTCCTTCTTTAGATTGGGCCTAAACAGGCCTTTCAGTAAATTAGATTGTGCCAAATTAGGTAGAGCTTCGATCTAGGCAAGTGATGCTAGTAATGAAACAGAAGACAAGCAACTGTATGCAAATTACCAGGCATGGTTTATTGACGGTTTAGGGTCCATCTTTTATACCCTGTTTAGAGGGCGTATACGTGCATTAGGTAATGGTGTTTTTCCAGAAACATATTAGCAAATCATGCAAATAATGTCTTAGTGGAATATAGAGAACTGATTTCTTAAAGGGATTGTTATATAAGCTCTAGCATAGCAGGGGTATTGGAGTGTAGAATATAGAAGGGTCTACTAGATCCCTATCAACAATAAAAACAATTTCTTCTGAATTGTAGGCCTGCCATAAAATTACCTACTTAAATAATTTTAATGATCTTCTCCTTAGCTAAGTCAGCTGATTATTATAACAGTAGACTGCTTAAAAGGGGGCTGGTGAATGAAAATCATTGTCTTTTTCTGTTTTTTTCTGTTTTTTTTTTACTGTGGTTTTCTGTGTTTCAAATGTGGAGCCCAGCTGCGACAGGATCCATATCTCCCAGAAGGGTGCACTGAAGGAACACTAGAGGTCACTATAAACATTCACACACCTTCACCCATCCCAAAGACCACCAGAGGGATCTGTTTAGACATATAAAAGGAGAGTGAACACAGAAAGTACAAGCCATTCAAGGCAGTCACCTCAGAGAGCTCAGTCAGTCTGCAGTAAGGTGAAGTGCAGAGCTGAGATTAGAGAAAGGCTGCAGAGCAATTCAGTTCAAGAGAGAGTGGAGGCTAGTAAAAGTGGAGTAGGATCCACTTCAGCCTAGTCAGAGCTGAATCTAATGAGTGCAGCTCAGTGAGAAAGCGTGCCGACGCTTAGAGAGCAGTGAAGAGGCAGCCACTAACTGCCAGTGTGTGATCGTGTGAGGGCCCGGGTAGGCCGAAGGCGAGTGGAAAGTTAATGAGACAGAGGAGCCTTCATAGCTCACCTCAGCAAGTATTACCGGACACCGGGGTCCAAGCCTATAGGGATCTCCACGACCCATTAGAACACCGGAGTTCCTGGAGGACTACAAGTCCCAGGAGTACCACAGAGCTGATACGTAGCAGGATCAGGAGGACGGAGTCTGGCAGGATCCGCCATAAAAGACCCTGTCCTTTCAGAGAGAAGATCCAACCACAAGGTCAGCCAGGTACAAGACGGAGACCAAGTTAGGCCCTGCTACACGCAGGCCAAGACTTCATTACAAAAAGGCAGAGAACAGGAGGCTACACACCTACTCAGTGGAGGAATCTGGATGTGCACCCTTCACCCTACAGTGCTCCGGGGAGTGCCTGCAACATCTTCAGTAAAGGTACCAAAGTGACTTATGTGTGTGTCTACCTTATTACCCCTAACCGCCGGGTCCCCGTCTGTCCTGCATCCCTACACATCTATCTGCCCTGGAGGACTCAGCCTTACCTGTGGAAGGCTTAACATCTAGCTGCACAATATTAACCCTTCAGTGGATCTGCACAGCAGCGCTGGTCACTCTGACCAGGTACCACAGGTGGCGTCACGAATCCCCATACCAATATTCAATTCACCTGTAAATATCCCACATTAAAAGGTGAGCCCCAGAGCCACGGACTGAGCTGTGTTGCAGTGACATCCCCCATTGTAGTCTATAGGCTCAGATCCGAGTTCCCATTGCTCTGGAGGGCGACTCACAGTCTTTTGGTGGTGTGAACACTGTCATACCGACATGTTCACTGTGTGCAAGGCTCATGTGTTTGGATCTAATTGGTTTCTTGCTTTTGCAAGATTAGGGAGGTTTTTCACCTCTCCTTTGTGAGCCATGCACATAAAGGCTGTTCCTCTGCAGTGTGTCCATATCGGACATTACCTGTCTGAATCCTGCTCATATAGATACTATACACATGACCAGGTTTTTAAATACATCAGTTAGGGACTGCTCTGATACGGGTTACCTTGACATTTGGTAGAGCGGCTTAGTATACATTTTTTGCAAAAAATGAATTAACTAAATACCCTGTGTTTTCATCATCTTTTTACTAGCACTTGCTGTTTAGTGTTACATTTTTGCAACAGAGTACTTTGATACGTTTGTTTTACTGTGCTTTTCTGCGTTTCAGTCTTTTGGTGATGTGAACACTGTTCCTAACGACATGTTCACTGTGTGCATGGTTCATGTGTTTGGATCTAATTGGTTTCCTGCTTTTGCAAGATTAGGGAGGTTTTCCACCCCTCCTATGTGAGCCATGCACATAAAGGCCGTCCTCCGCAGCGTGTCCATATCAGACATTACCTGTCTGAATCCTGCTCATATAGGTACCATACACATGACCAGGTTTTTAAATACATCAGTTAGGGACTGCTCTGATACGGGTTACCTTGATGTTTGGTACAGCGGCTTAGTATACATTTTTTGCAAAAAAAACAAAATACCCTGTCTTTTTATCATCATTTTACTAGAACTTGCTGTTTACTGACACTTTTTTACAACAGAGTATTTTTATATGTTTGTTTTACTGTGCTTTTCTGTGTTTTTGATTATTATAACAGTAGACTGCTTAAAAGGGGGCTGGGAATGAAAATCATTGTCTTTTTCTGTTATCTACAGGAAACGTGCAGTCATCATTGATTTGCATTAAAAGGGCTTTACAGGCAAGGACAATGCTATTTGTAAGATAGACCCCAAATCAACCATTTATCAGATAATTAAAAACTTAAAAAAGAGACATTTAATTGCAGTGACAAAGAAGTAAGGGTACCCAGAAAATTCACCAAGTGCCAGATCCATCCTCTAAAGTGAATTTGAGCCGCTCGCCAGGGCCGTGGGGTACTCGGCACCGAGCCCGTTGATTTCTATGGGGAATGTCACGGTAGCTGCAGCTCGGTCCGTGGCCCTGGGGCTCACTGAAAAGGGGATGTATTTACAGGGGATTAAATGTAGTTTGTCGTGACGCCACCTGTAGTACCTGGTCAGGATGACCAGCGCTGCTGTGCAGGTCCTCTGGAAGGGATGGTGTTGTGCAGCTAGATGATAAGTCTTCTACAGGTAAGACTGTATCCTTCCAGGGCAGGTAGATGTAAGGGAAAGCAATGGTGCAGGAGAGATGTAGCAGAGTGGAGTGTGCGACGGAGTAATAATGCAGGAAACAGTTCTTGTGCAGTTTCAAAGGTTTACGCACAGTCTGTTAAGCGCTTTACAGAGTCCAGCCAGGCACTGTGTCCTTCCAGTGAGTAGTCCAGTAACCCTCAGGTAGATTGGTCACACTCCCAAAGACTCCCTTTATGTTCTTTTTCCGGTTTCTTGGTGCTACACTCCTTACTCCCTCTGCACCTCCCTACCACAGAGCCCTCGGACGAGGTAGTATTGGTGTCACGGGTGTGTCGCCACGAAGATCGTCGCGATTACACAACCTGACTTCTCGCAGCTGAGTTTTTGGTGCTTGGTGTTTTTCGGCAGTGAGGGAGTTAATTCTCTCTCTCTCTGTGCAGACGAGGCCCAGCCTCGCCCAGCTGCAGTTAATGCTGCAGTAATGAGATTCCTTCAAATACCTGCCGGTCTGCTGGGAATGTGTCGGTGAAAGCATTCATGCAGACCAGCAGAGCGGATCGTGGTATTGTGAAGTCTGAAGTGAAGAGTACCTGGTGTGGTTTTTTCCCCTCCTCGCTTTATCATTTATCTCCGTACCCGTTGGTATTCCCTCTGTTGTTGTGGAGTGAGTTTTGTATGCAAGGTGGATTTTAGTTTACCCCTTGTACTGTCTCGTTCGTCTATTACTGTGTTTAGGCATATATCTTCCAGTCCCCTGTGGTTGTGATCGGGGTCCTTCTCAGGACTAGATTATGAGGGTCAGGGATTTGCAGGAGATAGGGTTACGCTGGCGGCCTGGACCTCTGTACCATCAACAGTACCTCCAGGTAGAGGGATTAGTCAGGGCCCCTGCTTAGGGTCAGCATAGACCCCGGACCTCCTGTATGCAGTGACAGCGTGACAATTGGATCCTTTCAGTTTACAGGTACGATCCGATGTCCCGGGACACTGCTCTCCTTACCACATTCGGAGACTGAGACACCGTCGGATGCCTGGATGTACTTGATCCCTAGGCTTCCTCCCGGATGGGAATATGGCAGCTAGTGGCCCTTGAAGAGTCCCACTATACTCGGTGTTACTAGTGGCGATGAACTGACCCACCAGTCTAGGGACCGTTCCCCGATGTTTACCTGGTCCTTCCTTCTTCAGGATGGGGGCACAGCTTCTATTGCTGTCTCTGCCCTGGACCCTTTCGCTCTCTTCAGCTCGGCTCCCCAAGGTGAACTCAGAAGAGCTGCAGGTCAGCCAGTACCCACACTGGCTGCCTGACACAAACTGAACTCTAATCTAACACGCAGCACAAGGCTGCCTCAACCCCTCCCATCCATCTAGCTACACCCTGTTCTAACCAGCCTGAGCTAGACCATCCCATTGGGTCCGCCTACACTCAACTGGCATAGTGTACTGATGAATGCAGTGGTTGCAGTCAATGGGGTGTTTCCTCCTTACCTGAGAGTCAGGTGTCACACCGCTGGATGCGATGCAACATCTCTGTGGCGACTGGACCCTCAGGGCGCCACAAATTCAACTAAGGGATCAGTTCAACACCAGAGCCGAGCTTGCTCAGTAATGGCAGCAGGCAGGTATCTGTGCATCTGCAGAAGCATGGGTCCTGGTGCTAGTGATAATGCAGTAAAGCCATAGAGTCCTCATAATTGATTGACATAGGGCAATTGAAACACAGTGTATGGCTACTGTGCAGCGCTGTTAGCCTGCTCCAACTTGTGTGACTACCTACCTATCCACCCATGTGCGGTCTGTAGTGGGATCTCTCTCTCTAAAATAATAGCATGTGATTACCTCCGCCGCTTGTGCTCGTATCACACATTGATAGCGGCACATTCCAAATGTTAGTGTGCCACTCAAAGTAGCATTTAGCGTGGAGACACCATGCTTTAATACACTAATGTTGGTATTGTCTCCGCCACTGCTGCTAGTTTATATAGTGACAGCGGTCTTGATGGAGCGGCTGCTAGCCGCATAGCTGGCGAGACTTATAAAGGCGAGACCACACGTGTAGGAGCTATAGGCACACGCGATTATTTCATCTAAATTGCTATATCTATTGGAAAGGTGAATCTCACAGTGTGATTATTAGTGAAGGTGAACAGAAAGCAGTCACCTGTCAAAACTGCTGTATTTAGTGACTGTGTCCAATTAATACACACACACGATTTTGGTTACTATTAACAGCAAATAACACTGATTCCTACCCTACTGTCATAAGACTCTGTATCTCATTTAATATAGGAATTAACCTGACTAATATTTTAAAGGAACAATAGTCAAGAATCCCACTTAATTTAATTTGACTCTTCTACATTTATCACTGACCAAGATTTAGTGGGTCACATTGTAACATCAGACTGTGACCCAATGTACATCAGAACTGGATTATGCAAATTATTATTATTATTATACATTTTTATAGCGCTATTTATTCCATGACGCTTTACATGTGAAAAGGGGCAAATATAGACAAGTACAATAAACGTGAGGAATACAAGGCACACACAAGTACAGAAGGAGAGAGGACCCTGCCTGCAAGGGCTCACAGTCTACAGGGATGGGTGCGGATACACTAGGAGAGGGTAGAGCTGGTCGTGCGGTGGTTCAGTAGACTGAGGATTACTGCAGGTTGTAGGCTTGTCGAAAGAGGTGGGTCTTCAGGTTCTTTTTGAAGGTTTCCATGGTAGGCGCGAGTCTGATATGTTGGGGTAGAGAGTTCCAGAGTATGGGAGAGGCACGGGAGAAGTTTTGTATGCGGTTGTGGGAAGAAGAAATAAGAGGGGAGTAGAGAAGGAGATCTTGAGAGGATCGAAGGTTGCGTGTGGGTATGTACCAGGAGACCATGTCACAGATGTATGGAGGAGACAGGTTGTGGATGGCATTGTATGTCATAGTTAGGGTTTTGAACTGGAGCCTCTGGATGATAGGAAGCCAATGAAGGGCTTGGCAGAGAGGAGAGGCTGGGGAATAACGGGGAGACAGGTGTATTAGTCAGGCAGCAGAGTGCAGGATGGATTGAAGTGGTGCCAGAGTGCTAGAGGGGAGGCCAGAGAGTAGGAGGTTGCAGTAGTCGAGGCGGGAGATGATGAGGGCATGCCTAGTGTTTTAGTAGTTTCATGGTCAAGGAATGCACGGATCCGGGAAATATTTTTGAGTTTGAGGCGGCAGGAGGAGGCAAGGGTTTGGACATGTGGCTTGAAAGAGAGGGCAGAGTCGAGGATCACCCGAGGCACCGAGCATGCGGGACTGGGGAAAGTGAGCAGCCATTGACATTGATGGACAGGTCTGGTGGGGGGGTAGAGTGAGATGGGGAAAGATGATGAATTCTGTTTTGTCCATATTCAGTTTTAGAAAGCGAGCAGAGAAGAAAGCGGAAATAGCAGACAGACATTGTGGGATTTTGGGCAGTAAGGAGGTGAGGTCAGGTCCAGATAGGTAGATCTGCGTGTCATCGGCGTAGAGATGATACTGCAAACCATGGGATTCTATGACCTGTCCCAGGCAGAGGGTGTAGATGGAGAAGAGTAGGGGTCCTAGAACTGAGCCTTGAGGAACACCGACAGACAGGGGGCGAGGTGAGGAGGTAGTGTGGGAGAAGGTGACACTGAATGTTTGGTTTGTTAGATATGATGAGATCCAGGATAGGGCCAAGCCTGTGATGCCAAGAGATGAGAGAATCTGTAGCAGGAGGGAATGGTCCACAGTGTCGAAGGCGGAAGACAGGTCCAGGAGAAGGAGGACAGAGTAGTGTCGCTTGCTCTTGGCGGTTAGTAGGTCGTTGGTGACTTTAGTTAGGGCAGTTTCAGTTGAGTGATGCAGTCGGAAGCCTGATTGTAAGCGGTCAAAGAGGGAGCAGGAGGAGAGGTGGGAGGACAGTTCAAGATGGACATGCTGTTCCAGTAGTTTTGAGGCATAAGGGAGAAGAGATATCGGGCAATAGCTAGACACAGAGGATGGGTCAAGGGAGGTCTTTTTGAGAATGGGTGTGATCTAGGCATGTTTGAAGGATGAGGGGAAGACACCATTTGTAAGTGAGAGGTTGAAGAGGTGTGATAGAGTAGGGGTGAAGACTGGGGAGAGGCTAGGGATGAGGTGGGATGGGAGCGGGTCAAGCATTCAAGTGGTGAGGTGTGATCTTGATTGGAGGGTGGAAAGCTGATCTTCTATCATGATGGAGAAGTTGGTTTTGGAGAAAGAGGGCTGAGCAGCTAAGAGGGGCAATGGGGGCTGTGTGCCAAAGCTTTCTCTGATCGTATCAATCTTCTGCTTAAAGAAAGAGGCAAAGTCTTCAGCAGAAATGAGAGGAGAAGGAGGAGGTGCTGGGGGACGGAGTAGAGAATTGAAAGTGTTGAAGAGCTGTTTAGGGTTGTGAGACAGGGAGGATATGAGAGATGAGAAGTAAGTTTATTTTGCGGCAGTGAGCGTGGACTTGAAGCTGGTGAGGGACTGCTTGTATGCGGTTAAGTGCTCGGCAGAGCGGGATTTTTTCCATCTCCGCTCAGCAACCCTGAAAGCCTGTCTCAGTTCTTTGGTGAGGCTGGTCAGCCAGGGCTCCCTGTTGAATGTACAAGTTTTGCTATGTGAGAGGGGGGCGGCCGAATCAAGTGCTGCTGTTATTGTAGTGTTATAAAAGGTGGCAGCAGAATCTGTGTCATGAAGTGAAGATATGTCTGTAAGAGGGAGGAGGGACTCAGAGAGCATATGGGAAATTGAGGTGTTTGAGATTTCAGCGAGGGTGAGTTTGTGGAGTGGGGGTTGTGCACTGGAAGAGGAGAGGGAAGAGAACGTCAGTAGGTTGTGGTCAGACAGGGGAAGGGGTGAGTTAGTGAGATTAGTAAGGGAACAGAGTCGGGTGAAGATAAGGTCCAGGTATGACCATCTTTGTGAGTGGCCACAGAGGACCATTGAGTGAGGCCAAAGGAGGCAGTGAGCGATTAAAGTTTAGAGGCAGCTGGGGTGGAAGCGTCAATGGGGATGTTGAAGTCACCCATGATGATAGTGGGGATGTCAGCAGAGAGGAAATGAAGCAGCCAGGTGGTGAAGTGATCGAGAAAGGTGGAGATGGCTAGTTTTGGGGGGAGGTAGATGACAGCCAGCTGGAGGTTGGAGGGGGAGTAGATGCGGACGGAGTGCACCTCAAACGAGGGAATAGTAGCAGACGGGGGTAGTGGAATTGGGGTAAAGGAGCAGATATCAGACAGGAGCAAACCAACTCCTCCACCACGTTTGTTGCTGGGGCGGGGGGTGTGAGATAGGTAGAATCCACTGTATGAGAGTGCAGCTGGTGAGGCTGTCAGAGGGGGTGAGCCAGGTTTCGGTGATGCCAAGGAAGGAGAGTTTGTTGGTGATGAACAGGTCATGGATAAATGAGTTTATTGCAGACAGAGCGTGCGTTCCATAGTGCTCCAGGTAGTGGGACCGGGGAGTGGGGGCTGGGTGAATGGGTATGAGGTTATCATGGTTGCGAAAACATTTAAAGGTGTGGCAGGATGAAAGAAGTGAGTGTGGGGATGTGTTGAGGAGGGCCAGGATGTGGGGATATGTCACCAGCAATGAGGAGTAACAGACAGAGCGTTAGAAGGTGGGAGTAGGATAAGACATGGTGTGGTCGTGTGTTTCGGGAGATAAAGGATTGTACGTGGAGGAACAGTTCTGAAGAAAAGGTGAGATGGCTGGGGAGGATGGAGGGGGAAATGACTAGCTCTTTACTAGGTGGGGGGATTACAGGAGATAGGAAGAAAGTAAGTATTATGGGGGTGAAAGTGAAAAGAAAAGGAAACATGGTAGTGGTTATATATTCTGTCAACTTACAGTCAAATTCCAGTCCAATTCTAGTCTAATTCAGAGTATAGTAAATTGAAATCTGTAATTTGAAAGATGAAATTTGAAAGATGCAGCTCAGACACGTCTGGTCAGACTCATGGCCCAAATAATTTAAAATAATTTTAAATCTATCTGGAATAAAAGTTAGATTTTAACTACACATTCCTTGTAATTTATATCTAATACTTATTATATATTGACAGTCTCAGCCCGCTCAGCTACACCTCTAGCCTCACTAGCCTGACCGACTCCTTCTATTTTATACATTTATTATGGAAAGGTAAAACATATACATGGTACTGTGCTACCTTCTAAAGCCCCCGTCTCACACAGCGATCTCGCTAGCGAGATCGCTGCTGAGTCACTAGTTTTGTGACGCTAGCAGCGATGTCCCCAGCGATATCGCTGTGTGTGACATTCAGCGACGATCAGCCCCCTGCTGGGTATCGCTGATCGTCGCTGAATGTCCTGGACATTTTTTTGATCGCTGGTCTCCCGCTGGCAGGCACGCATCGCTGCGTGTGACAGGCGGGAGACCAGGTATCCGCTGGTAACCAAGGTACACAGCGGGTTTCCAGGCGCGGGGCTGTGCCTGGAAACCCGCTGTGTACCTTGGATACCAGCGCCCTGATGCAGGGAGCTGGTAACCAAGGTACACAGCGGGTTTCCAGGCACCGCTCAGCGCCTGGAAACCCGATGTGTACCTTGGTTACCAGCTCCCTGCATCAGGGCGCTGTATCCAAGGTACACTGCGGGTAACTAAGCGATGTTACCCGCAGTGTCGCTGTGCTGATCGCTGCCCTGAGCTGCCTGTTTGGCAGCTCAGCAGCGATCATGTAGCGACACACCAGCGATCCTGATCGTTGTCGGGATCGCTGGTGTATCGCTATGTGAGACCCGGGCTTTATGTAGGCTCCTTGTAAGGTTCTTTGTCTCTGTTGACATGTTCCTTGAAACTCAGTTTTCCGTTGGCCATTTTGCTTTCTGTCTTTCTGCAGCTCTTGCCCTCAGTTAATATGGAGTTTCCAGTTTTCATGTTCCCGCCCTGATTCTTCCCTCTTGCTTCTTAAGCAGCCTCAGCTGAACAATCAGTGCTCCTGAATCAAGCCTCAGTCAGTCTGTGACCTGACTCCTGGAAGCCTTGGACTTGTACTCCAGCTATTCCCTACTGAGGAACCTTGGAACACTTTTGGACTCTGGAAACCTGCTGTTTGGTGAATCCATGTTTGCAGAGGAATTACGGTACAGAGAAGAGATCCTGAACCTGCTTTGGAGATTTATTGTAGTGCTTGAAGTTACTCTGGCCTGCTGTGTCTCCTGTCGCTGTTCCTGCAAACTATGTGAACTTTTCAGCATGCTTGTATGAAGTAATACAAGTCATTTCATTTCAACCTATGTCTCCTGTGTTTTCCTCGCACCCAAGCACAAGACGCTATAGGAACTGTACACTATACATGACACTCCTATTTCCCTGAAGTCACACATGATTACTGAGCAGAATTATTGCAAGCCACCTTAGAATTATCTAAAAAAATTCCCCTATACTAAAGAAGTGTTATCCAGCAATGACACCATTTCCAATGGGGAGGCAAGATTTACCTTAATCTACCAACAACAGTCGGTAATTGTGTCATACAAGCTGCAGAGAGAGAACCCTGACTATGTCTCCAGCTGTAGGTCCCAGATAAGCAATACTAGAGTGAGAGAATTAACACTTACAAATAATTGTGAATGAACTTTACTAAGAATGCTTGACTTCTGATAATTGACGAGTGTAAATAGGCTTGCTTAAAATTCAAGGTCTCGTCCTAATATCGTCCTGCGTACATAGGACATATACTGGCGAGAACACTGAAGGTCTAGGTGCACAGAATGGTTGATTACTGATCGTTCTGTGCATGTTAGACGCACGGTCAGCCTGCAGAAACGGCAATCATATGACAAGTCGGCGAGAACTAAATAAACCCTTAAGGGCAAATCAAGAAAGTATGTTATTCACTGATTATAGTGAGAAAAAAAATTATTGCCAATAATTACATAGTATTTGCCAATGAAAACATTTAATCCATTAATTTGTATCTTTTAATTATAGTTACCCATATTGTAAAGAAAAAATCTTGCCCGAGGGCTGTTCGTCACATCACCGTGTAACTATGTCATTTAATAATTGATTTCATGTTGACAGGGTTAAATTATCTTTCAGAGAGTGGTGGGAATTAATTATAACATGAAAGTTTCCTAATAACTTTTCGGATCCACATTTAGAATCTAAACTCCACTTCACAAATGAGATAATCTAATGCGGACTATTTTAATAAGTCTGCAAATGATAGCAGATATCGTACTTAGTCATTAAGTCTTTAAATATTAAAATCGGGATATTGTATCATGTAATTTATTCCATTGTAGATGATGGCTCCTGATTAGTATTATTATAGATTGATGTGACCTTTTACGAACATGACTCAATGCATCAAAGATATGTAAGTCAGTAAAGAAATTCTCCAAGAGATTGTATAGTGCTGTGCAAGACTTTTAGGCAGGTGTGGTTAAAAAGCATGCTGCAAAGTAAGAAAGAATGCTTACAAAAATGGAAATGTTAAGAACTTGTTTTTTTTTTTATTTTAATAGTAACAAAATGCAAATGTAATGAACAAGAGACAATTGTAACTCAAATCATTATTTGGTGTGATTACCCATTGCCTTCAGAATAGCTAGTTCTTTTAGGTCCACTTGGACACACTTTTTGAAGGAACTTGGCAAGGAAGTTGTTCCATACATCGTGGAGAACCCCAGATCTTTTGTGGATGTAGGCTTGTGCAAATGCTTCTGCCTTTTCATGTAATTCCAGACAGACTCGATGATTTGAGATCAGGGCTCTACGGGGGCCATATCATCACTTCCAGGAGACGTTATACTTCTTTACGCTGGAGATAGTTCTTCATCACATTTTCTGTATGTTGACTGCTCCCTGATTGTATTGCATGATGGATAAGCACCTGCCTCTATTTCTCAGCATTGAGGACACCATGAATTTTGATCAGATTCACAAAAATTAATTTGTTGAAATGTATCCCTAAACTTACAAAGACCATCCACCATGTGTTAGGGGTCAAGTTCCCGCTTCTGCACAAGGGGAATCTCGAGCCATTCCGGCTGCGGTCTCCCATTCGTCTCCAGCCACAGTGGACTCTGCTCAGCTTAGACGTCAGTCCCAGTGTCTCACCCAGTCTAACAGTGTGCAGAGGATTGCTGCTGCTCCTCCAGGCTCTGCTATTGTGGCCAGTACTGGTTAGCAGCAAGCAGACGTCTTTAGGACAAAGTCCTTGTTTTCCCCTTCTGAGCATGCCCAGGGTGAGATCTCTCATTGGAGATCAGGGGTCACATGCTCAGGTACTGCAGCAGCTCCTATTGGTCCGCCAGGAAGGTCCTGTGACTACTGGTGTTCTGGAATAGTTTCATTGGTCCTTGTTTCTGGCAGGTCCTGTAGCTGTTGCTATAAAAGGGTGGCATGGCTTGGCCGCCATGCGCTAGTATCAATTGTTATATGCTTTGCGCCAGTGTGATCATGCGTGTGTGTGGTTAGGGCCCGGCTGAAATAAGCCCCTAGAATACCGACTTAATCGGTGAGGAGTTTGGTATGCTAGCTGGTCAGGGTCGGTGTCCTAGATGCCCTAGATTACCGGCATAACCGGTGAGGAGTTTGATTGCCGTATTCAAGGTCTGGCGTTCAGATGCCATAGATTGCGGGTGACTCCCGCGAGGACATTAGCGCATGATCACGTTCTATGTTCGCTCAGCAGTTAACTGTGTACCTGGGTGCCTGACAGGACACAGAAGTTTGTCTCAGCGGCTCTGTGACATAACAGGGTTCGCTTTCAATGCTAGACAGCGCCCTAGCGTGTTTATTTTGCGACTCAGTGGTGTTTAGTGAGTTTGCACACATCGCCATATAGCGCTGCGGCACTCCTTCTAGCGGCTCTGTGGAATAACAGAGTTCGCACATATTGCCACAGCGCGTTACGCGTTTATTTTGGCGACTCTGCGGGATAACAGAGTTCGCTTCTCGCGCCATTTTACTAGCAGCAGGCTCCGCCTGCACGGTGGACCCCGGGCTGCGAACGCACCTCTCCACATCATATATTTGGTGCGTTCCGCAGACCCTAGCATAATATTAGCGCCAGGATCTGGCTAGTAAAATGGCGGACAACCAGCGTCTACAGTCATGGCCAAAAGTTTTGAGAATGACACAAATATTAATTTTTACAAAGTCTACTGCTTCACTTTTTCTAATGGCAATTTGCATATACTCCAGAATGTTATAAAGAGTGATCAGCTTAACAGCAATTACTTGCAAAGTCAATATTTGGCTAGAAAATGAACTTTATCCCCCAAAACACATTTCAACATCATTGCAGCCCTGCCTTAAAAGGACCAGCTAACCACTTTTCAGTGATTGCTCCATTAACACAGGTGTGGGTGTTGATGAGGACATGGCTGGAGATCAATCTGTCATGATTAAGTAAGAATGACACCACTGGACACTTTAAAAGGAGGCTGGTGCTTGGCATCATTGTTTCTCTTCTGTTAACCATGGTTATCTCTAAAGAAACACGTGCAGTCATCATTGCAATGCACAAAAATGGCCTAACAGGGAAGAGTATCGCAGCTAGAAAGATTGCACCTCAGTCAACAATCTATCACATCATCAAGAACTTCAAGGAGAGAGGTTCCATTGTTGCCAAAAAGGCTTCAGGGCGCCCAAGAAAAATCAGCAAGCGCCAGGACCGTCTCTTAAAAGTGTTTCAGCTGCGGGATCGGGCTACCAGCAGTGCAGAGCTTGCTCAGGGATGGCAGCAGGCAGGTGTGAGTGCATCTGCACGCACTGTGAGGCGGAGACTCTTGGAGCAAGGTCTGGTCTCAAGGAGGACAGCAAAGAAGCCACTTCTCTCCAGAAAAAACATCATGGACAGACTGATATTCTGCAAACGGTACAGGCAGTGGACTGCTGAGGACTGGGGTAAACTTATTTTCTCTGATGAATCCCCTTTTCGATTGTTTGGGACATCAGGAAAACGCCTCATTCGGAGAAGACAAGGTGAGCGCTACCACCAGTCTTGTCTCATGCCAACTGTTAAGCATCCTGAAACCATTCATGTGTGGGGTTGCTTCTCAGCCAAGGGAATCGGCTCTCTCACAATCTTGCCTAAAAACACAGCCATGAATAAAGAATGGTGCCAGAATGTCCTCCAAGAGCAACTTCTCCCAACCCTCCAAGAGCAGTTTGGCGATCAAC
Organism: Oophaga sylvatica; assembly: GCA_033576555.1. Lineage (NCBI taxonomy): Eukaryota > Metazoa > Chordata > Amphibia > Anura > Dendrobatidae > Oophaga > Oophaga sylvatica. The sequence continues at coordinate 86,517,239 of JARQOD010000001.1, forward strand.
AATGCCTTTTCCAGCATGATGGAGCACCTTGCCATAAAGCAAAGGTGATAACTAAATGGCTCAGGGATAGAGTTGAGCGATACTTTCCGATATCCAAAAGTATCGGAATCGGAATGGTATCGCCGATACCCAAAAAATATCGGCGATACCCGATACCGATACAGGAAGTCCAATGTAAGTCTATGGGAACAAAATATCGAAATTAAAAAAAACCCATTCTTGCCTTGTAGGTTAATTGTACATGAAGGAAAACAACAAAGATAATGTAGAATGTATTGGGGGAGGTTGAGGAGACATTAAAGGCATAGATGTTTAACCCAATCCAATGGAATAGCATTAATTTTTTTTTTTTTAGGAAATACGTTCGGATTGACGAAGAAATTGACAATGTTGTTAACCTTTTTTCTATTTTGGCAAATATGTATGTTTCACAACTTCCATGCTCTTCACCTTTTTAACTTTTGCCACACTTTCTCCTTCATAATCTTTAGCAGCATCATCTTTGTCATCAAATTATTCTTCATCTTCACCTTCTTTATCTTCTTCTAAAACTTCTTGCTTTTCATCTTTTTGTTAACATTACTCATATTGTTCTTTTTAAACTATTATTCTTCTTCATATTATAGTCCTTCATCTTCTTCATCATATTCTTATTTGTGACATAGATTCCTGTACTTGTAATCTGTAAAAGTATGATTTTTTCATCGTTCCGTTCTTGCTGCCACAAAAGATTTAAATTACAACAGTATTTGTCCGTGTTCAGTTTAGCCTGCAGCATCAGGCATTTACCAGGGGCACCACGAGGAGGAACGGACTCACCCCCATACACTGCTTAGTCTTCTTCTGCTTATAATTTAGAGCATATATTTTGTTCTTCATTTTGGTCTTATACTTCATGTTCTTCTGCTTTTAGATCTTCTGCTTATTGTTCTTGTGTCTCTTGTTCTGTATCTTGTATTTGTAGAACAACCTTGTACCAGCTGATGTTACTGGGACACGGTTACTAAGCAGGAGGTACCTGTGCTCCAAAGCACTACCAAGGACCAGCAGACGTTGCTGGAACTCGGATAAAAAGATGGAGGCACCTAGGCCAAAGGCACTGCGGAGAACCAGTTGACGGTACTGGAACCCGGACGGGTAGCAGAAGGTACAAGAGCCAATGCAAGTAACGAGGACCAGCTGACTGTGCTGGAACCCGGAGGGGCAGCAGAAGGAAAAGAGCCAATGGCACAACCGAGGACCAGCTGACGTTACTGGGACACGGTTACTAAGCAGGAGGTACCTGTGCTCCAAAGCACTACCAAGGACAAGCAGACATTGCAGGAACTCGGATACCGAGATGGAGGCAACTAGGCCAAAGGCACTGCGGAGAACCAGTTGACGGCACTGGAACCCCAACGGGTAGCAGAAGGTACAAGAGCCAATGCAAGTAACGAGGACAAGCTGACTGTGCTGGAACCCGGAGGGGCAGAAGAAGGAAAAGAGGCAATGGCACAACCGAGGACCAGTTGACGTTACTGGGACACGGTTACTAAGCAGGAGGTACCTGTGCTCCAAAGCACTACCAAGGACAAGCAGACATTGCAGGAACTTGGATACCGAGATGGAGGCACCTAGGCCAAAGGCACTATGGAGAACCAGCTGACGGTACTGGAACTCGGACGGGTACCATAAGGCACCCATGAAAATGTAAGTTGACAGGCCGCAAGCCGTCTGCAGTTACCAAATCACACAGTCCTACAGTGGGTGCTTGTCCTATTTTCACAATGGAAAGAGCCTTTATTTACATATCCCACAGCACACATAGGAATCACCTAAACTGCAGGCACCATAGAGTCGGATAACCGGAATGCAACATGACAGGACAACTTATTGGAGGCTAATTTACGTTGACACTGCCAGCAAACAGCTGTGGTGCTGTAACCAGGGTGGGCATGAGTCAGTACCCGTGCCAATTACTTCCGAGCAACAACTGGCGGTGTTGGAGCCCAGGGATGAGAGGAGGACAGGGTGGAGGCAGCATGACTTTTTGTCGTACACACAGCAGGGGAACAGCTGCCATTACTCAACCCCAGTAACACAGGAGCAAGTGTTGACTGTGCTAATAGCACTTACAGGCAACAACTGGCGGTGTTGGAGCCCAGGGTCCAATGCATCGACTTCAATTGCTTCCACCTCCTCTCAGGAACACAGCACTGTTGATCAACCATCTGTCTCTTCACCGCCTGCCAAATTGCCCAGTCAGTCAGAGAGTTGTGTACAGGAGCAGCAGTCTGAGTCTCTGCTTCTGTTCTCAGAATCTGTTGGTTTGCAAACAGGGGCACAGCCAAGCAGCATTCTGGAATGTGAAGAAGAGGGAGTATGCAGTGATGCGCAACAGCTGTGTCTCTCTGAATCTGAAGAGGCGGGTGAGACAGTGCCGATGGTCAGCACACCGCAGAACGCATCTGATGATGATGAGACTCAGGTGCCAGTTTCTGTTGAGCATGGTGGTGGCCAGACCACCCAACAGCAGCAGGTGTTGGAAGAGGTTAGTGGAGATGATGAGGTCCAAGACCCAACATGGCGTGAGGAACAGGAAGGTGGTGGTAGCAGCTCTGAGGAAGCGATTGCCCCAACGGTACAAACAGGAGGGAGAGTTAGGCTGCATACTCTGTTGCCTGTAGCCTCCATTTTGGCACCTGTTCAGATTTCTCTTATAAAAGTCTAAACGGACGCTCCCAGGACTTGCACTGCGTGGTCCTTTTTTCACACACTTGCAGATGATATTTGCTATGTCAAATGCAAGCTGTGTAATCAAAAAGTAAAAAGAGGTAAAGTGTCAGTAACCTCAATACCACAAATATGTGTAAACATGTGCGGAGAAAACACGTAGTTGAGTTACAAAGACACACTGAAGATGTACAGTCTATAGAGAATCACTGCACAAGTTTAACTGCATATGTCATGGTTAAATTTGAAATTTTTATTGCACACTTGATGTGAAAAAAGAAAATAGCTATGAGACTACTGACTGACGTTTTGGGCAACGCAGTGGCCTTTATCAAATAGTCGCTGGAAGAGATAGAAAAATTTACAGTCAATGACAATGTATAATATATACAATATATACAATATATACATAGGGTGAAGAATATATATACATAGGAATTAGGCAACATGTTAAACATTTGGGTGATACTGTAGAACACGGAGAATTATCCCTCTAGGGTATGCGGGTGGATAATGTAGTTTTTTGTTGATTTTTGGGAGTGTGTAGAAAACAGGGGTGATGGGGTATTGAATATTAAGGAATGTCATAGTCTTACAGTCTATGGTGATCAATTAAAGATGTTTTGTCAGGATACGATAAATTTTTTGACAGATGTAAAATGTAGGGTCACAATTGAGTTGTCTGTAGGTTAGGTTAACTGACAGTTGTCTATGAATTTCGGCAATAGATTGGGTCTTATTCATAATAACGATAGCACCCCCCTTATCTGCTGGTTTAATAATAATGTTGGGGTTATCTTTCAGAGATTTTATGGCTTGTTTATCTGTGGGTGTCAGGTTGTGGCGTATCGGGTGTAGGCCCAATCTCGGCAAACCATCCACGAGCACAGGCTCTGAATGCTGGCATTGCAAAACTCCTGTCCCTTGAAATGCTGTCATTCAGGCTGGTGGAGACTGACAGTTTACGGAACTTAATGGCATTGGCAGTCCCACAATACAATGTGCCAAGCTGATTTTATTTCAGCAGGCAAGCCGTCCTTGGTCTGCAAAAGCATGTTGTTGAGGTTAAAATTAAACATGCGCTACTAAACTCCGTCAGTAGCAATGTCCACCTGACCACCGCTGCGTGGACCAGTACCCATGGCCAGGGACGATACCTTTCCCTCACTGCCCATTGGGTCAATGTTGTGGAGCCGGGTAGTACAGATCTTGCGAGTGGCAATGTACGTGTTCAGGCAACTACAAGGATTGCGGGAATCAAGTCTGTACACATTGACTCCTCCTTCTCCAGTTCCTCAGAAACATCGTTGCAGGAGCCGTCACGGTCTACCTCCACATGGACCCGTGAACGCTTAATAAGAATCTTTAGTTATATAGCGCCAACAGATTACGCAGCGCTTTACAGTTTAACAGTTTCAGAACACAAGTCATAAGTAACAACGTTACCAATACAATAATGAAAGCAATATAATCTGCACATGCTCGTGAGAGCTTACAATTTACAAATATGTGGGGGAGATACAAAGTACAGGTGTTTATATACAATGGTGTATTTAGAATGATGGCCCAGCCATTTTGAGGGAGTGAGGGATGGATGGAGATAGTGAATGGGCTACACACACACACTTACACATAGAATGACTTTGATTAGTGAATGTGATAGGCCGCTATGAAGAAATGTGTTTTGAGTGAGCGCCCGAAAACATGCAAATTGTGGATAGTTCTAATTTCTTGGGGTACAGCATTCCACAGTATTGGCGCAGCGCGGGAGAAGTCTTGGATTCGGGAGAGATGTTCTTTAGGTGTAGGCGGCAATAGCGGGCAACAGATTGTATATGGGAGGTGAAGGAGAGATTGGTGTCAAACATAACACCCAGACAGCGAGCCTGTTGACCGATATGAGCACAGACGTGGCCAAATGTCAACAGGCCGTCCTGAAATTAATTTCCATGGGGAATCAAAGCCACACAGCGCTGGAGCTCTGGAATGCCATAAAGCAGAGAGAGCGACATGTGTATTTTGCCAGCAAAACTCCAGCCAGGCTTGGTAGTGTGTGACAATGGCCGAAATCTGGTGGCAGGTCTGGGCCTAGGCAACGTCACTCACATACCATGTCTGGCACATGTGCTAAACTTGGTCGTCCAGAGTTTTTTGAGGGACTATCCGGATCTTGATGTACTGCTGCACAAGGTCCGCCTACAGGTGCTAACTTGCGACGTTCCACCATGGCCAGATCGCGAATTGCAGCTCTGCAACGCAGATTTTGCCTTCCTGAACATCGCATCATATGTGACGTACCCACCAGGTGGAATTCACAGGTTACATATGTTGAAGCGGTTGTGTGAGCAGCAGCCAGCAGTAATGGAGTATCAGCTGCATCAGTCGCAATCAACTCGCAATTTGCGCCGTTTACTTCACCACTACTGAGTGGGCCTCTATAATAATCTTTATTTATATAGCGCCAACAGATTCCGCAGCGCTGTACAGTTTAACAGTTTCATAACACAAGTCATAAGTGACAACGTTAACAATACAATAATTAAAGCAATATAAGCCGCCCCTGCTCGTGAGACCTTACAATCTACAATGAGGAGGGGGAGCTACAAAGTACAGTTGTTTATATACAATGGTGTATTTACAATGATGGTCCAGCCATTTTCAGGGAGTGAGGGATGGATGGAGATAGTGAATGGGCTACACACACACACAGTTACACATAGAATGACTTTGATTAGTGAATGTGATAGGCCGCTCTGAACAAATGTGTTTTGAGTGTGGAAGTAGGGCTGTTAATGGGGATGTTGAAGTCTCCAAGGATAAGGGTTGGTACTTCTGAGGACATGAAAGTGCGGCAGCCAGGCAGAGAAGTGGTCAAGGAACTGTGTGGGCGAGCCTGGGGTCCGATATATTACCGCTACTCTGAGGGAGAGGGGACGAAAGAGCCTGATGGTGTGGACCTAATAATTTGCAAAATCTTAATATAAAATTTACATGTTACATATTTACATCTAGTATAAAACATTTAACCATTAAGGCTACTTACAGAACAAGGAAGTGTAAAAAAAACTTGTGCTTAAAAAAAAAGTGCAAATAAAATGTGAGAAGGGCAGTGTAACAAATAATTTAGGAAAAAGATAAACTAACATCAAGTGCTGTGTGCTGTGTAAGAGCCAGACACATTAACATGAAATCAGTCTGGAATAGCGGTGATTTTCTCCCCATAACCCGAGTAACATTCTGGGGAGAGGGGTGTAGAGTCAACGATCAGCAACTAGCTACGGTAGATCAAATACCTGAAAAAAAAAAAAAGTTATTTAACATTCATAAGATACATTTTATTTTATAAAAAAAAAAAAAAATTATTTAACATTCATAAGATACATTGTATTTAAAAAAAAAAATGAAATTTATTTAACATTCCTAAGATAATTTTTTTTTAAAACATAAAAACTATAATACACAGCAGGATCTTTAGTAAAAACCAGACTTACCACTGTAACCTCTTAATCCTTGCAAGCTTCAACACAACGTTGACAAGGTACACAGCAGGGGTGGTCGGTCTCCTAGACAACGAGCAAACTCCTTATGTTGAGAGAGGCCACCATCTCCTTAGCTTTCTGGTACTTTTCTGTGGGAATGAGCTTGTCTCCAACCAGCCAGGAATATCCATTGAATGCCACACCATGGTTTGGTATTAGCACCCAGCCAGTACCAAAAGTGAAGCCAACCACAGTTCCCATTTCTCATGAACTTTATTTGATATACTGGCTGGCCAAACATTAGTTTCTCACAAAGGAGCTGAAGACCCTGAGTGGCAGTAGGTGCAAGTCTCTCCAGCATGACCTGTTTGTTAGATATTTGCCGTCTACACCTAAGAACATCTCTAGAATCCGCCCTTTTCTCACCATGGAAACAACAAAAACCCTCACTGTAGCATTGATCCACTCCCGCCTGGACTACTGCAATGCTCTATTACTTGGCCTCCCCATTACTCGACTATCCCCTCTCCAGTCCATCCTTAATGCAGCAGCCAGGGTCATCCATCTGGCTAATCGGTACTCGGACACGTCCGCTCTTCGCCAGTCCTTACACTGGCTGCCCATTCATTATAGGATCCAATTCAAAGTACTGGTTCTCACCCACAAAGCTCTCCACAGTGCAGCACCCCCCTACATCTCCTCCCTCATTTCTATCTATCGGCCTAACCGACTGCTGCGCTCTGCAAATGACTTTCGACTAACCTCTGCAGTAATCCGTACCTCCCACTCCCGACTCCAAGACTTCTCCCGCGCTGCGCAAATCCTCTGGAATGCTCTACCATAAGAAATTAGGACTATCCACAATTTGCCTGGTTTCAGGCGCTCCCTCAAAACATATTTGTTCAGAGTGGCCTATCACATTCAATAACCAAAGTCGTTCTATGTTTAAGTGTGTAATGTGGAGCCCATTCACTATCTCCATCCATGCCTCACTCCCTCAAGATGGCTGGACCATCATTGGAAATGCACCATTATATATACACACCTGTACTTTGTATCTCCCCCACCTCTTTGTAGATTGTAAGCTCTCACGAGCAGGGTCGGCTTATTTTGCTTTAATTATTGTATTGTTAACGTTGTTACCTATGACTTGTGTTTTGAAACTGTTAAAGTGTAAAGCGCTGCGAATATGTTGGCGCTATATAAATAAAGATTATTATTATTATTATATCAGAGGGAGAAGAGGATTGGGCCTTGACAAGGTGCCCGATTGCATCTTAAGTCTTATTGAATGTTGGAGCCAGTCCACCGTATAAAAGCAGCCATAGAGTGTCCGGGTACCTGCTTGGATTTCGATCAAAATGAAGACTACTTTGATGTACATGTACACCAATTCGAGAAAAATGACAAGGATGAGGCAGTAAGACACGCTCAGCAGCGTACAAGCAGCATTGCTTGAAGAAGTAACTTGAGCGTGATCAAAATTGAATAAATTAAAATCTCAGACTACAGTGAACACAACTCTTAGCTGTGAAAGGGCTTTTTGTGTCCTTCTACAGTGTTTTCAACCAATGTATTGGATACGGATGGAAGCACGTCACACTATAATTTCAATTGAATGGAGCAGCAAGAATTACACTAAAGAAAAAAAAAAAAAAAAGAGTGTGAGAGTGACATGTGCAGATGCCTACATACAGCGTTGTATGCCGAGCAAACTGCAGCGCGTCACCTGCACTCACACACACACCTTGCAGAGCTGTGAAAAAAACACTGCAAGGCAAAAGGAAGATGTACACAGCGGTTGGTAAAGTAGCCTGCCTAAAGCACAGTACACAAAATCGCAATCTCTAACTGTCCCTCAGAGTCAGCAGAGCAGCGTTCTGTCCCAAACTGAATTAACAGCACAGTGACGCTAAAATGGCGGCTTTATCCGGCAACAATACCTTCCTTGTGTCACGGTTAGGGTAGCGTGTGTCTATTATATGAGTGTCTGTAAAATGTAACGTTACGCAGACTTATTCTGCCCTTGGGACGCAAAAAATAAGACAGCACTAATCATTTACTGTATAAAACTCCACCTATGCGCAACAAAACAAGCACGTTCCCTCTTACGGTTCCTGCGCTGACATGTGAGTAGGGAGTTTGGAGACGTTCCTGAATTTATCCCAGGTATCCAAGCATATCAGGCCGATAGGAGAGCATTAAAACCACCCACGGTGGTGACTTAAATATGGTGAATCGAACCAGTGAAGAACTGTAGGTCGATGCGAATGAATGTGCGATCACATGACACACGTTTATAATAACCCTTGCTAGACACGAGTAACTTTGTAGACATTTGGACACACCTGAACCCAGATGGCAGTGAATATTCATTCTATTCGGCGCCACATGACTCTTGGTCCAGAATAGATTATATATTGCTAGCACAGGAGCTATTAAGGGGAGTGGAAGAGGCAGATGTGCACAACGTAGCTATATATGACCACGTGCCCGTATCAGTGACCCTGCCAGATATGGTGCAGATGGGGCCAAACCAAACTTGGCACTTCCCGACCCATTTGTTAATGGATGAGAAGTTTCGACATCACGTGAAGCAATGGTGTTTTTAATATGTAAGGGATAATGGAGATACTAGGGATAGGCCGGAACTTTTATGGGCAGCAGGGAAGGGAGTAATGCGCGGGAAACTAATAGGTTATCAGACAACGCTAAAAAAGAAGATCGCGACAAACTACTCGCAGGCTAGCAGGATATTACGCGATAGGTACACGGCAAACAAGACAAGTTCATCAACACAGGTTAAAAATAGATGTAAGCAGGCTAAGGCTGACTTACACGTATGGGTATATCGACGAGAGAGAAGCAGTAATAACAATTATAGAGCCGATGTATATCGCTATGGTAGCAAATGAGGGAGACTATTAGCACGAGTAGCGAAAGGAAATCACATTAGTCATCAACATATTACAGCGTTAACGATAAACATGGGATCATGAACACAGACCCTCGAACCATAAACACCATTCTACAAGAATACTACTCAGACTTATATAAGGTGGAACATACGGATAGTGCGGAGGGTAACACCTTTGTAGATGGAATACGGTTACCATCCATCACAAACTATCAGCTTCTCCTTTTAAAAAAACAAATTGAGGTGACGGAAGTGACAGCGGCGATAAGTTACTTTAAATACGGGAAAGCTCCAGGACCTGACGGGTTTACAGCCAAATTATTAAAATTATTGAGTGAGGATATCCCGTCCACATTGGTACGCACCTTCAATCATATATTGGAGACAGGAGGGTTGCCCAGCCATTCAAACATGTCACACATGAAGTTGCTACTAAAACCAAACAAACCTTCACATCTGCCTGGATCCTATTGTACATTCTCACTCATTGACCATTATATCAAGATTTTGTCCAGGATCATGGCAGATCTTTTGAGTAGCATTGGTCCTACGCTGATAGGGCGATCACAAGTGGCCTTTGTTAGCTACTTTGTTGGCTACTATCAGTCTCACTATGCATAACACATGTGTGCAGTGGGCAGTATTACCTTTGCCATCGGTGGAGTAGGAAAACCCCTCTCCTATCGAAGTGTTAGTTGGGGAGATGGAAGATTTGACACCGGGACCTGAATTGTAATACTTAAATGTGACAGGTGACAAATTTGTTAAGGCGCAACTCCGCGGCCCCTACGTTGAGTCTAGCCCGTGAAAATTTACTGGTTGTCAATGGGGAACCCCAACACCCCGGGGCAGCTACAGTATTTAAACAATTAGAGCTGAACCAAGATTTGCTGTATCAGGTTTATAAAATACATGTTGAAATTTTTTAGCAATTGCTGCTACCGCAGTCATATCGGAGGTTGGTAATGGACTTAGCGCATGTGCATGTACTAGGGTGACATTTGTGCCAAAAGAAAACCCTACACAGAATTATACAACGGTTTTACTGGCTGGGGTCTATCAAGAAGTTAAACGGTATTGTAACTCTTGTCGCATGCGCCAGGTACACAGTCCTCAGCCTCATTTAGTGAGTCCCTTGGTGCCATTAAAAATTTTAGAGGTCCAGTTTGAGAGAATACCCATGGATCTGGTGGAGCCGGTTAATAAATCAGCAAGGGGTCATCAACAGGGGCAATAAAAGGGGCACTGTGTGGGTCACCAGTTTTGAGCACACCCGAGTTCAAAAGAGAATTCATTGTCCAGACTGATGCGTCAGAGGTAGGTCTGGGTGCCGTGTTGTCTCAGGACTGGAGCTTAACGGGAGGAGCATCCCATTAGTTTCCTGAGTCGAAAACTTACTCCATCAAAAAACAGAGACAGCATTGTAGAGAGAGAGTGCCTGGCGATAAAGTGGGCACTGGAGTCGTTGCGCTACTATTTGTTGGGGATAACATTTTGTTTTGTAAATGATCATTCCCCTGTGACTGGCAGTGTTGTAGCCCAGGGAGTAGAGTTCAGGTGGTAGAAAGATGAACATAACAGGAGACTTGGAAAACGTTGGCAAACAGTTATTTAATCTGAAAACGGACAGGCAAATTCAGGTGAGATCCATGCCTTGTTCATTTTCAGAAAAATAAGCCGGTCTACATTGTCTGAGGATAGTCGCATGCGACGGTCTGTTAGTACACCACCTGCAGCACTAAAGACGCGCTCAGATAATACACTGGCAGCAGGGCAAGCCAGCACCTCCAAGGCATACCACACATCAAATACAAATATAACAGTAATAATAATATTATTATTATAAAAATGAAATTGCACACACAGTACACAGACACAGCTCATATGTGTGTATGAGAGATGTTTCTGTGTGTAGTTCATGCCTCTAGCCTAGAAGATCAGTCTTGCTAAAATCTTTAACACTGACCCCTGTTCTGTTCTTAAAATGGTGGATGCTGAACTGCTTCTCAGCCCCCTCATACACAATCATTATGTGGCACTGCTGGGCTCAGTCAGAGGCATCAGATTGAACTAGGCTGTCCTGAGTCATTCTCAATAGAACATTTTGTTCAGCAGTTCATCTAGTTCATTTAGTTCAGAGGTCACATGATGCATTTCCTATCAGCTCCTCACAGGATAGGGTGGATAAAAACTGAACTAAATGAACTAATCTTTTGAACTAATCTTTTCAGTGAACTAGTTCATGGTGAACTAATCACCAAAATTAACTAGATTTCCCATCACTATGGTGTACACCTTGGTGGCGCTGTCACAAAACTTCGCCACATTTGTAACATACAGCTCTTGCCCTGTGCAGAGGCGCTGCTTGTGCTCCCTCTTGTTGCAGAGGTGTCTACAATGCCTCGACGCACAGAGCTGCTTTGTAAAGCAGTAGCAGCAGCAGCGCTCTCGGCTGGAATGGAGAACATTATGGATTTCAACAGTGTGTCTTGGTCCTCCAGCATTTTACGGTCCCGGTTCAACGGTGTGATGAGGCTTTGTAAGTTGTCCCGGTAGCGAGGGTCTAGGAGGGTGTACACCCAATAATCTGACGTGGTGAGAATGTGGCCGATGCAGCGGTCGTTTCTCAGGCAGTGCAGCATGAAATCAACCATGTGCTGCAGACTCACAACTGGCCAACAAACGCTGTCCTCTGGAAGAGTGTCACACTAATAGATTTTTGTAAATTTAAAATAGAATAAAGCAGCAGCAATTTTTGAAAAATTACAAGGATGAGCCAGTGACAGACACTCAGCAGAGTACACGCTGCGGTGGTTGAAGTGGAGCGGGATCTACACTCCTACAAAAAAATTAAACCTCAGACTACAGTGAACACTGAAACACAACTGTTCACTTGCTGTGAAAGGCCTTTTTGTGGACTTCTATTATGTTTGCAAGCAATGTATTGTATTTTGATGGAAGAGCGTCACACTAATAGATTTTTGTAAATTTAAAATAGAAGAAAGCAGCAGCAATTTTTGAAAAATTACAAGGATGAGCCAGTGACAGACACTCAGCAGAGTACACGCTGCGGTGGTTGAAGTGGAGCGGGATCTACACTCCTACAAAAAAATTAAACCTCAGACTAGAGTGAACACTGAAACACAACTGTTCACTTGCTGTGAAAGGCCTTTTTGTGGACTTCTATTAAGTTTGCAAGCAATGTATTGTATTTTGATGGAAGAGCGTCACACTAATAGATTTTTGTAAATTTAAAATAGAAGAAAGCAGCAGCAATTTTTTAAAAATTACAAGGATGAGCCAGTGACAGACGCTCAGCAGAGTACACGCAGCATTAGTTGAAGTAACTGGAGCGTGATCTGCACTCAAAAAAAAAAAAAAAATCACAGACTGCAGTGAACACTGAAACACAACTGTTCACTTGCTGTGAAAGGCTCCTTTGTGGACTTCTATAGTGTTTGCAACCAAGGTATTGTATACGGATGGAAGCACGTCACACTATTATTTCAATTGCATGGAGCAGCAAGAATTACACTGAAGAAAAAAAAAAGAGTCTGTCAGTGACACGTGCAGATGCCTACAGACAGCGTTGCATACAGAGCAAACTGCAGCGTCACCTGCACTCACACACACCTTGCAGAGCTGTTAAAACAACACTGCAGGCAAAAGGAAGCTTTACACAGCCGGTGGTAAACTAGCCTGCCTAAAGCACAGTACACTAAATCGCAATCTCTAACTGTCCCTCAGAGTCAGCAGAGCAGCGTTCTTTCCCTAACTGAGTTCACAGCACAGTGATGCTAAAATGGCGGCGGCGCCTTTTATAGTGCATTCTGACATCATTTCAGCATCCAATCACAGTCATGCCATTAGTTAACATGACCGCAGCAGTACAGGATGTGCCCACACTTCTTAGGATTCCTCATTGGATGACTAAAATCACATTGCCTCTCAAAGAATTATGGGAACTTCCGATTCCGGTATACGATATATGGAAAATATCGGAACTAAGTATCGGAATTCCGATACAGCGAATATCGGCCGATACCCGATACTTGCGGTATCGGAATGCTCAACACTACTCAGGGAACAAAACATAGAGATTTTGGGTCCGTGGCCTGGAAACTCCCCAGATCTTAATCCCAATGAGAACTTGTGGTCAATCATCAAGAGACGGGTGGACAAACAAAAACCTAAAAATTCTGACAAAATGAAAGCATTGATTGTGCAAGAATGGACTGCTATCAGTCAGGATTTGGTCCAGAAGTTGATTGACAGCATGCCAGGGAGAATTGCAGAGGTCCTGAAGAAGAAGGGTCAACACTGCAAATATTGACTTGCTGCATCAACTCATTCTGTCAATATAAGCTTTTGTTACTCATATGTTTGCTATTATTATATTTCTGTCTGTGATAAAAACATCTGTCAAACACACATAAAAACCAGAGGACAGCAGATCATGTGAAAATATAATATTTGTGTCATTCTCAAAACTTTTGGCCATGACTGTACAGCAGTACATCCAGCAGCTGGAGGTAGGTTGGCGGCTCTAGAGTGCACAACTTCAGCTGTGGATGTTACCGCTGTCGCTGTTCAGGCTGCTAGCGTGGCTGCAGCCAGTTTGTCCTCTACCACCCCTGCTCCGACTTTATCCCGTCTCCCGCATCCAGACAAGTTTGCTGGTGACAGCAAGCAATGTCGGGGATTCGTGAGTCAGTGCTCCATTCATCTTGAGCTTCTGGCTGCACGTTTTCCCACGGAACGGGCGAAGGTGGGTTTTGTCTTATCCCTCCTGTCGGGCAGGGTGTTGGAGTGGGCAACGCCGCTGTGGGAGCGCGACGATCGGGTGGTACAGAGTGCTCTTCTCTTCCTGGAGGCTCTGAGACAGGTCTTCTTAGGACCTCGTGTCACCCACGATACAGCGCTCCAACTGCTGGCAATATCACAGGGTTCATCCATGGTCAGCCAATTCGCCGTCCAATTTCGGACTCTGGTCTCTGAGCTAGAGTGGCCGGATAAAGTCCTCATTCCGGTGTACTGGAGAGGACTGGCGGATCATGTGAAGGATGCTTTGGCCACCAGGGAGATTCCCGCCACACTGGAGGAACTCATTTCCCTATCCACCCGCATTGATCTCCGTTTTAACGAGTGGAGGTTAGAGCGGACCCAGTGCAGGCAGAGGTTTCGGTTGGCTCCCACCTTCGCCAAACCTCTGGAATCTTCCGTTCAGGCATCCGATTCCTCCGAAGCCATGGAGGTTTCTCGAGCGGGACCTAAGTCCCGGACCGCTCGAGCAATGGTGGTCTGTAATTTTTGCCAACATGCACTATACTAACAGATGTCCACAGCGATCGCAGAGGCGATCGCGTCTAGTGACCCTAGGAGGAGGCTCACTAGAGACAGCGGCATTTTCCTCCAAGATGACACATAAAAGGACAATCACTGTAGGCACTTCCACTCTCACAGCCGATCTTTGCGTGGACTCAGGAGCAGAGGGGAACTTCATGTCCTCTAACTTTGCTCGCCGTCACGCAATACCTCTGGTGGCGCTTGACAAATCAGTGACTGTCCGGGTAGTGAATAGGTCGACATTGCCCTCACAAATTACACACCAGACTGTTCCTCTTGCATTGTCTGTATCCCTTTCCCATCCCATCAGGAGCTTATTTCCATACTCGTCCTTCCCGAGGGAATAGACAAGATCCTACTAGGTATACCTTGGCTCTGTTTCCACTCCCCACATATAGAGTGGACTTCGGCTAGGATACTGGGTTGGAGTGATGCATGTAGAGGCAGATGTGTCAGGAGTTGCGTTCAGCTTACCACTACTGAGTTACCGGCAGATCTTACTCCACTTCCCAAGTGCTATTGGTCATATGCAGATGTGTTCTCCAAGAAGGCTGCGGAGATTCTTCCGCCTCATCGCCCCTATGACTGTCCTATCGACCTCTTGCCTGGTGCAGAACCTCCTCGGGGAAGGGTCTATCACCTCTCTCTTCCTGAGACAGAGGCCATGTCGCAATATATTCAGGAGAACCTGGCAAGAGGGTTCATTAGGAAGTCGGTGTCACTGGCAGGGGCGGGATTCTTCTTCATGCAGAAGAACGGAGAATTACGTCTGTGTATTGATTACAGGGGTCTTAACGCTATCACCATTAAGAACAAGTACCCGTTGCCCCTGATTTCTGAGCTCTTTGATAGGCTTCGGGGAGCAAGGGTATTCACTAAAATAGATCTGTGCGGTGCTTATAATCTGATTCGCATCCGTGAGGGGGACAAATGGAAGACGGCTTTTAATACCAGGGATGGGCATTATGAATATCTGGTGATGCCCTTTGGGCTCTGTAATGCCCCAGCCGTTTTCCAAGACTTTGTCAATGACATCTTCCGGGATATGCTCTCCACCTCGGTCGTAGTCTATCTGGATGATATACTCACCTTCTCTCCAGATATTGACTCCCACCGGAGAGATGTCTGCAGAGTCTTCGACCTCTTACGGGCAAATTCCCTTTATGCTAAGTTAGAGAAATGTATGTTTGAGCTTGAGTCTTTACCTTTCCTTGGTTATATCATCTCAACCCAGGGATTGGCTATGGATCCGGCCAAATTACAGGCTGTGATGGACTGGCAAGAACCCCACTCTCTTAAAGCGGTGCAGCGCTTTATGGGGTTCATTAATTACTATCGCCAGTTCATTCCTCATTTCTCTACCTTGGTAGCTCCCTTGGTAGCCCTCACCAAGAAGGGAGCAAATCCCAAATTGTGGTCGGAAGAGGTCTCCAAGGCTTTCACTTCTATTAAGTCTCATTTTGCTAGTGCTCCCATCCTACATCGCCCGATGTTGATAAGCCATTTTTATTGAAGGTGGATGCCTCATCCGTTGGTGCTGGAGCAGTCCTCTTCCAAAAGGATGCTCAAGGTCGGAAGCATCCTTGCTTCTTCTTCTCTAAGACCTTCACATCAGCGGAGAGGAATTATTCCATCGGGGATAGGGAGTTGCTAGCCATGAAGTTGGCCTTCTCTGAGTGGAGACATCTGTTGGAGGGGGCCCGCTTTCCTTTCCAAGTCTTCACCGACCACAAAAATTTTGTGTATCTTCAGACAGCCCAGCGGCTTAACTCTCGCCAGGCCAGATGGTCCTTGTTCTTCTCCCGGTTTCATTTCACCCTACATTTTCTCTCGGGAGAGAAGAACATCCGTGCCGACGCTCTCTCTCGCTCTGTGGTGTCCTCTGAGGAGGAGGAGGAGGAGCCTCATCTTATTGTCCCCACAGAGAGCCTGAGAACTGTGGCCCCGGTTTCGCTAGAGTCTGTGCCTCCGGGCAAGACTTTTGTGCCTACCAATTTGTGACCGGAGGTACTCTCTTGGGCACACTCATCCAGGGTGGGTGGACACTTTGGGGCAAAGAGGACATCTGAATTGCTGGCGAGGACATACTGGTGGCCGCATATGGTCCGTGACGTTGGGGACTATGTTCGGGCGTGTGTCTCCTGCGCCAAGAATAAGTCTCCTTGACAACGGCCAGCTGGGTTACTTTACCCTTTGCCGGTGGCAGATAGGCCCTGGGAGATGGTCAGAATGGACTTTGTGGTGGGCTTACCGAAGTCTCGGGGCTGCACCATCATTTGGGTAATCACCGATCATTTTTCCAAAATGGTGCACCTGGTGCCGCTACCACAGTTACCGTCTGCTCGGGCCCTGGCAGGGTTGTTTATTAGGCACATTTTCCATCTACATTGCATGCCGGACAAAATTGTCAGTGACCGAGGGCCCCAGTTTGCGTCTCGGTTCTGGAGAGAGCTTTGTTGTCTACTCAGTATTGAGTTAAATCTCTCTTCAGCATACCATCCCGAGACGAATGGGTTAGTAGAGAGGGCCAACCAGACCTTGGTCACCTATCTACGACATTTTGTTTCAGCCAGGCAGGATGACTGGGCATCCTTGCTACCATGGGCTGAGTTTGCACTGAACAATGCTGTGGCTGACTCCACCGGACAGACTCCATTCCTCCTAAACTACAGTCAGCATCCGCGGGTTCCGGTGCCCATGCCCGTGTCTTCTGCCTACTCCAGGGTGGCAGACTGGGCTGTGGAGGCACGGGACATTTGGGACCGTACCCAGGATGCCATTCAGGCGTCCAAGGAGAGGATGAGGTCCTCCGCTGACGCACATCGGCGCCCCGCTCCGACATTTGCTCCTGGGGACTTGGTGTGGCTCTCCGCCCATAACATCAGGCTGCGAGTTGAGTCCACTAAGTTGGCACCCCGCTACCTGGGTCATTTTAAAGTCCTCGAGCAGGTTAAGCCTGTGGTTATACCGTTTGGCTCTTCCTCCACGCCTTGGTATCTCCGACACCTTTCACGTATCCCTCCTGAAACCCGTGCTTATGTCCCGGTTTTCCGAGTCATCTGCCGGGAAATCGGGTTCGTCTACGGACGACCATGAGGTGAACGCCATCGTAGGGTGTAAGGTGGTACGTGGCAAAAGATTTTATTTGGTGGATTGGAGGGTTATGGGCCTGAGGATAGGTCCTGGGAGCCTGCCGAGCACGTTCACGCTCCGCAGCTCATCGCTGCCTTTGAACGCAGCGAGGCACAGAGAAGGGGGGCCCTAGGAGGGGGGGTAATGTTAGGGGTCGAGTTCCCGCTTCTGCACAAGGGGAATCTCGAGCCATTCCGGCTGCGGTCTCCCATTCGTCTCCGGCCGCAGTGGACTCTGTTCAGCTTAGACGTCGGTCCCAGCGTCTCGCCCAGTCTAACAGTGTGCAGAGGATTGCTGCTGCTCCTCCAGGCTCTGCTATTGTGGCCAGTACTGGTTAGCGGCGAGCAGACGTCTTTAGGACAAAGTCCTTTTTTTCCCCTTCTGAGCATGCCCAGGGTGAGATCTCTCATTGGAGATCAGGGGTCACATGCTCAGGTACTGCAGCAGCTCCTATTGGTCCGCCAGGAAGGTCCTGTGACTACTAGTGTTCTGGAATAGTTTCATTGGTCCTTGTTTCTGGCAGGTCCTGTAGCTGTTGCTATAAAAGGGTGGCATGGCTTGGCCGCCATGCGCTAGTATCAATTGTTATATGCTTTGCGCCAGTGTGGTCATGAGTGTGTGTGGTTAGGGCCCGGCTGAAAAAAGCCCCTAGAATACCGACTTAATCGGTGAGGAGTTTGGTATGCTAGCTGGTCAGGGTCGGTGTCCTAGATGCCCTAGATTACCGGCATAACCGGTGAGGAGTTTGATTGCCGTATTCAGGGTCTGGCGTTCAGACGCCATAGATTGCGGGTGACTCCCGCGAGGACATTAGCGCATGATCACGTTCTATGTTCACTCAGCAGTTAACTGTGTACCTGGGTGCCTGACAGGACACAGAAGTTTGTCTCAGCGGCTCTGTGACGTAACAGGGTTCGCTTTCAACGCTAGACAGCGCCCTAGCGTGTTTATTTTGCAACTCAGTGGTGTTTAGTGAGTTTGCACACATCGCCATATAGCGCTGCGGCACTCCTTCTAGCGGCTCTGTGGATTAACAGAGTTGGCACATATTGCCACAGCGCGTTACGGCGTTTATTTTGGCGACTCTGGGGGATAACAGAGTTCGCTTTTTGCGCCATTTTACTAGCAGCAGGCTCCGCCTGCACGGTGGACCCCGGGCTGCGAACGCACCTCTCTACATCATATATTTGGTGCGTTCCGCAGAACCTAACACCATGCTTCCTTGTTGCTGTAGACACTCATTACTGTATTGCTTTAGAGGAACTGCCTTCTGTTACAGCCTTCTGTGTCTTGTTGCTATTCTCAGTCTTGCCATGTTGTATGAAGAACAAGGAGCTCTGGAAGTGATTATGTGGCCCCCAAAGAACCCTGATATCCACATCTGCCAGTCTTTCTGGCATTACATGAAGCGAGAAGAATTGCACAAACCTATATCCCTAGAAGATGTCTTGAACAACCTCCAAACCGAGCTCCTTCAAATACTGTTCAAATGTATCTAGAAGAAGCTACTTTGAATAATGGTGGTCACATCAAATATTCATGTGAATTAGATGTCTCCTTTGTTTATTCACTTGTTTATTCACCTTTCATTTTTTTAGTTAATAAAAATAAACTATTGTCACTTCTATTTTGGTGAATGTATTTTTGTACATTAAGAATGCATTTTTTGGACATTTTTACTGTGCAACACTTTTTACCACACCTGCCTGAAAGTTTTGCACAGTACTCTACATAAACTTGACTAATCAGAAAATAAGGGCTACTCCAATTTTCTTTTAATAGATTCTGTTTTTTATTGCAAAATTAGGATATATAGGCATTTATGGGCAGAAGAACAGTAAATGCCCCCAGTGAAAACTATCTAATAACAACCACTTAGACTTATCCTCAATTGAGGCTATATATAGCCTCAATTATCCACATCCTCAACATTGACATTAAGAAGGGAAGGATGATGATTCTGCAGTGACTTCTCTTCCCTTGAGTACATTCGGAACATCACTGGTCGGCAATAGAAAAGATCTGTCAGCAGCAAACCTTGATGATTTCCATGCACAAGTGCATTCACTGTAGCAGAACTTTCCTCAGACAACCATAAATAACCTCACTGATAGCATCCGAGGTGTGTAAGTGCGGACATTTATGCATGCGGTGCTCATACTCGATACTAAATAAATCGAGATGTTTTGAAAATTCTATCTTCTTTTTTTACAATTTGAATATCAGTAGCATATCTATTGACCCTCTGATTTCTATAATTCCATGGAATTTCCTTCTGGAGAAAAGTTTCAAATGAAGGGCAGAAAAGTCACATATTTCTGTATGAAATATATATATATATATATATTATATATATATTTCACACAAGAGGATTGTTTAACATTCTTCTGTCCAGCAACCAGGTTTTCACGGAGTGGCCAGTCCTTTCTGAAATAGCGCATTTCTCGTGCACTACTGTCCCACTCAAATAAAACAACAATACTTGGTATATCCAAGCTGCAGTCTAAGAAGTGCAACAACTTTTAGATCACACATATGTTCCAGTTATAATTTCTATAATTAATGTGGGTCAACAGTAACTCCATATTCTCATAGTTTCTTTCATGTGTACAGCATGTCCAATAGGTATAGAGGGATAGATATTTCCGTTGTGTAGTAAAACAGCCGTCAGACTTAAAACTGACGAGTCAATGAACAGTCGCCATTTCTTCAGTTCATGTTCGCATCCAAGAGCACTAAACAACCCCAAGGCGTCATTGCAAAAGGTTTAACTGTCAACACGGTTGAAAAATTGATTAAGGTCTTCTTGACGACTGCGAAAAACAGAAACTGTTGTTCCTGGTAATAAGAGATTCCTTTCTTGTAGACTCGATCTCAATAATTCTGCCTGCCTCTTTGACAATTTCAAATCTCTGACCAAGTCACTCAGATCAGCTGGACTGAACAGATGTGGATTAGATGTAGAAGGCTCAAAGTCTGGGTCTGCAGCAGTTTCATTTTCCACTGACATTTAGTTCATCTTCGTCATCCTCCATTGTCCATACTTTGGGTGGCTTTGGAACACAAAGACTTTCATCATGTGGGACTGGTCTTATGGCTGAAGGAAGATTAGGATATTCTATTGAATTCTTGTTCTTTGCTGAATATCCTGTTACATTAGTATAAGTAGCAGAAGTAGCAATCTGTTACATGATGTCTCTGCTCTCTCCATATCATTGGGACAGCGAACGGCATTGAAGGTTGTGATCCATTCAGCCATGCTCTAAGGCTTCTATAACATGATGCACAGCATACAGTCATGGCCAAAAGTTTTGAGAATGACACAAAAATTAATTTTTACAAAGTCTACTGCTTCACTTTTTCTAATGGCAATTTGCATATACTCCAGAATGTTATAAAGAGTGATCAGCTTAACAGCAATTACTTGCAAAGTCAATATTTGGCTAGAAAATGAACTTTACCCCTCAAAACACATTTCAACATCATTGCAGCCCTGCCTTAAAAGGACCAGCTAATCTCTTTTCAGTGATTGCTCCATTAACACAGGTGTGGGTGTTGATGAGGACATGGCTGGAGATCAATCTGTCATGATTAAGTAAGAATGACACCACTGGACACTTTAAAAGGAGGCTGGTGCTTGGCATCATTGTTTCTCTTCTGTTAACAATGGTTATCTCTAAAAAAAAACACGTGCAGTCATCATTGCAATGCACAAAAATGGCCTAACAGGGAAGAGTATCGCAGCTAGAAAGATTGCACCTCAGTCAACAATCTATCGCATCATCAAGAACTTCAAGGAGAGAGGTTCCATTGTTGCCAAAAAGGCTCCAGGGCGCCCAAGAAAGACCAGCAAGCGCCAGGACCGTCTCTTAAAAGTGTTTCAGCTGCGGGATCGGGCTACCAGCAGTGCAGAGCTTGCTCAGGAATGGCAGCAGGCAGGTGTGAGTGCATCTGCACGCACTGTGAGGCGGAGACTCTTGGAGCAAGGCCTTGTCTCAAGGAGAGCAGCAAAGAAGCCACTTCTCTCCAGAAAAAAACATCATGGACAGACTGATATTCTGCAAAAGGTACAGGCAGTGGACTGCTGAGGACTGGGGTAAAGTTATTTTCTCTGATGAATCCCCTTTTCAATTGTTTGGGACATCAGGAAAACGCCTCATTCGGAGAAGACAAGGTGAGCGCTACCACCAGTCTTGTCTCATGCCAACTGTTAAGCATCCTGAAACCATTCATGTGTGGGGTTGCTTCTCAGCCAAGGGAATCGGCTCTCTCACAGTCTTGCCTAAAAACACAGCCATGAATAAAGAATGGTACCAGAATGTCCTCCAAGAGCAACTTCTCCCAACCCACCAAGAGCAGTTTGGCGATCAACAATGCCTTTTCCAGCATGATGGAGCACCTTGCCATAAAGCAAAGGTGATAACTAAATGGCTCAGGGAACAAAACATAGAGATTTTGGGTCCATGGCCTGGAAACTCCCCAGATCTTAATCCCATTGAGAACTTGTGGTCAATCATCAAGAGACGGGTGGACAAACAAAAACCTAAAAATTCTGACAAAATGAAAGCATTGATTGTGCAAGAATGGACTGCTATCAGTCAGGATTTGGTCCAGAAGTTGATTGAGAGCATGCCAGGGAGAATTGCAGAGGTCCTGAAGAAGAAGGGTCAACACTGCAAATATTGACTTGCTGCATTAACTCATTCTAACTGTCAATATAAGCTTTTGTTACTCATATGTTTGCAATTATATTTCTGTCTGTGATAAAAACATCTGTCAAACACACCATAAAAACTAGAGGGCAGCAGATCATGTGAAAATATAATATTTGTGTCATTCTCAAAACTTTTGGCCATGACTGTATATGAGGTGCCAACTGTTTGTCATAATCTCCAATTGAACATTCAAAGTATAGTTCATATGCTTTCTTAACAAGTGAAGTCATTTCCTTCTTTTGTGCTTTCATTGTATATTCTCTGCATATGTAGCAGAAATTATCACTGCTGTTGCGACACCGAAGCGACATTTCAAAATAAATTTTCAGTTTTTACAATAAAAAATATTCAGGCGAATCCATATATGATAGTAACTAGATGGAGGCCCGATGCTATTGCATCGGGAGGGCGGGTAATGTCACGATTGGGGCAGGCTTTGCAGCGTTGAGAATCTCTCCCCCATGTGCTCACCCACCTGTCCACTCTCTCTTTCCCCATGTGCTGACTTCTCCTATCTGTGCTCTCTTGAGATCGCAGACGATACATTTTATGAGGTAAAATATTGTTTAAAAACAGTCAGTGAATATTTTTACCTCACAAAATGAATCCTCGGTGATCCCCTGCTGTAATGTCAGTATTGTCTTTTGATTCCTCCCCTGCTCAGGAGATGTGGTATGCTCCGTACACGTGAGCCGAATGATTCACTGCACCTGCGCAGAATTCACACAATAAGTGCTTGCATATGTGTAGCTCTGCGATTTATGTTATTTCAGTGGAAAATTCAGAATATACTGTTTCAGAAAAAGTTCATATATGAGTTTTAGAATT
>JARQOD010000001.1:86540467-86596631 GCA_033576555.1 Oophaga sylvatica
CGTTTTTTATCCCATGCCTGTGGTACCATGGCTTTTTTTGTTGGGAGTGTGACATACTGTGAACTTTGCTGTGGGTGGAATAACGTTTGTCTATGGACAAAGTGACCGAGGTTCTTCTGGAGATCCTGTAGGAACCGAACCAGGGGTGGTGATGGGTAGGGCTCAACACGACCGAAGATGTAGGTGCGCGTAGGTGGCCTACTCTCCAGGTGTCTTTGTAACTCAGCTCTTTTGTCCTACATGTTCACATAATTGGTTTCAGTTACTGAATTTTTACCTCTTTTAACTTTTTGCTTACACACTTGCATTAACAAGCAAATATTACAAGTCTTCAAAAAAGGACCCGCAGTGCAACTGGAGCGCCAATTTTGAAATTTCTAAGGAACGCTCCCAACAGGTGCCAAACTGACTCAGGCAACGGTCTGCAGCCTACCTCTCCCCCTTTTGTACCGTTTGGCAATCTCTTCCCGAGCTGCTCCCACCCCTTCCTGTTGCTCACCCCATTTGGGGTCTCGGACTTCTCATCTCCACACCCTCTTCCAAACCTCTGCTGTTGATGTCTGTGCGCACCATCTCCACAAAACTGGCACCTGATCTCATCTCATCATAAGAGCGTTCTCTGTGCTGTCCCACGCACTGGCTCACCCGCCTCTTCATTGAGAAGACACAGCTGTTCGCATCATGCATACTCCCCTTCTCAAATTGCAAATCGCTTCCTGTGCCCGGTTTTGCAGCCAACAGATTCTGAGAACAGAAGCAGAGACTCAGCGGCCCTGTACAGAACCTCTGACTGCTGGGCATTTGACAGGCGGTGACAGACAGATGGTTGCTCAACAGTGTTGGTTCCGAAGAGGTGGAAGGAATTAAGTCGATGATTGGCTGCCCATCCAACCAACAACGGCTTCAATTTGTTCTTCCCGCAGCAGGGGGGGCACGCCGAGCTCCTACCAAAGTGCGCATAAAGGAACGCTCCGGGATAAATGGTGGATGCTGTGTCACTGAGGGCGGCAGCAGCCACAGAATCACCACGTCCTCTCCCTGCTGAAACTCCACGGCCACGACCACGTGCCTTACTCACTGCCTCTCATCTTGGTAGATTGATAAGAAAGTCAGAAAAGTTATAAGGCCTAAGTGTGGTTATTACGCAGAGACTGAAGTGAACACTGAAACACAAACTGTTCACAATCTGTGAAAGGCTACTCCTTGTCTACTCTATAGTGTTTGAACCAATGTTGTTGTGAATGGGTTTGAGATGAGTTCTGAGCAGACCCCTCTGGTGGTTACAAGCGGTGCTAGTCTGTCCAGTGAGATTGTGAGGACTGGGAATCAGGTGTTACTGACTGGTCTTATATAAGGGAGTCACCTTCCCATCAGGGTTGCCGGTGATCAATTGTTCTGGTCTGAATCCTTTATTCCAGTTTCCTTGTAGCCTGCTGTGTCGTGTCTGCATCTCCTGCTAACAGATAAGACATTTTCTTCTTTTGTGTTTGTGCTATATTTTTGCATTTTGTCCTGCACTTCTGTGGGGCCTTCAGGGTCCCTTCCGGGCTTCTCGCCCTCTCAGTTTTGTTCACCACTGATGTTTGTACTTTTGCTTTTTCCAGTTTTTTCAGTGGCTGCTGTTTTGATTTGTTACACCAGAGAACTAGTTTGGGTGGGAGGAGGTCGTGTGATCTCAGGTTTTTGAAATTAGTAGAGTTGGTGCCTTTCGGGTTTTCTGGGATTGCAGTAATACCCTTCCTATCCTTTTCTATTTAGTTAGTTTGGGCCCCAGCGTTTGCTCATACTATTTTCTTCTGTGTCAGTATTTCATCTTGCTAACCGCCATTACATGTTTTGGGGCTTTCTATTATCTTTGGGGTTCTGCTCCGGGGGCAGATAGCTTTCCTATTTCTATCTTTAGGTGTAGTTAGTTTCTCAGGCTGTGACGAGGCGTCTAGGACCAACGTGGAACGCTCCACGCTGCCTCTAGTTGTGGTGGTTAGTCAGGGTACTGCAATCTCATAGATTCCAACTGCTCTGGTGTATTGCCTTTTTTTGCCTGCACTCCTCACTACCTAAACATAACAGTATCACCGGCCCGAAAAATTGATAATTGTATGGTACTCACAGAAGGGAAAAAATATTGTGAAAAAGAAAAAAGTTGTCAGAGTTGTCAGAAATATTTTTCTGTTTGTTGATTTTTTTTTTTTTTTCCTCTGTATCTCTGGTGCTGGGGAGGATCTTTTCTCTCATGGAGTTTGCACAGTTGTCTGGCCGTGTGGATCAGCTGCCACTGAGTTCAGAGTATTGCTGCATATCTTGCTAGGTTGCCTGTTGTGGAACCTAGGATTCCCATGCCAGATTTGTTTTTAGGGATCGAGCTAAGTTTCAGAATTTCAAAAATAATTGTAAATTGTTTTTTTGCCTTAAAATCTAAGTCCTCAGGGAACGCAGCGCAGCAGGTTCAATTATCATCTCTCTCCTGCGCGGCGATCCTCAGGATTGGGCTTTTCCCTGATACCTGGGGATCCTGTTTGAGTGATGTTGATGCATTTTTTCAGGCCTTGGGGTTATTGTACGATGAGCCTAATGTCACTGATCAAGCTGAAAAAGCCTTTTGGCATTAAATCAGGGGCTTGATGACGCTGAGTTATACTGTCAGAGATTCCGTAGGTGGGCAGTCCTGACCAAATGGAATAACGACGCTTGGCACCCCTTTTTCCGGAAGGGTCGTCAGATAAGGTAAAGGATGTTATGGTGGGATTCCCTGTCCCTCGGGTCTCAATGATTCTATGTCATTAGCGATTCAAATTGCAGACGTTTGCGTGAGCGGAGAAGTATGCGTGGAATGGTGTTGCCTTGTGAACCAGCTCTGAACCCATGCAGTGTGATAGAGTGGTGTCTGGGCAAAAGCGTCATGAGTTTCGAAAGCGCAATGAGTTAGTTTCTACTGTGGTGATCCCTCTCATGCTATTTCAGTCTGCCCTAAGCGGGAAGACGTTTGCACTCTCAGTTGTCTTGGGTAGTTCAGACTAAGTTTTATTAACTGTCACTCTGATATGCTCTCTGTCCTCATTTTCTGCTCAGGTTTCGTTGATTCTGGAGCAGCTATTAATCTGATGGTTATGATTTTGCTAAACGTTGTGGATTTCCCTTGATACCCCTACAGAAGTCTATTCCCCTACTGGGGATCAATTCTACCCCTTTGGTGAGAATAAACCCCAGTTTTCTACTCAGGTGATAATGAGGGTTGAACCTGATCACCAGGAGTGCTGCAAATTTTTGGTTCTGTATAATCTGCATGACATTATCGTGCGGGGTTTTCCTTGGTTACAGTCTCATAATCCTGTTTTGGATTGGAAATCTGTGTCTGTAACCAGTTGGGGCTGCCAATGTGTTAATACTAACACTCCTGTTTTTTCTGCTCCCCCCAGGCTCAGGATGTTCCTGACTTTTCGATTGATTTTTCTGATGTGTTTAGCGAAAGTAAATCTGCATCCTTGCTCCCCATAGGAGCTATGTGTCACCGGTCTTATGATATGTGTACGATGTCAGTAAAACTATTCTTAAAAGAACAACACTCTATAACAACATATAGATTAGCAACATCACATGTAAATAAAGAATAGATTTACCTGACACGATATCCGTTGAACTCAGGGTTAAATCTTGAGGACTTGATACACTGTCACAGAAAGAGGAGGACCGGGGGTCTAACCTGACCCTAAACTGGGGTCCTAACTAATCCCTCACCTTGGAGGTACTGATAATGGTTCAGAGGTCCAAGTCTCCAGCCAACCCTGTCTCCTATCAGTCCCTGAACCCTGTAATCAGCCCTAAGAAGGATTCTGATTACCACCAAAGGGATATGGGCTGATCTCTGCTAAATACACAGATTAGACATATAAGACAGACGGGAGAAAAACACAGACTTGCATACACACTCAAACACAGAAGGAACATAAATGATCTGGGATATTAAACTCTAAGAAGTTAGCTTAAAAACAACTAAGGAGCTCTTTAACTTAAGTCTATACAGAACAATCCTATCTGGGGTCTGCATGAAGAATTTCATGGCAACCCCCAACCCACAGACAACCAGAGATTTAAAGGAAACCAATCAACAAATAATTAATTGCAGCCGGGAGAAACTGCACCCAGTCCCAAACTGAGCACAGAAAAGAATTAACTCCCTAACTGCCAAACACAAAGAAACAGCAACATCACTGTGAGAAGTCAGAATGTGCAACCGCGACGATCTTCGGGCGATGCACACATGACAGTACCCCCCCTTCTACGAGGGGCCTCCGGACCCCCAGGGCCAGGTTTGCCCGTGAGTTCTGTGGGAAAGGGCCGCACCAAACGATCTGCGTTAATGTCAGACGCAGGAACCCACGTCCTCTCCTCTGGACCATACCCCTTCCAATGCACCAAGTACTGAAGGGACCCGGCGATTCAGACGTGAGTCAATGATCTTTGACACTTGAAACTCCAAGTTACCATTGACCCACCACTGGAGAAGGAGGTAGAGTGATGGTATGACTGGTGCCACGTACCTCTTAAGTAATGACTTGTGGAACACATTGTGGATTTTAAACGTAGGAGGGAGGTCCAGACGAAATGCCACAGGATTAATTATGGAACTGATCCTGTACGGCCCGATGAATCTGGGACCCCGCTTCCAGGAGGGAACTTTAAGTTTTATATTCCTGTAAAAAAACCATACCAGATCGTTCACATTAAGATACTGGACCAGAAACTCTCCTCCTATCAGCCATACGTTTAAAACGGTTCCCCATAGCACTCAGATTATTCAATACACCTCTCCACACTGAAGCAAGTGACGACGGGGAAAAAGCTCCTCCTCAGGAACCCCAGAAGGGCCCCCCCATTGAATGTACAAACTGGGGATGAAAACCATATGCCCAAAAAACGGGGACTTGCCAGTGGAAATCGCTCCGCCTGTTGTTAAGAGCGAACTCTGCCAGAGGCAAGAAAGAAGACCATCCTCCTGGTTCTCTGAGACAAAACACCGAAGATAAGTCTCTAGGCTTTGAATCAACGCTCTGTCTGACCATTGGTCTGCGGATGAAAAAGCCGAGGAAAATGACAAATTGCATCCCCGACGTAAACAAAATGCCCTCCAAAACTTGGACACAAACTGAGACCCCCTATCTGACACCACAAACAGAAGGCAACCCATGAAGTCTCACAATCTCCCCAATGAAAACCTGCGCCAGAGTTTTTGCATTAGGGAGGGGAGGAAGAAGCAATGAAATTTGCCATCTTACTGAACCTGTCAACAACCACCAGTATGACAGTCTTCCCTGACGACTGAGGAAGGTCCGTGAAGAAGTCCATAGACAAATGAGTCCATGGACGCTCCGGAAGTTTCAAGGGTAAGAGGTCCCCCGACGGACGGGATGAGGGGTCTTAGAGCGAGCACAAACCCCACAGGACGCGACAAAAGTTAAAACATCTTTATTAACGTTAGGCCACCAAAACCGGCGAGAAAGGAGATCTAAAGTAGCCTTACTCCCCGGATGTCCGCTAAAGCAGAATTATGATGTGCCTCAATAACCTTTTGTCTCAACTGATTTGGGGCAAACAGTCTCCCTGGAGGTCCTGCGGGGCGTCCCCCTGAGCCTCTAACACCTCCTCCTCAAGCTCAGAACATAAAAGCCGACACTACCACCCCCCTCCTGAAGGATAGGAATCGGGTCATCCATTTTCCCGGCCCCGGGAAACTGCGAGACAAGGCATCCGCCTTAACATTCTTAGATCCAGGGCGATAAGTGACAACAAAATTAAACCTGGTAAAAAACAACGACCATCGAGCTTGTCTGGAATTCAGACGCTTAGCAGATTCCAAAATACAGCAGGTTCTTGTGATCAGTAATGACGGTGACCGGGTGGACTGCCCCCTCCAAAAAGTGACGCCATTCTTCAAAAGCCAACTTAATGGCCAAAAGTTCCCTATTGCCGATATCATAATTCCTTTCGGCGGACGACAATTTTTTAGAAAAGAAAGCGCACGGATGCCATTTACCAGGGGACGGACCCTGGGACAATATTGCAACCCACCCCTACGTCAGACGCGTCCACCTCCACAACGAACGGCTGTGATGCATCTGGTTGGATGAGAACGGGTGCCGAAGCAAAACATTTTTTTCAAAGAGGAAAAAGCTTGGCAAGCTTTGTCCGACCATTTAGAAAAATCCGGTCCCTTTTTCTTGTCATGTCATGAGAGGTTTGACAACAGATGAGAAATTACAATAAATTTCCGGTAGTAGTTAGCAAACCCCAGAAAACGCTGCAGAGCCTTAAGATCCTCTGGCTGATCCCATTCAAGCACTGCTCTCACCTTTTCAGGGTCCATACGGAAACCGGAGGTTGACACCAAGAAACCCAAAAACTGAAGTTCCTGTACGGCGAATACACACTTTTCCAGTTTGGCGTATAGTTTATTGTCTCGCAAGATCTGCAACACCTGTCTCACATGCTCCTGGTGAGACACAAGATCTGGTGAGTAAATTAAAATGTCATCCAAATATACGACCACAAACAGCCCCACTAGATGACGAAAAATGTCATTAACAAAATGTTGGAATACTGCTGGTGCAGTAGTCAGACCAAAAGGCATGACAAGGTTCTCATAATGTCCCTCCGGCGTGTTAAACGCCGTTTTCCACTCATCCCCTCTTTTATCCTAATCAGATTATACGCCCCCCTGAGATCCAATTTAGAGAACCATTTGGCGCCAACAATTTGATTGAAGAGATCAGGAATCAGAGGGAGTGGATACGGATCTCGAACAGTAATCCGATTAAGTTCGCGGAAATCCAAGCAAGGGCGTAGGCCTCCATCTTTTTTCTTCACAAAGAAGAACCCCGCGGCCACTGGGGAAGATGAAGGTCTAATATGCCCTTTGGCCAGACTTTCCGAAATATAATCTTTCATAGCCTGCCTCTCAGACCAGAAAGGTTATATAACCTAGCTTTAGGTAACTTAGCATCAGGAAGTAAATTAATAGAGCAGTCATACACGCGATGAGGAGGCAACTCCTGACACCCCTCCTCAGAGAACACATCCCCAAAGTCCTCCAAAAAAGGAGGCAAAGTACTAGGCACGACCGCACTGATGACTGTGTTCATGCAGTTACTTTTGCAAAACTCACCCCATTGGCTTATATCTCTGGACTGCCAATTAATCACAGGGTTATGTTTAACCAACCAAGGAAGTCCCAACACAATAGGAGTAGGTAGACCCTCCAACACATAACAAGATAATAGTTCCCTATGTATTGCCCCTACCCGAAGGTCAATGTTATGAACCTCATGAACAAAGCTACCTTGGCCGAGAGGCCTGGCGTCAATGGAGAATATAGGGATCGGTTTGACCAATACACTCAGATGCATACCTTGAGCCTGAGCAAACTGAGCGTCAACCAGATTAGCCCCGGACCCACTATCAAGAAGAACAGAAAATCTCTCCACTCTCGTACCAACCACCACCTCCACTGGTACAAGGAACTGAGAAGAACTAGCGGACGAAATACATACTCCCAGGTTGTCGTCCACCACACAACCTGGGATTAACAGTTTTCCGGCGACTTTTTGCTCAACAAGGCACGGGATGGACATCCCCCAACAAAATGTCCCCTTTCCCGCAGAAGAAACACCTTCTAGTCCTGCGGCGTACCGCCAATCCCCTCCTACGAATTGATGTCCCTCCCAACTGCATAGGCTCATCCGAACAGACAAGGGGAACCTCAACATAAGGGACTTTAGTAGTAGGTGGAGTAACAACAGGGGGCGGAGTTACCTCGCACCTCTCCCGAAGCCGTCTATCAGTACGGATAGCTAGGGCCATAGCAGCCTCCAGTGATGGAGGAGAATCATACTGAGCCAAAACGTCCTTTAATTTGTCAGAAAGCCCATGACAAAACTGGCGTCTAAGAGCTGGGTCATTCCACTGAGTATCTGTGGCCCATCTACGGAACTCAGAAGCAAATTCCTCCGCCGGACGATCTCCCTGCTGTATCTTACGTAATTTTGTCTCAGCAAGAGAGACCCGATCTGGGTCATCATATACCAAACCCAGGGCAGTAAAAAATTGATCTACTGACTGTAGAGCCGGGGATCCCGGAGGAAGGGAGAAGGCCCAGGATTGAGGGTCCCCTTGTAGGAGCGAGATAACAATTCCCACTCTCTGCTCTTCACTCCCTGATGATCGAGGCCGAAGCCGAAAATACAATTTACATGCTTCCCTGAAGGTAAAAAATTTGTCTCGCCCACCAGTGAACCTGTCCGGGAGAGCTACTTAGGTTCAAATCTGGTTTTCTCCGAGGGAGACAAAACTTTGGACTTAATGTCCGTCAGCTCCATGGATAATCCCTGCAACTGCAGAGCCAGCTGGGCTACTGGATCCATGGCAACTGGGAATAATTTTATGGGCCAGTGAAAATGTCACGCGGTCTTATGATATGTGTACGATGTCAGTAATCTATTCTTAAAAGAACAACACTCTATACAACATATAGATTAGCAACATCAGCATGTAAATATAGAATAGATTTACCTGACACGATATCCGTTGAACTCAGGGTTAATCTTGAGGACTTGATACACTGTCACAGGAAAGAGGAGGACCGGGGGTCTAACCTGACCCTAAACTGGGTCCTAACTAATCCCTCACCTTGGAGGTACTGATAATGGTTCAGAGGTCAAGTCTCCAGCCTAACCCTGTCTCCTATCAGTCCCTGAACCCTGTAATCAGTCCTAAGAAGGATTCTGATTACCACCAAAGGGATATGGGCTGATCTCTGCTAAATACACAGATTAGACATATAAGACAGACTGGAGAAAACACAGACTTGCATACACACTCAAACACAGAAGGAACATAAATGATCTGGGATATTAAACTCTAAGCAAGGTGAGCTTAAAACAACTAAGGAGCTCTTTAACTTAAGTCTATACAGATACAATCCTATCTGTGGTCTGCATGAAGAATTTCACTGGCAACTCCCAACACAGACAACCAGAGATTTAAAGGAAACCAATCAACAAATAATTAATTGCAGCCGGGAGAAACTGCACCCAGTCCCAGAACTGAGCACAGACAGAATTAACTCCCTAACTGCCAAACACAAAGAAACAGCAACTCAGCTGTGAGAAGTCAGAATGTGCAACCGCGACGATCTTCGTGGCGATGCACACATGACACTATGACTGCGCTATTGAATTAGTGCCGGGTAGTAAATTCCCTAAAGGTCGCCTTTTTAACTTGTCTGTACCTGAACATGACGCTATGCGGTCTTATATCAAGGAATCATTGGAGAAGGGTCATATCAGACCATCCTCTTCACCCTTAGGTGCCGGTTTTTTTCTTTGTGGCCAAAAAGGATGGTTCTTTAAGGCCATGTATTGATTATCGTCTCTTGAACAATATTACTGTGAAATATCAATACCCGTTACCCTTGATTTCTGACCTGTTTTCCAGGGTGAAAAACGCTACTTGGTTTACCAAGCTTGACCTCAGGGGGGCGTATAACCTTATTCGCATTAAGCACGGGGATGAATGGAAGACGGCATTCAATACCCCTGAAGGGCATTTTGAGTACCTGGTGATGCCCTTTGGGCTCACTAATGCTCCTTCCGTCTTCCAGTCCTTCATGAATGACATTTTCAGGGATTTTGTGGACAAATTTCTGATTGTTTATTTGGATGATATCTTGATTTTTTCTAATGACTGGGACTCTCATGTGAAACATGTTCGAACTGTATTCCAGATTTTGAGAGAGAATGCTCTGTATGTGAAGGGATCAAAGTGTCTTTTTGGCGTACAGAGGATCTCATTTCTGGGATTCATTTTGTCCCCATCTGTTATTGAAATGGACCCGGTCAAGGTTCAGGCCATCTGTGATTGGGTCCAACCTACTTCATTAAAGGCTCTTCAGAGATTTTTGGGTTTTGCCAATTTTTATCGTAAATTTATTGGTAATTTCTCGGTTATTGTTAAACCATTAACTGATTTGACCAGAAAGGGTTCTGATGTGGTGAATTGGCCTCCTGAGGCAGTCTCTGCGTTTCAGGAACTTAAGCAGAGATTCACTTCTGCTCCTGTTCTACGGCAGCCTGATGTTTCTCTGCCATTTCAGGTGGAGGTTGATGCCTCTGAAATTGGGGCAGGTGCCGTTTTGTCCCAAAAAGATCCAGAGACCTCTAAAAGTAACCCTTGTGCCTTTTTCTCTCGAAAATTTTCTCCTACTGAACGTAATTATGACGTGGGTAATCGGGAGTTATTGGCCATGAAGTGGGCTTTTGAAGAGTGGAGACATTGGCTGGAGGGAGCCAAACATCAGGTGGTGGTCCTTACGGACCATAAGAATCTGGTCTATCTGGAATCTGCCAAGCGACTCAATCCTAGACAGGCCAGGTGGGCCTTGTTTTTCACACGTTTTAATTTTGTGGTTTCCTTTCTTCCTGGCACTAAGAATGTTAAGGCGGATGCCCTCTCGAGGAGTTTCCTTGCGGACTCTCCTGAGTTATCTGATCCTTCTGTTATTTTGAAAGAGGGTGTAGTTCTTTCCGCCTTCTCGCCCAATTTGAGACTTGCTCTGGAGGGGTGTCAGGAGGATAGGCCCGAGTGCTGCCCTGTTGGAAAATTGTTTGTCCCGGACCAGTGGAAAAAGAGTGTGATGTCTGAGATTCATTGTTCCGCGTTGGCTGGGCATCCCGGAATTTTTGGTACCAGAGACTTGGTTAGTCGGTCCTTTTGGTGGCCTACCTTGTCTCGTGATGTCAGGGAATTTGTGCAGTCCTGCGGGACTTGCTCTCGCTCCAAGCCTTGCTCTCGTTCTAGTGGTTTGTTGATGCCATTGCCTGTGCCCAAGAGACCATGGACCCATATCTCTATGGATTTCATTTCCGACCTTCCTGTTTCTCAGAGATTGACCACCATCTGGGTAATTTGTGATAGGTTTTCCAAGATGATACATCTTGTGCCATTACCTAAGTTGCCTTCCTCCTCTGAATTGGTGCCGTTGTTCCTTCAGCACGTGGTTCGTTTACACGGCATTCCTGAGAACATTGTGTCTGACAGAGGAGTCCAGTTTGTTTCCAGATTTTGGAGGACTTTTTGTTCTAAACTGGGTGTTCAATTGTCTTTCTCCTCGGCATTTCATCCTCAGACCGATGGTCAAGCTGAGAGAACGGACCAGACATTGGAGACTTATCTAGGATGCTTTGAGTCTGCTGATCAGGATGACTGGGTCTCTTTTTTGCCTTTGGCTGAGTTTGCTCTTAATAATAGGGCTAGCTCTGCTACTTTGATGTCTCCGTTTTTCTGTAATTCTGGGTTTCACCCTCGATTTTCTTCAGGACAGACGGAGACTTCTGTCTGTCCAGGTGTTGACTCTGTTGTGGAGCGTATGCAACTGATTTGGGACCAGGTAGTGGAGAGGTTGTCCCTCTCTCAGGAGAGGGCCCAGCGGTTTGCTAACCGGCATAGGACTGATGGTCCTCGGTTTAAAGTGGGGGACTTGGTCTGGTTGTCCTCAAAGAATATTCCTATGAGAGTAGCATCTCCTAAATTTAAGCCTAGGTTCATTGGACCTTATAAGATCATGGAGATTATTAATCCTGTTTCTTTTCGTTTGCTTCTTCCAGGGACATTTAAGATCCATAACGTGTTCCACAAGTCCTTGTTGAAGAGGTTTGTTGAGCCAGTGGTTCCTGCTGCTGTGCCTCCTGACCCTGTTTTGGTTGAGGGCAATCTGGAGTATGTGGTTGAGAAAATATTAGATTCTCGTTTTTCTAGACGGAAACTCCAGTATTTGGTTAAATGGAGAGGTTATGGTCAGGAAGACAATTCTTGGGTGTTTGCTTCGGACATCCATGCTAGGAGACTTATCCGTGCGTATCATAGAACTCATCCTGACCGACCTGGTTGCTCAAATGAGGGTTCGGTGACCCCTCCTCAAGGGGGGGTACTGTTGTGAATGGGTTTGAGATGAGTTCTGAGCAGAGGCTCCCTCTGGTGGTTACAAGCGGTGCTAGTCTGTCCAGTGAAGATTGTGAGGACTGGGAATCAGGTGTTACTAACTGGTCTTATATAAGGGAGTCACCTTCCCATCAGGGTTGCCGGTGATCAATTGTTCTGGTCTGAATCCTTTATTCCAGTTTCCCTTGTAGCTGCTGTGTCGTGTCTGCATCTCCTGCTAACAGATAAGACATTTTCTTCTTTTGTGTTTGTGCTATATTTTTGCATTTTGTCCTGCACTTCTGTGGGGGCCTTCAGGGTCCCCTCCGGGGGCTTCTGCCCTCTCAGTTTTGTTCAGCCACTGATGTTTGTACTTTTGCTTTTTCCAGTTTTTTCAGTGGCTGCTGTTTTGATTTTGTTACACCAGAGAACTAGTTTGGGTGGAGGAGGTCGTGTGATCTCAGGTGTTTTTGAAATTAGTAGAGTTGGTGCCTTTCAGGGTTTTCTGGGATTGCAGTAAGTACCCTTCCTATCCTTTTCTATTTAGTTAGTTTGGGCCCCAGCGTTTGCTCATACTATTTTCTTTCTGTGTCAGTATTTCATCTTGTCTAACCGCCATTACATGTTTGGGGGCTTTCTATTATCTTTGGGGTTCTGCTCCGGGGCAGATAGCTTTCCTATTTCTATCTTTAGGTGTAGTTAGTTTCTCAGGCTGTGACGAGGCGTCTAGGACCAACGTAGGAACGCTCCACGGCTGCCTCTAGTTGTGGTGGTTAGTCAGGGTACTGCAATCTCATAGATTCCAACTGCTCTGGTGTATTGCCTTTTTTGCCTGCACTCCTCAGCTACCTAAACATAACACAATGTATTGGATACGGATGGAAGCGCGTCACACTAATAGATTATATTTTAAATGGAATGGAGCAGAACCAATTGGAGATAAATGAAAAGGATGAGGCACTGAGACACGCTCAGCAGAGTACAAGCAGCAGTGCTTGAACAAGTAACTGGAGCGTGATGTGCACTCAAAAAATAAAAAACACAGACTGAAGTGAACACTGAAACACAACTGTTCACAATCTGTGAAAGGCTACTCCTTTGTCTACTTCTATAGTGTTTGCAACCAATATATTGGATACGGATGGAAGCGCGTCACACTAATAGATTATATTTTAAATGGAATGGAGCAGAACCAATTGGAGATAAATGAAAAGGATGAGGCACTGAGACACGCTCAGCAGAGTACAAGCAGCAGTGCTTGAACAAGTAACTGGAGCGTGATGTGCACTCAAAAAATAAAAAACACAGACTGAAGTGAACACTGAAACACAACTGTTCACAATCTGTGAAAGGCTACTCCTTTGTCTACTTCTATAGTGTTTGCAACCAATGTATTGGATACGGATGGAAGCGCGTCACACTAATAGATTATATTTTAAATGGAATGGAGCAGAACCAATTGGAGATAAATGAAAAGGATGAGGCACTGAGACACGCTCAGCAGAGTACAAGCAGCAGTGCTTGAACAAGTAACTGGAGCGTGATGTGCACTCAAAAAATAAAAAACACAGACTGAAGTGAACACTGAAACACAACTGTTCACAATCTGTGAAAGGCTACTCCTTTGTCTACTTCTATAGTGTTTGCAACCAATGTATTGGGTACGGATGGAAGCGCGTCACACTAATAGTTAAATTGCATGGAGCTGCAAGAATTACACTGAAGAAAAAAAAAAGAGTCTGTGAGTGACACGTGCAGATGCCTACAGACAGCGTTGCATGCAGAGCAAACTGCAGCGTCACCTGCACTCACACACACCTTGCAGAGCTGTTAAAACAACACTGCAGGCAAAAGGAAGCTTTACACAGCGGTTGGTGCTAGCCTGCCTACAGCACAGTACACTAAATCGCAATCTCTAACTGTCCCTCAGAGTCAGCACAGCAGCGTTCTGTCCCTTACTGAATTCACAGCACAGTGACGCTAAAATGGCGGCGGCGCCTTTTATAGTGCATTCTGACATCATTTCAGCATCCAATCACAGCCATGCCATTAGTTAACATGACCGCAGCAGTACAGGATGTGCCCACACTTCTTAGGATTCCTCATTGGCTGACTAAAATCACATTGCCTCTCAAAGAATTATGGGAACTTCCGATTCCGGTATACGATATATGAAAAATATCGAAACTAAGTATCGAAAGGCCGATAGAGCTAATATCGGCCGATACCCGATACTTGCGGTATCGTATCGCTCAACACTAGTGTTGAGCGATACTGCTCGATATCTAAAAATATCGGATCGGAATGGTATCGCCGATATCACTAAATATCGGCGATATCCGATTCCGATACCG
The DNA here is from genome assembly GCA_033576555.1 of Oophaga sylvatica. Lineage (NCBI taxonomy): Eukaryota > Metazoa > Chordata > Amphibia > Anura > Dendrobatidae > Oophaga > Oophaga sylvatica. The sequence goes on from JARQOD010000001.1 coordinate 86,554,789, forward strand.
GAAGTCCCATGTAAGTCTATGGGAACAAAATATCGCAACTAAAAAAACACTTTCTTTCCTTGTAAACACAAAATATACACACTTAGAATATATATATATATATAATTATATATATACATGTCATTGTGACATATATATATACATATATTTATAGTTTATTCACTTCTACATAGTAAAATAGCCTCTGATTCAATTGCCGGGTAAAGCCGGCATTTGTGAAAAGACAGAAGCACCCGAGGGTCCAGTCGCCACAGAGATGTTGCATCGCACCCAGCGGTGTGACAACTTACTCTCAGGTAAGGAGGAAAACACCCATTGACTCCAACCACTGCATTCAACAGTACACTATGCCAGCTGAGTGTAGGCGGACCCAATGGGATGGTCTAGCTCAGGCTGGTTAGAACAGGGTGTAGCTAGTTGGATGGGAGGGGTTGAGGCAGCCTTATGCTGCATGTCTTTGTAGTAAGAATTGTTTCCTTTCCTGCTTTCTTACTACGTCGCATACTCCACTCTGCTACATCACTCTGCACCATTGCTCTATCTCACATCTATCTGCCCTGGAAGGATACCGTCTTACCTGTACAAGACTTATCACCTAGCTGCACTACACCATCCCTGCCAGAGGACCTGCACAGCAGCGCTGGTCACCCTAACCAGGTACTACAGGTGGCGTCACGACAAACTACACAAACATTCTATCATCCCCTGGAAATATCCCACATTCCAGTGAGCGACCAGGGCATGGACATAGCTGTGCTACCCGTCACATCCCCCATAGAAGTCGACGGGCTTGGTGCCGAGTACCCCCAAAACCTGTGGCTCTGTGCGACTCAACTTTGGCGTCACGAACAGGATTCAGAAGCTCGCTATAAGCGAGTCCTGTGTGCCTTAATTGAACTGTTTTTTTGCTTGAGAATTGCAAAAATCATCATAGACTGTATTTGCCATTTTTCCGTCATATCTGCGCCACGAGGCACAGGTGAAGAATAAGGGCGTGCTCTCGTGGGCGTACACTCACTCCGTGGCGCGAAAACGATGTCCGCACATTCTAAATTTACTGCAATGTAAGATCGTGCCCCACAGCTCTGGAGTTCCGCCTCCTCATCCTCCTCAGTGGGCGGAAACGAACGTGAAGGTCCCGCCTCCCTACAAAAGATGGAGCCTCTCCTGATGCTAATGACACATGTGACTTGGCAGAGATGGCGAACGGACATGAGCAGAAGTGGGAAGGGATGGAGGAGTCAGAGCTCTCCCCCCACGGAAGCGACCCGATCGCCACGGAGCCACCGTTTGGCACCCGGCCTGGAAACCCTCCTACGCTGAAAGAAGCGGAGGATACCCTGAGAGACCTGGCCCGGCACCGGGAGGAGGTCGCCAGGATGGAAGCGAGCTGGCGGGCCCTAAAACTACAATTGGAGCGGCGCCAATCCCTCTTACCCCCTGAAGTGTCTGTACCGGAAGGTGAGGCACCCGTTCCAGTAGAGGAGGCCGTGCGGGCATCCCAGCCCTTGCAATCTGAACCGGTTGACAGTATCTCAGTGGAGGCACCCGTTCCAGTAGAGGAGGCCGTGCGGGCATCCCAGCCCTTGCAATCTGAACCGGTTGACAGTATCTCAGTGGAGGCACCCGTTCCAGTACAGGAGGCCGTGCGGGCATCCCAGCCCTTGCAATCTGAACCGGTTGCCAGTATCACAGTGGAGGCACCCGTTCCTGCAGAAAACGCCGCACCAGCACCCCAGATCCCGCTGTCTGCCCCCGTCGCTGAGGCAGAAGAAGCGACACCCGTCCTCATGGAGGAGGCCGCGCAGGCACCAGAGCTCTACCTGCCTGTACCGGAGCCCCGACCGTCATCTGTTCCAGAGCTGGCTGCTTCCGCCACAGGTAAGCGCCGCCAGGACTGGCGGGCGCCAGGAGAGCTGCCGCAAACCGGACATCGTAAGCTGGCGTTTGATGGTGGAGACATGGAGCTGCTGGTGGAGGAGAATTACAACCGGTGTCAGGAGGAAGAGTGGAGACGTCGGGAGCGGGAAGCAGAGCGACAAAGGGAGCAGAGAGAATCCCAAAAGCTTCGGCAACGTCACCTGGAGAAGGACCTGGCAGAGAAGGCACGTATGAGAAAGGATAAAAGTACGGTGAGGGAGCCGCGGCGTAAGGGTGCAGTACGGAACTTTAAGTTAAAAGGTGGTTGGGGCTTCATCCAGGAGCCTGGACTTTATTTAGAAGTTTTTGTAACCCGGCGGGACGTGGAGGCTCACCTCCCAGAAGGACACCCGGGGAGGGACCTGTTGCCAGGAGACTTGGTGACTTACACCCGACACTGGGGTTACAATGGATGGTACGCCCTAAATGTTACCAGGTGCGACCCCTACTCCCCAGAGTGTCAGGAAACTGACAGACCCTACGAGCCTTCAGCCTCCCCCAACCAGGCCTCTGCACAAGTGCCCACCCCAAGAGGTGGCCACACAGACCCAGATAGCGGGTCACGACGTCACTGTACAGGCCACACGACGTCATCAGGTCTGGGTGGACCCTCCTGTCACGGATGTTTGGCAAGCTCCAGAAGAGTACCAGGTGGTACCTGTAAGAGGCCAGCCAAAGAAGTCTAAATAACCCGGACAGGGTCTCTGTATGTAAATAGTTAAATTATTGATGTACCCGGACTGGTGAATGTTCAGAAGAACAAGTTTATTGTTGCCTTAATATACCCAGGTTGGGTAATGGTGTTTCACTGTAATCAAAATGTTGAACTTTGAAGCCATGAACTGTACTGGCTCTCAAACTTTTCTGTAAATAGTTGGCACTTCGGTGCTCCATCTTGGTTTTACAAAAAACTTAACTGTGCACTATTTTCAACTACCTCAGAAACTAAAAACCCGTTTGGTGTGGCCGAAAGTGAGGTCTGCTCAAGGAAAGTCTTGCAGCCCACCCAAGACCACAGTTGGAGGTTTGGAGCGGGTCCTCCACAAGCACAAGTAAAGGACACTGTGAAGTTACCCCGGTGAGGGTAGTCCTAAGAAGTCTCCACGAACTTCGGCACTAATGCTATTTGCACTTTTGTAATGTTATTATTAAAAATTTTATTATGCAACATTTAACTTGAAGTGTTTCCTGCTTTCTTACTACGTCGCATAGTCCACTCTGCTACATCACTTTGCACCATTGCTCTATCTCACATCTATCTGCCCTGGAAGGATAGCGTGTTACCTGTAGAAGACTTTTCACCTACCTGCACTACACCATCCCTTCCAGAGGACCTGCACAGCAGCGCTGGACACCCTGACCAGGTACTACAGGTGGCGTCACGACAAACTACACGAACATTCTATCATCCCCTGGAAATATCCCACATTCCAGTGATCTCCCAGGTCATGGACCGAGCTGTGCTACTCGTGACATCCCCCATAGAAGTCGACGTGATCGGTGCCGAGTACCCCCAAAACCCCTGTCTCTGTGCGACTCAACTTCCCTCACTGTGCTGGCACTTTACATTTACAATGCCTCTGGGTTTTTTTTGGGGGGGGTGGGGAACATTCAGACTTTTGCTATGGGGCCCCATGATTTATATGTACGCCCCTGCTGCTGAGGCATGGTATTTAAGGCTGTTAAGGAGCCAACATACATGGACCTTGCCAGCAGCGTCGGACTGGAGTACCTTGGGCCCACCAGAGAAAATATATTCTTGCGGCCCAACATCATACTTCCCAACCTTTGAATAAGGGAAAGAGGGACAAAGGCTGTGGCACGCTGTGCATGCTGCAGAAAATTTTAGGCCATGCCACGTTGCACCACAGACTGTCCAGGAGTTGGTGGATGCTTTAGTCCAGGTGTGGGAGAAGATCCCTCACGAGACCATCCGTCGCGCTCATCAGTAGCATGGCCAGAAGTTGTAGGGAGGTCATACAGCATACCTCCCAAATTTGGAAGACAGGAAAGAGGATTAAAGGCTGCGGCGCATGTTGCGCGCCGCTGAAAATTTTAGGCCACGCCCCGACAACACCCATTTCACAGCTAATCACACCCATATCCTCGCCCCAAGCGTAACCATTTAGCACTGCTGATCACACTGACTGGTAATGAGGGCACAGTGGCTGGTACTGAGGAAAAGAAAGAAAGAGCAGCGAGAGAGAAAGAACAAACAGAGAAAGAAAGAGAGGAAAGAAAGAAAAGAGAGAAAGAAAGAACAGAGAGAAAAAAGAACAGAGAGCGAGAAGGAAAGAACAGAGAGCGAGAAAGAAAGACTAGAGAGAGAGCCATAGGCGTAGCTAGGGTTTTGGTTTAGTGGGGGCAAAACTTCTGAGTGGGCCCATCATCAGAGAACCTCAGCAAATAACCGCGCTGTTGGCCAAAATAATCTATATATAAAAAGACCAATATTGATATTACCGCCATATGGTCTGTGTTAAATAATACCAGTCCTACAGAACATATAGATTACAGCACAGGTACAGATAATGACTTACCGCTGATGTTCTTTCTAATGGAATTGTTCACTTTTCATGTCTTTTCCATCTGGCCCACACCGACATGACGACTTCTCCAGCCAGGACTCGACTGCACCCCCATTAAAAAAAAAAATAAAAAAAAAACCTCACCTCCCGGCTCCTGTGCTGCTCACTGTTCTCCCTCTCAGCGTCTGACAGCGGGCGCCGGCAGGTGATGTTATTGCGCCCGCTGTAATACGCTGAGAGGGGGATTATGGGAGAGAAGGAGCGCTCGCTCCTTCTCTCTCTATGCGGTCAGCTTTATCGGCTGGATGCCGATACAGCTGACCCTCCTATGACGGGTGGGGGGCCCACTGCTGGCACCGGGCCCCCCCAACGCCTGTTCAGGCCCCATAGCTTCCGGGCGGCAGAGCAGGGAGAGCGATTCTCCCTGCTCTGCCGCAGAATGTAACTGTATCGTAGCTCCGGGTGGGCCCCCCAGAGCGCGGGCCCCGGGGCCACCGCCCCCTCTGCCCCGCGACCTATCCTTTCAAATCAGGGCCCACCGTAGGTTTCTCCGGTGTCCCGGTGCCTCAGTCCGACCCTGCTTGCCAGCCTGATAATACCAGGCCACAGCAGTCTGCATATCTTGGCTGGTTAACAAAAATAGGGGATCCCCTCAAAAAAAATTTGGCGTGGGGTCCCCCTATTTTTGTTAACCAGCCAGATGAAGCAGACTGCTGAGGCCTGGTTTTTCAGGCTGCTAAGGATCCAATATCCATGGACCTTGCCAGCCTGATAATACCAGGCCACAGCAGTCTGCTTAGCTTGGCTGGTTAACAAAAATAGGGGATCCCCTTGAAAAAAAAACGGCGTAGGGGTCCCCCTATTTTTGTTAACCAGCCAAGTAAAATGCAGACTGCTGCGGCCTGGTATTAAAAGACTGTCAAGGCCCATGGATTTTGGCCCTCAACAGCCTGATAATACCAGGCTACAGCAGCCCCACATTTGGCGCATCAAAAGATGTGCCAATTGTTGCACTTTACCCGGCTCTTCCCACTGCCCTGTAGCGGTGGCAAGTGGGGTAATAAGGGGTTAATGTCACCGTTGATTGCACGGTGACAATAATCCCGGTTAATAATGGAGAGGTGTCAATAAGACACCGATCCATTATTAATCCCAAAGTTTTAAAATGTATAAAAAAAAAGACACAGCAAGAAAAAAGTATTTTAATGAAATAAAAGAGACAACACAGTTTTCATTTCTTTTATTATACTCTCATTCCTGCGACGCCATCGATCTCCTGTAAAAAAAGGAAAAAAAAAAAACAACAGTATACCACCTGTCCGACGCAGTCCATAGTAACGACTGTCCCACGGCGATCCAGCTCTGCTACATCGGAATGACAGGCAGAGGCTGTCATCCCGGCGCAGCACAGCTGATTACCTGCTTCCCCGGCGGTGACGTCATCGACTGACTGCTTTACGGCCGGGATTACCCAGCAGTCACTGCAGTTATCGCGAGAAACTGCATGTGACCGCCGGGGAAAGATGATGGCGGCCATCAACCAGTCCAGGCCGTGACCACCGGAGATCTTCTGCCAGGTAAGTGCCGCTGACTCCTGACAGACCCGACCGACGGACACTGACAGTGACAGACCCGACCGACGGACACTCACAGTGACAGTGACAATTCCGATTACAGGAATACGATATATGGAAAATATCGAAACTAAGTATCGAAAGTCCGATACAGCTAATATCGGCCGATACCCGATACTTGCGGTATCGTATCGCTCAACACTACTTGCGAGAAATACGCACCGGTGTCCTTTAGAAAAGCCGGCAATTCAGTGCGCTATACTGTAAAATCACACTGACATGTTTAATAAAGAATGGAAAGAATACATATACACACACAGAATACATATATATATATATATATATATATATATATATATATATACATACATACTGTATATACATGTCATTGAGACATATATATATACAGTACAGACCAAAAGTTTGGACACACCTTCTCATTCAAAGATTTTTCTGTATTTTCATGGCTATGAAAACTGTAGAATCACACTGAAGGCATCAAAACTATGAATTAACACATGTGGAATTACCGTATTTTTCGGACTATAAGACGCACCGGACCATAAGACGCACCCCAAATTTTGGGGTGAAAATAGCAGAAAAAAAGATTTTTACAATATGGGGGTCCGTCTTATTGTCCGAATTTTAAGGTACCTGTGGGCCGGCGGTGGTACAGCAGGGGTTGCGGCAGTGGTGTGGCAGAGGTGCGGTGATGCTGATACTGTACTCACCTTCCTCAGGTGAGGTGACGCTGCGGCACGGAGAGCAGAGCCGGGTTTGTGGCTGTGGTGTGGCGGTGGCAGAGGTGCGGCGGTGGCAGAGGTGCGGTGGGAGGCGTGCACCTGAGCAGGGTCCCTTCCTCAGGTGTTGTGATGCCGCGGCACGGAGAGCAGAGCTGGGTTTGTGGCAGGTGTGGTGGTGGCAGAGGTGCGGCGGTGGCAGAGACGCGGCGGTGGCAGAGGCGCGATGGGCGGCGTGCACCTGAGCAGGGTCCCTTCCTCAGGTGTGGTGATGCCGCGGCACGGAGAGCAGAGCTGGGTTTGTGGCAGGTGTGGTGGTGGCAGAGGTGCGGCGGTGGCAGAGATGCGGCGGTGGCAGAGGCGCGATGGGCGGCGTGCACCTGAGCAGGGTCCCTTCCTCAGGTGTGGTACCGCGGCGGCACGGAGAGCAGAGCTGGGTTTGTGGCAGGTGTGGCGACCTGGCAGAGGTGCGGCGGTGGCAGAGATGCGGCGGTGGCAGAGGCGCGATGGGCGGCGTGCACCTGAGCAGGGTCCCTTCCTCAGGTGGTGAGGTGACGCCGCGGCACGGAGAGCAGACAGGACAGCAGAGCCGGGTTTGTCGGTGGTGGCGGCCATCTTCCTGAGGCGGCGCGTGCGCAGAGTACTTTGCTTCCTGGGGCTTCAGAAAAATGGCCGCCGCGATCGCTATCTGCGCATGCGCGGCCTACCGGGCCATTTTCCTGAAGCCACAGGAAGAAGAGTACTGTATCTGCGCACGCGCCGCCTCAGGAAGATGGCCGCCACCACCGGCAATCCCGGCTCTGCTGTCCTGTCTGCTCTCCGTGCCGCGGCGTCACCTCACCACCTGAGGAAGGGAACCTGCTCAGGTGCACGCCGCCCACCGCGCCTCTGCAACGCCGCATCTCTGCCACCGCCACCGCCACACCGCTGCCGCAACCCCTCGGTAAGCTGCGGTCGGGCTATAAGACGCACCCCCCATTTTCCTCACAATTTTTTTGGGGAAAAAGTGCGTCTTATAGCCCGAAAAATACGGTATACATTACACTTTAAAAAAAGTGTGAAACAACTGAAAATATGTCTTATATTCTAGGTTCTTCAAAGTAGCCACCTTTTGCTTTGATTACTGCTTTGCACGCAGAAAAGGTGAACGGATGGATTCTACATGCCTGGTTCCCACCATGAAGCATGGAGGAGGTGGTGTGATGGTGTGGGGGTGCTTTGCTGGTGACACTGTTGGGGATTTATTCAAAATTGAAGGCATAGTGAACCAGAATGGCTACCACAGCATCTTGCAGTGGCATGTTATTCCATCCGGTTTTCGTTTAGTTGGACCATCATTTATTTTTCAACAGGACAATGACCCCAAACACACCTCCAGACTGTGCAAGGGCTATTTGACCAAGAAGGAGAGTGTTGGGGTGCTACGCCAGATGACCTGGCCTCCACAGTCACCAGACCTGAACCCAATCGAGATAGTTTGGGGTGCTCACCGCTTCAATTTTGAATTAATCCCCAACAGTGTCACCAGCAAAGCACCCCCACATCATCACACCACCTCCTCCATGCTTCACGGTGGGAACCAGGCATGTAGAGTCCAGCCGTTCACCTTTTCTGCGTGCAAAGCAGTAATCAAAGCAAAAGGTGGCTACTTTGAAGAACCTAGAATATAAGGCATATTTTCAGTTGTTTCACACTTTTTTGTAAAGTGTAATGTATACCGTATATACTCGTGTATAAGCCGAGATTTTCAGCACCTTTTTTTGTGCTGAAAATGCCCCTCGGTTTATACACGAGTCATTGGGCAGAAATCAGTGGGGGAGGGGGTGCCGCTGTAGGAGCCGGTGGCTGGGACATCATACTCACCCTCCCCGTGCCATCACTGAACGTCCCGGCAATACTCCGTTGTACCCGGCTTCCTGCAGCTCTCCTGTGCTGAGCGGTGACGTAATACCGCTCATTAAGGTCATGTAATATGGACACGACGCCACTCCCATAGGCGTGGCGTCCATATTTATGACCTTAATGAGCGGTATTACGTCACCGCTCAGTACAGGAGAGCTGCAGGAAGCCGGGCACAACGCAGGATTGCCAGGACGTTCAGCGGTGGCACGGGGAGTGTGAGTATGATGGAGGAGGATGGGGGGGAGCATGGAGGAGGACAAGGAGCACGGAGCAGGACGGAGGGAGGACGGAGAGCACGGAGCAGGACGAGGGGGAAGATGGAAAGCACAGAGGAGCACGGAGCAGGACGGGGGAGGATGGAGAGCATGGAGCAGGACGAGGGGGAGGACGGAGAGCATGGAGCAGGACGAGGGGGAGGATGGAAAGCACAGAGGTGCACGGAGCAGGATGGGGGGGAGGATGGAGAGCACGGAGCAAGACGAGGGGGAGGACTGAGAGCACGGAGCAGGACGAGGGGGAGGATGGAAAGCACAGAGGAGCACGGAGCAGGACAGGGGAGGATGGAGAGCACGGAGCAGGACGAGGGGGAGGATGGAGAGCACGCAGCAGGACGAGGGGAGGATGGAGAGCGTGGAGCAGGACGAGGGGAGGATGGAAAGCACAGAGGAGCACGGATCAGGACGGGGGGAGGATGGAGAGCACGGAGCAGGACGAGGGGAGGATGGAAAGCACGGAGCAGTACGGGGGGAGGATGGAGAGCACGGAGCAGGATGAGGGGGAGGATGGAGAGCGCGGAGCAGGACGAGGGGAGGATGGAAAGCACAGAGGAGCACGGAGCAGGATGGGGGAGGATGGAGAGCACAGAGCAGGATGAGGGGGAGGACTGAGAGCACGGAGCAGGATGAGGGGGAGGATGGAAAGCACAGAGGAGCACGGAGCAGGACGAGGGGGAGGATGGAGAGCACGCAGCAGGACGAGGGGGAGGATGGAGAGCGTGGAGCAGGACAAGGGGGAGGATGGAAAGCAGAAAGGAGCACGGAGCAGGACGGGGGAGGATGGAGAGCATGGAGCAGGACGAGGGGAGGACTGAGAGCATGGAGCAGGACGAGGGGGAGGATGGAAAGCACAGAGGAGCACGGAGCAGGATGGGGGAGGATGGAGAGCACGGAGCAGGACGAGGCAGAGGATGGAGAGCGCGGACAGGACGAGGGGGAGGATGGAAAGCACAGAGGAGAACGGAGCAGGGCGGGGGTGGATGGAGAGCACGGAGCAGGATGAGAGGGAGGATGGAGAGCACGGAGCAGGACGAGGGGGGATGGAAAGCACAGAGGAGCACAGAGCAGGACGGGGGAGGATGGAGAGCACGGAGCAGGACGAGGGGGAGGATGGAAAGCACAGAGGAGCACGGAGCAGGACGAGGGGGAGGATGGAGAGCACGGAGCAGGACAAGGGGGAGGATGGAAAGCACGGAGCAGGACGGGGGAGGATGGAGAGCACGGAGCAGGATGAGGGGGAGGATGGAGAGCGTGGAGCAGGACGAGGGGAGGATGGAAAGCACAGAGGAGCACGGAGCAGGACGGGGGAGGATGGAGAGCACGGAGCAGGATGAGGGGGAGGACGGAGAGCACGGAGCAGGAGGAGGGGAGGATGGAAAGCACAGAGGAGCACGAAGCAGGACGGGGAGGATGGAGAGCACGGAGCAAGATGAGGGGAGGATGGAAAGCACAGAGGAGCATGGAGCAGGACGAGGGGAGGATGGAGAGCACGCAGCAGGACGAGGGGGAGGATGGAGAGCGTGGAGCAGGACGAGGGTGAGGATGGAAAGCACAGAGGAGCAGGAGCAGGACGGGGGGAGGATGGAGAGCACGGAGCAGGACGAGGGGGAGGATGGAGAGCGTGGAGCAGGACGAGGGGGAGGATGGAAAGCACAGAGGAGCAAGGAGCAGGACGGGGGGAGGATGGAGAGCACGGAGCAGGACGAGGGGAGGACGGAGAGCACGGAGCAGGACGAGGGGAGGATGGAAAGCACAGATGAGCACAGCAGGACGGCCGTTTATACACCCGGCTTATACTCGAGTCAATAAGCTTACCCAGTTTTCCGTGGCAAAATTAGGGCCTCGGCTTATACTCGGGTCGGCTTATACTCAAGTATATACGGTAATTCCACATGTGTTAATTCATAGTTTTGATGCCTTCAGTGTGATTCTACGATTTTCATAGTCATGAAAATACAGAAAAATATTTGAATGAGAAGGTGTGTCCAAACTTTTGGTCTGTACTCTATATATTTATAGTTCATACACTTCTACATAGTATAATAGCTGCTAATTCAATTGCGGCTTCTGTAAAATCATTACAGAATCCAACATGAAATGACACATGGTTTACATACAGTAAACCATTTCATGTAGTTTGACATATGGTTTTGATTAACAATTATATGAGTGTATGTGTGCAAAATTTCATACATGTAGGTGTTAATTTAATGTGTAATTTCGTTGTAAAAAAATGTGTTGGCTCCCGCGGTATTTTCTCCACCAGACAGGGAAAGCTAGTGACTAAACACAGATAATAATAGCCTAGGGAGGGAGCATTGTTTTTGCCCCCCCCTCGGCTACTAGCATCTGGCCCCAGCCACCCCAGAAAAGGCACATCTATTATTAGATGCACCTTTTCTGGCACTTAGCCCGTCTATTCCCATTGCCTTTAGTGGTGGATAATGGGTTAATAATGGGTTAAGGCCACCTTGCTATTGGACGGTGACATTAAGCCCAGTTAATAATGGAGAGTTGTCAATTAGACAACTCTCCATTATTAATCCTATTGTATTAAATGGTTAAAAAACATACACATTAATTTAAAATTATTTTAATGAAATAAATACACAGTTTTTGACCATATTTATTGTACTGGTAATCCATCTGAATCCCTTGTTCTCCTGTAATAAAAATAAAATAAAAAAGCAACAATATCCTTACCTCTCCGGCGTTCAGTCAGGTCCCACACTGCAATCCATCTGAAGGGGTTAACAGGTTTACAGCAGGGACTGATGCTAATGCGACCAGCCCTGCTGTAAACCCCCTAATGAATGAGTTTATCTCTGTGGCTAACAGGAGATGAACTGATTACTGGGGGAAGCTTAATTAATTGTTTCCCACTCTATTGAGTTCACTTCAGGTCAGCGGGGGACTCCCTCTGACGTCACTGATGCTGTGCGTAGTCCCCGGCTGACCTGAAGTGAACTGAATAGCGTGGGAAACAATCAATTAAGCTTCCCACACTAATCAGTTCATCTCCTGTTAGCCGCAGAGATGAACTAATTCATTTGGGGGTTTACAGCAGGGCTGGTCGCATTAGCATAAATTAACACCTATGAAATTTTGCACACATACTGTTAGGGCTGGCGGAACGCACCTAAAAGATATTAAGGAGAGGTGCATTCGCAGCCCGGAGTCCACCGTGCAGGCAGAGCCTGCTGCTAGTAAAATGGCGCAAATAGGCAGTATGAGCGAGCTCTGTTATCCCGCAGAGTCGCAGATGTAAATGCCGTAGCACTATATGGCGGTATAAGCGAACTCCGTTAGACCACAGAGTCGCTAACTAAAACGCTGTGGTGCTATAAGCGAACTCTGTTACTTCACAGAGCCGCTGTGAAAAAGACTGTGTCCTATCAGACTCGCAGGTGACACAGATGACTGCTAAGCGATTGCAGTCTGTGGTCATGCCACACACACAGCAAACTCCTCACCGGAGGTGCCGGTATACTAGGGACTTATTTCAGCCAGAGCTCTGAATCCAAACACACAAACTCCTCACCGGAGGTGCCGGTATTCTAGGGGCTTATTTCAGCCGAGTCCCTAACCACATGCATAAGACCACACTGGCTCAAGCACGTAACAGATATGATACTAGCACACCGCCGTGCGGTTATGCATCCCTTTTATAGTAGCCACGAGTACAAGACCTTCCAGAACAGACCAATAGGAAACTGCTTCAGAACACAAACAGCTTCAGGACCTTCCTGGAGGACCAATAGGAGACTCAGCTGTATCTGAGCATGTGACCTCTGATCTCCAATGGGAGATCTTGCCCTGGGCATGCTCAGATGGAGAAACAGAGGACTTAGTCCCAAAGCTGCCTGCTCCAACGCTGGTTACAACAGAGGATCCAGGAGAGGCAGCAGCAAGTCTCCACACAGCATCAAACTGGGCGAGACGCTGGGACAAACGTCTCTGCTGAGCAGCCTCCACTGCGGCCGGAGATGGATGGGGGACCACAGCGGGAATAGCTCGAGATTCCCCCTGTGCAGAAGTGGGAACTCGAACCCTAACACATACACTCATATAATTGTTAATCAAAACCATATATCAAACTACATGAAATGAAATGGTTTACTGTATGTAAACCATGTGTCATTTCATGTCGGGTTCTGTAATGATTTTACAGAAGCCGGCAATTGAATTAGCGGCTATTATCCTATGTAGAAGTGTATGACCTATAAATATATATATATATATATATATATATTTGTGTCTCAATGACATGTATATATATATTTGTATTCTATGTGTGTATATGTATTCTTTCTTTTGTGATTTAAAAACTATCATTTGGATCCATTATATGTCGGCTTTGCAAGCCTGCGAGAAATGGTAGAACATTTTTAATGAAGACCATTTAAAAGGTTTTTTTTAACTGCATATAGGAATCATACAAATGATTAAAAAATTAGGTGCAAAGGTATTATAGATCTTAAAAGCCCTTAAAGATGACCTTTCATCAGGTCAAAAGTGGCCAGTTTTTGCTTTTATCTTATTCCATCATTACTCATTATGTATTTTTTTTTAAATCCACCATATGTTTCCAGAGAAAACCACATGCCATTGTAAAAGATCAGAAAAATGAGCACTAAATAAAAAGGCCCGTATGGCCGATGTGAACTAAAAAACAAAAACAACGGATTACTCTGAAGCAGCAGGTATAAAAAAGGAAAATCTGGCCACTTTCGCTTAAATTAAGTAACCAGATATATCGCCTTTATATTCTTTTCTTTCTTTACTATGTTCCCCTCCACAAGGCCACTTTTTGTAGCTTGACATATATCCGATATTAAGATATTAACTTGCTCTATTACTGCTCAACCAACTTATTTGCTTTTTTGCAGGGAGACAGTGGAGGACCTCTGGTATGTGAACAGTCGAAGGGACAGTGGACACTGTTTGGTTTAACGTCCTGGGGATCTGTATGTTTTTCCAAAGTCCTAGGACCAGGCGTCTACAGTAACGTGTCACATTTTGTGGACTGGATTGAAAGACAAATCTACATTCACAGCTATTTAATCAACTAAAGAACATATAACTGATTCACACAATGAGAGACTAGTGAGAAGAAGCCTTAACCTCCATGGAGGTTTTTATGTGTTGAGATATTTGTTGTGTGTACCAATGAAATATATATATATTTTTGGTTTTCAATATTAGATATTTTAGTCAAAATTTTTTGGACTTTTGTACATATCTGTTCACAGTTTTGTTTTTTTCTGTGTGATCATCATTCCTAAATGACCTCAGATTTCAGGAAATGTATTTTATTGTTGTTCATAGAGACAGGTTGAATACGTTATATATATATATAATTTATATATACACATATGGGCAATGTCTACTTCATTTTAGATTAAGCCTAATTAAGATTTTTTTAGAGCATATTAACAAGCCTTCCTTAGATGCAGTTGTTTGTCAAAGTAAGCTTGGATATTAGAAGTATGAGGTACAATGGAAGAAAGTTTCCTGGTCGCTATGTCTACATCATTGGCCTATACCCTGTGGTTCTCCAGCTGTTGCAAAACTATTACTCCCAGCATGCCTAGACTGACAATCTTTAGCATTAACCATGGTGGCACCAAATACTTTGGAATATCAAAAAATAAATATAATTTATCAATCTAGACTTATTGCCAAGATTTAAGGTTTACAAGTTAAAGCATTCCTTGTTTTATTGGTCATAGTATTGCATTATCTAATTTTTCCCTATTTTTTCATCATCACTATGCACAAAAAAATGAACAGAAGTTTCCTCAAGGCATTGACAATGTCCTTTGTACATATAAATAAGTGGCTACTAACCATATTGTGGATGGGGGAGTTGGGCACTACTTCATTTCTAGCCAGTCACCAATTGAGCTTTTATGATCTACTGTGTCACAGATTGAGTTGAGAATATCATTCAAGTCACCTTCAGGAATTATTTATAACCATTAGGGTTCATATAATGAGGAACAGAAGGAAAATTACATGGTGTCAAATTTGTAACATAGAAGAGAAAAAAAAAATGTCACCGTTCACACGTAGCAGTTCCACACGGATTGTTAGGCCACCAGCTTTCTCTCCTGAACCCCATTACATATGATTGCTAATGTGTTTTCAACAAAGATGAGTGAAAGCTTCTGTCAAACACTTCTTCCCTCTCATAAAAAAAAATGTGGTTTTAAGGTCAAGATTACTGTATTCTGCTCACCTGCAGGGGTTGTGTGTGACACAACCCCTATCGTAGCATAATTGTCAACCACTGCAACATCCACAGAAGGGTTTACAATATAGGGCAAGTGGGCATCAAGTGCACTGCTAATTTAAGAACGGATCCAAAAGCAAAATAATGTAAGGTGGTTTATCAACGCATTTCAGAGTCAAATATGACTCCTTCCTCAGGACAACCACATAAGACACCATGTGGCTGTCCTGAGGAAGGCGTTGGATTTGACTCTGAAATGCATTGACAATAAACCACCTTACATTATTTTTCCTTTGGATCCATTCTCAAATCAGCAGCGCACTTAAAGCGCACTTGTCCTGGCTTTTCCTATATTGTAAACCCTTAAAGTTACTATTTTATTGCAAAATGTAAAAAGCCAGAAGAAATCCACATCCAACACCAATAAAAAAAAAGCAGACGCATTTCAGACACAGTCCTAACACATGACAATGAGTGTCTGAAACGCTTCTGATTTTTTATTGGTGTTGGATTTGGATTTTTTTCTGGCTTTTTACATTTTGCAATAAACTACTAATTTAAAGGCTGGATTGCTGGATTTTTCTATTTTTTGTATCTGCCACTTGCAGTGCCACAAGGTTTCTGTGCAATCTGAATCTTGATCCTGCGAAGGGAGATGACATTCCCCACTTTTTGCTTCAGAGATTAAGGATTCCCCACACATATCAGATGATGATCCAGAGCAGCTGAAATCAGTGACTTTTACAGACTTTATTCTAATGTGTAAGGGATTCTTTATTATCAGCATCTCTAGTATCTATACTGAGCAGCACCATGCAGAACAATAACCTGAGCTGCCCAGAAAAGCTACACTATGAGCGGCACAATTTTCCGAAATTTTGCACATGCCCTATATCTAACAACAATGGCACTTTTAAGATAACGTACCAGAAGAAAATACCATATTTTTTGGATTATAAGTAGTGTTGAGCGATATTGCTCGATATCTAAAAATATCGTATTGAAATTGTATCGCCGATAGCACTAAATATCGTCGATATCCGATTTCGATACCGGAAGTCCCATGTCAGTCTATGGGAACAAAATATCGCAACAAAAAAAACCCTTTCTTTCGTTGTAAACACAAAATATACACACATAGAATACATATATATATATATATATATATATATATATATATATATATATACATGTCATTGTGACATATATATATACATATATTTATAGTTTATACACTTCTACATAGTAAAATCGACACTAATTCAATTGCCGGGTAAAGACGTGACATACCCCATAGAAGTCGACGGGCTCGGTGCCGAGTACCCCGAAAACCTCTGGCTCTGTGCGACTCAACTTGGGCGTCACGAACAGGATTCTGTAGCTCGCTATAAGCGAGTCCTGTGTGCCTGAATTGCACTGGTTTTGTGCTTGAGAATTGCTAAAATCATCAGAGAATGTATTTGCCATTTTTCCGCCATATCTGCGTCACGACGAGGCACTGGTGAAGAAGAAGGGCGTGCTCTTCGTGGGTGTCACTCACTCAGTGGCGTGAAAACGATGGCCGCCCACTGTAAATGGTACTGCAATGTAACATCGTGCCCCACAGCTCTGGAGTTCCGCCTCCTCATCCTCCTCAGTGTGAGGAGGTCCCGCCTCCCTACAAAAGAGGGGCCCTCTCCAGATATGACACATGTGACTTGGCAGAGATGGCTAATGGACACGACGAGCAGAAGTGGGAAGGGATGGAGCAGTCAGAGCTCTCCCCCACGGAAGCGACCCGATCGCCACGGAATCACCGTTGGGCACCCGGCCTGTAAACCCTCCTACGCTGCAAGAAGCGGAGGATACCCTGAGAGGCCTGGCCCGGCACCGGGAGGAGGTCGCCAGGATGGAAGCCAGCTGGCGTGCCCTAAAAATAAACTTGGAGCGGCGCCAATCCCTCTTACCTGAAGTGTCTGTACCGGAAGGTGAGGCACCCGTTATAGTAGAGGAGCCCTTGCAATGTGATCCGGTTGACGTTGTCGCAGTGGAGGCACCCGTTCCTGCAAAAACCGCAGCACCGTCAGCAGCACCCCAGAGCCCGCTGTCTGCCCCGGTCGCTGAGACAGAAGAAGCGACACCCGTCCTCATGGAGGAGGCCGCGCAGGCACCAGAGCACTACCTGCCTGTACCGGAGCCCCGACTGTCATCTGATTTAGAGCCGTCTGCTTCCTCCGCAGGGGAGCGCCGCCAGGACTGGGGGGCGACAGGAGAGCTGCCGCAAACCGGACACTGTAAGCTGCAGTGGAGTGGTGGAGACATGGAGCAACTGGTGGAGGAGAATTACAATCGGCGTCAGGAGGAAGAGTGGAGACGTTGGGAGCGGGAAGCAGAGCGACAAAGGGAGCAGCGAGAAACCCTAAAACTTCGCCAACGTCACCTGGAGAAGGACCGGGCAGATAAGGACCGGATGAGAAAGGATAAAGGAACCCTGAGTGAGCCGCGGCGTAAGGGTGCAGTACGGAGCTTTAAATTGAAAGGTGGGTGGGGCTTCATCAAGGAGCCTGGACTTTATTTAGAAGTCTTTGTGACCCGGCGGGACGTGGAGGCTCACCTCCCAGAAGGACACCCGGGGAGGGACCAGTTGCCAGGAGACTTGGTGACTTACACCCGACACTGGGGTTACAATGGATGGTACGCCCTAAATGTTACCAGGTGCGACCCCTACTCCCCAGTGTGTCAGGAACCTGTGAGACCCTCGAAACCTTCAGCCTCCCACATCCAGGCCTCTGCAAAAGTGCCCACCCCACGCCGTAAATCTCCCCAGCCTCCCTCAGTGGTCTCCTCAGCAGCCCCAGCTATGGACATGATAAGTATAGCTGGCCCGTACCCGGCGCCTGTTAGGCCCCCTGGGGTTCGTACAGTCCGTGACATAGGGCTCCAGACCCGGAGAGAGATGAAAGAGGTGGCCACACAGACCCAGATAGCGGGTCACGACTTGACTGTACAGGCCACACGACGTCATCAGGTCCTGGTGGTCCTTGGTGTCTCGGATGTTTGGCAAGCACCAGAAGAGTACCAGGTGGTACCTGTAACACCCCTGCCAAAGAAGTCTAAATAACCCGGACAGGGTCCCTGTATGTAAATAAATAGTTAAATTGTTTATGTACCCGGACGGGTGAATGTTCCAAAAAAATTTTTTTCATTTAATAAAAAATAAAAAAAACACAGTTTTCATTTCTTTTATTACTGTCTCATCCTGCTGCGACGCCATCGATCTCCTGTAAAAAAATGAAAAAAAAAAAAAAGTATACCACCTTACCGACGCAGTCCATAGTAACGAGTGTCCCACGACGATCCAGCTCTGCTACATCAGAATGACAGGCAGAGCCTGTCATCCCGGCGCAGCACAGCTGATTACCTGCTTCCCCGGCGGTGACGTCATCGGACTGACTGCTTTACGGCCGGGATTACCCTGCAGTCACTGCAGTTATCGCGAAAAACTGCATGTGACCGCCAGGGAGAAGATAATGGCGGCCATCAAGCAGTCCAGGACGTGACCGCCGGAGATCTTCTGCCAGGTAAGTGCCGCTGACTCCTGACAGACCCGACCGACAGACACTCACAGTGACAGTGACAAATCCGATTCCGGTATTCGATAAGACGAAAATATCGAAACGAATTATCGAAAGGCCGATAGAGCTAATATCGGCCGATAGCCGATATTTGCATTATCGTATCGCTCAACACTAATTATAAGATGCACTTTTTTTCCCTAAAATTTTAGGGAATAGCCCTCTGTGTCTGTACTGTTACATACTTTGGCTGTTAACTGGTTCATGCTGAATTACATGTACACCGATTCTTACACTATGGCTGGTCCGAACAATGAAAGCAATTGTTACCATCCACCTTTTGTGTCTCCCCTTTTTCCTCATAGATTGCAAGCTTGCGAGCAGGGCCCTTACTCCTCTTGGTATCTACTTTGATCTGTGTTTATTGTTATGCTGTAATGTCTATTGTCTGTACAAGTCCCATCTATAATGTAAAGTGCTGCGGAATATGTTGGAGCTATAGAAATAAAATTATTATTATTATTATTATTATAATGCAGATATACCTTACTGGCCGCGGTGGAGCAGGGTACCAGGGTCGCAGCTGGAGGAGAAAAGAGTGCAGCATTGCTGCAGGCCGCAGGCTGGGATGAGGGTATGTTTGGATGTGCGGCGCGCCGCTGCGGGTGTCCGGTGCTGCAGGTGGTATCCTGTGCTGCAGGGGGTCTGCCAACATTTTGTGAAAGGCCAGAGCCCCCGCAGTTCCATGGTTTCCTATGCGGTGAACTCCGGGAAAATGGCTGCCGGGGGCGGCGCATGCACAGATGGAGATCTCGGTACCAAGATCTCAGGAGGTGAGATCTCAGCGCAGTGCAGAGTCCCCGCAGCACTGGACACCACCCGCAGCACCGGACAGCCACAGCGGCGCGCCGCACTTTCGTACTCCCCCTCATCCCAGCCTGCGGCCTTCAGCAACGCTCCACTCTTGCCTCTTCCAGCAGCGACCTTGGGACCTCGCTTCACCGCAGCCACCACCCCCGGTAAGCAATAAGACGCATAGATTATAAGAAGCACCACCATTTAATTAAAAAAAGGTTTTCTCCTATTTGTCTCCTCAAAATTTGGGGTGCGTCTTATAATCCGCAAAATACGGTAATACTTACTCTAGAATAGTAGATCGTAAATAATTCCAACATCCTAAATATACAAAAACTAGAAAAAGTGTCAATTCAGCACCCCACTCCTGTGTTAGAGATAAGTTTCTCAGGAGGTTACCATGGTGGACAGTCTGTGGTCTGGGTTGGTGCATGGAGTAAGTACTGGTCTGGCTTCCAGGTGGAACAGTTCTCAGTTGTTCAAAAGGGGATGTTCTCCAGTACCAAAGTAGTTAAATCTTAGTAATCATACTGGATGAAAAAAAAATGTGCCCATATTAAAAAAAATCATAATTCTTACACATTTCGGGTAGCAAAACCCTTATTCATAGTTATGATTAAAGGCTAAGTTTTAGCTACTTTCCTTTAGTGCTTGAGAATTTCCCCTTTTGGACCATTGAGAACATGGAAAATATTCTTGTATATTGGCTACATTGATGGGGATGGAGATATAAACCCATATAAGGTCTCCATTACAAAATTGCATATAACATGCTGTAGGTCAGGCCATGATTAAAAACAATTCCAAAAGTTCCAAATGTATACATTTCCGCTGACAGGTCCTCTTTCTAAAGGTTGCAGTTTCCTTGCCTCTCACAGTGACATTGTGATGTATGACTGGGCACATAGCAGCGATACATCACAGACTGAATGAAGATATAAATATGACTCTCCAGTACGGAGTTTCCCCACGATGCAGCACTGATGTGCATAATATTGATGATTATGTCTTGATTATGTGACCAGAAAACAGAAACATGTTCCATTGTAAAGTTTTAGAATATCTGATACCTATGATTTTTTTATTATTGGTATGTAAATAAAGAGATCTAGATTTCTAGTAATGTCAGACTCCGTTTTTGTTTGTATGTTTTTGAGGATCTAATAATATTTGTATAGATAAAACACATTAAACGTAATCATCATCTTTAAAGCCTCTTTAACAATTCTTTTAAGGATCTTCAGTTTCTTTGGACCCTCATACAGCCAAGCATCAGAACCAGCTTTCTCAGCAATCCAACCTAAAGAGGTTCTTGACTTTTTACCATTCTTATGTTTCTGAGAGGTACCTTGAAAATAATCTGATGACGGGGGTCCCACAAGTGATCAGTTGTGACCCGTGAGAGATTTCGGCGCAATGCCACCATTGGAAAAATAAAGCATTAGATGTGCACACTGAAATCAATGGATTGTCCAAGCAGGGTCAGGACAAGTTATACAGGTGCCATAGGCAGATGAAGTTGACGGTGCCCCCGTTCCCCCACCCCAACGAACCCTCAACATCCAAGTAAAGGAATGGGTCAGAGACTAAAGTAAAAGTACCCCTAAAATCCTCCCCCCTTTTCACTCAAAAATGCCAGCAAAAGGTAAAAAAAGTGATGGACTTTAGGGGTGAAGCTCAACAGAGTGCTCTTCCAACGTTATGTATAGAATCAGTTATTGTTTGCGGACTATTTACCCAATACAAGGGATAAATAGCGATATTCATCCCTGACGTCCTGTATTTTAAATGTCAGACCCAAAAGAAAGTCATGGAAACTAACATAGCTTAACTATAATGGGGGCCGACTGGTTTCAATTAAAGTGTCCATCATTTGGCGGATAGCCTAATCGATACTAAACAGACCCCATTATAGATAAAAGGGGTAAGGATATGTATGATTGTTTTTAATGCCTTCCCAACCTTAGACATATTCATACATCCTGGTTGGGAAGGACTTTGGACATATGGATACGTCATGGCAATTTTGCGCACACAAGAGCAATATAAAAACATTGTACCCATAAGGAAGTATTTATATGAAAAAAAAATAAAAAAGCATGGCTATTTGGTATTGAAAAATTCGGAACGACCCGACCTATAAAACTGTCCCACTGGTTCACCCCTCCGTTAAAAAAAAGGCTTTGACATCATGACATCATGACAATAAAAAGTGGAATAAGACGCAATCAAAAAGATAAATGTAAATAAAAATAGTATAGCTAAAAACTAGTGATGAGCGAGCACTAAAATGCTCGGGTGTTCATTGCTCGGGTTGAGCAAATTGGAATACTCGGGTGATCAACCCGAGCAACAAGCCCTATGTAAGTCTATGGGAAAACCGAGCATTTTTGCCGCGACCCACGGGGGTCATTTTAGGGTCTAAAAAAGTCTGAAATTGATGGAAACAGTGCTCAATTGACATGGGATCATCATGGAGAATACCCCTGGAAGCATTTCTGACACCCAGGTCACAGCTGTGAACAATGTTGTCAGAGTCTTACGCCACTTTTACAGGCGCACCAAAAAACATATAAAAACAAAATCAAAATGGATTTTCCTGGGAAATATGTTGAGGAACATCCTTTCCTGTGTAATGATTTGTATGCAAGGCAAAATAAATAACCCAAAACAAAAGAGTTCCTCTACAACTTGGGCTAAGTTCACACGTAGCGTTTTTGATGCGTTTTTAAACTTTACCATTGCTTTCACCTAAGACAAATGCATTCACTGTAAAATGTCATTTTAACATTTTACAACCTTATTTGGCAATGTGGTGTGTGACACATCATCAGACACAACCTTTTTCATTTATGAAGGAGGGACTCTGAAAGTCACAAACTCTATTTTTATAGTGGGAGCAGTGGGCCCTCACTTTTCTTAGAGAGCCATCAGCCGGCTATGCTTTGTTGTTCCCATTATTAAACAGTGGGTACCATATACTGTTATTGCGTATGCAGTGAGTGGTAGGGCTGCCCAAAATTTGGACGCACCCCAACAACCCTTTGAACAGATATCATGGATGACCACATGCAACCAAAGTTGCAAGTATTCATTTGGTACTCCTGTGCTTTTTGCCTAGGCATTGAATGCAAAGTCTGCCCTGTGCCAAAGTTTCACGCACCCCAATAAGCCTTTGAACCCACGTACTGGATGGCCACATTAAACCAAACTTCCCATTAAGCTTTATTTGGTATTGCCATACTGTTTGCCTAGGCATTGAATGCAAGGCCTGCCCTGCCCCAATGTTACACGCACTCCAATAACCCTTTGAAGCAACGTACTGGATGGCCACATGAAACCAAAGTTCCCATTAAGCTTTATTTGGTACTGCCATTCTATTTGACAATGCGTTGAATGCAAGACCTACCCTGCCCCAACATTACACGCACCCCAATAACCCTTTGAAGCCACGTAGTGGATGGCCACATTAAACCAAACTTCCCATTATCCTTTATTTGGTAATGCAATTCTGTTTGCCCAGACATTGAATGCAAGGCCTGCTCTGCCTCAATGTTACACACACCCCAATAACCCTTTGAAGCCTCATACTGGCACCCCAATAACCCTTTGAAGCCACGTACTGGATGGCCTCATTAAACCAAACTTCCCATTAAGCTTTATTTGGTACTGCCATACTGTTTGCCGAGGCATTGAATGCAAGGCCTGCCCTGCCCCAACATTACATGCACCCCAATAACCCTTTGAAGCAACGTACTGAATGGCCACATGAAACCAAAGTTCCCATTAAGCTTTATTTGGTACTGCCATACTGTTTGCCTAGGCATTGAAAAAAGGCCTGCCCTGCCCCAACCTAACACACACACCAATAACCCTTTAAACCAATGTACTGGATGGCCACCTGAAAGCATTTTTCCTTTTAATTTGGTACTCCCATATTGTTTGGCTATGCAGTGAATTGTTGATCCTGAAGAGCCTGAATTGGAGAATGTCAGTATTGAGTCTGGAAAACCTGCAGTGGATACTTTCAGTGTTGAGGCTGAATAAACTCCAGTGAAGAATTGAAGTGTGGAGGCTAAAGAACACCTGGCATTGGAACATTTCA
Source organism: Oophaga sylvatica (assembly GCA_033576555.1). NCBI lineage: Eukaryota > Metazoa > Chordata > Amphibia > Anura > Dendrobatidae > Oophaga > Oophaga sylvatica. The sequence goes on from JARQOD010000001.1 coordinate 86,578,477, forward strand.
TATCATGCTGAAGAACCTGCATTTTTGAATGTCAGTGTTGAGGCTGAAGGACCAGCAGTGGAGAATTTCAGTGTTGAGGCTGAAGGACTAGCAGTTAAGAATTGCATTGTTGAGGCTGAAGAAACTGCATTGGTGAATTGCAGTGGTGAGCGTGAAGAACCTGCAGTGGACAATTACAGTGTTAAGGCTAAAGACCCAGCAGTGGATAATTGTAGTGTTGAGGCTAAAGACACAGCAGTGGAGCATTGCAGTGTTGAGGCTGAAGAACCTTTATTGTAGCATTGCAGTGTTGAGGAAGAACACCCAGCAGTGGAGCATTTCAGTGTTGAGCCTAAAGAAAAAGTAGTGGAGAATTGCCATGTTGAGGATGAACACACAGCAGTGGAGCATTGCAATGTTGAGCCCGAAGAACCTGCATTGTAGCATTGCAGTGTTGAGGAAGAACACCCAGCAGTGGAACATTTCAGTGTTGAGCCTAAAGAAAAAGCAGTGGAGAATTGCAATGTTGAGGCTGAAGAACCTGCATTGGTGAATTGCAGTGGTGAGGCTGAAGACCCTTCATTGTAGCATTGCAGTGTTGAAGATGAAGAACCAACAAAGTTCACATTATTAGGAAGTGGGTCTCCCATACTGTTTGCCTATGCAGTGAATGCAAGGCCTGCTCCAAATTTGGACGAACCAAAATACCACTTGGAAGAGACGTGGAGGAAGTCCTCCCAATGTTTCCATTACAAGGAGCAGGTCTCCTATACTTGTAGTGTCCATACAGTAAGTCTATGGGCTAACAAAGAATTCCCCCTGGGGGGTACACATCAACATATTGTCTCAACATTTTTGTTACGTGCATCATAAGCACTCTTGAAAACACTAACGTGGCTGTTGCATCACGGAACACGGTCACCCTGGTGATCTAGTGGTGGTGTAGGAAGAGACATGGAGGATGGCCTCAGAAAAAGGTCTTCCCAGTTTAAAGGATCGGGTCTCCTTTACTTGTAATCCCCATACACTAGGTGTATGGGCTGACAAACATTTCCCCCTGGAGGGCACACATCAACCTACTGTGTAAATATTTTTTGTTACAGACATCCTAAATACACTTCCAAAAAAACAATATAGTGGCTGTTGCATTACGGAACACGTTCACCCTCGTGTTCTAGTGGTGGTGTCTGAAGAGACATGGAGGATGACCTACGAAAAATGTCAGAATAACCAGGATCCATGGAAGCGTTCCAGAGTTATTACCTCATAAAGGGACTGGTCAGAATTGTAAAAATTGGCCCAGTCATTAACATGCAAACTATACTTGGGTTAAGGACTGCTAAATGGCCCGAGAGATTTTTTCTAATACCCGTAAGAGAGTTAATGAGATCCTTTACCACTCTCCAAAAGACTTGGAACTTAGGGCAGAACCACCACATATGCCCAATATTGGGGGATAGATGACACCCCTTCCAACAAGTGGGGTAAGCTTAGGGGGAATAAGAAGGAATCCTCAAAAGGCACATACACCAATCTAACTGAATCTTTTTAATTTGCTCCACATAGTTAATAGAGAAAGAGGACTTCAAAATCCATCTAGTCGATTCCCACCACTGTTCCTGTGAAGCATTAAATGCAAAGATCTTTTCCCACTTTAGCATATAGTGATACTTTGAGTGGATATCTGTATCGTGTGATAAAAGTTTGTACATGTAAGAAAGACATTTGATTGGGGGATTTCAGGCGCTAAAGAGTCTGCCCCAGCCTGCAGGATTCCTAGGGAGTTCGAACAACTGAGAAGTAAAAAAGCATCTAATTTGTAAGTATTGATCAAAACAAGTCTTATTGAGGCCAAATTGTTCCTGCAGGGAACTGAAGGCTCTGAGATGGGAGAATTCAAACAAGATATTCAGCTTAGAAATCCCCAAATCTTCCCATTCCACCAGGCACAAGTCCGGGATATGCGCTTCAATAGCTCGAATAGATATGTCAGGTAATAGAAAATTTAGGTAGTTAGAGTTAATATTCCTCCATAGTTTTATTAGGGTAGACATCGAATTTAAAGGTAAATTATAATCTACTTTCCCAAGCAAAAGTGATTCCAATAACCAATGTGTGGAACCCCTAGGAGCATTTTGCAGTTCGATCTGCATCCATTTCTGCGTCCGGTCTTCTCGCCACCATCTCCCAATTGCGGATGGTATGTAAGGAGGGTCAAGATTTTAATCCTTTAAATGTTTCATACTGTAGTGTGTACATGTATGTATTGTATATATGTTTATCTGCCATTGACTATATAGTGATGTGTTGTATATAGAGTTAGATAAGGAAATGCATCCTTTGGGAACATTAGAGGAGGGCACTTGTAATATTATGTATATAGACTGTGTAGATATAGCTTTGCAAAGGTGGCATTTTAGTGGATCCAGTTAGAGAGTCATAGAATGGTAAAGTTGGAAGGGACCTCCTGGTTCATCTGGTCCAACCCCCTGCTAAAAGCAGAATTCACTAAATCATCCCAGACAGATGTCTGTCCAGCCTCTATTATTAGATGGTTAGTGTAGTACAGTGATAGGACACAAGGTGGGGTGTTGTGAGTGGGCTTGGGATGAGTTCTGAGCAGAGGCTCCCTCTGGTGGTTACAAGCGGTGCTGGTCTGTCCAGTGAAGATTGTGAAGATTGTGAGGATTGGGAATCAGGTGTTACTGACTGGTCTTATATAAGGGAGTCACCTTCCCATCAGGGTTGCCGGTGATCAATTGTTCTGGTCTCTATCCTTGATTCCTGTTTCCCTTGTAGCCTGCTGTGTCGTGTCTGCATCTCCTGCTAACAGATAAGACATTTTCTTCTTTTTGTTTTTGTGCTTGATTTTTGCATTTTGTCCTGCACTTCTGTGGGGGCCTTCAGGGTCCCCTCCGGGGGCTTTTGCCCTCTCAGTTTAGTTCAGCCACTGATGTTTGTACTTTTGTTTTTCCAGTTTTTCAGTGGCTGCTGTTTTGATTTTGTTACACCAGAGAACTAATTTAGGTGGTAGAGGTCATGTGATCTCAGGTGTTTTTGAAATTAGTAGAGTTGGTGCTTTTCAGGGTTTTCTGGGATTGCAGTAAGTACCCTTCCTATCCTTTTCTATTTAGTTAGTTTGGGCCCCAACGTTTGCTCATACTATTTTCCTTCTGTGTCAGTATTTCTTCTTGTCTAACCGCCATTACATGTTTGGGGGCTTTCTATTATCTTTGGGGTTCTGCTCCGGGGCAGATAGCTTTCCTATATCTATCTTTAGGTGTAGTTAGTTTCTCAGGCTGTGACGAGGCGTCTAGGACCAACGTAGGAACGCTCCACGGCTGCCTCTAGTTGTTGTGGTTAGTCAGGGTACTGCAATCTCATAGATTCCAACTGCTATGGTGTATTGCCTTTTTTGCCTGCACTTCTCAGCTACCGAAACATAACAGTATCACCGGCCCAAAATTTAAAATTGTATGGTACTCACAGAAGGGAAAAAATTTGTGAAAGAAAAAACGGTTGTCAGAGTTGTCAGAGATATTTTTCTGTTTGTTGCATTTTTTTTTTTTCCCTCTGTATCTCTGGGTGCTGGGGAGGATTTTTTCTCTCAATGGAGTTTGCACAGTTGTCTGTCCGTGTGGATCAGCTTGCCACTGAGGTTCAGAGTATTGCTGCATATCTTGCTAGGTTGCCTGTTGTGGAACCTAGGATTCCCATGCCAGATTTGTTTTTAGGGGATCGAGCTAAGTTTCAGAATTTCAAAAATAATTGTAAATTGTTTTTTGCCTTAAAATCGAAGTCCTCAGGGAACGCAGCGCAGCAGGTTCAAATTGTCATCTCTCTCCTGCGCGGCGATCCTCAGGATTGGGCTTTTTCCCTGACACCTGGGGATCCTGTTTTGAGTGATGTTGATGCATTTTTTCAGGCTTTGGGGTTATTGTACGATGAGCCTAATGTCACTGATCAAGCTGAAAAAGCCTTGTTGGCATTAAATCAGGGGCTTGATGACGCTGAGTTATACTGTCAGAGATTCCGTAGGTGGGCAGTCCTGACCAAGTGGAATGACGACACTTTGGCGGCCCTTTTTCGGAAGGGTCTGTCAGATAATGTAAAGGATGTTATGGTGGGATTCCCTGTCCCCTCTGGTCTCAATGATTCTATGTCATTAGCGATTCAAATTGACAGACGTTTGCGTGAGCGGAGAAGTATGCGTGGAATAGTGTTGCCTTGTGAACCTGCTTCTGAATCCATGCAGTGTGATAGAGTGGTGTCTGGGGCACAGCGTCATGAGTTTCGAAAGCGCAATGGGTTATGTTTCTACTGTGGTGATGCCTCTCATGCTATTTCAGTCTGCCCTAAGCGGGGAAGACGTTTTGCACGCTCAGTTGTCTTGGGTAGTGTTCAGACTAAGTTTTTATTAACTGTCACTCTGATATGCTCTCTGTCCTCATTTTCTGCTCAGGCTTTCGTTGATTCTGGGGCAGCTATTAACCTGATGGATTATGATTTTGCTAAACGTTGTGGGTTTCCCTTGATACCCCTACAGAAGTCTATTCCCCTACTGGGGATCGATTCTACCCCTTTGGCTGAGAATAAACCTCAGTTCTCTACTCAGGTGATAATGAGGGTTGAACCTGATCATCAAGAGTACTGCAAATTTTTGGTTCTGTATAATCTGCATGATATTATCGTACTGGGTTTCCCTTGGTTACAGTCTCATAATCCTGTTTTGGATTGGAAATCTGTGTCTGTAACCAGTTGGGGCTGCCAATGTGTTAATACCAACACTCCTGTTTTTTCTGCCTCCCCCCAGGCTCAGGATGTTCCTGACTTTTTGATTGATTTTTCTGATGTATTTAGCGAAAGTAAATCTGCATCCTTGCCTCCCATAGGAGCTATGACTGCGCTATTGAATTAGTGCCTGGTAGTAAATTCCCTAAAGGTCGCCTTTTTAACTTGTCTGTACCTGAACATGACGCTATGCGGTCTTATATCAAGGAGTCATTGGAGAAGGGTCATATCAGACCATCCTCTTCACCCTTAGGTGCCGGTTTTTTCTTTGTGGCCAAAAAGGATGGTTCATTAAGGCCGTGTATTGATTATCGTCTTTTGAACAATATTACTGTGAAATATCAATACCCGTTACCCTTGATTTCTGACCTGTTTTCCAGGGTGAAAAACGCTACTTGGTTTACCAAGCTTGACCTCAGGGGGGCATATAACCTTATTCGCATTAAGCACGGGGATGAATGGAAGACGGCATTCAATACCCCGGAGGGACATTTTGAGTACCTTGTGATGCCCTTTGGGCTCACTAATGCTCCTTCTGTCTTCCAGTCCTTCATGAATGACATTTTCAGGGATTTTGTGGATAAATTTCTGATTGTTTATTTGGATGATATCTTGATTTTTTCTAATGACTGGGACTCTCATGTGAGGCATGTTCGAACTGTGTTCCAGATTTTGAGAGAGAATGCTCTGTATGTGAAGGGATCAAAGTGTCTTTTTGGCGTACAGAGGATCTCATTTCTGGGATTCATTTTGTCCCCATCTGTTATTGAAATGAACCCGGTCAAGGTTCAGGCCATCTGTGATTGGGTCCAACCTACTTCATTAAAGGCTCTTCAAAGATTTTTGGGTTTTGCCAATTTTTATCGTAAATTTATTGGTAATTTCTCGGTTATTGTTAAACCATTAACTGATTTGACCAAAAAGGGTTCTGATGTGGTGAATTGGCCTCCTGAGGCAGTCTCTGCATTTCAGGAACTTAAGCAGAGATTCACTTCTGCTCCTGTTCTACGGCAGCCTGATGTTTTCTCTGCTATTTCAGGTGGAGGTTGATGCCTCTGAAATTGGGGCAGGTGCCGTTTTGTCCCAAAAAGATCCAGAGACCTCTAAAAGTAACCCTTGTGCCTTTTTCTCTCGAAAATTTTCTCCTACTGAACGTAATTATGACGTGGGTAATCGGGAGTTATTGGCCATGAAGTGGGCTTTTGAAGAGTGGAGACATTGCCTGGAGGGAGCCAAACATCAGGTGGTGGTCCTTACTGACCATAAGAATCTGGTTTATCTGGAATCTGCCAAGCGACTCAATCCTAGACAGGCCAGGTGGGCCTTGTTTTTCACACGTTTTAATTTTGTGGTTTCCTTTCTTCCTGGCACTAAGAATGTTAAGGCGGATGCCCTCTCGAGGAGCTTCCTTGCGGACTCTCCTGAGTTATCTGATCCTTCTGTTATTTTGAAAGAGGGTGTAGTTCTTTCCACCATCTCACCTAATTTGAGACTTGCTCTGGAGGGGTACAAATATTCAAGCAGCTGACAGCACTCGGAGTTATCAAGGATGCACGTTCAGAAGTTCGGGGATCCAAACGAACGAAGTCCAACAGAAAAAAAGGAACAGCATCCAATCCAGGTAGAAGTATGAAAAAACTTTATTCAGCCACCATAAAACACGACGTTTCGGCCATTATTAGGCCTTTATCAAGTATACAAAATAGGGCAAAATGGTGTCCTTAAATGGTGTGGAGAAGCCAATCACCATCCAGGAACCGCCCACAGTGCAAATAGATATATAACATTTAATACAGCAATATACAATTTAAAACAGTGATCAAAGCAGAAGTAATGACATCACAAAGAAAATACTGCAAAGTACAAAAAACAGCATATAATATTCAAGAGATTACGCCATGTAAACAGTATCACAATATCTGTCTACCAATAGATGATCTGTTCTTATACACACCCATCATAATGTTTGTACCAATCATGTGCTCACTAACTGCATCGTCCTCCATGTCCAATCAGTATCTGCTCATCAGCACTTACTCAGAGCTCTCTTCCAATCGCCCACAGGAACACAGTTCAGAAGACACATTTAGCACACCCCCTCTGTGGTAAACAAAAGCACATGTTCAGAGGTCGTCACAGCAAAACGCTGAGTGGATCATGTGACCACCAGCGTCAGCAGACATCCGACCATGTGACCGCCAGCATCATCAAAGGTCCCGTCGCATGATGACCACATCATAGACCTCCATTTAAAGAAGTCACGGCCAAAAAGCAAAATATCACGTGATCACAGGCATCATCCGACACCCGGTCACATGATTTGATATGGGCAAAAAAAAAAACGCACATGCGCAATGGGTTGTACCAGGGCTTCAGCTGGTCACATGACCATCAATGTCACAAAACCAACGGAACTATATTCAGAGCTGGCTAAAAGTGTATACCAAACACAAACCACAGCAGAAGAGTGCTCAATACTCTAAAGGCGAGGAAACATTGAAAACTCCCAGCAAAATACAGCCAACTACAGTGTGCAGCTTACTAGTTTATACAGAAAAGGGGAGATTAACTAAATGTACAAAAAAATAAGTGATGTCATCATCAGGGATTATTAGGTCACCATATGCTCCGATCATTCCAGATTATATTCCTAAAAAAACAACAAACACAAATAAAATATATATCTAAAAACAAACACAGAATTCAGATGCAAGAATTACCTAGCACAAATATGCAAATTATATTCTATATTCAACCCCTTTGGTTGTAATGTCCCAAAACGGAAATCCAACGGAGTTCCTTCTGTTTGAGCAACTTAGTCCTGTCACCACCTCTCCTGAGGGTGGAACCCCATCGATAACCCTAAATCTCAGCTGACTAACCAGGTGCCCACATTCTACAAAATGCTTAGATACTGGCAGCTCCATCATGGTCATGTGACCAGCTGAAGCCCTGGTACAACCCATTGCGCATGTGCGTTTTTTTTTTTTTTTGCCCATATCAAATCATGTGACCGGGTGTCGGATGATGCCTGTGATCACGTGATATTTTGCTTTTTGGCCGTGACTTCTTTAAATGGAGGTCTATGATGTGGTCATCATGCGACGGGACCTTTGATGATGCTGGCGGTCACATGGTCGGATGTCTGCTGACGCTGGTGGTCACATGATCCACTCAGCGTTTTGCTGTGACGACCTCTGAACATGTGCTTTTGTTTACCACAGAGGGGGGTGTGCTAAATGTGTCTTCTGAACTGTGTTCCTGTGGGCGATTGGAAGAGAGCTCTGAGTAAGTGCTGATGAGCAGATACTGATTGGACATGGAGGACGATGCAGTTAGTGAGCACATGATTGGTACAAACATTATGATGGGTGTGTATAAGAACAGATCATCTATTGGTAGACAGATATTGTGATACTGTTTACATGGAGTAATCTCTTGAATATTATATGCTGTTTTTTGTACTTTGCAGTATTTTCTTTGTGATGTCATTACTTCTACTTTGATCACTGTTTTAAATTGTATATTGCTGTATTAAATGTTATATATCTATTTGCACTGTGGGTGGTTCCTGGATGGTGATTGGCTTCTCCACACCATTTAAGGACACCATTTTGCCCTATTTTGTATACTTGATAAAGGCCTAACAATGGCCGAAACGTCGTGTTTTATGGTGGCTGAATAAAGTTTTTTCATACTTCTACCTGGATTGGATGCTGTTCCTTTTTTTCTGTTGCTCTGGAGGGGTGTCAGGAGGATAGGCCCGAGCGCTGCCCTGTTGGAAAATTGTTTGTCCCGGACCAGTGGAAAAAGAGTGTGATGTCTGAGATTCATTGTTCCGCGTTGGCTGGGCATCCCGGAATTTTTGGTACCAGAGACTTGGTTAGTCGGACCTTTTGGTGGCCTACCTTGTCTCGTGATGTCAGGGAATTTGTGCAGTCCTGCGGGACTTGCTCTCGCTCCAAGCCTTGCTCTCGCTCTAGTGGTTTGTTGATGCCATTGCCTGTGCCCAAGAGACCATGGACCCATATCTCTATGGATTTCATTTCCGACCTTCCTGTTCTCAGAGAATGACCGCCATCTGGGTGATTTGTGATAGGTTTTCCAAGATGATACATCTTGTGCCATTACCTAAGTTGCCTTCCTCCTCTGAATTGGTGCCGTTGTTCCTTCAGCACGTGGTTCGTTTACACGGCATTCCTGAGAACATAGTGTCTGACAGAGGAGTCCAGTTTGTTTCCAGATTTTGGAGGACTTTTTGTTCTAAACTGGGTGTTCAATTGTCTTTCTCCTCGGCATTTCATCCTCAGACCAATGGTCAAACTGAGAGAACAAACCAGACATTGGAGACTTATCTAAGATGCTTTGTGTCTGCTGATCAGGATGACTGGGTCTCTTTTTTGCCTTTGGCTGAGTTTGCTCTTAATAATAGGGCTAGCTCTGCCACTTTGATGTCACCGTTTTTCTGTAATTCTGGGTTTCACCCTCGATTTTCTTCAGGACAGACGGAGGCTTCCGTCTGTCCAGGTGTTGACTCTGTTGTGGAGCGTATGCAACAGATTTGGGACCAAGTAGTGGAGAGGTTGTCCCTCTCTCAGGAGAGGGCCCAGCGGTTTGCTAACCGGCATAGGACTGATGGTCCTCGGTTTAAAGTAGGGGACTTGGTCTGGTTGTCCTCAAAAAATATTCCTATGAGAGTAGCATCTCCTAAATTTAAGCCTAGGTTCATTGGACCTTATAAGATCATGGAGATTCTTAATCCTGTTTCTTTTCGTTTGCTTCTTCCAGGGTCATTTAAGATCCATAACGTGTTCCACAAGTCCTTGTTGAAGAGGTTTGTTGAGCCAGTGGTTCCTGCTGCTGTGCCTCCTGACCCTGTTTTGGTTGAGGGCAATCTGGAGTATGTGGTTGAGAAAATATTAGATTCTCGTTTTCCTAGACGGAAACTCCAGTATTTGGTTAAGTGGAGAGGTTATGGTCAGGAAGACAATTCTTGGGTGTTTGCTTCGGACATCCATGCTAGGAGACTCATCCGTGCGTACCATAGAACTCATCCTGACCGACCTGGTTGCTCAAATGAGGGTTCGGTGACCCCTCCTCAAGGGGGGGGCACTGTTGTGAGTGGGCTTGGGATGAGTTCTGAGCAGAGGCTCCCTCTGGTGGTTACAAGCGGTGCTGGTCTGTCCATTCAAGATTGTGAAGATTGTGAGGATTGGGAATCAGGTGTTACTGACTGGTCTTTTATAAGGGAGTCACCTTCCCATCAGGGTTGCCGGTGATCAATTGTTCTGGTCTCTATCCTTGATTCCTGTTTCCCTTGTAGCCTGCTGTGTCGTGTCTGCATCTCCTGCTAACAGATAAGACATTTTCTTCTTTTTGTTTTTGTGCTTGATTTTTGCATTTTGTCCTGCACTTCTGTGGGGGCCTTCAGGGTCCCCTCCGGGGGCTTTTGCCCTCTCAGTTTAGTTCAGCCACTGATGTTTGTACTTTTGTTTTTCAGTTTTTTCAGTGGCTGCTGTTTTGATTTTGTTACACCAGAGAACTAATTTAGGTGGTAGAGGTCGTGTGATCTCAGGTGTTTTTGAAAATAGTAGAGTTGGTGCTTTTCAGGGTTTTCTGGGATTGCAGTAAGTACCCTTCCTATCCTTTTCTATTTAGTTAGTTTGGGCCCCAACGTTTGCTCATACTATTTTCCTTCTGTGTCAGTATTTCTTCTTGTCTAACCGCCATTACATGTTTGGGGGCTTTCTATTATCTTTGGGGTTCTGCTCCGGGGCAGATAGCTTTCCTATATCTATCTTTAGGTGTAGTTAGTTTCTCAGGCTGTGACGAGGCGTCTAGGACCAACGTAGGAACGCTCCACGGCTGCCTCTAGTTGTTGTGGTTAGTCAGGGTACTGTAATCTCATAGATTCCAACTGTTATGGTGTATTGCCTTTTTTGCCTGCACTCCTCAGCTACCGAAACATAACAGTGGGGACATTGAGCACATCCAAGGGTAGTGAAGACTTGTAGGACACCAAAGGGTTAAGTGAGTGAAGTGTCGGTCGGGATATTATGTAAGGGACTTTCCAGAAAGAGGGGAGTCGGGGGTGGACACTGCTACTGTGAGGACGTCCATGATCCCGGGCCGTGGCGCAGCCAACACAAGAAGTGAGTTTTGTGAAAGATATCAGCAACCGTAGTGAAGCCGGTGAAAGAAGTCACAGTGGGAACGTTAGCCAGAGTCTGTGGGCTGACATATCAGTAGTGCCAGTGGTAGAGCCACTGTGGGAACGCTCAACAGAAGTGTGCGTGCTTGAGCAGAAGAAGCGAGTGGGCCACCAGCGAGTAAGCGGGCAGGATAACCAAAAGGGGTGGACGACCTAGTAGATGTGTATTTCCGTGACTGGATTGAGGGATTCTCCAGGGAAAGAGATCGAAGTGCCGTTTTCACTGGGCTCCTCGTCCCTATTTTACTTTGTGGTCCATTCTGGTGTAGTAGAAGAGAAGAAGTGGAGTTGTGGAAGATGTATTGCTGGTATCGTGTAAGTCGTGCTAATGGTGTCTTGGATATGCTGACTCTAATTATTCCTCTTACGCTGAAATGGGACAGAATCACCCCAGGAATATAGAAGTTGCCAGTGTGAAGAAAACAGCTGTCGCTGGTAAGTCCACCCTCAGCCAACCCTTTACATGGAGGCTTTGTAGTAATTGGCTAAATTAGGGACCCCCATGACTTCCAAATTCTAATAGTGGTACCTTACATTGCTATTCTGGGTTTCTTTTTAGCCCAAATAAACGTACCCAGCAATGATTGCAATTTGAGAATTTCTTCAGAAGGGAAGGCTAAAGGAATGCACCTAACAACATACAAGATTTTGGGGAAAATCAGCATTTTCACCGCTTAAATTCTGGTCCACCAACATAAAGGAAGAAGGGTCTGCCTATCCAAATCGACTTTAATTTCCTGCAACAATTACTTAAAATTCTGTACTAGTTTTTTAGTTTTGGTTAGTTTAATCCCCAAGTACACCAATTTTTTTTATTCCAAAAAAAGGGAAATGTATGTTGAAGTTTGATTGCAGTTCCTTTTCTATCCCTACTCTGTATACCGTGGATTTTGTGGCATTTAATTTATTTGACACCTTTAAGAAATCCAAGAGGGTCTCCACAATGGCCTCTAGAGGTCCTAACATTTTCACATGCGATAGCAATGTCATTAGTATAAAGACCAACCTTATGGGACACAGTCCCTGTCTGAATTCCATGAATATTCGGGTTGGATCTTATGGACGCCACCAGGGGTTCCATCACCAGAGCAAATATTACTGGTGAAAGTGGCCACCCTTGACGAGTCCTGTTTAATATGGAAAACCTACCAAACTGAAAACCTGCCTCATTAACTGATGCAACCGGGGTTGCGTACAGGGAAAGAATTGCATCTTTAATTGGACCCATCAGACCAAACCTTTTTAAAACCTCCTCCATGTAGCCCCAGTAAACCCTGTCAAACGCCTTTTCGGCATCCAGTCACAGGAGAACACCAGGGTCGCCTGTGTTTTCCAGTGTTTCCAGAATATTAATGATGCGTCGGACTCCATCTTTGGCCTGCCATCCTGGAACAAACCCAACCTGATCTGAGTCGACCAAGTCAGGCAGAACAAGCATCAGTCTTTTAGCAATAATTTTGGCTTATAGTTTTAAATCAAAATTTAAAAGAGATATAGGACGGAAGTTGCTAGGGGAAGTGGGGCTCTTTCCTGGTTTAGGAACAGTTGTAATATTAGCTTCAAGGTTCTGGGGGCTTATGGATCCATTACTTTGCCAATATATAAATGTTTCAAGTAAAAATGGGGATAGGATAGAATAGATGAGAATTGGTCAAAGTATAGATTGGCCAAACCATCAGGACCGGGAGCTGACTTCTTTTCAGATGTCGTGATTGCTTGCTTGGTCTCCTGTAGGGTAAAAGGAGCATTGAGAAGGTCAAGTTGGGATTGTGAGACAGTAGGCAGGTGTAATTTTTGAAGATAACTACGAATTTCCTCCATTTAAGGTTGAAAGACATCCGCATCCTTCCGTAAGTTATAAAGTTTACTATAATATTCCCTAAATCCATTAGCAATCTCAATTGGGTGGAATATCCTAGACCCATCCTTTTTTTCAGAAAAGTCTAACTTACTTCTGCACATCTTCTTTTTAACCCTTCTGGCAAGTAGTTTCCCCGCCCTGTCCCCCATGGCATAGTATTCTGATTTGGATTTCTTTAGATTTTTCTCATAAGTAAATAGTAGTAATCCCCCAATTTGTTGCCTAGTTTGAATTATTTCTTGAGCCTTTTTACTTGAGGGGTGTTTTTTATTTAATGTTTCTATATTACTTAAGGTGTCTAATAGATCTCGTAATTTCTTTTCTCTATTTCTCTTTTCCACTGCCGCCACTTTTATGAAAATCTCTTATGAGTCTCCCAAACTATCTCATCAGAGGTCGCCCCATTGTTATTGGTGGAGAAAAATTCATCATGTCACATCTATCTGGTGAGGCCCTAGCATGGCTCAATCCTCTGTGGGAGAGATGGGATCCATTAGTGTCAAATCTACAGTGCTTCTTGCAAGCCTTTTGTAAGGTCTTCGATGAGCCCGGTCACGTTTCTTTGGCAGCCTCTTCTCTGCTCTGGTTACGCCAAGGTAACCTCTCCGTGGGCGAGTATACAGTCCATTTTCATACCTTGTCTTCGGAACTCGCTTGGCACAATGAGGTTCTGGTATCAACCTTCAGGGAAGGCCTCTCTGGGTGAATCAAGGATGAACAGGCTGGCCGGGAGATACCGATCTCTATGGATGACCTGGTGTCTCTCACAAACCGAATTGACATTAGGTTCCAGGAACGGACCAAAGAGGTGAATCGCGAGAGAAGATTGGTACACTTGGCTCCCACCTTTCAATGACCAATCATTAAGCAAGTTCCTGCTGTGACTTCTTTGCTTGAACCTATACAGATTGATCAGGTGAAGCTATCCATGCGCCGCCAAGAGGTTTGGCGGGCAAAGTGACATTCTTCTATTGCAGCAGCTCCGAACACCTTATCTGTTCCAGCCCCGAGAGACCGGGAAACATCAGTGACTAGGGTCAGTAGGAGAGGCTACCCTTGGCAAGACTTCTACTTCTCCATCATTGACCCTGACTATAACGGTCTCCTGCGGCAAAGGGTCTTTTGTTGAATTGGCCCACCTGGACTCCAGCTCCGCGGGTAACAGGCTGTGGTCGAGCAGTATAAGATTCCGGTCCTACATCTACCAGATCCGTTGGGGATTTCTTCAGTGGATGAAAAGCCTCTTCCTGAGACCATCCAGTTCATCACGGAGCACGTGGAGCTTCAGGTGGGGATGCTGCATTCAGAGAAGATTTATTTTCATGTGCTGTCTGGTTTCTCTTAACTACTTCTAGGTCTCCTGTGGCTGCAGAAACACAAACCTGTTCTGGACTGCAGGTCTCGAGAAGCACTCCGTTGGGGCTCAGGTTGTCATGAAATGTGCCTTGCTCCCGTTCGCCCTGTCCGGTCTCCTACTTCTCCTTCTAATTTACCTGGCCTGCCCGCGCCATATTGGAAATATGCGGATGTCTTCGACAAGGAGGTGGCTGAAACCTTGTCACCTCATAGGCAGTATGACTGCCTGATTTACCTCCTGCCTGGCACTTCACCTCCACGAGACTGAATCTATCCCCTATTCCAGGCCGAGACTCGTGCTATGTCTGAGAATATAGAAGAGAGCCTTGCCAGGGGATTTATCTGGAAATCCTCCTCTCCAGCTGGATCTGGGTTTTTCTTTGTGAAGAAGGATGGCTCTCTGTGACCCTGCATTGACTACAGAGGTCTTAACCAAATCATGGTAAAAAAATAAGTACCCCCTACCTCTGATCTCCAAGCTGTTTGATCACCTGAAGGGTTCCAGAGTCTTCACGAAACTTGATCTATGAGGGGCATACAACCTTGTTTGAATTCACCAGGGAGACGAGTAGAAGACGGCTTTCAATACCCGCGATGGCCATTACAAGTATTGCGTTATGCCGTTTGGACTCTGTAATGCCCAAAGCCGTCTTCTAAGAAATGACATCTTCCGTGACCTGCTATACGTGTGTGATAGTTTACCTGGATGACATCTTGGTATTCTCTCCTGTTCTACCAACACACAGGAGGACGTTCGCCAGGTTCTACTAAGGTTAAGAACTAACCACCTCTACGCCAAATATGAAAAATGCATCTTTGAACAGTCCTCCCTTCCATTTTTGGGATACATTGTTTCTGAGACCGGTCTGAAGATGGATGCTGAGAAGGTATTCACCGTCATGAAGTGGCCCCGTTCAGACGGTCTTAAGGCTATCCAGTGGTTTCTTTGGTTTGCAAATTATTATCGCCAATGTATTTTGTATTTTTCTTACCGGACTGCGCCTGTTTCTGCCCTGACCGGCAAAGGACAGGGCGTCTGAAGCAAAAGACGCCTGTGTATCCCTCAAGCAGGCATTTTCCTTGGCTCCGGTGCTGCATCACCCAAACCATAAAAAGCAGCTCTTCCTGGAGATGGATGCATTTTCCACAGGGGTTGGAGCCGTCCCCACTCAGAAGTCTTCATCCAGTTGCATTTAGTCTGCTGCACCCACCAGTGCTCACCTCAAGAGCAGCCGTACCAGTTGCACCCACCAGTGCTCACCTCTACAGCAGCCGAGCCAGCAGCACCCGCCTGAGCTCCTCTCTATGTCAGCCTGTCCTCTCTGCACCTGCGGTTTCTGTCATCTTCTCTGCCTGTCTGAATCTGTTGGACATTCCCCCGGATCATCCCACCCGGAGCTACACTACTGTCAACTCTATTGGCGTTTCACTGACAGTGGGTGTGATGACGTCATTACATGGCGCCCGCTGTGCTGAGATGTTCAGGCACTCAGAGCAGCGGGGGAATGAGGAGGAGAGGAAAGTATTGTGTATTTTATTTTTTTTTATGTGGAGTGCTTTATACTATTTGGAAGGCAATGGGGAGTGCATTATACTATATAGAGGCCTTTAGGGAGTGCATCATACTGTACGAAGGACTATGGGGAGTGCATTATTCTATACAAAGGACTATGGGGAGTGCATTATACTATAGAGGCCTATTGGGAGGGCATTATACTATATGACGGCCTATGGGGAGTGCATTATACTATATAAAAGCCTATGAGGAGTGCAGTATACTATATGGATGTATCGGGTGCATTATACTATATGTGCAAAGAAAAAAAAAAAAGCAATCAGCTTACCCCACTCCAGAATGTGGATACCAATCCAATTCCCAGCACAGATCCAGGCAGAGCAACCAGACAGCACAGGAAAAAGGGGAATAGATCCAGCGTGAGTTGAAAAAGGTTAAAATTACTATTTATTGGTAACTTAAAATGGAAAAACATTTTCCAGGAAAAATCAAAGCAGATACAGCTCTATGCGATAGGTGACGCAGATCAACGCGCTTTGACGTGAGTCTTTGTCAGATCTTGACAAAGACTCATAGATTTCATAGATTTTCAACTCACCCTGGATCTATTCCCCTTTTTCCTGCATTATACCAAAAGAAGATTATTTAGTGGGCCATCATACATTATGGGAGCTAATGTGGGGTCTTTGTACAGTGTGGGGGCCCTCAGAGTGTTGGAGCCATTCAAACAGTTTAGGGGCTACGAAAGGGTCAGAATACTGAGTGGGGGAATTATAAGAGAGCATCATACTGTGTAGAGGGGATCTGTACAGCGGGTAGACTCAGGACATTATTAAATTTTAAGTGGTCACTTATTGCTAGAGGGGCACTCAGGTAATTGTGACTGTCAAAGTGGCACACAGGGAATTATTACTTCCTAGGGGGCAAAATGTGGGAGCCATTTTCTAGGGTACTTGCACAGGGCATTTTAAATATTCTAGAGGTTGTTTTACCATTTAGAGGGCACACAGTACCAAACAGTAGGTGCTGTAATAAGGACACATATGGCAGCAGCTCAGCCTTGGGGAATCTTTTCTTTTCAATGGTCTTTTTATTAAGTTTTTAAACATAACAGTATAACATGAACAAAGACTTAATAGTACATAAGACTTCCTCAGATAGATTAATAGAACCGAAGTATACAATACTTTTATCTTATTTTGAAACTCTATAATCTCTGATTGTTAAACATCGAGCCTCAAGAGCTAACATTCAGAAAAAGGATTAACAACTTTAAAGGGCACCTAATTGTACTCTTACTTTGAAATATATCTACAAGAGGTAACTGAAGACTGAAGAAATAGTAAAGGTATTTGAGAAATAATAGAGAAGATAGAGAGTAGGAAGAGGAGGGGGAGAAGAAAGGGGAGAGGGAGCACCAAATGGTAGCACTTGTTTATTTCAATAAGGCCTCTTTCACACATCAGGTTTTTGCCGTCAGGCGCTATCCGGCGTCACGCTGGAGCACTGTATCTGGTTTTATTATGTAAAAATGGATGAGATGGATCAGGTGTTCGGCCGGATCCATATAACGGATCCGGCCGAAAACAGGATCCGTCTCATCCGTTTTTTGATCCGTTTTTCGACGGATTACGATGGATCCGGTTTTTTCAAACGCCCCTTGGGGGCTTCCAAACGTGATTGGCTACTGAAAACCTATATATACACTGTTCCTACAGTCCATCTTTGACAGGTTGTAGAGGAGCAAGTGCAGGTTGGAGAGAAGAGCAAGTGGCTGGTGAAGATGGACGTTGTAATAGAAATTCTGAAGAATTTGGTGGATTTCACAGTGGAGGCGAATTGTCTGAAAGGGATTGTTCTGGAGAAGGAGAGAAAGAGACTGCAGCGCATCATGCGTCAGCGGCGACGACGTTTCCGGATCCACCCCATCACAGCCCGGAGAATGACGCGTGGGGTGTATTCTACACTATACGTGGAGCTACGAGGAAACCCTCAGAAAATTTTCGCATATGTTAGGATGAAAATGGAGACCTTTGATTTCTTGGTGGAGTGCATTGGAGACCTGATAAGAAGATCGGACACGTATTGCAGCTTCTCCATTTCACCGGCAGAGCGTCTGATGGTGACTCTTCGGTAAGCCATATTTATTGGATCTGCTTGCTTCAGAGCACACTTGTCCTGGAATGTTGTTGCTGGTAGTTAGTATACGGCCATCTGACTCAGCTTTTGCAATTGGAGATACTATAAAAATAATTATTTTTATAGTATCTCCAATTGTTATAGCTGAGTTCTGGTATGTAATGCTGTGATTTGAAACTCTTTTTTTTTTATTCACAGATTCCTGGCAACTGGAGAATCTCTTTCCTCACTCCATTTCCAGTACAGACTTGGGATTTCCACCATCTCTGGAATTGTGAAGCACACATGCTGTGCATTGTGGG
>JARQOD010000001.1:86596731-86733752 GCA_033576555.1 Oophaga sylvatica
TTAATTATTAGGAGGATGTTCCCCAATATGTTCAGGAACACAGTATGAATTAGGAAGCTTTGTAAAGGATCCATAACTCCTGACATTCCAAAGTACGGAACGTGACAAGTCAACATGTTCAAAAAGTAACAGCGAGTAATTATCTACTAAAAAACTTCAGCAGAAAACTGCAAGAACACGTGAAGAGAGTCTTAAACACCATCAAGAATAAGGCTCCTACTAGTGATGAGCGCAAGTGCTCGCTATTCCAGATTGCACAGAGTATCGGGGGTGCTTAAGTGACACGTTAGAGTCCCCGTGCCCATATGTTTCACGGCTGTTTGTCAGGCAATCCCCATATGCTTTTTGGCTTCTAACAGCAGCAAAACATGAAGCCGCGGGGATTCGAACATGTCCCCTTAATAGTCGGTGCATACCCGAGCACCATAGGCAAACTCAGGTAACAAGCATTGCGCTCACCACTAACTCCTACATACTCCAAGGTGTGGGACCTAATGCAGCAGCATGTAAGGCACAGACGCCATAGTCCGGCAGTGTAACACATTAAACCTGAGATATACCAGCTTGTTACTACACGTCAATACTAGCAAACAAGTGATACTGGCCCAGAAAAACAAATGCACCACAAAAATTATTCCATTGCATATAATTATTCAATTCTCGATAATGTCAATGATACATGGAGAAATGTAAGTGGTGACAGTGGAATAAAAACCTCAAACATTGAAAGGGTTAAAGAAGTCAGCCTTAGCAATATTGTTATTCTGTTATCCTTTGTAATAATGTGTATAATGGTGAAATCTAATCTATATAACATTGTGCAAGAGTATTAAAATAGTTCACCGATTGCCATCTTCCCCGGTTTTCTGCGCCGCTCCAGTCCTCTTCTGGCCCAAGTGACCTGAAACGAGACTAGCCCGATCACACCGAGGCGTGTATGTGGACCGGAATAATCTATGGAGGGTGATGTTCTGAGTCTCCATAGACTTAGACTGGGAAAGCAGCAGCGGCCGGTGATGGACGACAAAGCTAAAGAGCGATCTCGTAGGATCATTAAGTATTTTAATTCTCTTACATACCATTACATTCATTACTAGGAAGGACTGCGGAATTAAAATTTTGCTGAGACTTCCTTAATATGGTGATAATAGCTGGACATGCCCTTTGTATGCAAAAGGAATCAAGTGCAAATATAAGGTAATACAGTAATAAAACACTGATATTCTTTAAGATGCATTAAAAAGGATTTGTGAATACATAGGAATATTCCTAAAATCTAGACGAGATTGGCGACTGGGCTGAATGCTCTGACAGAAAACAAGTCAATGTTAATCTCGATCGCTGTGGATTTCAGCAGCAGGACAGACTGATCGGCTACAATTAGTGGAGGAACACAGCAGTGGGTAATCTCTGCAGCACTCCCACAGGAGAAAGCAAGCATTACACAAGACCTACGGAAAACCAGTGGTCGTTATGTGGAAAGCATGGATGTGCTGGGTTCCTCCAGAAAGAGGAAAGCTTTTAATAGCTCCTCTTTCTTCCAGCTGACAGAGGAGCTGATTGGAGGGCATCCTTCTGTTACTTCAGAATTAAATAATGGGACATCTGAACTAAGCATCCTTTTTAAAGGTGTAAAGTCAGCGCTAACTGGCAAACACCACAAAGCCCCTCAAGAAAGATCATAGGTGTCAGTTCTGGATCAGTTACGTGTCAGAGATGGTGAAAGTGGTCACTCTTCAATGAGATGGGTAGGATCTCCGTATACTCCCTATGACCAGATGAGGTTCTTACCATCCGCTGCTTTCACCTTTTAACATCATCTTTCAAAAAGTGACATAAAATACAAAGTTTTGCAATATACGGATCAACATAACACTGGGTAGTCTATAGAATATGGCAGACGCATGAAAACACTGAAATAAGCTCTGGGCTACTCTTTGGTCTGCTATTGACAGTATACATCTAGTTGTTGGTTCCCGATCACAGGTCTCTCGCACTGGAAAACTTGGCACTGATCACATGAATATCACGTTAGACATCATTGGTGGATAGAGATTACAATCAGTAATGAAATGCAGGTCTCCTATTGAACACTGTGAAGAAAGAAGCGGTGCAGTAAATACATTTCGAGTCTTTCTGGCTGGTGGTCACACGTCATAGCTTGGAGATCGCATGCAGGGAGCCTCCTCACCCACTTTTACTGCTTTGCTGCCATCTGCTGGCACTGCATGGAATAAGGTATTATCTGTCTTTGGTAAAAACCAGTGTTTAATGGCACTTGAACGGTCCCCAGGGGACATGACATCAAGCTGTTTAGCGCTCTGCTGAGGCGTTGGAAACACCGTTCCTTGAAATATCCGGAAAGTAAACCTAGATATAATATGGATAAAAAACAATGAAATTAGAATTGGGTTTTCACAATTAAGGCATGTTTCAATACAGACTGCGATATCTGGACTGGCCGTGGATCTTCTGACCTGAACTCAAGCATTTAGGGGTCAAATTAATTTGGGTCAGGAAATCCGTGGCTGATCAGCACATCACGGCAAGTTCTTGGGCTGAGAAAATTGGGTGTATGAAATAAACTTTAGCATTGGAAAAACTAAACCAGAGGAAATAAACACAATAATGTGACAATTGGGATCAGAAAAAGCCCGGCTTTAACTCAATGGCGGGTGGTTTAGGCTCGGTTCATGTACAATACATGTACGCACTGGGAAAGATTCAGAGGCAGATGTTGAATCTATTCATTGCGGCCCTGGAAGAAAGATGGAAGGTGTTTGCCGTGTAATCGGAGAGCAGCATGGTGTAGGGTCAGATGGTTGTATCACTTATTGGGCTGTGTTTTTGTGTTTCAATAAAGTCAATGTTTTCTCAGCAGGAGATTATCACTACCTGACTAGGTCCTAGGTCTCGCGTGCAGCTAATCTGTGTAACCTCGCCCCCACCACTGATTGGCAGCTTCCTGTGTACAGTGCAAATTGCCAATCAGTGCTGAGGGCGGGGCTACACAGCTCAGCATTCAGAGCACTGCTACATCTGCAGCAGAAAAAGCAGGGATTTTATCAGCTACTGCACCCAATAAACTAAGTGATACCTCTCTAGAATCAGGGTCTCTTTCTCTACATTATGCAGCTATCAGATTACATGGCAAAAACCAGCTGACAGACTCCCTTTAATAGTTTGGGATGCATAAATTGTTTCTAGCAATCTTCTCTAACTTTATGTGAGGGCTCGTTCACACATCCATATTTCTGGACAGCACTTGGATCACTGTTATTCAATGGGTCCGTGCAGACGAGTGATTTTTTTCACTGGCCGTAAGTGATTAATAGCCGTTGCTGTAAAAATGTAAATGACTGTATACAGTTGACAAGTGAGAAATAAAATAGTCACACTTTTCTGGATGAAACTGAACGATTTTTTATATTGTTGTGTGATCCTTACCCTTACGAGTAAAATCATGTGAATCTGTGACAACACCACCCTGCGTCACTGATACATAGCACACACGTCATCCTTTATACATACCTTGGTAAAAGTGCAATGACCACAGACATCACACACACGAGATAAAACACGGGGTCTGTCAGGTGCGTCTGCATTATCCAGTATGGGTTTGCAGGTGGCATACATTTCACACATACTGCATTAACCGCCAAGGTGAAGATAAAGTAGGCGACAATGCTTACAACCATCACCGTCCAGTGTATCCATGTCTGAAATACAAAGCACACCTCTACCAAATCACACAAGCATAGAGGCCTAAAAAATATTTTTATGCTTAGTGTCTTAAAATCTGTTACCAAATTTTAGAATATAAACTACACACATTAAATCTTAGACCCAATGAGGCTGGTGTCATTTCTGTGATATGTCATCTCTGAATGGCTGTATAAACCTTTACGAACGTTAACTTGCCTGGTAATGAAATGAGCATTTCAAGTACACCAGCCTTGTCAAGCCAAAAGAGCTCTATTAATCTTATGCATGCATTTTATGTCGGGACAGTTCTGCTCCAGGACTTCAAGGTGTTGTCTGGGCTGCGCCAATCCCTGACTTCCTCTTCATGTTCAACCTGTATGAAGGCGGGGACGGGGACGTCGGTCACGTCGCAGGAGATCCCCAGGACCGCGATTGCTGACACCGCTGGAATGGTACCGGCACGAGAGGAGAGTATAGGGTTGTTTTTATTTTACAGGGGCCAAACATTTAGTTGAAGAAGGGGTTGTCCTAATAGAGGGGTTTTTCAGTTAGCCGTCTATTCGTACCCTTCTATATATCCATTTATGTAAGATTGATCATTGGCTATACAACCTGGATGTGGCACCAAGAGGCAGCCATCGCCGGCTACCACCAAATTACTGACACTGGTAATCTAAAAACCCTTAAGTGATTGCAAAAAGGCCGGCAAGCAAGGTATGATGGCAGCAGGCTCTGAGGTTTCACGTCACATATTAAGGTGCGTGCTAAATGCTGACGACCTCTACGTCTAAAACTCCATAATGTATGGACAAGAAAAGTCGGCTCTAATATGCTCCAACCAATATAAATAAGTCATAGAAGTTGCACAGAGGACTACACGCTTGTTATGAAGGGTTTGAAATATTCTGAGGGCAGCAATCATTCAAGAGAACCTGACAGATAGCCCATGCCCTACAAACCACCAGCATATCCGAGTACCTTTATAAACACTCTGCCTAACAAACGCCTTATAGTGTTTAATACAATAACAGATCTTTAAAGAAAGTATTTCTAAAGTCAATTTTTAATATGCAAATTAACCTATCAACGACTCCATGGGGAGTGTGTTGCCCCAGACTAGTTGTCCCACTCAGCTTGCTTGTATATTTTGCAATCCTTAGATGAGAACATGGATGAATAATAAGAGATGAGATATGCTCGATCTCCTCCTGCTCAGGCCGTGTGCCCCGAACTGTCATTCCATCGGCTGACCAGTGTTGCATAGCCCGACTCCTCATGTACGGACTCACCATACTCTTACTCTCAATCAGGAGATGCAGTAAAACCACAAACAATGATGCTGTGATTACGAGGTTTCCGAAAGAATAGATGTCCATGACTGAGCCGAAGTAAGTCTGCAAAAAAGAGATCACAGAGGCAGGAGTATGTCAGCAAATGCTTCATGATTTATCACAATCAACCAAATAAGACATAAATTGTGCTGCAGAGCAAGTGAGGTGTCTCACACGTGCTGCTATCTGCAGCCTCTACGCAGCACCATATCACGGAGATCTTTAGGAGCAATGTTTCTATACAGCAATCTGAATAGAATTTTCATTCCTTTGTGGAAACTTTTCTGAAACCATATTCATATGCAGAGGAAGGAAACAAAAGAGGGTCACTATGAACGCACCACAATTACAGGACCCTCAACTTGGCGCCCTCACACAATTTCAAGTAAATCGCCTAATACGATGATACAGAGACTTATCCATACATCAGTAAAAGACATGCTGCAAACAGATCCACTCCTGCAGATCTTTACCAAGTAGTTTATGGCAGTTCTTGATGTAAAATATAGTCAGAAATGGTGACATCAAATTAGATAAACATATTTCTCATCCTTCAAGAAGATTTAAGCCCCCGTCACACTAAGCGAGATCGCTAGCGAGCTCGCTGAAGCGTCACCGATTTTGTGACGCAACAGCGACCTAGCCAGCGATCTCGCTTAGTGTGACACGCAGCGACGACCAGCCCCATTGCTCGGTATCGCTGGTCTTCGTTGAATGTCCTGGAACATTTTTTCATCGTTGGTCTCCCGCTGGCCAGCGAGCATCGCTGTGTGTGACAGCGGGAGACCAACGATCAGCGAGCTGGTATCCAATGTACATATCGGGTAGCTAAGCAACGCGCGGCGCCTAATTACCCGATATGTACCCTGGTTACCGGCTCCCAGCTTCTGCTGCAGAGCGCTGAGAGCCGGTATCTAGGGTACATATCGGGTAACTAGGTGCCGCGCGGTGCTTAGTTAATCGATATATAACCTGGTTACCGGCTCCCAGCTTCTGTTGTAGAGCGCTGAGAGCCGGTATCTAGGGTACATATCGGGTAACTAGGTGCCGCGCGGTGCTTAGTTACCCGATGTGTACATTGGACACCAGCGTGCTCGCTGGTAAGTCTGCCCATGTGACAGCTCACCAGCGATCAGCTAACGATGTCCTAGCGATCCCATCCACGTCGGATCGTTGGTGGGATCGCTGGGACATTGAAGAGTGTGACGTGACCCTTAGTTTAAAGCAGATCTCCAGCCGAGTGCAAATGTTCTGCAAGCACTGCAGCTTGCTGGATCCTAACAGTGTGTTATCTGCACAGTTAGGATTAGTCTCTGCTCTGGCTGTTCGAGCGGTCACGTGACAAATAGCTTCTCATCTACTTCTCTCGATAGAACACCATTAGGATTTGGCATGCTGCAGTTCTTGCCAAAAATTGGCACTGGGCTAGACAACCCCCTTTAAGTCAAATGTATTAAGAAGGAAGAGCTGCTAAAATTTGGAAGCAAAGCTGTGCTTGTTTACAGCTGTAGACTTAAAGGGAACGCTATTTACCTGAAGATATGGTTATAACCCCTTAGTGACAGAGCCAATTTGCAGCTTAATGACCGGGCCAATTTTTACAATTCTGACCACTGTCACTTAATGAGGTTATAACTCTGGAACGATTTAACGGATCTTGGCGATTCTGACAATGTTTTTACGTAATATATTGTACTTCACGTTAGTGGTAAAAAAATTTTGATATGACTTGCGTTTATTTATGAAAAAAATGGAAATATGGCGAAAATTTTGAAAATTTAGCAATTTTCAAACTTTAAATTTTTATGCCCTTAAATCAGTCACACAAATTTCTTAATAAATAACATTTCCCACATGTCTACTTTACATCAGCACAATTTTGTTACGAAGTTATAAGGGTTAAAAGATGACCTGCGATTTCTCATTTTTACAACACCATTTTATTTTAGGGACCACATCACATTTGAAGTCACTTTGAGGGGTCTATATGATAGAAAATAACCAAAAGTGACACCATTCTAAAAACTGCACCCCTCAAGGTGCTCAAAACCACATTCAAGAAGTTTATTAACCCTTTACGTGCTTCACAGGAACTGAAGCAATGTGGAAGAAAAAAATTAACATTTAACTTTTTTTGCAAAAGCTTACTTCGAGCAATTTTTTTTTATTTTCACAAGTGTTAAAAGAAAAAATGAACCACAAAATTTGTTGTACAATTTCTCCTGAATACGCCGATACCCCATATATGGGGGTAAACCACTTTTTGGGCGCACAGCAGAGGTCGCAAGGGAAGGAGCGCCGTTTGACTTTTTCAACGCAGAATTGGCTGGACGCCATGTCGCATTTAGAGAGCCCCTGATGTGCCTAAACAGTGGAAACCCCCAACAAGTGACCCCATTTTGTAAACTAGACCCCTTAAGGAACTTATCTAGATGTGTGGTGAGCACTTTGAACCCCCAAGTGCTTCTCAGAAGCTTATAACGTAGAGCCGTGAAAATAAAAAATCATATTTTTTCCACAAAAACTATCTTTTCACCCCAATTTTTACTTTCCCAAGGATAACAAGACCCCAAAAGTTTTTGTGCAATTTGTCCTGAGAATGCTGATACCCCATATGTGGGGGTAAACCACTGTTTGGGTGCATGGCAGAGCTTGGAAGGGAAGGAGCGCCGTTTGACTTTTTCAGAATTGGCTGGACGCCATGTCGCGTTTGTAGAGGCCCTGATGTGTCTAAACAGTGGAATTCCCCCACAAGTGACCCCATTTTGGAAACTAGACCCCCTAAGGAACTTATCTAGATGTGTGGTAAGCACTTTAAACCCCCCAAGTGCTTCACAGAAGTTTATAACGCCCGGGCGTGAAAATAAAAAATGATATTTTTCCACAAACCTGATAGTTTAGTCCCCAATTCTTTTTATTTTCCCAAGGGTAACAGAAGAAATTAGACCACAAAAGCTGTTGTCCAATTTGTCCTGAGTATGCTGATACTCCACATGTGGGGGGGGGGGGGGGGGGACCACTGTTTGGGCGCACGGCAGGGCTTGGAAGGGTAACCCTAACCCTAATTATAAGGCTAGGTTCATTTTGCGTTTTACCAGCCCGTTCAACACATAGCGTTGACGGGCTGGTAACGGTATAGCATAACACAATCGCGTTATGCAATACCCGCTAGCGCAGAAGAATCAACAGATGATTCATCTGCGCTAGCGGTGACTGAGCCCAGACGCTGCAGGCCGCGTCCGAGGCTCCGTCACTGAATGACGGCACGTCACGAATGCATGCCGCTTTACATCATGCGTCGCGATGCGCCCTCAAATGGGGGTGAACGGCAGTGTTAACGGACTGCCATAACGCAGTATGAACCCAGCCTAACCCTAATGCTAACCCTAACCCTAATTATAGCCCTAACCCTAATTATAACCCTAACGGAAAAATGAAAATAAATACAATTTCTACATTTTATTAGATGTTCCTAACTAAGGGGGTGATAAATGGGGGGGGTTATGTACTGTTTTTTTTTTATTTTGATCACTGTGATAGTTTATCACAGTGATCAAAATGTACTTTTGGAGAATGAATGACTTCATTTTTTAATCTGCCGCAAGGCTGATCACATCACATCAGAGGGGAGAGAAATCATTTTTTTTTTTTTTGTTGCGGTCGCCGTTATACTGTTATAACGGCGATCGCAAATACCGACCCGGATCATGTTCTCTGGGGTCTCGGCTACCCTGGCAGCCGAGACCACGGAGAAAATTGCTCAAGCCCCCCCCCCCAGCACATTGCGGCGGGCGCACTGAGCATACGCCCGCCATTTTCTCGTCATCAAAGATGGCGGCACCCACCGGAGGGCCCGGGGGCCACATGGGAGGGATCGGGGGCCACAAAGGGGGGATAGGGGACCCTTTTTCTATCTCCTCTGATGTCCGATCACATCAGAGGACAGAGGAATTAAATGGCACATTATTTTTTTTTTGTTGCGATCGCCGTTATAGGGTTAATAACGGTGATCTGAACACCAGGGTCGCTAAAAACCGACCCGATTCATGTTCTCTGGGGTCTCGGCTACCCCCGGCAGTCGAGACCCCGGAGAAAATCCAATTGTGGGGGGCGCTATTCACTTTTTCCACAGCGCTGTTAATTAACGGCGCTGTGGTTTAAGTACCCTTAATGACTGCCGTTAAAAGGCGTATAGGCAGTCGTTAAGGGGTTAAACTGCTAAATAGCAATACAATGCTGCTTGAACACCTTACTGAAATTGTGGCACTGGGAGAAAGTTTCTCTTCTTCTTGGGAGCTGCCAGCTTTCAGTCACAGAGGCAGGCAGAGAGCAGCTACAGTCACACTCACAGCACAACTCACTACACACTATAATCACAGCTTGCTCTGCAGCGCATCTTTGCAGAGTGAACTGTCAATCAAAGTGGGGGGGTGTGCTTACAGCCACAGTATAGTGAGCGATGACTACTCGCTTCATGCACTTCCCTTATGACTGAAAGCCATCAGCTCCCGATAGCTGCACTTTGCAATGCAATACTATTTACCAGCAGATTAACCCTATATCTGCAGGTAAATAACATTTGCCGTGACAGGTTTCCTTTCATGTTCTGTATGCAATACATGTTTAAATGTGTCAATATTATTAAGAAGCGGACATAAGAAATGGCAAATGATAAACCAGTCTTAGTAAATGCGGCCATTTACATAAACCACCATTAGTCTCCAGTGGGTTGTGAGTCTCAGAAGTGCCCAGAAAAATCACACAAGCCCAAAGAAGTCTTCATGTCAAGTCACCACCAATGAGTGCGGCTAGCTTCAATCATTGCTAGTGAACATACAAATAAGAAAAATAAGAGGCAATATGGTGACCTTACGGGAAATCTAAAAGTCCATATGTAGGTTGAAAATATTTCATAAAATTTTCAGAAAAACAACAAAAGCAAACAACTAGTAAAAGCAAATGAACTCCGCGTATCCATAACTTTGCTACTTACAAAGTAAGGGATGAAGAAGCATGCCAGACTTTGATAGAAAGCATCCAGTATGGTGATCCAAAATGTGGATTTCTTATAAGCCTAGAACAGTGATATACATTGTATAATTAGGACTGAGAACAATTCATGTTAAAGAGAATCAGACACCAGGTTTTTGCCATCTAATCTGAGAGCAGCATGATATAGGGACAGAGACCCCGATTACAGTGATGTGATACTTACAGGGCTGCTTGCTGCAGTTTTGATAAAAAATCACTGTTTAATCAGCAGGAGATTATCACTAGAGGACTAGTAACCTTGCTGCATATTCATGAGCGCTGTATAACCCCGTCCCACAACTGACAGCCAGGACGAACAACAAGCGGCAATTTTTGCTCTTTGGTGCCCAGTTTGACAATGTTTCACACACACAGCTATTCCCAAATCCGCATGGAAAATTTTACATTTTACTCTTTTAATTGTCCTTAGGTTATCCATATCACAAAAAAACACGTTAATCCATGTTAATGCTTGGATTACTAGATATAAAAGCGGATATTGAGTGCAATTAAGGGTAGAATGTTAAGGGAGAAGTCCTCTCTAAAATTAAAATATACAATGTGCTGCACGACTAATAAAGCCACATGGAGCACATGCAAACACAAGAGTGTGTCTGTCCGAGCGGTGCTTACCTCTGAAGTCTGACCAGATCTGTAGAGTTCTGGCAAAGCGAGCAGGGTGTCCGCAGACACATCTTTATCAAGAACACCATAGATTATTGGGGGCACAGACGTAAAAATCAGATTGAAGAGAATTAACATCCAAACATCCACCATTGAGGTCCCGGAGAATCCACAGAAGAACTGGTACCAGAACAAAAGGTTCACAAACATCTGGAGAGAGGTAACATTTCTTTCATTAGTTTTCTTGATATAGATTTCAATAATATATGGACAATTCTGCATTTTTATAGGTTGGATCTGCACAGTGGAGAAGTGTAGTGTGCCGTGCTGCATGTACAGGTGAAGATCTTCATTTTTGTCGCTAAACTACAAGTGGTTTTGCTGTGCACTTCGTTGCCACACGGCGTTGACCGCACTGCGTAACCCAGCCTTAAATCACCGCTCCAGCATTTTATTTACTTTACCGATGGAGTGGTGCCACTAATCTAAATTCCCAGCCCTTAGTCTTATACTAACCAGCCGCCATCTGCATCTGTTCTTGGTGCCGCTCCGGTCATTTTCTGAACGTTGTGACCTGTTGGATCTCGCCAGTGTTTGCTAGGCTACCTGTGAGCCACAATATCGAACGAATTGAACATGAAGAGGACGTCCGAGCAGCCACAGCCCAGATTTCCTCATCATATTCAATTCATAAGAAGAAGGAGGCAGTGACGCCAGCGCCGATTGGGTGCCAGGCTCTCAACACGGGAGGAGAGTGGAAGCTTTTTTACTGTGTCGGGGCTAAACATTTAGATCAAGAAGGAGTTGTCCTAGTAGTGGACAAACCTTTTAATATGCTACACCAATTACAGTGTTTCACCTCAATGCAAAACGGTACCAATTAGAAGTTTATGATTGTGTCGGTGAGCAGGTAAGGTGTGACCGCAATCACATTCTGGTGATAATCTGTTACTTACACCGGCAACTAACTGGCGTTATAATTAATGGACACCTGTCAAACCTGCAGTGATGCAGTCAATGAAGCCGACAATTAAGAATTTATTACAGCTAGTATGCCTCACTCTGCTATGTGCAAAAGAATGAAAATCATTCAACTCAGTCAGCCAAATGAATGAATAATGCATATAAAAAAAAAAAAACTAGCTTCTTCTCCATTATTGTACCAGCTTAAAGGAGAAAAAAAAATGAAAAAATGTGATTAGTCACTATAACAGTCGGGCTGACTATTCAAGTTTGGAAATTTTCTCCTCTATAGAATAAGGGATAATCTCCCTATCACTGCTGGGATCTCCACCACTCCTGAGAAATACGGCTCTGAAAAACCCTCTGCGAATCGAGTGGAGGTCAATAATGCACACTGCTGCTAAATTCATTCTTTATGCTACCACTGGAGATAAATCGAGTGCTGGTCTTTGGAATTTCCGTAAGAATGATCACACACCGCTCCATTCACATTCTGAAGAGCCACAGTTCTCGGGATCAGCGGGGCACCCAGCGATCAATAAATTGTCCCCTAGCCCAAGGATACGCTGTAACCTCTAAACTTGTGAAAACCCCTTTAAAGACTGCATACAGCTGTTCTCCCATTGGTTCATCATGTGGGAACAAACATTTATATGTGTGGTATCCTACGAAGTGGTCATCTCCATGGGATACCGGATGTATAGTAGTTTTGAAAATAATAGCAGTGTCACAAAATCTTTATACTAGTTTTTATTTCCATGCACTGAGAACATGGCACACTGTTTTCTAATTCAAAACATGAAGAGAAATGTTTAATTTTCACTACTTTACAGAAAACAAAAAATGAACATTGGGCTGTTCTAAAAAATAGTGCCTGCATTTGTCTTTACAAACTCACAATATACACTATTTTTGAGGATAAATCCTACAAAAACTCACAAAGTCATTGTTCAGACACAAGTATAATAAAAAATTAACAAATTTTATTAAAGAAAAATTACAGGGCATAATACATATATCAAATAGCTAAGAAAACAAAGCACAAAGAGGGCTCATGTGTGAAGGACAACAAACGCTGATTATGTCGCAGAAAGGGAACAAGAGAAAAAGCTTTTTCTGAGCAAGCATGACCTCAAAGGACCAGAATATTGTTATACTCAAAGTGCATAGTGCCTGTAAGGTGCAGTATAAGAATACAATCAGCGGGTCCCCAAGTCAAAGAAATGGTAATACATGGGTGAAACGCTTCTGCAGGCCGTTGCTGGCAGTGGCACCTGCGATGCAGCATAATCGCAAGTTTACTGTGCACTTAATCCCTTTTGCTTTGGGATCAGTGACCTGTCAGCAGTCTGCAATATACCACATACATGAACCCCGCCTTTGGGCACGAGGATCTCAATAACTACAAAACTGAAAATAAAGATTAAACAACCACAAGACGGATTTCATCAACCAAGGTATCATTGTAATCAGTATAATGGTGCCGACCAGACACTGTCTGTAGGTTACTGAGCACAATCCTGCTGACAGGTTCCCTTTAATAATAAAGGCCTTCATTTAAAAACTGCATTTTGTGATTACTTGTGTTATCTTTGTCTAATATTTTACATTTGTTTGGTGATCCGAAACATTTAATTATGACAAACATGCAAAAGAATAGGAAATCAGGAAGGGGGCAAACACTTTCACCCCACGGTATAATATGTCACTTGTAGGGAAGATGGTGTACGGGTAGGTTACATCTCGTTTATGACGGTTCTTGCTACACAGGGATTTTTGTAACATTTTGGTTACATCACTTAAAAGGTATTTACTATAAATGTTTCACATAATTTACTTACCACATTTTTGTAGAAAAAGTAGAGAATCATATTTGCCAGTCGAGTATAACACCAATGCCCATGAACAAGCAGCAGCTTCCTCAGATGTTTAAAGTGTGAGACTGCAAAATCACTAGACATCACGGCCTGCAGGGAAGAAACATCAGTACCTGGGTTCAGTCTAAGGCGGCTAGTGTATGTTGGGGACAAACTAATTACTGTGCTTATATTTCCTCCAGTTGATGCGCTGTACCTGCAACTTAAAAATAAGGCAAGAAAGAGTTCTGCACTGCAATTTGTGCCAATGAATGCTTACTATAGATTGGCAACAAATGGCTCTTTATCAACGACTACCTGACTATCAAATGAGCTAAAGGAGTTTCCCAGACTCAAAAGAAAAAAATTCAGCAGTCACTATGTGACAGTACACTGCCATTTTGGTAAGAACTTGCATGTAAAATCCTTTTCAGCGAAGAAGGAAGGGAGACACACTAGACATTACTAGTGGGTAGGAGGAGCCCAGATGAGATAGACACCTTAGATTAAAAAGAGTGCTGACCGGCCCCTCCAGCTCGGCTCCTCCTACTCAGCTCTCCAGTTGTACCAAGCTTAAGGAAGAGCAATATCACCAGCGGAGCAACATAACCCCTTCTGAAGGACTTCAGAGAATAAAACACAAAAATACAGGTTATGCATGCATGTAGGCAAAAACCACACAGTTCCAGGTACTACTCACTGGACCTGACCACTGCGATGAGCTGGCGATGCTGGAACAGAGCCTTAGCGCGTCGACCTCAGCCCAGATAATCGCTATGAGAGAAGGGTCACGCCGCATCTGAAAAACAACAACACACTTCTGCCATGGGAGGGATGTGTGTCTCCCTTCCTTCTTCGCTGAAAAGGATTTTACAGGTAAGTTCTTACCAAAATCCGTCTTTCAGCTGCAGATGAAGGAAGGGAGACACACTAGACATTACTAGTGGGACGTCCCAAAGCAGTCCAAAAATTAAGGGTGGGAAAAAACCAAAAGAGGCAGAATCCCAACAACCTTGATAAATGCGCAACAGGCGCCAAATACAAGTTAACTAGAACTTTAAACTACAGCCGCCTGCAGGACCCTACGTCCTAAGGCTGCATCAGCGGAAGCACTAACGTCCACCTTATAAAATCTTGTAAAGGTGTGGACGGAGCACCAGGTCGCCGCCCAGCAAAGCTAAGTTGCCGAGGCCTCTTGATGGAAAGCCCACGATGAGCCCACAGCTCTCGTGGAATGAGCTCGAACCTTAATCGGGCAAGGTTCGCCTTTAAGTCGGTAAGCCTCCAAAATGGCCGACCGGATCCAACGAGCTATAGAATCCTTGGAAGCCCGTTGACCACGTCGACGACCTGCTGGAATCACAAACAGGGAGTCCGACTTCCGAAAACTTTGGGTAACAGACAAATAGAACTTCAAAGCCCGCACCAAATCCAATGTGTGCAAGGCCCGTTCCTTCGCATTACTCGGCCCCGGACAAAGAGAGGGCAACACAATATCCTGGTTAAGATGAAATTGCGACACCACCTTAGGTAGAAAGTCGCCCCGTGTGCGAAGCACTACACGATCCGGGTGAAACTCCAGAAAAGGAGGCAAGTAAGAAAAGAGCCGCCAACTCAGAAATCCTTCTCAAAGAGGTGACCGCCACTAGGAAGGCAACCTTCCAAGAGAGCAAAGAAAGACTAACAGAGTCCATAGGCTCAAAAAGGCCCGTGTTGAAGAGCCTCCAAAAGCAAGATTGAGGCGCCAAGGAGACACAGGCGCCTTCTGCGGCGGAAACTGGCGGGTTACTCCGCGAAAAAAGGAACGTACGTCCCTACGTGAGGCGATAGCCTTTCGGAACAGCAAGGACAGAGTAGAAACCTGACCCCTCAGGGTGCTCACTGCCAAACCCTTTGTCCAACCCGAATTGCAGGAAAACCAACAAATTGGGAATGGAAAAAATCCTCGGGTTCCTTGAAAACCCGAACACCACGAAAAGAAGGCTTCCCAAGTGGTAAATCCTAGTAGTAGCCCGACCTCTGGCAGCTCGCAAAGTGGCAATGACTTTGGCTGAAAAACCTTGACGGATCAATATTTCGGTCTCAAGAACCACGCCGTCAAACGCAGAGACTTCAGGTCCGGATGACCAACGGGCCCTTGGGTTAACAGGTCCGAGCGGAAAGGAAGTAGAAATGGTGGCGCTGCCAGGAGCGACCCCAGTGTCGAGAACCACGTTCTCCTTGGCCAATCTGGGGCTATCAACATAGCCGGGATTCTCTCTAGTCTGATCCAACGTAACACCAGGAGGAGTAAGGAAATCGGTGGAAAACATAAATTAGCTCGAATTGGTCCCACGGAACCACTAGAGCAACCACCGCCACAGCCTTCGGATCCTTGTACCTGGACATGAAAGTCGGTAACTTGGCATTGAACCTGGATGCCATCAGATCCACTTGGGGAGTTCCCCAACGGGAGCACAGCAGTGCAAAAATTTCCGGATGAAGACTCCATTCTCCGGGATCCATCTTCTCGCGACTGAGAAAGTCCGCCGTGGTATTCTGAACTCCCGGAATGTGGATCGCAGAGATAGCTGGCACTCTGGTCTCTGCCCATACTAGGATACGAGATACCTCCACCATGAGCTTGGAACTCCCATCCCGCCTTGGTGGTTGATATATGCGACCGTCGTCGCATTGTCCGTCTGCACTCGGACTGGCAGACCGCTTAAAAGGGACCGTCCAGTGTTGGAGGCAAAGAAAAAAATCGCCCTCAATTCCAGGATGTTGATCGGCAAGACAGACTCTTCCGACGACCATACTCCCTGAGCCCAAAGATCGTTCCAGACACCCCCCCCCCAGCCCGTCAGGCTGGCATCGGTGGTTATGACCGACCACTTCGGAGGGAGGAAGGACTTTCCCAGGGATAACTCTTTCGGACGTATCCACCATCCTAGGGACTCTCGTACCCTGTGGGGGATGATGACACTGCAATCCAGTGAAAACCTGCGATCGATCCCAACGGCTGAGAATGAACCTTTGGAGAGCCCTGGAATGAAACCGGGCAAACGGAAGTGCTTCCATGGACGCCACCATCAACCCCAGAAGACGCATACAGCTTCGCAGGGACATTGCTGTCAAAGGCTTCATAACCCGTGCATGTCGAAGGAGACATGCTTGCTTGTCTGGAGGCAAGGACACCACTGCTCGCACCGTGTCAAAATGCATCCCCAAAAACAGGATTGACTGCGACCGTTCCAGAGACGACTTCTCCCAATTGACCAGCCACCCGAAATCCTCCAGGAGCTGAAGGGATAGATTGCGAGCAGTTACCGCCTCCTCCTTCGAAGACGCCACAATCAGAAGGTCGTCCAGGTAGGGAAGTATCGTAACCCCTGCCTTCGAAGAATCGCCATGAGAGGCGCCAGAATTTTTGTAAAAACTCTGGGCGCTGAGGCCAACCCGAATGGCAGAGCCACAAACTGGTAATGGCCCTGACCTATGTCAAAATGAAGGAAGTGTTGGTGGGCCCTTCCGATTAGGAAGTGCAAATAAGCGTCGCGAATGTCGATTGACACCAAAAAAGCGTTCTGCGACAGGGCCGCCAAAACGGAGCGAAGCTACTCCATGCGGAATTTCCTGGCGTGGACATGCCGATTCAATCTTGTGAGATCCAGAATGGGCCGAAATTTGTCCTCTTTATTGGGGACCACAAAGAGGTTAGAATAAAACCCCCTTCCCCGGCGGAACCGGTACCACCACACCTTTCTGCAGAAGGGAATCTACCTCCCACAGCAGAGCGGCAAAAAGCTCGGGCTCTGACGGAAAGCGAGGTTGACAAAAAAACTGTCTGGGGGTCGAAAAAGAGACTCTATGAAGTAGCCTGCCAACACAACCCGTGTCACCCAGGCGTCCGACATGCGGAAAGCCCAAGTCGGTTTGAACAGGAATAGACGACCCCCATTCGAGAGCGCTCGAATGAGACCCAGGCGTCAGTCCGCCTTAGCGGGCTTTTTGCCAGCTTCCCGCTTGTCTTAAAGAAAGTTCTGTTTCCAGGGTATGCGGAATTTTTGAGAATTCCCCCTTTTTTTTTTTTTTTTTAAAAAAGAGAGAGACGACCCGAACCCCAGAGGGCTGACTGAATCATCCCTGGACCGAAAGGACCGCCGACAACTACCGGCACTAGTCCTGCCAGACGCAGAGGTCACAGCTCTGCGGTAAAGCTGTTTCTTTTGCCTTTACCTTGGCAATCAGCTCCGTGAGGTCAGATCCAAATAGCTGACCACCTTGCAAGCTAGCAAACCCTGTTTGGAAACTGAGTCCACTGTCTAAGGCACAGTGCTCTTCTGACTGTGACTGCCGAGGACTGCGCCCTGGATAGCAGTGATGCAGTATCCTCCAAAAACTGGAAAAGCCCATCTACCTCTATAGAGGAGATCCACCCTGCCACGCCGTCCGTAGACGGTCCAACCGGCTCAGGGAAACTTTACAAGCACACATGGATTCTTAATACCGAATCCATGATCCGCGGCCTCGCAGATGGATTTTTCTGCCATCTACGTTTTTTTTTTGTCCAGCGGGTCCAGCAGACTCGCCTTCCCCTTAACAAGGAGGATTTTGCTAAGCTGGGATAAAGGGACATCCACTTCAGGAGAAGGATCCAATTATCATCAACTCCGTAGAACACGGATACAGTGTCTCAATTCTCTGGACACAGGTGTTCCTTCTCCACTGCCCCATTAAGCTCATCCAGTGATGGTAAAGAATGATCGAGATTGAAAACATCCGGGCCGACTTACCAGGACGTCCAGATACCTCCTTCGGTAACTGTAACGCCTCCAATAAAAACCTCTTTACGGCCCAAAAGGAAGGCAGAGTGTCCCTGCCGATCCTCCTTGTTCGAATCGGACATTTTCGTTATGCGGGAAGGAAGGCACCGGCTTGTGTCGCTTCCTGACATGAGAGGATCTAGCTGACACTCAATAATAGAAAATCAGACAGGCCATCAATAGAAACTAGCGAGGGCCTCCATTCTGACACCACTGGAAACTCCAGGTCTGCGCGTCAGATACGCAAGACTGATCCTGTAGCGGATCTGGGAGACGGTTGCACAGTATATGGCAGGTTAAACCTGTCAGTAATTAGAAAGTGTGGTTTCTTAAAGAAAAAAAAAAAGAAACGCTGAAGGGTTAAAGCTCTTAAGGAGAGAGCTACCCCAGCTGTCCCCCATTAAGAGCTAACCGCCTAAGAAGGGGTTAAAGTCGCAGACTCCCCACAACCTTAATAATGAAAAGGGTGTGCGAGCCCCAAGTGCCTCTTATAAGGCAGCAGCTATAGGACAGCTATGCCACACTTAAGAAGAAACGTTCACAATATCGCTAAAAAATTGCGCTGTTTGTAAATCGCAATGACCGCCAAAGTCATTAAGGGGATCGCTAACCGCCTATGCGTTGTTAATGAGATCGCCCAGATTGGCAGCTACTAGCGACATTAAAAATTATCACACAAACGATCGAATAGTATGCGTCGTCGTTAGCAGGAACGTATAGTGGCAGTATTACTGTCGCAGACTCCCCACAACCTCTTATATTGAAAAGGTGTGCGAGCTTTGAGATAACAGCTGCAGGCAGCGCAGTCTGCCACCCATTAGTGCCTCTGAAAGGCGCCCGCGCTGTGGGGGTGAAGGGGTTAAGCTTCTGCCCTAGACGGGTAGAAGCGACTCACCCAGCTGGTCGCGGTGCAGCGCTGTCGAGAGGGGAGGAGAGCGATGTCCGAGGGAGCTTTCAGCCTGTCAGCATTACTCGGCTAATGGCCGCCGCGCTGTGCCTCCGTGTGCTTCATGAGGGAAGCCGGAAAAGGAGACTGCCGTAAAGCGCGCGCTCAGAGCGGCGCGAAATTCAAATAAAAAAGGCGCGCAGCTTCTCTCTCCCCCGTTCCTATGTCCTGCAGGCATCCACCTGCGGACAAAAAACACACAGTCACCGCATGTATGATGTAACAGCGACTGCCGCAGCAGTCGCTGAAAACACTCAAACACATATTAAATGTGGAGTACTCACCAGCCGAAAGCGCCACAGGGACCCCCAGGGGTTTCTGGCGCGTGCCCATGCTTCCCCCAGGGCGGGGATCGCAGTGACCCCTGCAGCGCGGTTTGCATCCCTGCCAGGGAAGCCATCCTCATCCCCCGGGCCAGCAGGGTTCTGCAGGGACCACCATATAGGGTAATACAGATCCGCCAAGGGAGAGGTTGGGGTCCAGCAGCGCTGAGACCCCTGAGA
Organism: Oophaga sylvatica; assembly: GCA_033576555.1. NCBI lineage: Eukaryota > Metazoa > Chordata > Amphibia > Anura > Dendrobatidae > Oophaga > Oophaga sylvatica. The sequence continues at coordinate 86,616,496 of JARQOD010000001.1, forward strand.
CCTCTAGACCACATTTGGTGATCCAAGTCTCTTGTCCGATAAAAAATAATAAAATCTTCTGAGGAGCTGCTTCCAGCAGCGACTATCTTCTCTGACCTCAAATTGAAAACTGGAGAGCTGAGTAGGAGGAGCCCGAGCTGGAGGGGCCGGTCAACACGCTTTTTAATCTGAGGTGTCTATCTCATCTGGGCTCCGCCTACCCACTAGTAATGTCTAGTGTGTCTCCCTTCCTTCATCTGCAGCTGAAATGTGTACACTGTCATAATTCCCCAGTTTTTGCAGTACGAGTGGATGACGTGACTGCATGTAAAACAATAGAGCAGTGAGAGATTCGCAGGAGAATGTATGAAAATCACATACATGCGGCTACATGACTGACCAGTCACACTGGAAAAATCAGGAGAAACATCAATGGGTGCACATTGAACACTGTCACAATTGGGCAGTCTGCAGTCAGATAGGCTCAAAGGAAACATCAGCAGTAGTGATGAGCGAGTATGCTCGTTGCTCAGGTTTTCCCGAGCACGCTCGGGTGATCTCCGAGTATTTTGGCGTGTTTGGAGATTTAGTTTCTGTGATGCAGCTGCTGGACAGCCTGAATACATGTGGGGTTTCCCTAACAAAAAGGCAATCCCCACATGTATTCAGGCTGTCTAACAGCCACAAATCATGCAGCTGGTCAACAGAAACTAAATCTCCGAGCACGCCAAACTATTCGGAGGACACCCGAGCATGCTCGTGAAAACCCGAGTAACGAGTATACCCACTCATCACTAATCAGCAGTAAAAGCAAAACAAAAAAAAAAAAAAAAACATTTAATGCCTCATTATTTGACCCTAACTATATATCCAGTCTTTCCAGAAGATTTACATCTTGCAATATTGAAACACGGATTTTGGTAAGAACTTACCGGTAAAATCCTTTTCAGCGAAGGAAGGGAGGGAGACACAGGAATTCATTACTGATGGGTAGGCGGAGCCCCAGATCAGGATGTCACCTCAGATCAAAAGAGTGCTGACTGGCTGGCCCCTCCAGCTCGGGCTCCTCCTACTCAGCTCCAGTCGTACCAAAGCTTTTAGGAAAAGAGCCAAGATCACCAGCGGAGCAACATAACCCCTTCTGAAGGAACTTCAGAGAAAAAACACAAGGATACAGGTTATGCATGCAAAGAAAGCCAAAAACCACAGAGTTCCAGGTACTACTCACGGAACCTGACTACTGCGATGAGCTGGCGATGCTGGAACAGAGCCTTAGCGCGCTGACCTCAGCCCAGATAATCGCTATCAGATAAGGGTCGCGCTGCATCTGAAAACATCAACACACTTCTGCCTTGGGAGGGTGCTGTGTCTCCCTCCCTTCCTTCGCTGAAAAGGATTTTACCGGTAAGTTCTTACCAAAATCCGTGTTTCAGCTGCAGAATGGAAGGGAGGGAGACACAGGAATTCATTACTGATGGGACGTCCCAAAGCAGTTCAAAAATAAGGGTGGGAAAAAACCAACAAGAGGCAGAAACCCAACAACCTTAACAACAAAGCGCAACCAGCGCTAAACACAAGTTCATCCAGAACTTTAAACTACAGCTGCCTGCAGGACCCTACGTCCGAGGGCTGCATCAGCGGAAGCACTGACGTCCACTTTATAAAACTTCGTAAACGTGTGGACAGAGCGCCAAGTTGCCGCCCGCAGAGCTGCACTGCCGAAGCACCTTGGTGAAAAGCCCACGATGAAGCCACAGCCCTCGTGGAATGGGCTTGAATCTTAATCGGACAAGATTCACCCTGAAGACGGTAAGCTTCCAATATAGCTGACCGTATCCAACGAGCTATAGAATCCTTGGAAGCTCGTTGACCACGCCGACGACCGACTGGAACCACAAATAGGGAGTCCGTCTTACGAAAACCTTGAGTAATAGATAGATAAAACTTCAAGGCCCGCACTAAATCCAATGTGTGTAAAGCTCGCTCTTTCACATTCTTCGGATCCGGACAGAATGAAGGCAACACAATATCCTGGTTGACATGAAATTGTGACACCACTTTAGGCAAAAAATCACCCCGAGTGCGAAGCACTACACGATCCGGAAAAAACTCCAGAAAAGGAGGCGAACAAGAAAGAGCTGCCAACTCAGAAACTCTCCTCAAGGAAGTGACTGCAACAAGGAAAGCCACCTTCCAAGAAAGTAAAGAAAGGCTAGCAGAAACCATCGGCTCAAAAGGTTTATGCTGAAGAGCCTCCAAAACAAGGTTTAGCCGCCAAGGAGACACGGGTGCCTTCCGCGGCGGAAACTTACGAGATATACCTCGGAAAAAGGAGAGCACGTCTCTATTTGAAGCAATGGTTCTCCGGAACAATAAGGACAGAGCAGAAATCTGACCTTTCAGGGTGCTGACTGCCAAACCCTTGTCTAGCCCATGCTGCAGAAAAGCCAACAGGTTGGGAATGGAAAATTTTCTCGGGTTCCGAGAGGACCCCAAACACCACGAAAAGAAGGTTTCCCAAATTTTGTGGTAAATCCTAGTAGTAGCCGGACTTCTTGCAGCACGAAGGGTAGCAATGACCTCGGCCGAGAAACCTCTACGGATCAAGATTTCGGTCTCAAGAGCCACGCCGTCAAACGCAGGGACATCAAGTCCGGATGACAAACGGGCCCCTGAGTCAACAAGTCCGGTTGAAGAGGGAGTGGAAAAGGAGGTGCCGCCAACAGCGACATTATTGTCGAGAACCACACCCTTCTTGGCCAGTCTGGAGCTATCAAAATAGCTGGAATTCTCTCTAGTCTGATCCGACGCAGTACTAGAGGAAGTAAGGATATCGGCGGGAATACATAGATCAGCTCGAACTGATCCCACTGAGCCACTAGAGCATCCACCGCCACAGCCTTCGGGTCCTTGTACCTGGACATGAACGTCGGTAACTTGGCATTGGACCTGGATGCCATCAAATCCACTTGGGGGTTCCCCAGCGAGAGCACAGTAGTGCAAAAACTTCCGGGTGGAGGCTCCATTCCCCGGGATCCATCCTTCTGCGACTGAGAAAGTCCGCTGTAATATTCTGAACCCCTGGAATGTGAATCGCCGACAAGGCTGGCACACTGGCCTCTGCCCAAATCAGAATTCGGGACACCTCTACCATGAGTCTGGAACTCCTTGTCCCACCTTGGTGATTGATATACGCGACAGCCGTCGCATTGTCTGTCTGCACTCGGACTGGCAGACCGCTCAAAAGGACCGTCCAATGTTGGAGGCAAAGGAAAATCGCCCTCAATTCCAGGATGTTGATCGGAAGAACAGACTCTTCCGATGACCATACCCCCTGAATACAGAGATTGTTCCAAACACCCCCCCAGCCCGTCAGGCTGGCATCGGTGGTTATGACTGACCACTTCGGAGGGAGGAAAGACTTCCCCAGGGAGAATGCCCCTGGACGTAACCACCATTCTAGAGAATCCCGCACGCGCGAGAAATGGTGACACTGCAATCCAGCGATTGCGACTGGTTCCATCGACTCAAGATGAACCTTTGGAGAGTCCTGGAATGGAACTGGGCAAAAGGAATTGCCTCCATGGACGCCACCATCAGTCCCAGAAGACGCATACACTTCCGTAGGGACATTGCCGTTGAGGATTTCATAATCTGTACATGTCGAAGAAGACATGACTGTTTGTCTGGTGGTAGGGAAACTACCGACCGAAACGTGTCGAGATGCATTCCCAAAAAGAGGATTGTCCTCGATGGTTCCAGGGACGACTTCTCCCAATTGACTAGCCAACCGAAGTCCTTCAGAAACTGAAGAGACAAATCCCGAGCCGTCAACGCCTCCTCCTCCGAGGAAGCCACGATCAAAAGATCGTCCAGATAAGGGAGAATCGTAATCCCCTGTCTTCGAAGGATTGCCATGAGGGGCGCCAGAATTTTTGTAAAGACCCTTGGCGCTGAGGCTAAGCCGAACGGCAGAGCCACGAACTGGTAATGATTCTGACCTATGGCAAATCGAAGAAAGCGCTGATGAGCCTTTCCGATGGGAATATGCAAATAGGCGTCGCGAATGTCGATTGACACCAGAAAATCGTTCTGTGACAGAGCTGCCACAACGGAGCGAAGCGACTCCATGCGAAATTTCCGGGCATGGACATGCCGGTTTAATCGCTTGAGATCCAGAATCGGGCGAAATTTGTTCTCCTTTTTGGGAACTATAAAAAGGTTGGAATAAAAACCTTTCCCTCGGTCCTCTGACGGAACCGGTATCACTACACCCTTTTGTAGCAGAGATTCGACCTCTCGCTGTAGAGCGACAACAAGCTCGGGTTCCGACGGAACGCGAGATTGACAAAAAACATTTGGGGGTCGAGAAGCAAACTCTATGAAATAGCCTGCCGACACTATCCGCGTTACCCAGGAATCTGGAACGCGAGCCATCCAAGTCGCTTTTGAAAAGAAGCAGGCGACCCCCCACTCGAGAATCCTCGAGTGGACCCCTGGCGTCAATCCGACTTTGCGGGCTTCTTGTCAAGTTCCCGCTTGTCCTGGCGGAAACTCCGCTTCCAGGGAGTACGAGTTTTCTGAGAGGATTTCTTTCCTGAGAAGGAAGGACGACCCGATCCCCACGAGGAGTGACTAGATCGTCCTCGGCCCCGAAAGGACCGCCGACCACTATAGACGCCAGGCTTACTGGACACCGAGACCATGGCCCTACGCTGTGGTAATGCTGATTCCTTCGCCTTAGCCTTGGAAATCAGCTCTGTGAGGTCGGATCCAAAAAGATGGCCACCCTTGTAAGGTAAGGCCAACAACCCTTGTTTGGAAACTGCGTCCCCGGCCCACTGTCTGAGCCATAAAGCTCTTCTGACTGTGACCGCTGAAGCTTGCGCTTTGGCCAGCAGAGATGCCGTATCCAGACCGGCATCAAAGATATAACAGGCTGCCGTTTCTAACCATTCACAAGTTTCCCGTATCTCAGATAACGGAGATTCATTTTGCAACTCCGTCTTCAGACGTGCCAACCAGCCTAGAGAAGCTCTAGCAGCACACATGGATCCTAGCACTGCTCGGAATCCATGACCCGCAGCCTCATAGCTTGCTTTTGCCGCCAATTCTGTTTTTCTATCCAAAGGCTCCTGTAAGCTCGCTTTCCCCTTAATAGGGAGTAGTGAGGATTTACTAAGCTGAGATAAAGACACATCCACCTCAGGAGCAGAAGTCCAATTAGCCTTTAACTCCGCAGAGCAAGGATAAAGTGTATCCAAGAAATGCGTTCCATGAAAACGCTTATCTGGACATAGACGTTCCTCCTCTATTACACTATTAAGCTCATCCAGAGCTGGCAATGTTGTACGCGAAGCACGGGACTCCTGGAACATGCGTGCTGATTTACCAGGACGACTAGTTACCTCCTCCGGTAACTGTAATATATCTCTCATGGCTTCAATTAATGCCTCCGTACGCTTCGCCATAGAGGAACGCCCCTGCGGCTCGTCCGCATCTGAATCGGATATTTCTCCATCCGAATTTAAAGGGGAACTCTGCCCAATATCAGATATATCTGACTCGCTCCGTGTAGAGGCCGGTAACGGCCTGCGTCGCTTCCTCTGAGAGGAATTAGCAGACACATATTGACCTAAAAGGTCAGACAAGTTGTTGATCGATCGAGCGATATCATCCAATTTTTCACCGCTGTCGACCGCAGCGCTAGACGCTGTGGAGGTCTGCGTATCTGATTGCCGCAATGGCACTGGGACGTGGTCCGCGGCATCTGAACTCTGTTCAGACATGTCTCACCTGTATGAGCAGGTCAAAGCGGTAATACCAGCAAAAACTATGCGTTTTTTTTTTTTTTTTTTAAACGCTGAAGGGTTAACGCTCCACCAGCAGGGTTACCCCAGCGGTATTCAGTCAAAAAATTTAGCTGGTAGAAATAACCCTCAGAGGGGTTAATATTGCAAACTCACCACAATATATATATATTAGTGAGCCCCAGCCAATTTTATGTCTCTAATGAGACTGCAGCTGCAGGATAGCGATCGCTGCGCTGCGGGGTGAGGAATCAGCACTCACCCAGCTGGCCGTGGTGTCTTATGAGGAGAGGAGCGGTCTGAGGAGCCCAGGAGCCTGTGTAATGGCCGCCACAGTGAGGGAGTCGCAGGAGAAAACGCCAGAGCGCGCGTCTTCCTGCTCAGAAGACCGGGAATAGTTAGGCCACGCCCCCTGCTAGCTCAAATAATGAGCGCGAACTCCCCCGCTCCTGCTCCCTCTCTGTCCTGCAGGTATCTGCCTGCGGACAAAAAATCACCACATCTACTTGTAACAGCGCTGTCACAGCAGCGCTGAAGCATACTGACATACATGTAGTAGCGCTGTCACCGCAGCGCTGAAGCATACTGACATACAAGTAATAGCGCTGCTCACCCAGACGCTAAAGCACTCACACATAATTATAATAAAAATTGTGTGGAGTACTCACCAGCCAAGGCGCCACAGGGACCCTCAGGGGTTTCTGGCGCTATGCCCATGCTTCCCCCCAGGGCGGGAAGCGCAGTGACCGCACGTGTGTGGTTTGCGCCCCCGCCAGGGAAAACTCTCCTCATCTCCCAGGGCCGGCAAGATTCTGCAGGGACCATTATGTAGTTACAGATCCGCCAGGGGAGAGGCTGGTGAAATACACTGATAAACATGTAATAGCGCTGTCACCGCAGCGCTGAAGCATATGATAACATGTAATAGCGCTGCTCACTCAGACGCTAAAGCACTCACACATAATTATAATAAAAATTTTGTGTGGAGTACTCACCAGCCAAAAGCGCCACAGGGACCCTCAGGGGTTTCTGGCGCTGTGCCCATGCTTCCCCCCAGGGCGAGGAACGCAGTGACCGCACGTGTGGTTTGCGTCCCGCCAGGGAAGCTCCCCTCATCCCCCAGGGCCGGCAAGGATTCTGCAGGGACTTTGAGTAAATACAGATCCGCCAAGGGAGAGGTTGGGGTACAGCAGCGCTGGTACCCCTGAGACCTCTAGACCAACTAGTGATCCAAGTCTCCTGTCCGAATATAAAATAATAAAATCTTCTGAGGAGCTGCATTAGCAGCGACCATCCTCTGGACCTCAAATCTTAGACTGGAGCTGAGTAGGAGGAGCCCGAGCTGGAGGGGCCAGCCAGTCAGCACGCTTTTGATCTGAGGTGACATCCTGATCTGGGGCTCCGCCTACCATCAGTAATGAATTCCTGTGTCTCCCTCCCTTCCATTCTGCAGCTGAAATAAACACCAGATGCCCATGGAAACCTTACATAATCTGGTCAGTCAAGACTGGATGTGACCCTTAAATTGAAAACTAAAAATGTAACTATACATGGCACATGCTGTCTTCTCAGAGAGCAGAGCAAGGTGTCAGACAGAGATAATAGTAATGCTTGAGCTATTTTAAGAAAAATAGTCCAGGTGCCAGAATGGAGGAATTGCAGCAGGGAGCTTTGAAAGAAGAACACCAAGTATGCTACTGATACACGACGTGTCTGCTGTGGGCAGGGGGAGGTGACGTCACATGCCGGTCTGTAAGTTTCCAGCCATAGCCTCTATAGCATAATGCACCCCCAGAGGCAGCCTCTATAGTGTAATGCACCCCCACAGGCAGCCACTATAATGTAATGCACCCCCAGAGGCAGCCTCTATAGTGTAATGCACCCCCATAGGCAGCCTCTATAGCATAATGCACCCCCAGAGGCAGCCTCTATAGTGTAATGCACCCCCAATAGCAGCCTCTATAGCATAATGCACCCCCAGAGGCAGCCTCTATAATGTAATGCACCCCCAGAGGCAGCCTCTATAGCAGTGTTTCTCAACTCCAGTCCTCAGGACCCACCAACAGGTCATGTTTTCAGGATTTCCTTAGTATTGCACAGGTGATAATTTTATCACCAGCTCAAGCATTAATTCCATCACCTTTGCAATACTAAGGAAATCCTGAAAACATGACCTGTTGGTGGGTCCTGAGGACTGGAGTTGAGAAACACTGCTCTATAGTGTAATGCACCCCCAGAGGCAGCATCTATAATGTAATGCACCCCCAGAGGCAGCCTCTATAGTGTAATGCACCCCCAGTGGCAGCATCTATAATATAATGAACCCCATAGGCAGCATCCATAGTGTAATGCACCCCCAGAGGCAGCCTCTATAATGTAATGCACCCCCAGAGGCAGCCTCCATAGTGTAATGCACCCCCAGAGGCAGCCTCTATAGTGTAATGCACCCCCAGAGGCAGCCTTTATAGCGTAATGCACCCCCATAGGCAGCCTCCATAGCGTAATGCACCCCATAGGCAGCCTGTATAGCATAATGCACCCCCCAGAGGCAGCCTCTATAGCATAATGCACCCCCAGAGGCAGCCTCTATAGCGTAATGCACCCCCAGAGGCAGCCTCTATAGCATAATGCACCCCCAGAGGCAGCCTCTATAATGTAATGCACCCCCAGAGGCAGCCTCTATAGCGTAATGCACCCCCCAGAGGCAGCCTCTATAGCGTAATGCACCCCCATAGGCAGCCTCTATAGCATAATGCACCCCCAGAGGCAGCCTCCATAGCGTAATGCACCCCCAGAGGCAGCTTCTATAGTGTAATGCAGCCCCATAAAATAAATACTGACCTTTCTTCTTCCTGTCTCCTCCGCTGCTCCGAGCTCCCGCTCATCTCCGGACCACAGGTGCTGAGTAGTGACGTCATCACGCCCGCTGTCAGTGTTGGCGTTGGTGACGTCAGACGCTTACAGGGGGATGATGGGAGAGGAAGCGTAATACTCCTGCTCTCATCAATGCGGTCAGCTGTATCGGCTGCATGCCAATACAGTTGAACCTGCGATGACAGGCGGGGGCCCACCGCTGGCATTGGGCCCCCCGTCCATCTGCTCAGGGACCCCATAGTGGCCGGGTGGCAGAGCAGGGAGATCGATTCTCCCCGCTCTGGCGCAGAATTTAACTGTATCGGCGCGATGTGCATGCTGATCCAGTTACAGTAGCGTAGCTCCGGGTGGGTCCCCTCTGAGCGCAGGGCCCGGGGTGACCACCCCCTTTCCCCCGGTAGCTATGCTACTGCTCCCTATACATGTGCCATGTGGACTGACATTAGCGTTGGATGGGTGGGCCGCTATAACACTGCTCTAGCACTAGTCACCTTATGCCTGGCCACACTTTCACTCCTATGCTGGTCCGGTGGCCTGTGCCTCCTTCACATTTGGTCTATCGGTAGTATTAATTGAATAGTTCCTGTAAGCAGAGTTCTGGTACATTATTTTCTTAATTTGCTAAGACAGTCACTTCCATACTTTCATGTGATACATAAAACCAATGACATTCATATTTGGGCTAGTTTATTTGATGAATTCCTCAGTTATGACTTTCTTGTACCTGCATGCCTTCTTGTCCAGAGATACCCACGCCAACGTCAGCAATCTGAATCATGCTCACATCATTGGCACCATCACCTTGGGGAGAAACAAAGTACATACAGCGGAGTAAGATTATTTCAATGCATGTGAAGACTATGGAAAGAAAAAGAAAACTCCAACTCACTAAAGCCGTTGTCTGGACAATAATTATTGCAAGTGAGGGAGTGGAACATGCCGAGACCTAACAGTTTGTAGGAGAGCGTAGTTTGGGCTTACAGGGAGCCCTGAGCAGAGGAGTGGTTGCTCCTGAAGATAGGAACAACCCTTTAAAATGTGCCACATTTATCACAGTGGTTTAGGCTGTTTGACAAATTTGGTTAAATCTTTAGACTTTCTATTCTGAGACGACGCCATTAGTTGGCTTGCTCATCCACTCACTACGGGTGGGGATGTCACCCACTTATCGCTTTCTATCGGACTGCACGCACAAGGTTACTGTGAACGCTACTGGCTGGAGCGCCATAGTATGAAGACTGTGCCTTCATTCATACATGCTCGAGGAGAATTACAGCGGAGAACATTATGTTTCTGTGCGGACATTTTCTGGACATTCATTTGTACAGTGAGAACCTAATCCCCACTTGTCCATACATAGGCTTTCATTTGATGAAGCCACAGTTTAATGATTACTGATACAGCTTACTGTATAAAGTGGATATTCTAATGATCTGGGTTACTAGAAGTTAAGTTTGCTGCCGCTTGTCTTTATTTAGCATCAATAATACACACTGCCACAATTATCCAACACAGACATCACTGCGGTGCTTTCAATAAGTCTGAACTTCTTTTAAAGGGAATCTGTCAGCAGGTTTTTGTTATGTAATCTGCAAGCAGCATGGGGTAGGGTCAGAGAGCTGGATTCCAGTGAAGTATCACTTACTGGACTGCTTGGTGCAGATTTGATAGACTCCCAGTTTTCTCTGCTGTAGATGTAGCAGTGCTCAAATGCTCAGTTGTATATAACCCAGCTCACACCCCTGACTGACAGCTTCCTGTGTACGCTGTACACGGTCAGCAAGCAGGGTTACACAGATTAGCTGGACTAGCTTGCATGCTACTGATAATCTCCTGCTGATAAAACACTAATTGTATTGAAACTACAAACAAGCTGCTGAGCACATGCCACATCGCTGGATCCGGTCTCTGCCCTTACATTACGCTGCTCTCAGATTAAACTACAAAAAGCTGCTGAGATTTCCTTTAAACCAATAATATTTCGTATTACTAGTATGAAAAAACAATACGACAGTCAAAATTTTAAAGGTGCTGTCCTGGATAAACATTATAATGACCAATTCTTAGTATAGGTCAGCAATACAAGATCAGTAGGGGGAATGACGACTGGCACTCGAACTAAGCAGCGATTATGTACAGAGACAAAACAGTGCAGTGCCTAGTCTACAGCCCGCTGCCATTTGCTAGAGCTCAAGTGAAAGCGAGATAACATGCAGTATCCAGGAGCTGACAATATGCAGTGTACGGATTTTGGTTCTGTACGGAATTTACATCCAGCCATCACTGAGCAGATAACAGCTGATTGGATTGTGACTCCCAACATATCACCAAACATTTTGATATCGACAGACAGGCCATCAATATGTTAGTTCTGGAAAATCCCTTTTAATCTTCAATCACTGACAAATTGTTACTAACCGATGGCAAGCGTCATGACTTTCATGCTATTCCGGACCAGTCTGACCACTTGGCTTTTCTGCAGAGGAGTTGCCCGGCAGCAGATGACCGCTCTGCAGTGCTGAGTGAGGTAGAGGAACTTCTTCTCCAGTGTTTCATGTAGTGTGAACTCCAGGCTCTTTCCATCGATTATCAAGGCAAAGTCAACATTTTCTTTCTCAAAAGAGGAGTTAAATGATTTCTCTTCTTTTAAACAATTATTGGACAATAGGTGACCTTCCATTTCAGCGAGGATGTGGTCCATCAAAGCCTCACATGCTGCCTATTGGGAGTAAAAAAGAGGGAATAAATACAAATGCTCACATTAAAATATTACAAATAGAGGCAAAATGTAGACATACACAGACTCTGGAAACACTAGGGAGAGTTGCAAAACTGCAAAACATACTTGTCATGAGCTAAAAAAAAAAAGCTTTAACCAAATTCATAAACGCTCACTCTGCTGAGAGATTTTAATAATTATTTATTACGGTGTATTCAACATTTCCTGCCTCTCCTCTATTAAACGGGTTGTGCCACGAACAAGAGTACATTTTAAATAAGCAGATCTTAGAATAAAAAGAAATTCCACAATTGGGTGTTTTTAAATAAAATGTTCCTGTGCTGAGATAATCTTATAAATGTGCCCCTGCTGTGTACTGTGTAAAGTCTGTGTCTGACCGTGCAGGGACATGGTCTGATCATACCACAGCTCCTGGGCAGGGGAGGAAAGAGAGGATACAGAGATTACAGCACGGGATCACAGCCGTTTCTTTCTTTGAGGTCAAATATTTTTAAAATTCAGGCAGTGAAATGTTTTACCTCCCAGAAAGAATCAGCTGTGACCCAGTGCTGTCCTGTCTGTATCCTCTCTTTTGCTTCCCCCCTGCTCAAGAGCTGTGGTATGATCAGACCATGTTCCTGTATGGTTAGACACCCCTTTAACTAAGCAGATAAACTGAGCAATTGCCACTCCATCCATTGAAACAGGAAATAGAAATAAAACAATCAATCCCATGTTGGTAATGATTTCACAAGAATTCTTTGTGGCCCAGAATTGGGGGGGGGGCAAGAGGGGGAGAAGTATAAAACTGAAATGGAGTCTATGAATGTTACAGTTGGAAGGGTTCTCCGGAGTCATCGTGTCCAATGCAGGACTCACTAAACCATCTCAGTTTGAAGACTTTCATTGAATGTGAACTCACTACCTCCTGTTCCACTCATTGATCACCCTCACTGTCAAAGTTTTTTCTAAATAATTTTAATCTGTATCTTCTCCCTTTCAGTTTCATTCCATTGTTTCTCATGTTTCCATGTGCAAATTAGAATAATGATGACCCATCTACACTGTGACATCCCTTCAGATATTTGTAGACAGCTATTAAGTCTCCTCTTAAGGGTATGCCACACTAAGCGAGATCGCTAACGAGATCGCTACTGCGTCACCATTTATGACGCAGTAGCGATCACGTTAGTGACTTAGCTGTTAGATTCCAAACACAACTTATCAGCGATCAGTGATTCCAAACACAACTCATCAGCGATCTGTATAACAACCTCTGCGGTCGTTGGGAAAACCTAGTCCCACCTGCGACGCTGGTGAAGTCGTTCATAAAGGGTGTCACACTCAGCGAATCAGGCTCACCAGCGGGACACCAACGACCAAAAACCGGCTCAGAACGTTCATGAGCAATCAACGACATCGCAGCAGGGGCCACATCGCTGCTACATGTCACACACAGCTAAGTCGCTAACGAGATCGCTACTGCGTCATAAATGGTGACGCATTAGCGATCTCGTTAGCAATCTCGCTTAGTGTGGCATAACCTTTAGCCTTCTTTTTCGTAAGCTTAACATTCTCAGATCCTTTAACTATTCCTCGTAGGACATGCTCTTCAGTCTGCTCACCACCCTGGCAGCTCTACAACCTGCTCACCACCCTGGCAGCTCTACAACCTGCTCACCACCCTGGCAGCTCTTCAACCTGCTCACCACCCTGACAGCTCTTCAACCTGCTCACCACCCTGACAGCTCTTCAACCTGCTCACCACCCTGGCAGCTCTTCAACCTGCTCACCACCCTGGCAGCTCTTCAACCTGCTCCTAACAAACAGGCAATCCCCACATGTATTCAGGCTGTCTAGCAGCAGCAAATCATGCAGCTGCGGCGACACAAACTAAATCTCCGAGCACGCCCAAAATAATCGGATACCACCCGAGCATGCGCAGAAATCTCGAGTACCGAGCATACTCGCTCATCACTACTCACAACCCTGGCAGCTCTTCAATCTGCTCACAACCCTGGCAGCACCAGTTTTTCATTGTCTTTTTTAAAAAGTGGTGCCCAAAACTGGACACAGTATTCCAGATGAGGCCTGACCAAAGATGAGTAGAGGGCGATAAATTCCTGGCACTATGGCAAGACGTGTACGGTTTTAGTAAGGCCACGGACTACAGTACATAAATCTAATTTTTGGGGCATATAACTGACTGAAGCAGTTACCCTAGAGAAGAGCAAGATTATTTCCATTAATCTATTTTGTTTTCTTTTCCGTTCATTTTGCATTTTGTCACCTTAAAATATGAAGTTTTCCAAAAGCTACAATTTTGTTGGGATAAACAAGGCTCAAAACACTCACAACCATAACCCAGGGTTGGGTGAACCAGGGTAAGGTAACATACTCGTTAACCATATGTGTATATATACCAACCTTTTCTTGTCTGGTGACTGTGAAGATTTTGTAACTATGTTCTAGGAGTTGGCAAGAATAAGCAATATTGATGGCAGTCTCCTCTTTGTCCCCGGTAAGCATCCAAATTTTGATACCAGCTTTTCTTAGAGACTCTATGGTCTCTGGAACACCTTCCTGAAGACGGTCTTCTATACCAGTGGCCCCTGAAATGGTTTACAAATCACACCCTAATCAAAGAAATGGTATGTGATAGTCTAGATGCTGCAGAACGTAGGAAGAATCTAAAGTAATAGTAAGAATTTTTGATCCCAAAAAGCCAAGCAATAGAGCGGGACTGTTAAATTGTGCAGCGTTTAGAAAGAGGAAAATAAGTGGCCGCAACTATATGCTGATTAACGCTCAAAGACTAAAAAAGCAGAACTCCCACCCCTTCCTGAGGCTAGACCTTTCCCACAATGTAGAACCATTGGGAAGGTTTACGCCTCAAGTTTCCTCATTCTAGCTTGGAAATAGCATGTCACACAGGTAAGGAGATGACACATGTACGTGTAGTCTTGTACAGTAGTACACTAGAAATAAATCACCACTTAATGACTGAATCGCTAGGATCTGTACTGGTGCCAGGTTGTATACCGTCAATATTCATTGCTTTTGTAAACTTACATATACTTACCGAGGAGTCTTAGATCTGTTTCCAGTTTAAGTGCAGACTCGTATAAGAGTTCCTCCCGGTTATCAATACTGGTTTCGGCTAAACTGTGGTCGTGTAGCCATTCTGCATACTCAGCATTAGTCATAACCTATAGAAGACAGCACACACCATAATGGATTAGTATAGTGGATTAATACCAAAGCCTCCACCACAATTAGAGCTTGGCAAAATGAGCTGCAAGACCCTGGTCCGGTGTTCATGTCGGTAATCTGTGGCAACTGGACAAAGACAGTGCGAAATTTCTCAGCTGGCCATCGAATGCTGGTATCTTGGGTGCCTCTATTAGTAGTGTAATGAGGATATATAGAATCAACTCCCCAATACCAGGCTGTATTTCTCAAAGAAGAGAATATCGCCACAGTTTGAAAGTAAAAAATCCCTGTAAAGGAAAATGGTAGTATAAATCGGAACGCACCACTCTCCAAACCGGAGTGCGACAGCTTCATGTATTTCTGTGCACACTCGGGTGTTGAGTACCGCCGGCCAGTCCGGGCACTAGTTCCAATCTCCGTGCGATTTATACAGCTGTCTGACTTTGCCCATATACTGAGGGAGATCATAGGATTTGCTATCTTGTTGAATAAAGTCTTCTCATTTTATCTACTGTCATTTCGTGTTTAGTCTTAGACTGATGGGTACTCTTACAGGAATCATTAGAATATGGTGCGTGACTGAATTAAAGATCTGTTTCTCTTTATACTTGCCTTATAGCAAACCTGGGAATGCCTGAATTAGTTTCCCCAGCACCTCACATTTCGGTGAATGTAAAACAGAGTTACCTTTTTTGCAATGCATAAGGTGCGGAGACCTCCTTTAGCATATTTATCTAAATGTTTCTGTGTCAATGTTCGGATCTCTGCCTGGAGCACTTCTGTTCTGTCATCTGAAATCACAAAATAACTGAAGATTAGCTACAGTAAAAAAAAAAACTCCCAAAACTATAGATACGAGTGATGACAATGTTCAAGGATCTACTAAATGTTCTAAAGAGGAAAAAAAAAAGATTAAAGAGAATTATTTAATTTCATAATTAGGGCTGGTGATGTGGTTGGACTAGGAGGCACAAGGCAGGTTGTCAGTTAGTGATAATCTGATACAACAGCAAAACACAGCCCAGTAAGTGACATCGCTGCACTCATCAGGAGGGCGTTAAACTAGAAGATGGGACAGGAAGAAAAACATTAGACTGGAACATGAAGCCAGAAAATATACTGATGAAGGATACGAGTTGCGGCAAAGAAGACCCAAGACAACATACTCGGAAGGGGCTACACGTGCAGTACAATTATGGGTAAGAACTATTGAATTAATGTGCCCTCTTATGTGTGCCGTGGTGGTAATTTGACTAATACTAACTACGGATTATATTTATTATACTGAAACTGACACGGTTACACATATGACCACTACTTTACTATTCTGGATATACTTTATTAGGATTTGGATATCCTGTTACCTGTTTCTTACTTTATTGTGCTGTGAGGTCGCAAGTGTTTTTGCTGCACCTGAGTCTTTGTCTCACTTGAACTCTGTAATGATATGATTTTGTCTAATGAATGTTGTCTTGGTGCCTTATACTTATGAGATAAATAAAGCTATTTGTTTTTACTATTTTTGTGGTGGATTTGGTACTACAATTCTTTATTTGTATACAATATTGCTGGGAGTAGCTCCATGGCTATTGCATGTGGTGGTTTGGTTACTCTGGCCTAAGGCCACCCTTATAAATATGTATGCTGTCCCAAAGATTTTGTTTGCTATACTCGAAAGGGAGGTAAGAAAATTTCTAAAACAATCCACAGGGAGGAGATTGGAATAAATCCTCTAAACTGCATATTGCAAACGCCAGAAGCCTGACAAACAAGATGGAAGGACTAGAAGCAGAAATATCTACTGGTAACTATGACATAGTGGGAATAACAGAGACATGGTTATATGAAAGCTATGACTGGGCAGTTAACTTACAGGGTTACAGTCTGTTTAGAAAGGATCGTAAAAATCGGAGAGGAGGAGGGGTTTGTCTTTATGTAAAGTCTTGATTTAAATCCACTTTAAGGGAGGATATTAGCGAAGGGAATGAGGATGTCGAGTCCATATGGGTCGAAATACATGGAGGGAAAAATAGTAACAAAATTCTCATTGGGGTCTGTTACAAACCCCCAAATATAACAGAAATCATGGAAAGTCTACAACTAAGGCAGATAGATGAAGCTGCAACCCATAATGAGGTCCTTGTTATGGGAGGGGACTTTAACTACCCAGACATTAACTGGGAAATAAAGACCTGTGAAACCCATAAAGGCAACAGGTTTCTGCTAATAACCAAGAAAAATTATCTTTCACAATTGGTGCAGAATCAGAGGAACAGCACTTTTAGACCTAATAGGCACTGTAAGCGATTTATACCTTGTGGGAATAAAAGGACAAGAAATAGGAAAAACCCAGTGTGGCTAAACAAAGAAGTAAGAGGGGCAATTAACAGTAAAAAGAAAACATTTAAACTACTAAAGCAGGATGGCACCGTTGAAGCTCTAAAAAACTAAAGGGAGAAAAATACTTTATCTAAAAAACTAATTAAAGCTGCCAAAAAGGAAACAGAGAAGCACATCGCTAAAGAGAGACAAGGCATTATTTCTTATATTTAGGGACGCTATAGTGACGGGGTCTGTTCCACAGGACTGGCGCATAGCAAATGTGGTACCAATATTCAAAAAGGGCTCTAAAAGTGAACCTGGAATTATAGACCAGTAAGTCTAACCTCTATTGTTGTTAAAATATTTGAAGGGTTTCTGAGGGATATTATTCTGGGTCATCTCAATGAAAATAACAGATTAACTCCATATCAGCATGGGTTTATGAGGAAACACTCTAAACCAATCTAATCAGCTTTTATGAAGAGGTAAGCTATAGACTGGACCAAGGTGAGTCACTGGACGTGGTATATCTTGATTTTTCCAAAGCGTTTGATACCGTGCCACACAAGAGGTTGGTACACAAAATGAGAATGCTGGGTCTAGGGGAAAATGTGTGTAAATGGGTAACAGGCTTAGTGATAGAAAGCAGAGGGTGGTTATACATGGTATATAGCTGGGTCGCTGTGACCACTGTGGTACCGCAGGAGTCGATGTTGAGACCTATTCTCCTCAACATATTTATTAACGATCTGGTAAAATTCAGACATTCTGAACATTTTTACTGAATTCTATAAAGATTTATACTCCACTCGGGTGGGAACATCGCTTGATGACACTGTTGTTGTGAATATGCAGGAGGCGGCTTCTGAGCTGGGGCTCCCTCCGGTGGTTGCTGAGGATAATGAACTGAGTATTGAATGGCCTTCAGCTGGCACTGAATGGAAGGATATAAGTGGCCTGAGTTCCCAGCAGCCTTGCCGGTTATCATTTGTTCCTTCTGGTCTTGCTTGAAGCACTGCTAATTTCCTGCTCTCCTTCAGATAAGTGTTTGCTGTTTTTTTTTTCCTCTGTTTGATTTTATCTGCTGGTTTGCTGCTTGCAGTGGACTGCAGTCTGTCCCCTTTTGGGGATCTGGCGCAGCAATTGTGCTCCGTTTGTGTCTGCACTTTTGCTTGCTCTTTTGTTACTTTTTATTTGCTGAATAGCGTTTTGTTCCACCAGAGATCTGATTTAGGTGGATGAGATCGTGTGATCTCAGGTTTTTTGGCAATCAGAAGTGTTGGTATTTTTGTTAGGGTTTTGTTGGATTGCAGTCAGAATTCTTTCCTGTACTTTTCTGTCTAGACAGATTGGGCCCCAGCGTTTGCTCATTCTATTTTCTGTCTGTGTCCGTGCTTTCTTCTTCAGATCTAACCGCCATTACATGTTTGGGGGCTTCTTATTTTCTTTGGGGATCTGCTCCGGGGCAGATAGCTTTCATCTTTCTGCCTTTAGGTGTAGTTATCTCTCAGGCTGTGACGAGGAGTCTAGGATCAACGTAGGAACGCTCCACGGCTACCTCTAGTTGTGTGGTTAGTTCAGGTTACTGCAATCCAATAGGTTCCAGCCTCTCTGGTGTATTACCGCTTTTGCTATTTTTTGCTATTTCTCCTCAGTTACCGAAACATAACACACTGTGGCATTTTTAGAGGGGGTGAAACTCCAAGACTGGAGAATGACGATAGGGAAAGTTTGGAGGCACCTATCACGGATGAGGAGCTAAGCAGGGCACTGGGGTCAATGACAAAAGTGAAGGAACCGGGGAGGATGGGCTACCAGTGGAAATCTTTAAAAAGTATGGAGGAGGTGCTAATACCCAAACTTAGAGTGGTGCTGGAAGAGGCAAAGGGTAGAGGGATATTACCAACTTCTATGAGAGAGGCCATAATAGTGATATTACCAAAGGAAGAGAAAGACTTACGAATGCCAGAACCATACAGACCAATTTCACTGCTTACAACGGATGTCAAGCTCCTGGCCAAGGTGTTGGCAAATCGGCTGACGGGTGTTATTTCTAAAGTAACACACCCGGATCAGTCTGGCTTTATGCCTGACAGGTCAACTGCTATTAATCTAAGAAGGCTTTACATGAACATGCAGCTGCGTGCTGACAACTCTGGTCAGAGGGTTATTGCATCGTTAGATGCCCATAAGGCATTTGACAGTGCAGAGTGGGGATATTTATGGCAGGTTTTGCATTGTTTGGGTTTTGGCCCACAATTTATATCTGGGGTCAAATTAATGTACGCACATCCGTTGGCTAGAATTAGGGTGAACGGGGTGTTTTTTCTTACTTTAGAATTGCATAGAGGAATGAGGCAGGGTGTCCGCTCTCCCCTCTTTTGTTTGCTTTGGCTGTGGAACTGCTGGCCGCAAAAATACAAGTCTACAGAGGTCTCGGGATTCAAATACGGGACAGTAGAGGAAAAGATAGTGCTCTATGCAGACGATATCTTGCTGCTCTTAAGCGATCCACAGACATCTTTGGGAAGCGCTATACAGCTTATTGAGGGGTTTGGATCTCTGTCGGGGCTGGTGATTAACTGGAATAAATCAAACTTGTTTACTATAGATGGAATAGGTGATGGAATGGAGAGTGATGTAGAAGGGGGCAGACTTAAAGTAGTTGATCAATTCAAGTATTTGGGGATATGGATATCATTGCCGATCATAGATTATTTGCATAAAAACTTAACCCCCATTTTGGGGACCCTTAAGGCAAAACACGGATTTTGGTAAGAACTTACCTGTAAAATCCTTTTCAGCGAAGGAAGGAAGAGAGACACAGTATTCATTACTGATGGGTAGGCGGAGCCCCAGATCAGGATGTCACCTCAGATCAAAAGAGTGCTGACTGGCTGGCCCCTCCAGCTCGGGCTCCTCCTACTCAGCTCCAGTCGTACCAAAGCTTTGAGGAAAAGAGCCAAGATCACCAGCGGAGCAACATAACCCCTTCTGAAGGAACTTCAGAGAAAAAACACAAGGATACAGGTTATGCATGCAAAGAAAGCCAAAAACCACAGAGTTCCAGGTACTACTCACGGAACCTGACTACTGCGATGAGCTGGCGATGCTGGAACAGAGCCTTAGCGCGCTGACCTCAGCCCAGATAATCGCTATCAGATAAGGGTCGCGCTGCATCTGAAAACATCAACACACTTCTGCCTTGGGAGGGTGCTGTGTCTCTCTTCCTTCCTTCGCTGAAAAGGATTTTACAGGTAAGTTCTTACCAAAATCCGTGTTTCAGCTGCAGATGGAAGGAAGAGAGCCACAGTATTCATTACTGATGGGACGTCCCAAAGCAGTTCAAAAATAAGGGTGGGAAAAACCAATAAAAGGCAGAAACCCAACAACCTTAACAACAAAGCGCAACCAGCGCTAAACACAAGTTCATCCAGAACTTTAACCCCTTCACCCCCAAGGGTGGTTTGCACGTTAATGACCGGGACAATTTTTACAATTCTGACCACTGTCTCTTTATGAGGTTATAACTCCGGAACGCTTCAACGGATCTTCGCGATTCTGAGATTGTTTTCTCGTGACATATTGTACTTCATGTTAGTGGTAAAATTTCTTCCATATAACTTGCGTTTATTTTTGAAAAAAACGCAAATATGGCGAAAATTTTGAAAATTTAGCAATTTTCAAACTTTGAATTTTTATTCCCTTAAAACAGAGAAATATGTCACACAAAATAGTTAAGAAATAACATTTCCCACATGTCTACTTTACATCAGCACAATTTTGGAATCAAAATTTTTTTTTGTTAGGAAGTTATAAGGGTTAAAAGTTGACCAGCGATTTCTCATTTTTACAACAAAATTTACAAAGCCATTTTTTTTAGGGACCACCTCTCATTTGAAGTCACTTTGAGGGGTCTACATGACAGAAAATACCCAAAAGTGACACCATTCTAAAAACTGCACCCCTCAAGGTACTCAAAACCACATTCAAGAAGTTTATTAACCCTTCAGGTGCTTCACAGGAACTAAAGCAACGTGGAAGGAAAAAATGAATATTTAACTTTTTAGCCACAAAAATGATCTTTTACAAACTTTTTTTTTATTTTCACAAGGGTAAGGCTAAGTGCACACGATCAGGAATAATTGCGTTTTTTTCGCGGTTTTTCCGCGGTTTTCCGCGGTAAAAACGCGATAAAAACGCAAGCATTAAGCATCCTATACATGTTAATTGATTCCGCATGTTTTGGCCACATGTTGCGTTTTTTTCCGCGAAAAAAACGCTTCGCGGAAAAAATAGCAACATGTTCATTAATTTAGCGTAATCGCGGTGATTCCGCCGCCATAGGAATGCATTGAACCGCTTACTTTCCGCATGTGGCTATGCCCACTATGCGCAATGTAAGCGGTTCATGTGCGGATGGTACCCAGGGTCTGGAGCAGAGGAGACTCTCCTCCAGGCCCTGGGTACCATATCCCTGGTAAAACAATAATTAAAATAAAAAATAATGATATTCTCACCTTCCGGCGGCCCCCGCAGCCTTCCCGCGGCCCCCGCAGCCTTCCCGCCTTCAGCGACGCTCCCGGCAACTTCCGGTCCCAAGAGTCCTTTGCGAGAATCACCCAGATGGCATAGCGGTCTCGCGAGATGCTACGTCATCGGTGTGATTTGTCGCAAAGCACTCCTGGGACTGGAGTTGCCGGGAGCGTCGCTGAAGGAGGGAAGGCTGCGGGGGCCGCCGGAAGGTGAGAATATCATTATTTATTATTTTTTTTATTATTTTTACATTAGATCTTTTTACTATTGATGCGACATAGGCGGCATCAATAGTAAAAAGTTGGTCACACGTGTCAAACACTATGTGTGACTCGTGTGACCAACCTGTCAATCAGTTTTCCAAGCGATGCTACAGATCGCTAGGAAAACGCTAGCATTCTGCAAGCTAATTACGCTTGCAAAACGCTATTATTCTGGCGGGAATCAGCATAAAAAAACGTGCGTATTTCCTGCGGGAGAAGTGCGGGATTGCCGCGGAAATTTCCGCGGCAATTCCGCAACGTGTGAACTTAGCCTAAAAGGAGAAAATGGACAGATAAGGTTGTTATGCAATTTCTCCTGAGTACGCCAATACCCCATATGTGGGGGAAAACCACTGTTTGGGCACACGGCAGAGCTCGTAAGGGAAGGAGCGCCGTTTGACTTTTTCAAACTAAAATTGGCTGGAGTTGAGATTGGACGCCATGTCGCGCTTGGAGAACCTCTGATGCGCCTAAACAGTGGAAACCCCCCACAAGTGACACCATTTTGGAAACTAGACCCCCTAAGGTACTTATCTAGATCTGTTGTGAGCACTTTGAACCCCCAAGTGTTTCACAAAAGTTTATAATGCCTGGGTGTGAAAAAAAAAATAAAAAATTTCCACAAAAATGATTTTTTAGTCCTAAATTTTTGAATTTTCCCAAGGAAATTGGACCCCAAAAGTTGTTGTCCAATTTGTCCTGAGTACGCTGATACCCCATATGTGGGGGTGGAAAACTGTTTGGGCGCACGGCAGGGCTTGGAAAGGAAGTAGTAACGTTTTGGAATGCAGACGTTGATGGGGGTCATGTTCCGTTTGCAGTGCCCCAGATGAGCCTAAACAGTGGAAATCCCCCACAAGTGACCCCATTTTGGAAACTAGACCCCCTAAGGAACTTATCTAGATCTTTGGTGAGCACTTTGAACCCCCAAGTGCTTCACACAAGTTTATAATGCCCGGGCATGAAAATAAAAAATCCTATTTTTTTCCCACAAAAATTATCTTTTAGTCACTAATTTTTTATTTTACCAAGGGTATCAGGAGAAATTGGACCACATAAGTTGTTGTCCAATTTGTCCTGAGTACGCTGATGCCCCATATGTGGGGGGAACCACTGTTTGGGCGCACGGCAGAGCTCGGAAGGGAAGGAGCACCATTTGACTTTTTCCAACCAAAATTGGCTGGAATTGAGATTGGATGCCATGTTGCATTTGGAGAGCCCTGATGTGCCTAAACAGTGGAAACCCCCCACAAATGACCCATTTGGAAACTAGACCCCCTAAGGAACTTATCTAGATCTTTGGTGAGCAATTTGAACCCTCAAGTGCTTCACACAAGTTTATAACGTAGAGCCGTAAAATTTAAAAAATCTATTTTTTTCCACAAAAATGATCTTTTCACCCGAATTTTTATTTTTCCAAGGGTAACAAGACTCCAAAAGTTATTGTGCAATTTGTCCTGAGTACACTGATACCCCATATGTGGGGGTATACCACTGTTTGGGTGCATGGCAGAGTTTGGAAGGGAAGGAGCGCCGTCTCACTTTTTTCAACGCAGAATTGGCTGGACGCCATGTCGTTTGGAGAGCTCCTGATCTGCCTAAACAGTGGAAACCCCCCACAATGACACCATTTTGGAAACTAGACCCCTCAAGGAACTTATCTAGATGTGTGGTGAGAACTTTGAACCCCCAGGTGTTTCACTAAAGTTTATAACGTACAGCCTTAAAATAAAAAATCCTTTTTTTTTTTTACAAAAATGATTTTTTCGCCCCCAATATTTTATTTTCACAAGGGTAACAGGAGAAATTGGACCCCAAAAGTTGTTGTCCAATTTGTCCTGAGTACGCTGATACCCAATATGTGGGAGAAAACTACTGTATGGGCGCATGTCAGGGCTCGGAAAGGGAAGTAGTGACGTTTTGGATTGCAGACTTTGATGGAATGGTCTGGGGGCGTCATGTCGCATTTGGAGAGCCCCTGATGCGCCTAAACAGTGGAAACCCCCCACAAGTGACCCCATTTTGGAAAATAGACCCCACTAGGAACTTACCTAGATGTGTGGTGAGCACTTTGAACCCCAAAGTGCTTCACAGAAGTTTATAACGCACAGCCGTAAAAATAAAAAATCCTTTTTTTTTTTTACAAAAATGATTTTTTCGCCCCCAATATTTTATTTTCACAAGGGTAACAGGAGAAATTGGACCCCAAAAGTTGTTGTCCAATTTGTCCTGAGTACGCTGATACCCAATATGTGGGAGAAAACTACTGTATGGGCGCATGTCAGGGCTCGGAAAGGGAAGTAGTGACGTTTTGGATTGCAGACTTTGATGGAATGGTCTGGGGGCGTCATGTCGCATTTGGAGAGCCCCTGATGCGCCTAAACAGTGGAAACCCCCACAAGTGACCCCATTTTGGAAAATAGACCCCACTAGGAACTTACCTAGATGTGTGGTGAGCACTTTGAACCCCAAAGTGCTTCACAGAAGTTTATAACGCACAGCCGTAAAAATAAAAAATCCTTTTTTTTTTTTACAAAAATGATTTTTTCGCCCCCAATATTTTATTTTCACAAGGGTAACAGGAGAAATTGGACCCCAAAAGTTGTTGTCCAATTTGTCCTGAGTACGCTGATACCCAATATGTGGGAGAAAACTACTGTATGGGCGCATGTCAGGGCTCGGAAAGGGAAGTAGTGACGTTTTGGATTGCAGACTTTGATGGAATGGTCTGGGGGCGTCATGTCGCATTTGGAGAGCCCCTGATGCGCCTAAACAGTGGAAATCCCCAACAAGTGACCCCATTTTGGAAAATAGACCCCACAAGGAACTTATTTAGATGTGTGGTGAGCGCTATGAAGCCCCAAGTGCTTCACAGAAGTTTATAATGTACAGCCGTAAAAACAAAAAAATCTTATTTTTTTTACAAAAATAATATTTTCGCCACCAGTTTTTTATTTTCCCAAGGGTAACAGAAGAAATAGGACAAATTTCACAATAACTCTTGGGGTCCAGAGTACGCTGATACCCCATATGTGGGGATAAACTACTGTTTGGACGCATGGCAGAGCTCAGAAGTGAAGGAACACCGTTTGACTTTTTCAAAGCAGAATTGGCTGGAATGGAGATCAGACGCCATGTCACATTTGGAGAGCCCTGATGTGCCTAAACAGCGGAAACCCCCCAATTCTAACTCCAACCCTAACCCCAACACACCCCTAACCCTAGTCCCAACCCTAATCCCAACCCTAACCCTAATCCAAACTCTAACCCTAATCCTAACTTTAGCGCCAACCCTAACCCTAACTTTAGCCGAAACCCTAACCCTAACCCTAATGGGAAAATGGAAATAAATACATTTTTTTTATTTTATTATTTTTCCCTAACTAAGGGGGTGATAAAGGGGGGTTTGATTTACTATTTATAGCGGTTTTTATGATTGGCAGCTGTCACGCTAAAAGACGCTTTTTATTGCAAAAAGTAGTTTTTTGCATCGCCACATTTTGAGAGCTATAATTTTTGCATATTTTGGCCCACAGAGTCATGTGAGGTCTTAATTTTTGCGGGACGAGGTGACGCTTTTATTGGTACCATTTTTGAGCACGTGACATTTTTTGATCGCTTTTTATTTCGATTTTTGGGAGGTTAGAATGAACAAAAATCAGCAATTCATGAATTTCTTTTGGGTGAGGCGTTTTTATTGTTCCGCGTGTGGTAAAATTGATAAAGCAGTTTTATTCTTCGGGTCAGTACGATTATGGCGATACCTCATTTATATCATTTTTTTATGTTTTCGCGCTTTTATAGAATAAAAACAATTTTATATAAAAAATAATTATTTTTGCATCGCTTTATTCTGCGAGCTATAACTTTTTTATTTTTTTGCTGATGATGCTGTGTGACGGCTCGTTTTTTGCGGGACAAGATGACGTTTTCAGCGGTACCATGTTTATTTATATCCGTCTTTTTGATCGCGTGTTATTCCACTTTTTGTTCAGCGGTATGATGATAAAGCACTGATTTTTTGCTTCGTTTTATTTTTTATTTTTTAAGGGGTTCACAAAAGGGGTTAACTAGTGGGACATTTTTATAGGGGGGTCGTTACGGACGCGGCGATACCATATATGTGTACTTTTATTGTTTTATTTTTTTTATTTACAATAAGTAATGAATTTATTGGGGAATATTTTTTTTTTTTTTTTTTTGGATTTTTTTTTACACATGTTTATTTTTACTTTTTTTACTTTTTTACTTTGTCCCAGGGTGGGACATCACTGTATTTCATCAGATCGCTGGTGTGACAGTGTGCACAGCACTCTGTCACACCAGCGATCGCTCAGGCAGTGCAGCAGGCTTCTCAGTGCCTGCTCTCGGCAGGCACTGAGGAAGCCGCCTCCCTCCAGGACCCCAGCGCCATCTTGGATCCGGGTCCTGGGAGGGAGGAAGCCCTCAGAGCAGCGCGATCACATCGCGCTGGTCTGAGGGTCTCAGGGGGGCGCGCAGGGAGCCCCCACACTGCGCGATCCTCCCCTGTGCCCCCAGTACACCGCGATCATGTTTGATCGCGGTGTGCAAGGGGTTAATGTGCCGGGAGTGGTCCGTGACCGCTCCTGACACACAGTCACGGGTGTCAGCTGTGATAATCAGCTGACACCCGGCGGCGATTAGCTGCGCTCCCTCGGGGAGCGCAGCTAATCGCCTATGACGTACTATCCCGTCCATGGTCAGAATGGCACGGGTTTTATGGACGGGATAGTACGTCTAATGTCAGAGAGGGGTTAAACTACAGCTGCCTGCAGGACCCAACGTCCGAGGGCTGCATCAGCGGAAGCACTGACGTCCACTTTATAAAACTTTGTAAACGTGTGGACAGAGCGCCAAGTTGCCGCTCGGCAGAGCTGCACTGCCGAGGCACCTTGATGAAAAGCCCACGATGAGGCCACAGCTCTCGTAGAATGGGCTCGAATCTTAATCGGGCAAGATTCACCCCGAAGACGGTAAGCTTCCAAAATAGCTGACCGGATCCAACGAGCTATAGAATCCTTGGAAGCTCGTTGACCACGCCGACGACCTGCTGGAACCACAAACAGGGAGTCCGTCTTACGAAAACCTTGAGTAATAGATAGATAAAACTTCAAGGCCCGCACTAAATCCAATGTGTGTAAAGCTCGCTCTTTCACATTCTTCGGATCCGGGCAGAATGAAGGCAACACAATATCCTGGTTGACATGAAATTGTGACACCACTTTAGGCAAAAAATCACCCCGAGTGCGAAGCACTACACGATCCGGAAAAAACTCCAGAAAAGGAGGCGAACAAGAAAGAGCTGCCAACTCAGAAACTCTCCTCAAGGAAGTGACTGCAACAAGGAAAGCCACCTTCCAAGAAAGTAAAGAAAGGCTAGCAGAAACCATAGGCTCAAAAGGTTTATGCTGAAGAGCCTCCAAAACAAGGTTGAGCCGCCAAGGAGACACGGGTGCCTTCCGCGGCGGAAACTTACGAGATATACCTCGGAAAAAGGAGAGCACGTCTCTATTTGAAGCAATGGTTCTCCGAAACAATAAGGACAGAGCAGAAATCTGACCTTTCAGAGTGCTTACTGCCAAACCCTTGTCTAGCCCATGCTGTAGAAAAGCCAACAGGTTGGGAATGGAAAATTTTCTCGGGTTCCGAGAGGACCCCAAACACCACGAAAAGAAGGTTTCCCAAATTTTGTGGTAAATCCTAGTAGTAGCCGGACATCTTGCAGCACGAAGGGTAGCAATGACCTCGGCTGAGAAACCTCTACGGGTCAAGATTTCGGTCTCAAGAGCCACGCCGTCAAACGCAGGGACATCAAGTCCGGATGACAAACGGGCCCCTGAGTCAACAAGTCCGGTTGAAGAGGGAGTGGAAAAGGAGGTGCCGCCAACAGCGACATTATTGTCGAGAACCACACCCTTCTTGGCCAGTCTGGAGCTATCAAAATAGCTGGAATTCTCTCTAGTCTGATCCGACGCAGTACTAGAGGAAGTAAAGATATCGGCGGGAATACATAGATCAGCTCGAACTGATCCCACTGAGCCACTAGAGCATCCACCGCCACCGCCTTCGGATCCTTGTACCTGGACATGAATGTCGGTAACTTGGCATTGAACCTGGATGCCATCAAATCCACTTGGGGGGTTCCCCAGCGAGAGCACAGTAGTGCAAACACATCCGGATGGAGGCTCCATTCCCCGGAATCCATCCTTCTGCGACTGAGAAAGTCCGCTGTAACATTCTGAACCCTGGAATGTGAATCGCCGAAATGGCTGGTACATTGGCCTCTGCCCAAATCAGAATTCGGGACACCTCTACCATGAGTCTTGAACTCCTTGTCCCACCTTGGTGATTGATATACGCGACAGCCGTCGCATTGTCTGTCTGCACACGGACTGGCAGACCGCTCAAAGGGACCGTCCAATGTTGGAGGCAAAGGAAAATCGCCCTCAATTCCAGGATGTTGATCGGAAGCACAGACTCTTCCGATGACCATACCCCCTGAATCCAGAGATTGTTTCAAACACCCCCCCAGCCCGTCAGGCTGGCATCGGTGGTTATGACTGACCACTTCGGAGGGAGGAAAGACTTCCCCAGGGAGAATGCCCCTGGACGTAACCACCATTCTAGAGAATCCCGCACCGCGCGAGAAATGGTGACACTGCAATCCAGCGATTGCGACTGATTCCATCGACTCAAGATGAACCTTTGAAGAGTCCTGGAGTGGAACTGGGCAAAAGGAATTGCCTCCATGGACGCCACCATCAGTCCTAGAAGACGCATACACTTCCGTAGAGACATTGCCGTTGAGGATCTCATAATCTGTACATGTCGAAGAAGACATGACTGTTTGTCTGGTGGTAGGGAAACTACCGACCGAAACGTGTCGAGATGCATTCCCAAAAAGAGGATTGTCCTCGATGGTTCCAGGGACGACTTCTCCCAATTGACCAGCCAACCGAAGTCCTTCAGAAACTGAAGAGACAAATCCCGAGCCGTCAACGCCTCCTCCTCCGAGGAAGCCATGATCAAAAGATCGTCCAGATAAGGGAGAATCGTAATCCCCTGTCTTCGAAGGATTGCCATGAGAGGCGCCAGAATTTTTGTAAAGACCCTTGGCGCTGAGGCTAAGCCGAACGGCAGAGCCACGAACTGGTAATGATTCCGACCTATGGCAAATCGAAGAAAGCGCTGATGAGCCTTTCCGATGGGAATATGCAAATAGGCGTCGCGAATGTCGATTGACACCAGAAAATCGTTCTGTGACAGAGCTGCCACAACGGAACGAAGCGACTCCATGCGAAATTTCCGGGCATGGACATGCCGGTTTAATCGCTTGAGATCCAGAATCGGGCGAAATTTGTTCTCCTTTTTGGGAACTATAAAAAGGTTGGAATAAAAACCTTTTCCTCGGTCCTCTGACGGAACCGGTATCACTACACCCTTTTGTAGCAGAGATTCGACCTCTCGCTGTAGAGCGACAACAAGCTCGGGTTCCGACGGAACGCGAGACTGACAAAAAACATTTGGGGGTCGAGAAGCAAACTCTATGAAATAGCCTGCCGACACAATCCGCGTTGCCCAGGAATCTGGAACGCGAGCCATCCAAGTCGCCTTGAAAAGAAGCAGGCGACCCCCCACTCGAGAATCCTCGAGTGGACCCCTGGCGTCAATTAGACTTTGCGGGCTTCTTGTCAAGTTCCCGCTTGTCCTGGCGGAAACTCTGCTTCCAGGAAGTACGAGTTTTCTGAGAGGATTTCTTTCCTGAGAAGGAAGGACGACCCGATCCCCACGAGGAGTGACTAGATCGTCCTCGGCCCCGAAAGGACCGCCGACCACTATAGACACCAGGCCTACTGGACACCGAGGCCATGGCCCTACGCTGTGGTAATGCTGATTCCTTCGCCTTAGCCTTGGAAATCAGCTCTGTGAGGTCAGATCCAAAAAGATGGCCACCCTTGTAAGGTAAGGCCAACAACCCTTGTTTGGAAACTGCGTCCCCGGCCCACTGTCTGAGCCATAAAGCTCTTCTGACTGTGACCGCTGAAGCTTGCGCTTTGGCCAGCAGAGATGCCGTATCCAGACCGGCATCAAAGATATAACAGGCTGCCGTTTCTAACCATTCACAAGTTTCCCGTATCTCAGATAACGGAGATTCATTGTGCAACTCCGTCTTCAGACGTGCCAACCAACTTAGAGAAGCTCTAGCAGCACACATGGATCCTAGCACTGCTCGGAATCCATGACCCGCAGCCTCATAGCTTGCTTTTGCCGCCAATTCTGCTTTTCTATCCAAAGGCTCCTGTAAGCTCGCTTTTCCCTTAATAGGGAGTAGTGAGGATTTATTAAGCTGAGATAAAGACACATCCACTTCAGGAGCAGAAGTCCAATTAGCCTTTAACTCCGCAGAGCAAGGATAAAGTGTATCCAAGAAATGCGTTCCATGAAAACGCTTATCTGGACATAGACGTTCCTCCTCTATTACACTATTAAGCTCATCCAGAGCTGGCAATGTTGTACGCGAAGCACGGGACTCCTGGAACATGCGTGCTGATTTACCAGGACGACTAGTTACCTCCTCCGGTAACTGTAATATATCTCTCATGGCTTCAATTAATGCCTCCGTACGCTTCGCCATAGAGGAACGCCCCTGCGGCTCGTCCGCATCTGAATCGGATATTTCTCCATCCGAATTTAAAGGGGAACTCTGCCCAATATCAGATACGTCTGACTCGCTCCGTGTAGAGGCCGGTAACGGCCTGCGTCGCTTCCTCTGAGAAGAATTAGCAGACACATATTGACCTACAAGGTCAGACAAGTTGTTGATCGATCGAGCGATATCGTCCAATTTTTCACCGCTGTCGACCGCAGCGCTAGACGTTGTGGAGGTCTGCGTATCTGATTGCCGCAATGGCACTGGGACGTGATCCGCGGCATCTGAACTCTGTTCAGACATGTCTCACCTGTATGAACAGGCCAAAGCGGTAATACCAGCAAAAACTATGCGGTTTTTCTTTTTTTTTTTTTTTATATATGCTGAAGGGTTAACGCTCCACCAGGCAGGGTTACCCCAGCGGTATTCAGTCAAAAAATTTTCTGGTAGAAATAACCCTCAGAAGGTTAATATTGCAAACTCACCACAACATATATATATGAAGTGTGAGTCCCAGCCAATTTTATGTCTCTAATGAGACTGCAGCTGCAGGATAG
The DNA here is from genome assembly GCA_033576555.1 of Oophaga sylvatica. Lineage (NCBI taxonomy): Eukaryota > Metazoa > Chordata > Amphibia > Anura > Dendrobatidae > Oophaga > Oophaga sylvatica. The sequence continues at coordinate 86,647,440 of JARQOD010000001.1, forward strand.
CGATCGCTGCGCTGCAGGGTGAGGAATCAGCACTCACCCAGCTGGCCGTGGTGTCTTATGAGGAGAGGAGCGGTCTGAGGAGCCCAGGAGCCTGTGTAATGGCCGCCACAGTGAGGGAGTCGCAGGAGAAACGCCAGAGCGCGCGTCTTCCTGCTCAAAAGACCGGGAATAGATAGGCCACGCCCCCTGCTAGCTCAAATGTTGAGCGCGAACTCCCCCGCTCCCTCTCTGTCCTGCAGCTAACTGCCTGCGGACAAAAGATCACCACCTCTACAATGTAACAGCGCTGTCACAGCAGCGCTGAAGCATACTGACATACAGTAGTAGCGCTGTCACCGCAGCGCTGAAGCACTCACACATTATTATAATAAAAATTGTGTGGAAAACTCATCAGCTCAGCGCCACAGGGACCCCTAAGGGTTTCTGGCGCTATGCCCATGCTTCCCCCCAGGGCGGGAAGCGCAGTGACCCAGCGTGTGGTTTGCGCCCCCGCCAGGGAAAACTCTCCTCATCCCCCAGGGCCGGCAAGGATTCTGCAGGGACCATTATGTAATTACAGATCCGCCAAGGGAGAGGCTGGTGAAAAAACACTGATAAACATGTAATAGCGCTGTCACCGCAGCGCTGAAGCATACTGATATACATGTAATAGCGCTGTCATCAGACGCTAAAGCACTCACACATTAATAATAAAATTTTGTGTGGAGTACTCACCAGCCAAGGCGCCACAGGGACCCTCAGGGGTTTCTGGCGCTATGCCCATGCTTCCCCCCAGGGCGAGGAACGCAGTGACCGCACGTGTGGTTTGCGTCCCGCCAGGGAAGCTCTCCTCATCCCCCAGGGCCGGCAAGGATTCTGCAGGGACTTTGAGTAAGTACAGATCCGCCAAGGGAGAGGTTGGGGTACAGCAGCGCTGGTACCCCTGAGACCTCTAGACCAACTAGTGATCCAGGTCTCCTGTCCGAATATAAAATAATAAAATCTTCTGAGGAGCTGCATTAGCAGCGACCATCCTTCTGGACCTCAAATCTTAGACTGGAGCTGAGTAGGAGGAGCCCGAGCTGGAGGGGCCAGCCAGTCAGCACTCTTTTGATCTGAGGTGACATCCTGATCTGGGGCTCCGCCTACCCATCAGTAATGAATACTGTGGCTCTCTTCCTTCCATCTGCAGCTGAAATAAGGAGCTTGGAACAAACTACACTTGTCGGTAGGCCTGGTTAACCTTATTAAAATGAATCTGATGCCCAAAATACTATACGTTCTACACAATGCGCCTATATGGATACCTCAGGGGAAATTTAAACAAATAAATTCCTTATTTAGAAGCTTGGTGTGGGGGAGACAGCATCCCCATATTAGGTTGGAGACTCTTCAGCGAACCAAGGATGATGGGGGTTTAGCTCTGCCTAATCCTGGAATATACTGTATTTCCTTGCGGCCCAGTGCCAACATTTAAGGGGCTGGGCGCATGAGACGACATTCAACGCGATACAGCATATAATGGGGAAATTGACGAATAGATGCCTTGTGGTGCAGTGCTTGGAAGAAGGTTCCCTGGGAGTACTTGGGAAATCATACCCTACACTGCTTCTGATACATAAATTGTGGGGGGGGGGGGGAAATTAAACAAATTTGTGGAATTACCTGTTTGAACCGATATTCACCGATTTGGAATAATAATAACTTGCCAGAGTTTAGGGCCTTGGGGTGTTTGAGGGAATGGCAGGCCAAAGGTATACAGTATATCAGATGATGATCAAGCAGGGTCTGAAGGCTTTTTCTCAGCTACAGTTGGAATTCGGGCTTAGTAAATCGGGGGTTTCCAATACGCACGAATGAGGCATGCATACATGGCTCAGAACAGGGGTGGATATCTCATTATCCAGGGGGACAGTGCTGGATTATGTATGTGGGAATGGGACCACAAGTGAGGTAATATCCTCCCTATATGGGGATTTTCTACATACCTTCCTACTTAAATTTCCAATTAAAGCTAGGGCTAAGTGGGAAAGAGAGCTGGGCCCCTTGGAGGACGATATGTGGGACTCCGCTCTGGAATGGGTACCGAGACTGTCGATGAGCGAGCCGAGTAGGCTATCTCAGATTTATATAATGCAATGAGTTTAAAAGTCCCCGGATGTCTTATTTAAAGCGGGCCTAAGACCTACTTCAGAGTGTCCCCGATGCAGGAATGACTGTGCAGGTATATACCATATGATGTGGACATATCCAAGACTGGCCTCTTTCTGGATAGTGGTCCTGAGTCGAATAGATGGGGCATATAGATGTGCGATTCCAAGGGAACCGGTAGTATGTCTTCTGGGATATGTGGAAGAGATAAGGGTGGATAATGCCTTGAAGGTGGCAATTGCCAGACTACTTTATATGGCTGAGAAGTTGATTGCAAGATGCTGGATAAGAGAAGAGCCGCCGTCTAGGGGAAAATACCTCAAGTACATGAAACATGTCATTAAACTAGAGAAGGGAATTTATAGGAAAAGGGGGAAATCGGTTTTATACAAAAAGTTATGGACGCTATGGCTGGAGTATGGATGGGGACGTTGAAGCTGTTGGGAAAAGCCTTTAAAAATTGTCTGTGGGTGTACTCAATTGCACTGCTTTATAAGATGTAATCTTGTAATAAACCTCTATTCTGTATTGATGGGGAATGCTGAAATGACAATACGAGCTGTCTAAAGGGGGGGTTGAGGGGAGTGGGATTGGTATTGGTTATGGGGTTGGCCTATCTGAAATTGATTGTATTATGGAAAGTTTGTATCCTGATATATTCTTCTTTAATAAAAATCTATTTGAATAACAATCTGGTAGAAAGTTTACACAGTAAAATATCGATATTTGAAGATGATACAAAACTATGTAAAGCAGTCAATACAAGAGAAGATAGGATTCTGCTACAGATGGATCTGGATAAGTTGGAAACTTGGGCCGAAAGGTGGCAGGTGCGGTTGAACAATGATAAATGTAAGGTTATTCATATGGGAAGGAATCAATATCACCATTACACACCGAACGGAAAACCACTTGGTAAATCTAACATGGAGAAGGACTTGGGGATCCTAGTTAATGATAAACGTACCTGGAGCAGCCAGGGCCAGGCAGCGGCTACCAAGGCAAACAGAATCATGGGATGTATTAAAAGAGGTCTGGATACACATGATGAGAGCATTATACTGCCTCTGTACAAATCCCTGGTTAGACCGAACATGCAATACTGTGTACAGTTTTGGGCACCGGTGCTCAGGAAGGATATAATGGAACTAGAGTGAGTACAAAGGAGGGCAACAAAATTAGTAAAGGGGATAGGGGAACTACAATAGACAGAGAGATTAGCAAAATTAGGATTATTTAGTCTAGAAAAAAAGACGACCGAGGGGCGATCTAATAACCATGTATAAGTATATAAGGGGACAATACGAATATATCTCCGAGGATTGTTTATACCAAGGAAGGTGACGGTCACAAGGGGGAGTTCTCTGCGTCTGGAGGAGAAAAGGATTTTTCACCAACATAGATAATTCTTTACTGTTAGGGCAGTGAAATCTGGAATTCCTTGCCTGAGGAGGTGGTGATGGCGAACTCAGTCGAGGGTTCAAGAGAGGCCTGGATGACTTCCTGGAGCATAACAATATTGTATCTTACAGTTATTAGGTTCTTTAGAAGGACGTAGATCTGGGGATTTATTCTGACGGAATACAGGCTGAACTGGATGGACAAATGTCTTTTTTTCGCCCTTGCTAACTATGTTACTAATCAGGTACTCTGATCCTACACCATGCTGCTCTTAGATTACATTGCAAAACCCTGCTGGCAGATTACCTTTAAAACAACAAATCAGTTACAAAATAACAAACACTTCCAAAATGTGTTTTTGTGTTACATCTCTAGGGGTTTTTGCCCTATAAACTTTTATACTTCCCCCTCCCATACTTACTCATTTATGATAAATAAATCCAGAAAATCTATTCGCTGTAGAATAAGGAGGTCCCGTTGATGCTGGATTAAGGGAAATCTGACTGTCCAAATATAAATTCTACATTGTTACATAAAGCTTTTAGACAAAATGAACCTGGTTACTTTTTCAAAATCAAAGACCGAATAGTTCTATCATCAGTCTTTGAAAATGTAAACTAATTCTCTGTTCACTTAGCCTGACAGATTTTCAGCGCCCCTCCTCCCTGCTGCTAAAATCTCACTCTGCTCAGTACAAGCTGCAGCTGTCAGTAAAACTGGGTGGGTAGAAACTGAATACTGTTGGACTCATTAGGTGTTTTTTTTTCTAATATCAGGAATGTACAGTTATTTTGACGTGCTATTTTATTTGAAAGTAACCATACCAGCCTCATCAGGTCAAACATTTATTAGTGTATGCAGTTTGCATTGTGAAATCTGGTGACAGATCTACTTAAAGGAATTTCATCTTACGGAAAATCACTTATGTGACATGTTCAAATGTTACATTTGAAAAAGGGACAACACTTACCATTAGAAGCCAGAAGGTCCATTATTACGGAGTCAGCACCTTTTGCATAGACCACTACCTCATTGGACATGGGATGTCGCACCACAACAGACATCCTTTTCCTTACAGAGTCAAATGGCAAAATGTGCAGTAACTGAAATGATAAAGGCCCAAGAAAGCCAAGCTCCACAGTGACTTGGTCAGGAGTCCGAGACCGAAGGGTGCATTTATAAGCTCGAGCAGCATGAACCAACGCAGCTTCATCCGGGGACTCGGCTTCATAGTAAAGCTCACATGCAGTAGGTTTATCGGTGGCATAACTAGTTAGGTCTGACTTGTCCAGGCCTTCCAGGGGCATTTCACTAGTGGCATCTAGACTAACCTCCAAAGATCGGTCGCCCTCAACAGGAGAAGCCAGCTTCATTCTGCTGAAGAGGGGCACTTTGTTCATAAAGTTGTTGGGCGTTTCTGAGGATGAATCTTTTGCACTGGATAGTGAGGTAGAACTGCTTTTCCGAACAGAGAACCTTTGAAACATCTGCTTGATTTCTTCAAGAGATTTCATTGGCGTCTTAATTAAACATGGCATCCTTACCTGTTAATATAGAAACACATACTGTAAAATATGGGCACTAAATATACATATCCCCATAAAGCAGGCTCATTGACAATGGCTAGGTCTATTTGTAAAGCCCTTCATGCCCTCTACTTCACTTAGACCAGATCCTGTACTAATCAATAGTGATGAGCGAACGAGCTGGGATAAGGTGTTATCTGAGCATGCTCGGGTCCTAACCGAGTGTCTTCGGCGTGCTCGAATAATACGTTCCAGACCCCGTTGCTGCATGTCTCGTGAATGTTCGACAGTTGCAACACATGCAAAAATTGCCTAACAAACAGGGAATCCCTGCATGTATTGCTGCTGTCAAAAAGCCGCGAGATATGTAGCCGCAGAGACTCGAACATATTATTGAGCACACTGAAGACACTTGGATAGCATCAGAGCATGCTCAGATAACACCTTATACCAGCTCATCACTAGTAGTCAATGGAATAAAAATGCATTATCAGTGCTTATAGAAAACAGATGGTGATTCTCTGAATTTACCCAAAGGTTTGACCGTGTGAGACAAAGATGCTGATAAGAATCCCATATTGTGCTGGATTCCCACCTGTTTTTCCTACCCTAATCTTAGAGAAAAAAAGCTGCTGCACAATACAGGAAAGCAGAAACTATTAGTGTATAAGAGAATATCTTTTTGAAAAATATTAACGGAGTCTACCAGGACATAGCCCTAGCATGTATATGTAAATGTGTATATATAATTTGTTTCAGCAACGAGTTTTCAACAGAATTTTAGCTTAAAACCATTTGAAATGTTGCAAAATGTTTGCGACACAGTCAGTCCAGACCAACACTGCAAATTTATTACTCCAAATTTTTGGAGGAGTTGGTGGGGGCTTCGTGGTAGGAGGGGTGACCGAGTATATTTCTTGTAGTAGTGTATGTAGCTGACTGGTCCCACAAATACATTAAGAGATGCATGCCACCTTAATGAACTTTTTCCTCTTACTCCAGCACACCCGTCATCAAGACTGGCATGCAGAACTCTTCCATGATTGACAGTTTTAGCATTACAAGGGGAGAAAGAGGTGGAGAAAGATTTAAAGTAAGTGGGAAGGTAACTGCAAGACCAACACCAAAGGTGCTCCAAGCAGGCCATTTGTGTATATCAATAAAGGAATGATTTCTGGTAAACAGTAAAGGTAGGATTTACATTAGAGTGATCTTCCCTATAAGGGGCTGAGCTTGGTTTTAACAAGTCATTTTGTGCTTCTATGTTCCCTTAAAAAGTGTGGAAACATTGCAGTATGTTTTTCTTTGTATACTGTGTGAATATACTTTTATATTTCCATTGAAAACTTCAACTTCAGTCTATACAATCAACGTTCGCAAAAGTAGAGAACAATTTGGTGATCAGAGTGGCACCTCATGATGTATTATCCCCCTTCTCACACTGTTCTACAAAATAGCAACCTGCTATAAGGTACAGAGCTTTTTTTATGTCACTGGACAGGTGTAGAGCTTCATTTCTTCACTGGACAGGTGTAGAGCTTGTTTTCTGTCACTGGACACATGCAGTACTTTTTTTGTGTCACTGGACAGGTGCAGTGCTTTTTTTCTGTCACTGGAAAGGTGCAGTGGTTTTTTGTGTCACTGGACACATGTAGCACTTCATTTCTGTCACTGGACAAATGTAGAGCTTTTTTTCTTTCACTGGACAGGTGCAGTGCTTCTTTGCGTCACTGGAGAGGTGCAGTGCTTTTTTGCGTGACTGGACAGGTGCAGTGCTTTTTTGTGTCACTGATTAGGTGCAGTGCTTTTTTGTGTCACTGGACAGGTGCAGTGCTTTTTGCGTCACTGATTAGGTGCAGTGCTTTTTTGTGTCACTGGACAGGTGCAGTGCTGTTTTGTGTCACTGGTTAGTAGGTGCAGTGCTTTTTTGCGTCACTGGACAGGTGCAGTGCTGTTTTGCATCACTGATTAGGTGCAGTGCTTTTTGCGTCACTGGACAGGTGCAGTGCTTTTTTGCGTCACTGGACAGGTGCAGTGCTGTTTTGCATCATTGATTAGGTGCAGTGCTTTTTTGCATCACTGGACAGGTGCAGTGCTTTTTTGCGTCACTGGACAGGTGCAGTGCTGTTTTGCATCACTGATTAGGTGCAGTGCTTTTTTGTGTCACTGGACGGGTGCAGTGCTTTTTTTCGTGTCACTTTTGTAAAGCTATTTTTATTTTACTGATTCTGGGTGTTCTTTTGAAGATCAACATACTCTTCTCCTGGAGGGGTTAAGCCCCCAAAAATAATTTGTATAATTTTATTTAAAGAAACTAAGCGCAAAAAAAAAAAAATGGAACCATAAATATATACAAACCTTTTGGCGTGGCTGATTAGGTAAAGACACCACTACAGTATTACAGATCGCAAGTGCAAGGAAAAAGTCAATAATATAAGAAGTCTCTAGCGAAGTCTTCTCGGTTAAATTGGACAGATACAGACAATGAGGAGTGATGCTGCAAAACTTTTTCAGTAACCCTGGGTCTGGTACCACATCTTTCTCCTGTTAAAGACAGTAATTTTTAAAAGGATCAAATCATCAAATTATGATAAAAATGCATGGTCTTATTCACACAGGGCGTTTTTGCCTCATTTTCATAGCGTATTACTGTACCAGCGAAATAAATACAATTTCTGAAATCTCCTCCATGTGGTTTTTTTTTTCCTTGCAGATTTGAAGTAGTTTCAGAAGTCTGCAGCATGTCAATTCTTTCAGTGTTTCTCACCCATTGGAATGAACAGGAAAAAAACGTATCACAAACAAATGCAAAAAACACCAATTTTACGCAGTGTTTCTACCGCCAATAGACACATTTTTAGTGCAGAAATGTACTGCTTAAAAAGTTTTTACCTTAAGCGGTTGACAAAAAAAATGCGGAAAATTTTGTATAAACAGTTTTTGGTCTCATCATTGATATTAAAAAGCAATCCTAAAATGTAGCACTTTTTACACTGATCACAGAGCTTCACAGTAGGCCAAGTACTGCTCGGTAGCGATAACTTTCCAAGAGTCATTCCAAAAACATATAGTAACTCATGGAACATTGAAAACGAAAATAAATAAATTAATATTTGCATAAACCTAAACGTAGTCATACACCTCTACTATGAAACCTGCATAAACCAGTGTCAACATTTGACGATTACGGTCCAGTCCGTTCCTGCACTACGACCTTTGTCACAGAACACTCCCCTATAAAAGTCAATGACATCCGCTGGCTTTTTCTGGTTTCAATTAACAAAATAAAACAAAAAATATCTAAAACCTAAATGATACCTCATAAACAAACAGTTTCAAAGTCATACAAGGTACAAACATACCATAGGACTACTAAATGCAACACTTCTTAGATGTGGTGGAGAACTAGGCCCGTCACCTTCTCCGTGCGCTTCTACACCGATTGCAGGCAGCTTGTTCAATGACTTGTTGCTTGGGGTGCTCCTTACAGACTTTGAACTGTGACTTTTGAACTTGCAGCTTGTACATTTTGAGGTGCAGACACCATCCAGTATATCTTCTGAATGTAGATCGGACTCTTGATAGGTCTCTAGTCTCTTAGCTATGAATACAAATAGATGATAAATTCAACAGAAGAAAATTACAAAATCTTCAAGCGCCAAGAAAAAAGAAAAAACATTGGATACGAATTCACGATTGCTTCAGTTTAAACAAACCAAAATGTGAAATCTATGCAAAACATGGCAGAGGAATATTTACTAAAGCATGGGAAAAAGGACACAACCTATTTCTGCACTGGCCAAACCAATTTTTAGTACAAAACCTTCGAAGCGTCCTCCTTATACTGAAGTCAGGTGATGGCTGCATGTTTGGTTTATACTTTTTTCTCTTTACACAGCTCTGCCAGTAAACCATGACAGCCCAAAGATACAATAGGTCTCCACCTTGGCTAGTAGTGGGGTTCCAAAACTGCGCAATCCATATGGTTAGCTGGCTGTAGACTCTCCAATTTCTTAAGATCATACTGAATACTTCCTGGAAGTAAAACAATTTTCTAGCAGCAACTTGGCTGCAATAAAAATGAATGAACTAGCCGATATATGTTAAGACATACCATTTTCCTCATGAGAGTATTCCACCCCAGCAATGCTGCACCTCCGGAACACCATCTTGTTTTCAGTCAATGTGCCCGTCTTATCGGAGAAGATGTACTGAACCTGACCCAGATCTTCAGAAATATTCAGAGCTCTGCACTCAATGAGAGAGTCAGACTTCTCACAATAGAAGTCCTTGTCATTCTGGATGAAGTAGAGCTGCCCCAGCTTAACCACCTCAATGGAAACGTAGAGCGAGATTGGAATCAACACCTAGAAAAGAGGACCATCATTCTAGATAATGTGCCACTTCATCAGGATCTTTAAAATAGTTCATGCCCAATAGAAACTGTGTAAGCAACCACTACAGGACAACTTATTTTCGATGTTCCTAATGTAAAATAAAAAAACATTTGCCTCCCACTCCAAGCCCTGGTGATACAGTGTAAGTCACATGAGAGTTGCAGTCTGTCAGTAGCTGTACATGGGGGAGAAGTTAGCCCCACAATCAAGGTCACTAGAGGCTGCTTTTGAGGCCGAGTTCTCTGACTGAAGCCAGCTGTGTTTATTTCGAATTGGTAGCCAATATTTACAACTTATATAAACAAAGCAGATAGACATCTCTTCTATACCAGTCAATCCTTTTTTGAGCTTGGCAACCAGATTGAGCATCTTCTAGCCAGTATAGTTGACCGTAATACGGCTTCTCTTCTGGTCATTTGAGTTAGTGATCTTGGAGGACAGCTGGTATCCAAGTCTCATGAGTTTCTGGGTTGAACATCCAGGAGTCTCTAGAGTAATATCTGGATGGTAGAAATCTCACGATCCTTGGAGAAGAGTCTCCTATTACTGAAGAAAAGATAATGGAAGCGGCCAGAGGAATGTTGCGAGGGAAGTCTACATTGACTACTTACGGAAGTCCAAGATATTTAGACCAACTGGCCCCTCAGCTTCTTAAAGTATATAATTCCTCACTGAAACAAGAACTTCTATCCAAATCTTTCTATGATGCTAAAATCAGATAAACCCCTCGATGATTGTGCATCACATAGACTTATATCCTTATTAAATTTAGATTATAAAATCTTGACCAAAATTCTACCGAATAGGCTAAATAAGGAAATTCGCTAAATTATTCACCCAGACCCGTGCGGATTTAATCCGGGTCAGTCTACATCCGATGAGAGAGCGCACGTAATTGTACAGTTGGGTTGGAAGGGACAGGATGATTGGGCGTTGGCTTCTCTGGATGCGAATAAGGAATTTGGTCTGGCTGAATGGGCCTACCTTAATAAGGCCCTTCAACAATTTGGCTGCGGACCAGGCTTCAGAAGATGGATTGTATCGATCTCCGAAAGCCATGGTCCTGATTAATGGTTTTATGTCCTTGTTGATTCTCTTGGTGAGAAGAATCAGACAGGGGTGCTCCCTAGCCTCCCTTTTGTGTGCTACTGCCAAGGAACCACCTGCTGTCAGTATCCATCAGAGACTGTCGCATATCAAGAGATTAAAGTGCGTTACCATGAGGACCCCTTGGCGTTATGTGCTGATCATTTAATTAGGTTTATGGTCAGTTCAAGAATTACACTGCCTTTGGTAATGGATCCAATTGATGAATAACTATGTTACTAATTTGGCCGGTTTTCTGCTCTAAAAATAAACTGGCAAAAATCCATGCTTTTATCTCTAAGCACTATCACATGGAAACTAGGGGATGAATTCTGCAGGCTATGAAAGGTTATCAACATGAAATGGATGGATAGAAAACCCCCACAAATTTTAATATGGTAAATACTGTAGTTTCCTACGAGAAGGTAGTATAGAAAAAAATAGTCCTGAAAAATTTGATAAGGTATGGAAGCCTCGGTTTGATTCCCCTTTGACTCACATTAGTCCCCTGGTGATGAAGAGTATTATCTCATGATAAACTTTGTGATATTTGGTGCCTGACATGGACGTCTTATGTGTCTGGTTAAGATATTAGACCTGTGGTATGTTAAGGGCACTGTTAACAGTATTAAAAAGAGCAATGTGAAACAGGGATTTTTGTGTACTCACCGTAAAATCCTTTTCTCCGAGACGCTCATTGGGAGACACAGACTATGGGTGTAATGCTGCTGCCACTAGGAGGACACTAAGCTTATACACAAAGAAATTGGCTCCTCCTCCGCAGTATACACCCTCTGCTGGCTCTAGCCTGAACCAGTTCGGTGCAAAAGCAGTAGGAGAAGATTAACATCATACCAAGGTACGATCATTCACATAATATTAGTGATCACCACATCGACTGAAAGAGACAAGCAGAAGTCGCTAGACTAAAAAGGGTGGGTGCTGTGTCTCCCAATGAGCGTCTCGGAGAAAAGGATTTTACGGTGAGTACACAAAAATCCCTGTTTCTCCATCGCCTCATTGGGAGACACAGACCATGGGACGTCCCAAAGCAATCCATGGGTGGGAAATAGCACGACAGCTGAAACCTTAATATACGCAACGAATAATCTGGTCTACAGATGCGCTGTTGTCGATTGCAGAATTTATCTGCCAAGGGTAGCCTCTGAAAAGGCTTAAGGATGAATGCTGTAATGCTTAACTAACGTGAGAAGACTGGACCAAGTTGCAGCCCAGCAACCTTGCTGTATCGACGTCCGGGGCCGAATGACCCAGGATGCCTCCACTGACGCAGTGGAGTTTACTCGGATTCGCAGGGATAGGAAACCTCAGACTCGGAAAGCTTCTTAAATTGGAGAGCAGATATATCTGGCTACTGTAGGTTTTTTTTTTTAAAAAGGCAGGTAGGCCTTTTCTGTGTCGCTATGGAAACCTAGAGAGGGAATCCGATTTGGAGAAAGACGCTGTTCTGGAAGTGTATTTCCCGATTGCTTTCTCTGAATCCAAAGTGTGGAGAGCCTTTGCAGTACGATGAACCGGAGGTGGACAGAACGAGGGCAAGACTATGTTCTTATTCAGATGAAAGGAAGAAGAACATTAGGCAAGAATTCCAGAGAAGTCCTTAACACCACCTTGCCCTGTTGAAATACAAGAATGGAGGTTTGCAAGACAAAGCCGTCAATACCGAAATCCGCGTGATGTTTGTTACAGCCACAAGAAAGGGAGCTTTCCAAGAAAGAAGGGTGGTAGATACATCTTACAGGAGTTTGAAGAAGGCCACTTGTAAAGCACCTGAGATCAGATTAGAAAACCCCACGGCTCCGAAGGCCACTTGTGGGGAGGAATTAAGGTGCGGCACTCCCTGTAAGAAGGTCTTAATCTGCGATTTGGAAGGTATTCTTTGAGAACAGGATGGATAGCATTGAGCGAAGACAGTGCCAGGCTTGAATGGAAACCTCTTGGAGGAACTCCGATATGGACGAAATGGCAAACACAAGTGGGAAACAAACGTGGTTGTAAAAAACACCAAGGGAAAAAAGCTTTCTCAAGCATGATGGTAAATACGCCTGAGAGTAAATTTCTGGACATTGACGATAATGGTGAACGCTACGTGTGGCGTTCAATGCCCAGGTCGTTACGCCCAGCCCTCTCGAGTCCTGGCGGGAAAAGGGCTTTTGAAAAAGAAGATCTGGACGGTTTGGTAACCGCAGAGGTAGGGGTCTAGATGCAGTAGAACCGCGTACCACGCTCGTCGTATTCAATCTGGTGCGACGAAAAAACAGTGGAATTCCCTCCACCTTGAACTTCTGGAAGACACTTGGAATTAGCAGAAGACGCGGAGAAGAGTAAAGGAAGCGAAAATGATGCCACGGAAGCACCAGGTCATCTGACCTGAGGACCATTGGGTCACAGAACGGATCTAGAAATGACGGGACTTTGGCGTTTAGCGTAGAGGCCATTGAGGTCTATATGCAACGTTACCCAGCATTGCCAACCGTGCTAAAAGGCTTCCAGGGAAATGAAATAGTGTCCTTGGATCAGGCCCTGGCGGCTGATGTATCGGCCTCTTGCATAATGCGAGTTACGTCAAGCATAGCTCCTGTGCTTCATGAGCCCTCCTGACCACAGATGTATGCCACAGTCGTGGCGTGACTGATTGGATCCGGAGGAAATGACCATCGGGAAGCAGGCAGAAATGCTGGATGACTAGTCTGATTGCCCGGGTCTCAAGAAAATTGATCAGGAGACCTGATTCCCAAAGGGCAAGCGTCCCTGGACCGTGTGGAAGTGGGAGCACTCTCCAACCTAGGAGACTGGCGTCAGTGGTCAACACCCGCACGGTATCAGGGAGAAAGTACTTTATCTGAATGAATAAGGACAACAACGTCCACTACCTCAGAGACCGCATGATCCGGAGAGACTGGTGAAAAATAGCGGTCCAGAGAGAATGTGGAATTATCAACACTCGGGAAGTGTCCAGGCCTGAAACGAGGATCCTCTGAGATGGGGCTGAAAAGGAATTGCGCAAGTTCTTTAACCGACCTAGACGAGTAAGAGTGTCCACGGTGATGCTGACCCTCTCTGCAGGCTTGGAGGGGCGATCTCTTGAAAAGGAGGTCGTCTGGGTAGGGTAGAATCACTATGCCCCGAAAGCACGGGATAGAAATAACGACTGCCATGACCTTGGATAACAGCCTGGGAGCAGAGGCGAGACCGAAGGTTAAAGCTGTGAACTGAAAATGGTTGTCTGCGATGGCGAAGCGAAGAAATCCTTGTAGGGCTGACAAGGATTGGAATGAGAGGTGATAACATAGGAAAAGGCAACACTGACACTCTCCGCACAAGCCTGGCAAAACGCACTTTTGCTGAGGGGGTCGAGTAGGAAGATGCAGAATCACTATGCCCCGAGAATCCTTGAAAAGATTGGAAAGTGATGGTATGCGACCTCGAAGTTGACAGACGCAAGGTATTTTCCTGTTTCTTCCAGCGAGGAAATAACAGAACAGAGATTCCATTCTGAAATGGCGTATGCTGACAAACCAGTTCCAATTCTAGATCTAGGATGGGACACATGGTTCTGTCCTTCTATGGGACCACGAACAACTTTGAGTAAAAACTTTACTAGGTTTCTGTGTGGGGGACCGAGACTATGACCACATTGTTGCAGAGATTGTATATGATAATACAAAGGAGAAAAAGGAGTCTATGGTGACCAAAACGTTATATCATAAAAGGTAAATATTTATTATACAGACAATACAAATGTAGCACAAAAAGTCATGAAAAACAACAACAGAAACACATATATGGGACATGTGCAAATACAGGGAGAGAACACTCCTGGAAATATAACAGATAATCACTTGTGGTAATAATGAATAGACAAAAAGTAGCCCAGAAAAGATCATATAACACACCCCCCACAATGAGGGAAAAGGTAAGGTGCCGTGGCTACATAGTTAAATACCACAAAACGCCAGAGATTATATATGGCCTGATGAAAAGGGGCTGCATGTGCCTTTGTCTCTGGAAGGTGGGACCGGAAGGAGAGTGTTGGTGGGGCAGACTACCACCTACCCCGCCCGAGTCTTCTGGATACTGTAATGAATCCTGAGCAGAACTGGCGGGAAGAAGTACCCTTGCGACTGCAAGTGCAGTACAGGTAGCCGCATAGAGGCGGCAAGCACGACGTAATCCCTTTCCCGGACAATTAGGAAGCGAGACTGACCAACTCATGAAATAGTCTATTGTCTCGACCGGTCCAACTTAAAGCCTCTGCTTAAGCTACCAAAGCTCTGGCCCCCCCCGAAAAGGCTGTCAAACTATCAATCAGTGGGAGTTTTTTTTTTTTTGGTAGACGAGACATCCGGCAGATAGGAGGGTTTTGCAGCAGGGGACTTGGTCCGTTCCTTTTGAAGACTACATGCAAAGGGATACTGTGCTTCTGGCGGTCCTGCCTTTGAACAATGTCCGTGGTTAGTAAAAGACCCAGCGAGGACATTTGGTCCTAGAAGGACACCATGTGATTCGGAGTAGCCCCAGGTGTATTGTCTACCCTCCGAGCCTTATTGACCGCGTCAATGAGAGAAAACTAGAGAGTCCTGGTACTCTAGAGTCCGGGTCTACGGCCACATCTGACTCGCATTCTGAGCCGTGCAAGCTGCGAACCCCCGTTGAGGGCGAGCGGGAAGCAGAGCCTGCGGGCGCTGAGTCACCCGAGTGCCTAGGGGACTAGCCCCACGAGTCCTGGGGGAGTCACGGTGAGGATTGTAAGGCTCTAGACAGGGAAGCCATGTACTGTGCCAGGGACAAGGCCCATCCACCTGTGTACCGTGGGGGTCGCAGGCTGCACAAGTTGTGGTACGGTTCTTTTATCATAGTGGGGCATTGTCTGCGGCACATGAGGCATACACCGCTATGTGTGTGATGTATGTCGGTGCTGCTTAGAGGCTCAGAGGGTTAATCGCTGTTTTCCAGCTTACCCAGGTCCTGTGACCGTTCCCCCGAAGATGATGTCTGCACGGCTTGAAGACACACGTTCGTCAGCAGATGGCATTTCCAGTCTGGTTAGACCTACGTTGATGGGAGAGGGGGGGGGAGCTCGGGCCTAGGGTGGAACGAGGCCACAGCGCTTCTCGCTCAGAGCGAGAAGCGCTCCCAAAAAAGAGGGTGGAGCTAGCCAGGAGGGCGGAGTTGGGCCTATGCTGGCTGGAAACTGGGACCTAGATTTTTAGGTTATAGTAATGGCGTCGGCCACGTCGCAGCAACGGTCGCGGGGTGCGACCATGGGGCTGCCGTGGCGGCCTCGTGAAAGAAGCTGCGGCAGCCATGGTAGTGTGACGCAGTCCGTGGCGGTGGTGCTCAGCCAGGCCGCGGTGCTGAAGCAGGCCCACGGTTGCTATGGGGGGCTTGGCAGCGGCTGCTATGGAGCAGCGGCTGTTGGAGAAGGCCGAGACAGCAGGAGCGCTGCTGCACTCACTGTGCAAGGGCCAGCGGCAGCGGCTCCAGCGAGCAAGCAGCAGCGGCGGCCACCGTGAGTAGGCCGCGGCGCCCACCATGCGAAGGCTATGCGAAGGCCGCGGCGGCGACTAACGAAGGCCACAGCGGCGGCTCGCATGAGGCCGCGGCGGCGGCTACTGTGAGAAGGCCACGGCAGCAACTGAAGGCCGCGGCTCCTAATGAAGGCCACAGCGGCGGCTCGTATGAGGCCGCGGCGGCTCCAATGAGAAGGGCGCAGTAACAGCCGCTGTTTCACAGTAATGGCGGCGGCCGCGTTTTGCAGAAATGGCGGTAAAAAACCCTGTACCCACCGAGGTGCCGCACTGTGGAAATGGCGGGGGGGTGCAATGCAGCGGAGGCCGCGATTGTAGATCCTGGAGATTTGTGCACGGATTACTTCCTCAATCCACCGTCCCTTTGATAGGGAGGTGGAGAGGTTTCTATAGCCGCCTGTCACCATCCGCTTTCTGACAGTGGTGGTGCAGTGGGGCCGCACGGACGCCGCATGGAGCCTCTGCATGTTACCTGAGGTAATTCTTCGTCAGGTTGACGAGGCAAGCTGGCATGTCCGGCTGAAGAACCTGGCTCAAGAAGGGGGTACTTGGGGGCGACACCCCATGTTCCCGTCTGTTGGTGATGTGGGGAGAGCGGACCCATTGAAGGAATCCTTCGCCCCTGAGGAGAGCTCAGGCCGCATTGAGGTTGCAGTAGGGGATACGGGGAGACGACACTCCGCGTGCCCGCCTGTTGGTGGTTTTGGGAGATCGAGACCTTGAAAGGCCCCGTCGCCCCTTGAATCAGTAGAAAAAAGCAAAAAAGTAAAAATTAAAATAATAACGTGGGGGTCTGAAGCCAGACCCTAGTGCCTCCTACAGACACTAAGCAAGAACTGGTTCAGGCTAGAGCCAGCAGAGGGTGTATACTGTGGAGGAGGAGCCAATTTCTTTGTGTATAAGCTTAGTGTCCTCCTGGTGGCAGCATCATAACACCCATGGTCTGTGTCTCCCAATGAGGCGAAAGAGAAATACAGTTTGCTCTTTTGTTATATGAAGTAACCTTTTTATGTTGTATAATCTTCAATAAATATTGAAGATTACACAACATTTCGATTTCAGAGTATTATGGCTAAAAATGATATGGTGAATGAACCCTTTATTCACTAAAATTATGTATATAGATACGTGGTCAAAATTGTTGGTACCCCTCGTGTAGTGACAGAAAAACCCACAATGGTGACAGAAATAACTTGAATCTGACAAAAGCAATAAAAAAAATCTATGAAAATGAACAAATGAAAGTCAGACATTGCTTTGCAACCATGCTTCCACAGATTTTTAACAAAAGACGGATTTTGGTAAGAACTTACCTGTAAAATCCTTTTCAGCGAAGGAAGGAAGAGAGACACAGTATTCATTACTGATGGGTAGGCGGAGCCCAGATAGGATTGACACCTCAGATTAAAAAGAGTGTTGACCGGCCCCTCCAGCTCGGGCTCCTCCTACTCAGCTCTCTTCAGTCGTACCCAAGCTTAAGGAAGAGCAAGATCACCAGCGGAGCAACATAACCCCTTCTGAAGGACTTCAGAGAAAACACAATAGTACAGGTTATGCATACATTTGACAAAAAAAATCACACAGTTCCAGGTACTACTCACTGGACCTGACCACTGCGATGAGCTGGTAATGCTGGAACAGAGCCGTAGCGCGTCGACCTCAGCCCAGATAAACGCTATCAGAGAAGGGTCACGCCGCATCTGTAAATACAACAACACACTTCTGCCATGGGAGGGAGCTGTGTCTCTCTTCCTTCCTTCGCTGAAAAGGATTTTACAGGTAAGTTCTTACCAAAATCCGTCTTTCAGCTGCAGAGGGAAGGAAGAGAGCCACAGTATTCATTACTGATGGGACGTCCCAAAGCAGTTCAAAAATAAGGGTGGGAAAAAACCAACAAAAGGCAGAAACCCAACAACCTAGATAAAAGCGCAACAGGCGCCAAATACAAGTTAACGTTAAACTACCGCTGCCTGCAGGACCCTACGTCCTAAGGCCGCATCAGCGGAAGCACTAACGTCCACCTTATAAAACTTTGTAAATGTGTGGACAGAACGCCAGGTCGCCGCTCGGCAGAGCTGATCTGCCGAAGCCTTGATAAAAGGCCCACGATGAAGCCACAGCCCTCTTGGAATGAGCTCGAACCTTAATCGGGCAAGGTTCGCCTTTAAGTCGGTAAGCTTCCAAAATGGCCGACCGAATCCAACGAGCTATAGAGTCCTTGGAAGCTCGATGACCACGCCTGCGACCTGCAGGAATTACAAACAGAAAATCTGACTTCCGAAAAACTTGAGTCATAGGCAAATAGAACTTCAAGGCCCGCACCAAATCCAATGTGTGCAAGGCCCGTTCCTTTGCCTTCCTTGGGCCCGGGCAAAGCGAGGGCAACACAATATCCTGGTTAACATGAAAATGCGACACCACCTTAGGTAGAAAGTCGCCCCGTGTGTGAAACACTACTCGATCAGAGTAAAACTCCAGGAAAGGAGGCGAGCAGGAAAGAGCCGCCAACTCAAAAACTCTTCTCAAAGAGGTTACCGCCACTAAGAAGACAACCTTCCAAGAAAGTAGAGAAAGGCTAGCAGAAATCATAGCCTCAAAAGGCACATGTTGAAGAGCCTCCAAGACAAGGTTGAGCCGCCATGGAGACCCAGGCGCCTTCCGCGGCGGAAACTGACGGGTTACTCCGCGAAAAAAGGAAAGCACGTCTCTACGGGAGGCGATAGCCCTCCGAAACAGTAAGGACAGAATAGAAACCTGACCTTTCAGGGTGCTCACTGCCAAACCTTTGTCCAGCCCATACTGTAGACAAATTGGGAATGGAAAAACCCTTGGGTTCCTTGAAGAACCCGAACACCACGAAAAGAAGACTTCCCAAGTCTTGTGATAAATCCTAGTAGTAGCCGAACTACTGGCAGCTCGCAGAGTGGCAATGACTTTGCTGAAAAACCTCTAAGGGTCAATATTTCGGTCTCAAGAGCCACGCCGTCAAACGCAGAGACTTCAAGTCCGGATGACGAGCGGGTCCCTGGGTTAACAGGTCCGGGCGAAGAGGAAGTGGGAATGGCGGCGCCGCCAAAAGCGACACTAGTGTCGAGAACCACGTCCTCCTTGGCCAATCTGGGGCTATCAAAATAGCCGGAATTCTCTCCAGTCTGATCCGACGCAGCACCAGAGGGAGTAAGGATATCGGCGGAAACACTAGACTAGCTCGAAATGGTCCCACGGATCCACCAGAGCGTCTACCGCCACAGCCTTCGAGTCCTTGTACCTGGACATGAAGATCGGTAATTTAGTATTGAACCTGGACGCCATCAAGTCCACTTGATGAGTTCCCCAACGGGAGCACAGCAGTGCAAAAAATTTTCGGATGAAAACTCCATTCTCCGGGATCCATCTTCTCGCGACTGAGGAAGTCCGCCGTGGTATTCTGGACTCCTGGAATGTGAATCGCAGAGATAGCTGGAACCCTGGTCTCGGCCCATATCAGGATCCGAGACACCTCCATCAAGAGCCTGGAACTCCTCGTCCCGCCTTGGTGGTTGATATACGCGACCGCCGTCGCGTTGTCTGTCTGCACTCGGACTGACAGACCGCTCAAAGAGACCGTCCAGTGTTGGAGGCCGTTAGGCTGGCATCGGTGGTTACGACCGACCACTTCGGAGGGAGGAAAGACTTTCCCAGGGATAACGCTCCTGGACGTAACCACCATCCTAGGGATTCTCGCACCCTGTGAGAGATGGTGACGCTGCAATCCAGTGAAACTTGCGATCGATCCCAATGACTCAGAATGAGCTTTTGGAGAGCTCTGGAATGAAATTGGGCAAACGGAAGTGCCTCCATGGTCAAAACCAGAAGGCGCATACCTTCCGAAGGGACATTGCTGTTGCAGACTTCATAATCTGTACATGTCGGAAAAGACATGCCTGCTTATCTGGAGGTAGGGACACCACGCCCGTACCGTGTCGAAATGCATCCCCAAAAACAGGATTGACTGCGACGATTCCAGAGACGACTTCCCCCAATTGACCAGTCACCCGAAATCCTCCAGGAGCTGAAGGGATAGATTGCGAGCCGTCACTGCCTCCTCCTTTGAGGACGCCACAATCGAAAGGTCGTCCAGGTAGGGACGAATCGTAAGTCCCCGTCTTCTTTGAAGACTTGCCTTGAGATTTAGACGCCAGAATCGTTGTAGAAATTCTGTGCGTTAAGGCCAAGCCGAATAGCCGAGCCACAACCTGGTAATGGTTGATCTATGGCAAAAACGAAGGAAGCGCTGGTGAGCTCTTCCGACGGAAACATGCAAATAAGCGTCGCGAATGTCGATTGACCAAAAAGTCGTTCTGCGACAGGGCTGCCATAACGGAGCGAAGCGACTCCATGCGGAATTTTCGGGTGTGGACAAGTCGATTCAATCTTTCCAGAATAGGACGAAATTTGTCCTACTTTTTGGGGACTACCAAGAGGTTGAATAAAAAATCCTCTTCCCCGGTCCTCTGCGGAACTGGTATCACCACACCCTTCTGCAGAAGGGAATCGACCTCTCGCAGTAGAGAGGTAAATAGTTAGACTCTGACGGAATGCAAGATTGGCAAAAAAAAAACTGTCCGGGGGTCGAGAAAGAAACTCTATGAAGTAGCCTGCCAACACAACCTGTGTCACCCAGGCGTCCGGACACACGGGAAACCCAAGTCGGTTTTAATTGGGAGTAAACGACCCCCACTCGAGAGCGCTCGAGTGAGATTCAGATGTCAGTCCGCCTTAGCGGATTTTTTGCCAGGTTCTGTCTTAACAGAAGTTCTGTTTCCAGGGTATGCGGAATTTCTGAGAATTCCCCTTTTTTTTTTTTTTTTAAAAAGAGAGAGACGACCCAAACCCCCAGAGGGTTGGCCGGATCATCCCTTGAACCGAAAGGACCGCCGATAACTATCGGCACTAGTCCTGCCAGACGCAGAAGTCACAGCTCTGCGCTGCGGTAAAGCTGTTTCTTTTGCCTTTACCTTGGCAATCAGCTCCATGAGGTCAGATTCAAATAGCTGACCACTTTGTAAGCTAAAGATAGCAAACCCTGTTGGAAAACCGCGTTCCACCGTCCAAGTCACAGTGCTCTTCTGACTGTGACTGCCGAGGATTGCGCCCTGGATAGCAGTGACGCATTATCCTTCAACTTGAAAAGCCCATCTACCTCGATAGAGGGGATCCATCTTGCCACGCCGTCCTTAGACGGTCCAACCGGCTCAGGGGAACTTAACAAGTACACCTAGATCCTTAATACCGAATCTATGATCCACGGCCTCGCAGATGAATATTGTTGCCATCTCCGTTTTTCTGTCCAGCGTATCCTGCAGACTCGCCTTCCCTTTACCAGGAAGATTTGCTAAGCTGGGATAAAGGGACATTCACTTCAGGAGAAGAGGTCCAATTAACAAACAACTCCGTAGAAAAAACGGATACAGTTTGTAAAGTGTCGCGACCCATGCGACTCCTGAAACATCCGGGCCGACTTACCAGGACGTCTAGTTACCTCCTCCGGTAACTGTAACGCCCTCATGGCTCCAATAGAAATTTTAGTACGGCCCATGAGAGGCAGAGTGTCCCTGCCGATCCTCCTTATCCGAATCGGACTTCTTCGCTAGGCGAGAAGGAAGGCACCGATTTGTGTCGCTTCCTTGAGAGGATCTAGCTGACACTCCATAACCTAAAAGGTCAGACAGGCCATCAATAGAAACTAGTGAAGGCCTCCATTTTGACACCACTGGAACCTCCGACCGCCGCGCATGAGTCGAGGTCTGCGTGTCAGATACGCGAGGCTGAACCGTAGCGGATCTGGGAGACGGTCTCTGACATGCCCTTACACAGTATATGGCAGGTTAAACCTGTCAGTAACCAGAACAGTGTTTCTTAAAGAAAACACAAACGCTGAAGGGTTAAAGCTCTAAAAGAGAGAGCTACCCCAGCCGTTCCCCATTAAGAGTTAACCGCCTAAGAAGGGGTTAAAGCCGACTCCCCACAACCTTGATAATGAAAAGGGTGTGCGAATCTCAAGCGCCTCTTATAAGGTCGCAGCTGCAGGGCAGCTATGCCACACTAAACAGAGAAAGTTCCACAAGATTGCTAAAAAATTGCGCTGTTTTGTATAACGCAATGACCGCCAAAGTTGTCAAGGAGATCGCTAATCGCTTATGCGATGCTAATGAGATCGTCCAGATTGGCAGCTACTAGCGACATTAAAAATAATCACACAAACGATCGCATAGTATGCGTCGTTATTGGGATCGTTAGCGGGAACGGTAGTGGCAGTATTAATGTCGCAGACTCCCCACAACCTCTTTATTATTATTGAAAGAGTGTGCGAGCCCCTTATGCGACAACAGCTGCAGGACCGCGCAGATCTGTCACTCAGTAGTGCCCCAGACGGCGCCTGCGCTGTGGGGGTGAAGGGGTTAAGCTTCTGCCCGGCGGGTAGAAGCGACTCACCCAGCTGGTCACGGTTCTTGCCGGGAGTGGAGGGGAGTGATCCGGAGAGCTTTCAGCCTGCTTCTGATCAGCAATGGCCGCCGCGCTCTGTCTCCGATGTGCTCCATGTAGGGGAGCCGGAAATGGAGACTGCCGAAAAGCGCGCGCGCTCAGAGCGCGCAAAATTCAAAAATAAAAAGAGCGCGTACTCCTCTCCTTTCCCCCGTCCTGCAGGCATCCTCCTGCGGACATAGAAAAACTAGTCACCGGCATGTATACTGTACAGCGGCTGCCGCAGCAGCCGCTAAATCACTCACACACACATTAATAAAAATGTGAGTACTCACCAGCCGAAGCACCACAGGGACCCCCAGGGGTTTCTGGCGCTATGCCCATGCTTCCCCCCCGGGCGGGAAACGCAGTGACCCCTGTGTGCGGTTTGCGTCCCCGCCAGGGAAGCCATTCCTCATCCCCCAGGGCCGGCAGGTTCTGCAGGGACCACCATCAGGGTAATTGCAGATTGCCAAGGGAGAGGTGGGGGTCCAGCAGCGCTGAGACCCCTGAGACCTCTAGACCACATTTGGTGATCCAAGTCTCTTGTCCGAATTAAAATAATAAAGTTTTCTGAGGAGCTGCTTCCAGCAGCGACCATCCTCTGGGACCTCAAATTTAAGACTGAAGAGAGCTGAGTAGGAGGAGCCCGAGCTGGAGGGGCCGGTCAACACTCTTTTTAATCTGAGGTGTCAATCCTATCTGGGGTCCGCCTACCCATCAGTAATGAATACTGTGGCTCTCTTCCTTCCCTCTGCAGCTGAAATAAAACTCATGAAATAGGCCTGGACAGAAATGATGGTACCACTGAAAATAATGTGACAAAAGGGACGTGTTAAATCAAGTTGTGTCCACTAATTAGCATCACAGGTGTCTACAATCTTGGAATCCGTGAGTGGGCCTGTATAGAGGGCTACAGATACTCACTGTGCTGTTTGGTGACATGGTGCGTATCACACTCAACATGGATCAGAGGAAGTGAAGGAAAGAGTTGTTGAGATTATAAAGTAAATTACAGACAAACATGTTAAAGGTAAAAGTTATAAGACCATCTCCAAGAAGCTGGATGTTCCTGTGACTACAGTTGCACATATTATTCAGAAATTTAAGCTCCATGGGACTGTAGCCAACCTCATTGGAAGTGGCCGCAGGAGGAAAATTTATGACAAAACAAAGACGGATAATATGAATGTTAACAAAAGAGCACAGAAAAACTTCTAAACAAGATAAAGGTAAACTTCAAGCTCAAGGAACATCAGTGAAAGATCTCACCATCCATCATTGTATGAGCCAAAGTGGAATTCATGGGAGACGACCAAGGAGGACACTATTGTTGGAAAAAAAATCATAAAAAAGCCAAACTGGAATTTGCCAAACTACGTGTTGACAAGACACAAAGCTTCTGGGAGAATGTCCTATGGACAGATGAGACACAAATGGAACTTTTTGGCAAGGCACACAGCTCTATGTTCACAGATGGAAAAAAGAAGCATATTAAGAAAAGAACACTGTCCCTACTGTGAAACATGTATGTTCTGGGACTGCTTTGCTGCATCTGGCACAGGGTGTCTAGAATCTGTGCAGGGTACAATGAAATCTCAAGACTATCAAGGGATAATAGAGAGAAATGTGCTGCCCAATGTCAGAAATCTTGGTTTCAGTCGCAGGTCATGGGTCTTGCAACAGGATAATGACCCAAAACACACAGCTAAAAACACCCACGAATGGCTAAGAGGAAAACATTGGACTATTCTGAAGTGGCCTTCTATGAGACCTGACCTAAATCCTATTGAGCATCTTTGGAAAAAGCTGAAACATGCCGTCTGGAAAAGGCAATCTTCAAACACGAGACAACTGGAGCAGATTGCTCGAGGAGAACGCCAAAATACCTGTCGAGAGGTGCAGAAGTCTCATTGACAGTTACAGGAATCGTTTGATTGCAGTGATTGCCTCAAAAGGTTGTGCAACAAAATATTAAGTTAAGGGTACCATCATTTCTGTCCAGGCCTATTTCATGAGTTTCATTTTTTTTTTTAATTCTGTGGAAGCATGGTTCAAAAGCAATGTCTGACCTTCATTTGTTCATTTTCATAGATTTTTTTTATTTATTATTACTTTTGTCAGATTCAAGTTATTTCTGTGACCATTGTGGGTTTTTCTGTCATTAAACGAGGAATACCAACAATTTTGACCAAGTGTGTAAAATAATAAATATAGTAGATGATGAGGGAGTATCCTCACAGTTTTATGCTGGCGCTGGACGTTATTAATCGCTTTTACAAGTTGATTTGAACATAATAAAAAATTACCTGCAGGATGATTATCATTGTCCAAAACATATAGAAGCCAGCCAGCGCTGGAGACAACCGCTCTCCATTGGGTTCCGGCAAGATGAAAAGAGGCGGGTCCGGATAGCCCTGCAGCCAGATTCCATATCCTAATGTTTGGAGTAACACAATAGACAGTCCTGAAAAGAGGCTCATATAAGTGAAATGCAAGCAATATCATCCTTTAAACATAAGATAATGTGATGGACTAAAAGATATTTCTACAATATTTAGATGAATAAAATTTCCAAAATTAGAACAGCATAAAATCGGAAATATTTATTATGTACATGTGCTGTGAAATATCTGGTTACGATTTCTAATATGTCAAGATAATCTGTGTAGCTTACCCAAAGCGCCTATCAAGCACATTATCAATAAGAGCAGGACGCACCACAGTATATCAGAATTCAGCTGCCTTTCCAGTTGGCTTCGCTTGTATCGGGGACCACTATTGTTCAGCATAGTCTTGGTATCATGTCCTAATTCAGAAAAATTACTTTTCAGCTAACAACTAGAATCAAATCATTCAATCAATGATCATAGTCATAACCTCTGGGATTCGCAGTGTACGTATAAGTATTAAACGAGTTGAGTTGCCTGCCTTTTATTAATATTTAATCATGAAGAAAACAGTCGTTCTTGAACTGAAAGCTTCATAGGCTTATGCTTTTACAAGACAGAAAATGCGAACAATGAATGCGGCAGTGTAAAGCATGGTGAAAGTAATCGGAGCCCTCACATTCAAGATGAAAAAGTTAATTTCGGTCACCTACTGAAATGAAGCACAGTCTTTAGAAAATAAATTATAGGTGACCACAAAATAAAAAGGAGTATATATATATTTGAAAATCACAATATCGATATTAGCCCGTTTACTGTTGCTTTATTAAGCACATTATATAGCAATTGAAAGTTTGGTTATTAGAAGACAATACAAAAAAATGCAGATATTCTGCACAGTCTGGAGAGGGGTCTAAATGGTTATTAAACTACATAGAAATGTACAGCTAATATTTGGCTTGTTCATGATTTGTATTTACTATTATAATAATACACATACAAAAACATACATACAGGTGCTTCTCACAAAATTAAATATCATCAAAAAGGTAATTTATTTCAGTTCTTCAATACAAAAAGTGAAACTCATATTATATAGATTCATTACAAACAGAGTGATCTATTCCAAGTGTTTATTTCTGTTAATGTTGATGATTATGGCTTACAACCAATGAAAACCCAAAAGTCATTATCTCAGTAAATTAGAATAATTAACAAAAACACCTGCAAACACTTCCTAAGCGTTTAAAAAGGTGACTTAGTCTGTTTCAGTAGCTCCACAATCATGGGGAAGACTGCTGATTTGACAGATGTCCAGAAGGCAGTCATTGACACACTCCACAAGGAGGGTAAGCCACAAAAGATCATTGCTAAAGAAGCTAGCTGTTCACAGAGTGCTGTACCCAAGCATATTAATGGAAAGTTGAGTGAAAGCAAAAAGTGCTGTAGAAAAAGGTGGACAAGCAACCGGGATAACCGCAGCCTTGAAAGGATTATTAAGAAAACGCCATTCAAAAATTTGGGGGAGATTCACAAGGAGTGGACTGCTGCTGGAGTCATTGCTTCAAGAGCCACCACACACAGATGTATCCAGGACATGGGCTACAAATGTCACATTCCTTGTGTCAAGCCACTTATGACCAATAGACAACGCCAGAAGCGTCTTACCTGGGCCAAGGAGAAAAAGAACTGGACTGTTGCTCAGTGGTCCAAGGTGTTGTTTTCAGGTGAAAGCAAATTTTGCATTTCATTTAGAAATCAAGGTCCCAGAGTCTGGAGGAAGAGTGGAGAGGCCACTATCTAAGCGGCTTGAGGTCTAGTGTGAAGTTTCCACGAACAGTGATGGTTTAGGGAGCCATGTCATCTGCTGGTGTAGGTCCACTGTGTTTTATCAAGACCAAAGTCAGCGTAGCCGTCTACCTGGAAATTTTAGAGCACTTAATGCTTCCCTCTGCCGACAAGCTTTTTGGAGATGCAAATTTCATTCTCCAACAGGACTTGGCACCTGTCCACACTGCCAAAAGTACCAAAACTGGTTTTAAAAACAACAGTATCACTGTGCTTGATTGGCCAGCAAACTCGCCTGACCTTAACCCCATAGAGAATCTATGGAGTATTGTCAAGAGGAAGATGAGAGACACCAGACTCAACAATGGAGATGAGCTGAAGGCTGCTATCAAAGCAATCTGGGCTTTTTAACACCTCAGCAGTACCACAGGCTGATCGCCTCCATGCCACGCCGCATTGATGCAAAAGGAGCCTCAAGCAAGAATTGAGTGCATTTACTAAATATACATTTCAGTAGGCCATTTCGGATTTTGAAATCATTTTTCATGCTGGTGTTATAAAGTATTCTAATTTACTGAGATAACGACTTTTGGGTTTTCATTGGCTGTAAGCCATAATCATCAACATTAACAGAAATAAACACTTGGAATAGGTCACTCTGTGTGTAATGACTATATATGAGATTCACTTTTTATACTGAAGAACTGATATAAATTAACTTTTTGATGATATTCTAATTATGTGTGAAGCACCTGTATATACACCTTTTTTGTGTAAAAAAAATAAATGCATGCTATGGTGTCCTCCAACAACACTCTAAAGACATAGTGCTGGGGAATTTAGATTGAGAGCCCTAATGGGCACAGTGACGAAGTCTGTAAAAGCACTGGGTGCCATCTAAGTAAATTAAATAAAGCCTATGTTAATTAAAACTCCTCCAGTATGATCAGGACACACCACCATATTTCAGAATTCAGTGGCCTTTTCAATGGTCTTCACTTGTATCAGTGACCACTACACATCATTTCAGTTTTACGTTAATGAAAAGTACACTTAAAGTGTACTGACCTGCATATACTACAATACCCACAACAGTCTCTGTATTACGCACAACGCATCCTCTTAAAAGCAGATTTTGTTTACTTAGGCCAACCTTTTCTTTGTCTTGATGTGCTCTAAGTTGGGAGAAGAAAAAAACTTAAAATATTACATACACAAAGTATAATATATATATATACATATTTACTGTATATACACACACATACATATATACAGTACAGACCAAAAGTTTGGACACACTTTCTCATTCAAAGATTTTTCGGCATTTTCATGACTAGGAAAATTGTACATTCACACTGAAGGCATCAAAACTATGAATTAAACATGCGAAATTATATTAACAAAAAAGTGTGAAACAACTGAAAATATGTCTTATATTCTAGGTTCTTCAAAGTAGCCACCTTTTGCTTTGATGACTTCTTTGCACACTCTTGGCATTCTCTTGATGAGCTTCAAGAGGTAGTCACCGGGAATGGTCTTCCAACAGTCTTGAAGGAGTTCCCAGAGATGCTTAGCACTTGTTGGCCCTTTTGCCTTCACTCTGCGGTCCAGCTCACCCCCAAACCATCTCAATTGGGTTCAGGTCTGGTGACTGTGGAGGCCAGGTCATCTGGCGTAGCACCCCATCACTCTCCTTCTTGGTCAAATAGCCCTTACAGAGCCTGGAGGTGTGTTTGGGGTCATTGTCCTGTTGAAAAATAAATGATGGTCCAACTAAACGCAAACCGGATGGAATAGCATGCCGCTGCTAGATGCTGTGGTAGCCATGCTGCTTCAGTATGCCTTCAATTTTGAATAAATCCCCAACAGTGTCACCAGCAAAGCACCCCCACACCATCACACCTCCTCCATGCTTCAAGGTGGGAACCAGGCATGTAGAGTCCATCCGTTCACCTTTTCTGCATCGCACAAAGACACGGTGGTTGGAACCAAAGATCTCAAATTTGGACTCATCAGACCAAAGCACAGATTTACACTGGTCTAATGTCCATTCCTTGTGTTCTTTAGCCCAAACAAGTCTCTTCTGCTTGTTGCCTGTCCTTAGCAGTGGTTTCCTAGCAGCTATTTTACCATGAAGGCCTGCTGCACAAAGTCTCCTCTTAACAGTTGTACAGATGTGTCTGCTGCTAGAACTCTGTGTGGCATTGACCTGGTCTCTAATCTGAGCTGCTGTTAACCTGCGATTTCTGAGGCTGGTGACTCGGATAAACTTATCCTCAGAAGCAGAGATGACTCTTGCTGTTCCTTTCCTGGGGCGGTCCTCATGTGAGCCAGTTTCATTGTAGCGCTTGATGGTTTTTGCAACTGCACTTGGGGACACTTTCAAAGTTTTCCCAATTTTTCAGACTGACTGACCTTCACTTCTTAAAGTAATGATGGCCACTCGTTTTTCTTTACTAAGCTGCTTTATTCTTGCCATAATAAAAATTCTAACATTCTATTCAGGACTATCAGCTGTGTATCCACCAGACTTCTGCACACACAAACTGATGGTCCCAACCCCATTTATAAGGCCAGAAATCCCACTTATTAAACCTGACAGGGCACACCAGTGAAGTGAAAACCATTCTCGGTGACTACCTCTTGAAGCTCATCAAGAGAATGCCAAGAGTGTGCAAAGCAGTAATCAAAGCAAAAGGTGGCTAGGCTACTTTGAAGATCCTAGAATATAAGACATATTTTCAGTTGTTTCACACTTTTTTGTTAAGTATACAATTCCACATGTGTTAATTCATAGTTTTGACGCCTTCAGTGTGAATGTACAATTTTCATAGTCATGAAAATACAGAAAAATCTTTGAATGAGGTGTGTCCAAACTTTTGGTCTGTACTGTGTGTATGTGTTATAATATATATATATATATATATATATATATTAATATATATATTTTTTTTTTTTTTTTTTGTCTAAAAGATAATAAACTTGATCACTTATTTGCTTATTTGGCATTTGATCACTTAATGGTTTATCTACTTACAGGAATCCCTTGAACCTTCCCAGGTCACTATTTGGAGCTTCACATTGTATCTTGCTTGAAAACATTTCAGGATCTAACTCAGAGTCCTATAAAGCAAAAATATATAAACAGTCATAGTCTTAAAAGACTTTTTATAAGCAGCTGCAGTGTGTAAGCAGCATAAAGGCAGAATGGGTATTCTTTACTAATGCCATGTCTCTAGGAGCTTTTTACATCTTTTATTGTTTTTCTGTAGATTAGAGACCTTAAAGGGAACCTGTCAGCAGGATTGTGCTCAGTAACCTATAGACAGTGACAGGTCGGCGCTGTCATACTGTTTACAATGATATCTTGGTTGATGAAATCCGTCTTGTGGTTGTGTAATCTTTATTTTCAGTTTTGAGGTAATGATATGCTCGTGCCCGGGGGGGGGCTTCATGTGGGGCTCTGATTAGGTATTCATGTGTATGACTTCTGACAGGTCACTGATCTTTTAGTGACCAGACCACTAGTTTACATACTGAATATTAAATGTATTGAAAGAAAAAAAATAAATAAATCACATTCAGTAGGCAGGCGCCAGCAACTTCTTGGTGGAGACCATTTTTTTTTTTCTCTAGCAAGTTGGCGCCGGCGCCGCCAGCATAGTAGCATTTATCGGATTGCAGATAGATGCTGCTGTGCAGGTGTGGTCGGTGTCATTTTGAGACAGATTTTCTTTTTTCCTCAATAAATTTATATCCATAAATAAAATAGTTTAATGCACATTACACATGCAATCATGCTGGAGCGCAGGCACTGCCACTGGCGCCTGACTGCTGAATGTGATTTTTATTTATTTTTTTAATACACAATTTTCATTATGTAAACTAGGGTGCAGGTCAGTGAGGGATCAGTGACCTGTCAGCAGTATGCATTATGAATACCTAATCAGAGCACCACATGAAGATCCCCACATTAACTCAAAACTGAAAATAAAGATTACACAACAACCACAAGATGGCTTTCATAACCAGGTATCATTGTAATCAGTATAACGGCACCGACCTGACACTGTCTGTAGGTTACTGTGCACAATCCTGCTGACAGGTTCTCTTTAACCATATGGAGACATGGCTATTTTACTTGTTTTTATTGCTTTATTCTAATCCGGCCTTCCAAAATCCATAATTTTTATTTTCTGTCTACATAGCTGCATGAAGGATGTTATTTGTGTGGGACAAGTTGTAGCTTTGAATGACATTTGTATTGTGCTTTTCTCACAATATGAACCATTCATTTTCCAATAATTTGTATTGAAAACTAAGCGGGGTGACATGTTCGAGTACTCGTCCCGCATGTTTCGCTGCGGTTAGTCACAAAACTTTCAGGGATTGGCCATGTATGTCAGGTAAACCCAGACTATAACAGCAGCGAAACATGCGGATGCAAGGATGCGAACAGCTCACTTAAGCACCGGCGATACTTGGTGCATACCCAAACATCCTCGCAAACTCTAGTAATGGGCCATTGTGCTCATCACTAGAAACGTCCTTTGATTTTGTTATATTTGATAGTTTAGCTGCAATTTTTCAAAAAAATTTCAGCATCCTATTTTTTTTTTTTAAAGGGACCACTTAAAGGGATTGTTCAATGAACAAAAAGGAGATTTTTGTGTACTCACCGTAAAATCCTTTTCTCCGAGACACTCATTGGGAGACACAGATCGTGGGTGTTATGCTGCTGCCACTAGGAGGACACTAAGCTAATACACAAAGAAGATTGGCTCCTCCTTCGCAGTATACACCCTCTGCTGGCTCTAGCCTGAACCAGTTCGGTGCAAAAGCAGTAGGAGAAGATCAACATCATATCAAGGTACGATCATTCACATAATATTAGTGATTACCACATCGACTGAAAGAGACAAGCATAAGCCGTTAGACTAAACAAAAAAGGGGTGGGAGCTGTGTCTCCCAATGAGTGTCTCGGAGAAAAGGATTTTACGGTGAGTACACAAAAATCTTTTCTCCATCGTCTCATTGGGAGACACAGACCGTGGGACGTCCTAAAGCAGTCCATGGGTGGGAAACAGCACGACAGCTGAATTCTTAACATACGCGACAAATAATCTGGTCTACAGATGCGCTGCTGTCGATTGTAGAATCTATCTGCCAAGGGTAACCTCTGAAAAGGCTTACGAATGAACGCTGTAATGCGTAACTAACGTGAGAAAACTGGAGAAAACCTTGCGGTATCAACGTCCGGGCCTCCACTGACGTAGTGGAGATTACCGTGAGGTTCGCAGGGATAGTAGACCTCAGACTCGGAAAGCGTCTTAAACTGGAGAGCAGAAATATATCTGGCTACTGTATCTTTTTTTTTTTTTAAAAAGGCAGGTAGGTCTTTCTCGTGTTGCTCTGGAAACATAGAGAGGGAATCTGATTTGGAGAAAAGCGCTGTTCCGGAAGTGTATTTCCTGAGCGGTCTCTCTGAGACCAAAGTGTGGAGAGGCTTTCCAGTACGATGAACCGGAGGTGGACAGGACAAGGGCAAGACTATGTTCCTATTCAGATCAAAGGAAGAACAACCTTAGGCAAGAAGGCCAGAGAAGGGTCTGCCACCACCTTGCCCTGTGAAAAAAGAATGGAGGCTTGTAAGACAACGCCGTCAATTCCGAAATCCGCGTGATTTTTGT
Source organism: Oophaga sylvatica (assembly GCA_033576555.1). Taxonomy (NCBI): domain Eukaryota; kingdom Metazoa; phylum Chordata; class Amphibia; order Anura; family Dendrobatidae; genus Oophaga; species Oophaga sylvatica. Next base: position 86,679,904 of record JARQOD010000001.1, read on the forward strand.
TACAGTCACAAGAAAGAAAGAACTTTCCAAAAAGGAAGAGTGATAGATACATCTTAAAGGAGTTTTAAGAAGTCCACTTGTAAAGCCCCTGAAATCAGATGACAACAGGATGGATAATATTGAGAGAAGACAGAGCCAAGTTTGAATGGAAACCTCTTGAAGGAACTCCAATAAGGACGAAATGGCAAACACAAGTGGAAAACAAACGTGGCAAACACCCTGAGAGTAAGTTCCTGGACATTGACTCATCTTAAAGGAGTTTTAATAAGTCCACTTGTAAAGCCCCTGAAATCAAATGAAAACAGGGTGAATAATATTGAGAGAAGACCGAGCCAGGTTTGAATGGAAACTGTTATGAATGTTTTAGAAATGAATTCTGAGCAGAAGCTCCCTTTGGTGGTTACAAACAGTACTGAACCATTCAATGAGGATTGGCAATCAGGAATCACAGACTGGCTGGATATAAGGGAGGTTTCCCCCCATCATGGTTGCCGGTGATCAATTGTTCTTGTCTCAACGTTGTTTCCTGGTTCACTTGGAAGCTTGCTGAGTCTTGCCTCTTCTCCTGCTCTCAGATAAGATATTTTCTGTTTTTTGTTTTTGTGCTTGCCATTTGCATATTTCTCTGCATTTCTGTGAGGTTGGCCAGGTTCCCCTCCCCGGGGGGCTTGGGCTCCTCTCGGTTCCTCTGGAGCCACTGTTGCTTGTTCATTTGCCTTTTCCAGTTTTTTCAGTGGCTGCGGCTGAGTTTTGTTACACCAGAGAACTAATTTAGGTGGTAGAGGTCGTGTGATCTCAGGTGTTTTTGCAATTAGTAGCGTTGGCCTTTTTTAGGTTTTTTTTGGATTGCAGTAAGTATCCTTCCTATCCTTTTCTGTCTAGGCAGATTGGGCCCCAGCGTTTGCTCATACTATTTTCTGTCTGTGTCTGTATTTCCTCTTGTCTAACCGCCATTACATGTTTGGGGGCTTCTTATGTTCTTTGGGGATCTGCTCCGGGGCAGATAGCTTTCCTCTTTCTATCTTTAGGTGTAGTTAACCTCTCAGGCTGTGACGAGGCGTCTAGGACCAACGTAGGAACGCTCCACGGCTACCTTTAGTTGTGGTGGTTAGTCAGGGTACTGCAATCCAGTAGATTCCAACCTCTCTGGTGTATTGCCGTTTTTGCCTGCTCTCCTCAGCTACCAAAACATAACAGTATCACCGGCCCAACTGAAAATTATATGGTACAGTAGGGAAAAATAGTGTGGAAACAAAAAAGGTTGTCAGAGATTTTTTTTTCTGTTTGCTGCATTTTTTCCCTCTTTTTCTCTGGGTGCTGAGGAGTATTTTTTTTTTCTCAATGGAGTTTGCACAGTTGTCTGGCCGTGTGGATCAGCTAGCCACTGAGGTTCGGAGTATTGCTACCTATCTTGCTAGGTTGCCAGTTGTGGAACCCAGGATCCCCATGCCAGATTTGTTTTTGGGGGATCGAGCTAAATTTCTGAATTTCAAAAATAACTGTAAGTTGTTTTTTGCCTTAAAACCTAAGTCCTCAGGGAACGCAGCACAGCAGGTTCAAATTGTAATCTCTCTCCTGCGCGGTGATCCTCAGGATTGGGCTTTTTCCCTGACACCTGGGGACCCTGTTTTGAGTAATGTTGATGCATTTTTTCTGGCTCTGGGGTTATTGTACGATGAACCTAATGTCACTGAACCTAATGTCACTGATCAAGCTGAAAAAAACCTTGTTGGCATTAAATCAGGGGCTTGAGGACGCTGAGTTGTACTATCAGAAATTCCGAAAGTGGGCAGTCCTGACCAAATGGAATGATGATGCTTTGGCAGCCCTTTTTCGGAAGGGTCTGTCAGAGAATGTAAAAGATGTTATGGTGGGTTTCCCTGCTCCCTCTGGTCTCAATGATTCTATGTCATTAGCGATTCAAATTGACAGACGTTTGCGTGAGCGTAGAAGTATGCGTGGAATAGTGTTGCCTTGTGAACCAGCTTCTGAACCCATGTAGTGTGATAGAGTGGCTTCTGCGGCACAGCGTCATGAGTTTCGAAAACGCAATGGGTTATGTTTCTACTGTGGTGATGCCTCTCATGCTATTTCAGTCTGTCCTAAGCGGGGAAGACGTTTTGCACGCTCAGTTGTCTTGGGTAGTGTTCAGACTAAATTTCTGTTGACAGTTACCCTGATTTGCTCCCTGTCCACATTTTCTGCTCAGGATTTTGTTGATTCAGGAGCAGCTATTAACCTGATGGATTTTGATTTTGCTAAACGTTGTGGGTTTCCCTTGATGCCCCTACGGAAGTCTATTCCCCTACTGGGGATTGATTCTACCCCTTTAGCTGAGAATAAACCCCAGTTCTCTACTCAGGTGATAATGAGGGTTGAACCTGATCATCAGGAGAGTTGCAAATTTTTGGTGTTGTATAATCTGCATGACATTATTGTACTAGATTTCCCTTGGTTACAGTCTCATAATCCTGTTTTGGATTGGAAATCTGTGTCTGTAACCAGTTGGGGCTGCCAATGTGTTAATGCCAACACTCCTGCCTCTCCCCAGGCTCAAGATGTTTCTGACTTTTTGACTGATTTTTCTGATGTGTTTAGCGAAAGTAAATCTGCATCCTTGCCCCCCCATAGGAGCTATGACTGCGCTATTGAATTAGTGCCTGGTAGTAAATTCCCTAAAGGTCGCCTTTTTAACTTGTCTGTACCTGAACATGATGCTATGCGGTTTTATATCAAGGAGTCATTGGAGAAGGGTCATATCAGACCATCCTCTTCACCCTTGGGTGCCGGTTTTTTCTTTGTGGCCAAAAAGGATGGTTCATTAAGGCCGTGTATTGATTATCGTCTCTTGAACAATATCACTGTGAAATTTCAATATCCGTTACCCTTGATTTCTGACATGTTTTCCAGGGTGAAAAGTACTACTTGGTTTACCAAGCTTGACCTCAGGGGGGCGTATAACCTTATTCGCATTAAGCACGGGGATGAATGGAAGACGGCATTTAATACCCCAGAGGGGCATTTTGAGTACCTAGTGATGCCCTTTGGGCTCACTAATGCTCCTTCCGTCTTCCAGTCTGTAAGGTTCTTTGTCTCTTTTGACATGTTCCTTGAAACTCAGTTTTCCGTCGGGCCATTTTGCTTTCTGTCTTTCTGCAGCTCTTGCCCTCAGTTAATATGGAGTTTCCAGTTTTCATGTTCCCGTCCTGATTCTCTCCTCTTGCTTCTTAAGCAGCCTCAGCTGAACAATCAGTGCTCCTGAATCAAGCTTCAGTCAGCCTGTGACCTGACTCCTGGAAACCTAGGATTTTGGACTCCAGCTATTTCCTACTGAGGAACTTTGGAACACTTTTGGACTTTGGAAACCTGCTGTCTAGTGAATCCATGTTTGCAGAGGAATTACGGTACAGAGAAGAGATCCTGAACCTGCTTGGAGAGTTATTGTAGAGCTTGAAGTTACTCTAGCCTGCTGTGTTCTCCTGCCTCTGTTCCTGCAAACTGTGTGACCTTTTCTGCATGCTTGTATGAAGTAATACAAGTCATTTCATATCAACCTATGTCTCATGTGTTTTCCTCACACCCAAGCACAAGACGCTATAGGAACTGTACACTATACATGACAAGATTCAGGAGCCAAAGTTTAGTGTCTGCTGGGTCTGGGAAAGCCGTGTCTGCTGTGACTGTGGATATCAGATGTCCGTTTAATACCTTCTGTGATGACAGTGGTTGTGACTTCTCACAACCATTCCAGATGAGCGCATTCCCTTAAATGTTACTCTGGAGTGTTACCACAGGTAAACACTATTGTTTTTTTTTTTTTTTTTTTCTCCTTTCCTCTTCTCCTTCCAGCACTTCTGCCTTAAAAGATCTGGAAGATGGAGGCCCGCATAAAGGAGCTTTGCGGAGTGACTGATACAATCCTTGCAGATATACAGACTATAAAGACCCGTTTTGCAAGCCTACAGGACCTCACTAATCATAATTTGCAAGTGTTTGGACAAACTACTCAGGAATTACGAGCCAGGATTGAGGCTCTAGAGGAACGAGTCCAGGCTCCTGCCATAACCCGAGTTCTGGGATCCCCAAGTTACCTCCTTTTCGTTTTGGCGGTGAACGTGAGAAATTCAGGGGATTTATTAACCAATGCAATCTATTTTTATCTGCACATGCTTCACAATTTCCCACTGAACGATCCAAAGTGCTTACTATAATCATGTTGCTTACCAATAAGGCTTTGATGTGGGCAAACCCTCTGATTGAGACTGAGGATGATTGTTTGAATCACCTTGATGCTTTTATTTCAGCCATGGGGCAGGTGTTTGATGACCCCAATCGAGGTGCAACAGCTGAAGCAGCCATGTTAACTTTGCGCCAAGGTAAGCGTTCAGTAGCCGAATATGCCTTGGATTTCAGGAGATGGGCTCTTGATACCACTTGGGACACTTCCGCCAAAAAATCTATTTTTCGGAAAGGGTTGTCTCCACTGATTAAGGATGAACTTGCTCGTGCCGACCCTCCCACTGCGTTAGGTGACTTTATTAACTATTGTATCCGTATTGATGCTCGTCTGACTGAACGCAGACAAGAGAGATGGTTCGAAAATAATCGCACTAACCTTTTCCTACCTCCCTCCTCAGCTAAGGAACCTTTGAGTAGGATCACAAGGGAACCAGAACCTGAACCCATGCAGGTGGACTCTTTACAAAGACGGGTTAGTGATGCACGCAAAGAACATCGTATAAAGGAAAATCTATGTTTTTACAGTGGTAAGTCAGGGCACTTCATTATAAACTGCCCCAGCCGTTCTCGTAAGCCCTACTGCAGCAGTCATTCACTGTGAGTGTTGCGAGAGGAGCTCTGTCATGTCCGAGTCTCAGACTCCAGAGAGATCTGCTGCAAGAGATTTGATTTTTCGGACTTAAACTCTGTTAGTTCTGGGGACAATGACGGTATAAACGCTGCAATTTTTCAAGTTTCCTCAGCAGTGTCCCAGCTGAGTTGTAAAAGAAATAATTCTCATTGCTTCCTTTCCATCAAACTCTGGGTGGACTCAGTCTGGGTGTCTAGCTCTGCTATAATCGACTCAGGAGCAAGTGGAAATTTTATGGATATCTCCTTTGCTCTGAAACAGGGGATACGTTCAGTGAAGAAGGCTACTCCAGTACAGATAGAGACTGTGGATGGCTCCCTGCTGACCTCTGGACCAGTGGATCAGGAAACAGAGCCTTTGAGGGTCCTTATGGGTAAAGATCATCAGGAGAAAATGTCTTTTATGCTTATCTCTTCTCCCCACTTTCCCATTATTCTAGGGCTACCATGGCTGCAGGCGCAGAATCCTACGATTAACTGGGAGACCAAGGAATTACACTTTCCGGAGAAACAGATGAGTCAAGGAGTTTCAGCTTGCTCTGTTCCTAAAGGAACCATGTCAGTCCCTGAACTACCAGCTGTATACCAGGACTATGTGGATTTATGTGACAAGAAGAACGCTGATCAGCTTCCTCCTCACCGTCCATATGATTGTCCAATCGAATTATTGCCTGGAGCCGAGATACCTTTTGGTAAGATCTACCCCCTAGCGGAGCCCGAGCTAAAAGCTTTGAAGGACTACATAGATGAAAATCTAGCCAAAGGCTTCATACGCCCCTCTTCATCTCCCGCAGGTGCACCCATCTTCTTTGTGAAGAAGAAAGATGGATATCTGAGACCCTGCATAGACTATAGGGAACTCAATAAGGTTACTATTAGAAACCGTTATCTATTGCCTTTAATCCCTGAGTTGTTGGAGAGAGTGCGGCACGCCAAAATTTTCTCTAAACTGGATCTCCGTGGGGCCTATAACTTGGTCCGTATTAGACCTGGGGATGAATGGAAGACTGCATTCAGGTCACGCTATGGACACTTCGAATATTTAGTTATGCCTTTTGGTCTGAGTACCGCCCCAGCCACTTTCCAACACTTGGTGAATGACATCTTCAGGGATCTCCTAGATAAATTTGTGGTGATTTATCTGGATGATATTCTAATTTTTTCTAACTCCACAGAGGAACATCATGGACATGTGAGAATGGTCTTAGAATGCCTAAGACAAAACCATCTCTACATCAAACTTGAAAAGTGTGAATTCCATAGGACCGAAATTCAATTTCTGGGGTATGTACTATCTACGCAAGGGATTAGTATGGATGGAAGCAAGACCCAAGCCATCAAGGATTGGCCAATTCCTAGAAATGTGAAGGAGGTGCAGCGCTTCATCGGGTTTGCCAACTTCTATAGACGTTTCATTAGGAATTTCTCTGAGGTAGTGTCACCTATCACCCAAATTACCCGGAAACAGTCTAGGCTCTCCTGGACCCCGCATGCTCAGGAAGCATTTTCCTGTTTAAAGGATAAATTTACCACTGCACCTATCTTAGTACATCCCAACCCCGAGCTTGCCTTCATAATAGAGGTGGATGCTTCAGACTGTGCCATTGGAGCTATACTCTCTCAGAGAACAGGTGAGAAGAATGTCTTGCATCCCTGTGCCTTCTTTTCCCAGCAGTTGTCTTCGGCTGAGAGGAACTACGATGTGGGCAATAGAGAATTGTTGGCCATTATTGCCGCCTTCAAGGAATGGAGACACCTTCTTCAGGGAGCTGCACAGCAAATAGTCGTCCTGACAGACCATCGTAACCTTGAATTTATCAGGTCGGCTAAGTGCCTGACTCCTCGCCAGGCTCGCTGGAATCTTTTCCTAAACCAATTTAATTTTGTCATTTCTTATAGACCAGGATCGCGCAATGGAAAGGCTGATGCACTCTCTAGGATTCATTCAGCAGAGACACGTCCACTTACTCCTCCTAAGACTATTCTTCCTGACTCTAGATTCCTGGGAGTGATTCATAATCAAGACCTACTTAAGGACATCAAGGAAGCACACCATGCGGATTCTTTGTTGGCTCAACCCCCAAGGGACGTAAGTCTTGTCTTTAAGAATGGTGTGTGGATTCAGGGACAACGTCTGTATATACCTGAAACAGTCAGATTGAGAGTATTGCAACTCATCCACGATTCCAAGATAGCCGGGCATAGGGGAATTCTAAAGACACAAGAATTTCTTTCTCGTTTCTTTTGGTGGCCCACTTACAGGAAAGATGTTTTAAACTATGTCACTTCATGTGAAGTCTGTGCAAGATGCAAAACACCTCGCTCCTCACCAACTGGTCTGTTACAACCTCTTCCCACCCCGTCCCGCCCGTGGGGATCCATTTCTATGGACTTCATTGTGGAGTTACCAACCTCTCAAGGGAAGAACACCATTCTAGTGGTGGTTGATCGTCTAACAAAGGCAGCTCATTTTATCCCTTGTGTCGGCTTACCCACTGCAAAACAGACATCAGACTTGATGATTAAGAATGTGTTTTGCTTACATGGAGTACCGGATGAGGTCATTTCGGATCGAGGGGTGCAATTCACTTCAAGGTTTTGGCAAAATTTCTGTGCCGCATTGGACATTAAAGTAAACCTTTCTTCTGCTTTTCATCCCCAGACTAATGGACAGACAGAACGAACCAATCAGACCCTGGAGCAGTATCTCCGCTGCTTTATCTGCCACCTACAAGATGATTGGGTGGATCTACTTCCACTGGCTGAGTTCTCTTATAATAACTCTCAGAGCGCCTCCACTAAGCAGTCTCCTTTTTACTCCAATCTAGGTTATCATCCTAACATTCTTCCTCGATTTCCCATAGATACGCCCTTGCCGGCAGTGGCTGAAAGAATCACTTCTTTACAAAAGAATATGGATCTTCTAAAGGAAAATCTAGAATTGGCTCAGGAAAGGTACAAGAAAGCAGCAGATAAATTTCGTAAACCTGCACCAGCTTTCAAGGTAGGAGATTTGGTCTGGCTGTCAACCAGAAATCTTAAAATAAAGATTCCATCGTCTAAATTGGGACATAAGTACATTGGACCTTATAAGATCAGTAAGATTATAAGTGCTGTTGCTTGTCGTCTTCAACTGCCCAGAACTATGAGAATCCACCCTGTCTTTCATGTATCCCTACTAAAGGCTGCAACACCCAATACCTTTCCTGGACGCTCTTCTCCTTGCCCTGACCCAGTGCTGGTCGATGGTCAGGAAGAATTTATGGTGGAAAGGATTCTAGATTCCAGGTTGTACAGAAATCAGTTGCAATATTTGATTAAATGGCAGGGCTACCCAGTGGAGGACAACTCATGGGAACCAGTCAATAATGTAAATGCTCCTCGCCTGCTCCACCAGTTTCATCAGAGGTACCCTGACAAGCCTGGTCTGAGGTCAACCGGAGGTTGTCCTTAAGGGGGGAGTAATGTAAGGTTCTTTGTCTCTTTTGACATGTTCCTTGAAACTCAGTTTCTGTCGGCCATTTTGCTTTCTGTCTTTCTGCAGCTCTTGCCCTCAGTTAATATGGAGTTTCCAGTTTTCATGTTCCCGCCCTGATTCTCTCCCTCTTGCTTCTTAAGCAGCCTCAGCTGAACAATCAGTGCTCCTGAATCAAGCTTCAGTCAGCCTGTGACCTGACTCCTGGAAACCTAGGATTTTGGACTCCAGCTATTTCCTACTGAGGAACTTTGGAACACTTTTGGACTTTGGAAACCTGCTGTCTAGTGAATCCATGTTTGCAGAGGAATTACGGTACAGAGAAGAGATCCTGAACCTGCTTGGAGAGTTATTGTAGAGCTTGAAGTTACTCTGGCCTGCTGTGTTCTCCTGCCTCTGTTCCTGCAAACTGTGTGACCTTTTCTGCATGCTTGTATGAAGTAATACAAGTCATTTCATATCAACCTATGTCTCATGTGTTTTCCTCGCACCCAAGCACAAGACGCTATAGGAACTGTACACTATACATGACACAGTCCTTCATGAATGACATTTTCAGGGATTTTGTGGATAAATTTCAGATTGTTTATTTGGATGATATCTTGATTTTTTCCAATGACTGGGACTCTCATGTGAAACATGTTCGGACTGTGTTCCAGATTTTGAGAGAGAATGCTCTGTATGTGAAGGGATCAAAGTGTCTTTTTGGCGTACAGAGGATCTCATTTCTGGGATTCATTTTGTCTCCATCTGTTATTGAAATGGACCCGGTCAAGGATCAGGCCATCTGTGATTGGGTCCAACCTACTTCATTAAAGGCTCTTCAGAGATTCTTGGGTTTTGCCAATTTTTATCGTAAATTTATTGGTAATTTCTCTGTTATTGTTAAACCATTGACTGATTTGACCAAAAAGGGTTCTGATGTGGTGAATTGGCCTCCTGAGGCAGTCTCTGTGTTTCAGGAACTTAAACAGAGATTTACTTCTGCTCCTGTTCTACGGCAGCCTGATGTTTCTCTGCCATTTCAGGTGGAGGTTGATGCCTCTGAAATTGGGGCAGGTGCCGTTTTGTCCCAAAGAGATCCTGAGACCTCTAAAAGTAACCCTTGTGCTTTTTTTCTCTCAAAAAATTTCTCCAACTGAACGTAATTATGACGTGGGTAATCGGGAGTTATTGGCCATGAAGTGGGCTTTTGAAGAGTGGAGACATTGGCTGGAGGGAGCCAAACATCAGGTGGTGGTCCTCACGGACCATAAGAATCTGGTTTATCTGGAATCAGCCAAGCGACTTAATCCTAGACAGGCCAGGTGGGCCTTGTTTTTCAAACGTTTTAATTTTGTAGTTTCATTTCTTCCTGGCACTAAGAATGTTAAGGCGGATGCCCTCTCGGGGAGTTTCCTTGCGGACTCTCCTGAGTTATCTGATCCTGCTGTTATTTTGAAAGAGGGTGTAATTCTTTCCGCCATCTCGCCCAATTTGAGACTGGCTCTGGAAGGGTGTCAGGAGGATAAACCAGAGCGCTGCCCTGTTGGGAAATTGTTTGTCCCAGACCAGTGGAAGAAGAGTGTGATGTCTGAGATTCATTGTTCCGCGTTGGCCGGTCATCCCGGAATTTTTGGTACCAGAGACTTGGCGAGTCGGTCCTTTTGGTGGCCTACTTTGTCTCGTGACGTCAGGGAATTTGTGCAGTCCTGCGGGACTTGCTCTCGCTCCAAGCCTTGCTCTCGCTCTAGTGGTTTGTTGATGCCAATGCCTGTGCCCAAGAGACCATGGACCCATATCTCTATGGATTTCATTTCCGACCTCCCTGTTTCTCAGAGAATGACGGTTATCTGGGTGATTTGTGATAGGTTTTCCAAGATGATACATCTTGTGCCATTACCTAAGTTGCCTTCCTCCTCCGAATTGGTGCCTTTGTTCCTTCAGCACGTGGTTCGGTTACACGGCATTCCTGAGAACATTGTGTCTGACAGAGAAGTCCAGTTTGTTTCCAGATTTTGGAGGACTTTTTGTTCTAAACTTGGTGTTCAATTGTCTTTCTCCTCGGCTTTTCATCCTCAGACCAATGGACAAACTGAGAGAACAAACCAGACATTGGAGACTTATCTGAGATGCTTTGTGTCTGCTGATCAGGATGACTGGGTCTCTTTTTTTGCCTTTGGCTGAGTTTGCTCTTAATAATAGGGCTAGCTCTGCCACTTTGATGTCTCCATTTTTCTGCAATTTTGGGTTTCACCCTCGATTTTCTTCGGGACAGACGGAGGCTTCTGTCTGTCCAGGTGTTGACTCTGTTGTGGAGCGTATGCAGCAGATTTGGGACCAGGTAGTGGAGAGGTTGTCCCTCTCTCAGGAGAGGGCCCAGCGGTTTGCCAACCGGCATAGGACTGATGGTCCTCGGTTTGAAGTGGGGGACTTGGTCTGGTTGTCCTCAAGAAATATCCCTATGAGAGTTGCATCTCCTAAGTTTAAGCCTAGGTTCATTGTACCTTATAAGATCATGGAGATTCTTAATCCTGTTTCCTCTCGTTTACTTCTTCCAGGGACATTTAAGATCCATAACGTGTTCCACAAGTCCTTATGAAGAGGTTTGTCGAGCCAGTGGTTCCTATGGCTGCGCCTCCTGACCCTGTTTTGGTTGAGGGCAATCTGGAGTATGTGGTTGAGAAAATATTGGATTCTCGTTTTTCTAGACGGAAACTCCAGTATTTGGTTAAGTGGAGAGGTTATGGTCAGGAGGACAATTCTTGGGTGTTTGCTTCGGACATGCATGTTAGGAGACTGATCCGTGCGTATCACAGAGCTCATCCTGACCTACCTGGTTGCACAAATGAGGGTTCGGTGACCCCTCCTCAAGGGGGGGTACTGTTATGAATGTTTTAGAAATGAATTCTGAGAAGAAGCTCCCTCTGGTGGTTACAAACAGTACTGAACCATTCAATGAGGATTGGCAATCAGGAATCACAGACTGGGTGGATATAAGGGAGGTTTCCCCCCATCATGGTTGCCGGTGATCAATTGTTCTTGTCTCAACATTGTTTCCTGGTTCACTTGGAAGCTTGCTGAGTCTTGCCTCTTCTCCTGCTCTCAGATAAGATATTTTGTTTTTTTGTTTTTGTGCTTGCCATTTGCATATTTCTCTGCATTTCTGTGAGGTTGGCCAGGTTCCCCTCCCCGGGGGGCTTGGGCTCCTCTCGGTTCCTCTGGAGCCACTGTTGCTTGTTCATTTGCCTTTTCCAGTTTTTTCAGTGGCTGCGGCTGAGTTTTGTTACACCAGAGAACTAATTTAGGTGGTAGAGGTCGTGTGATCTCAGGTGTTTTTGCAATTAGTAGCGTTGGCTTTTTTTAGGGTTTTTTTGGATTGCAGTAAGTATCCTTCCTATCCTTTTCTGTCTAGGCAGATTGGGCCCCAGCGTTTGCTCATACTATTTTCTGTCTGTGTCTGTATTTCCTCTTGTCTAACCGCCATTACATGTTTGGGGGCTTCCTATGTTCTTTGGGGATCTGCTCCGGGGCAGATAGCTTTCCTCTTTCTATCTTTAGGTGTAGTTAACCTCTCAGGCTGTGACGAGGCGTCGAGGACCAACGTAGGAACGCTCCACGGCTGCCTTTAGTTGTGGTGGTTAGTCAGGGTACTGCAATTCCAACCTGTCTCATGTATTGCCATTTTTGCCTGCTCTCCTCAGCTACCAAAACATAACAGGAAACCTGTTGGCGGAACTCCAATATGGACGAAACGCAAACACAAGTGGACAACAAACGTGGTAAATACCCTGAGAGTAAGTTCCTGGACATTGACAATAGGTGAACGCTACGTGTGGCGGTCAATGCCCAGGTCGTTAAACCCAGCCTTCTCAAGTTCTGGCGGGAAATGGGCTCTTCAAAAAGACGGTCTGGACAGTTTGGCAACCGCAGAGGTAGGGGTCTAAATGCACTGTAACCACATACCACACTCGAGTCCTGGTGGTATATGAACTCTTGAAAAAGAAGGTCTGGAGTCTGGTCGGTTTGGTAACCTCAGGGGAAGGAGACTTAGCAGGGAACAAAAATGATGCCACGGAAAACACCAGGACACCGGACCCGAGGATAATCGGGTCACAGAAACGGGTCTAGAAATACTTTGGCGTTCAGCGTTGAGGCCATTTAGGTCTATATGCAGCGATACCCAGCATTGTCAACCGTGCTAAAGAGCTTCCAGGGAAATGAAGTGTCCTGGGAACAGGCCCTGGCGGCTGAGGAAGTTGTGCACCCAATTTCTAACCCCAAGAACATGTACTGCCAACAAAAAAGGTAAATGGCTTGTATCGGCCTTTTGCAGAATGTGAGCTACGCCAAGCATAGGTCTTGTGCTTCGAGAGCCCTCCTGACCACAAATGTATGCCACAGCCGTGGCGTGGGCTGATTGGATCTGGAGGGAATGACCATCGGGAAGCAGGGAGAAAATGGACGACTGGCCTGATTGCCCGGATCTCAAGAAAAAATGATTAGGAAACATGATTCCCAAAGGGCAAGAGTCCCTGGACCGTGTGGAGGCGGGACAGTAGTCTCCAACCTAGGAGATGGAACTATAAACACTCTGGAAGTGTCCAGGCTTGACAGAAGGATCCTGTTGAAAAGGAATTGCGCAAGTTCTCTTTACCGCCCTAGACGAGTGAGAGTGTCCACGGTGATGCTGACCCTGTCTGCGCAGGCTTGAAGAGAAGATCTCTTGAAAAGGAGGTCGACTGGGTAGAATGGAATCACTATGCCCCGAGAGCGCGGGATAAAAAATAACGACTGCCATGACGTTGGAAACCAGCCTGGGAGCTGCGGCCGAAAGTTAAAGCCGTGAACTGAAAATGGTGTGACAATGGTTCCATAGATGTGGAATACATGAAATGGCCTACTAAGGAGGGGCCGTCTGTACACTTGTCCTTAAAAAACGGGACTGGAGGAAACGGGTTGACGAGGGTACAGGAATTCTTATGTCCATATCTGGAAACCAATAGATCTCAGACCCATGGTCGAGGATAACCGTCAGCCAGATCTAATAAGACAGGAGTAGACGGATGTCCACCCTGTCCGAGTCCTCCAGATACTGTAAAGAGTCATTGAGCAGAGACACTTGTGGGAAGGGGTACCCTTGAGTTTGGACCGTGAGAGTCTGCGTTTCTAGGAATGGAAGAGCTTAAGGAAGTTAGAAATTTCCTTGAAGCGGGATCTGCTCGCCACTCTAGGAGCCATAGGGCTCCGCTGATGGTAATGGCGTTGGAGCTATAAGAGCGTCAATATCTGGTGTATCCAAGAATGGATGAACCCATAATCCCCGGCCAGGCTAATTAGTAATCCAGACTAACTGTCTAGTAAGGCAAGATATTGTCTTGCCTGATCTTGGCTAGGGCCCTAGTCCAAACCCTCACGGCTGTGGCCATCCAGGTGACGGTGAGTGAAGGGAAGAGAGTTGCCTCAGAAAACTGAAATGACTGGCCGCAGGTCGATTGGACGGTCAGTGGGAATTTTAATAAACAAGCCGTCAGTCAAAGACAGTAGAGGTTAGTAAGCGTGCCGGAATATAGGATCCATTGTTGGAAATTCCTTCCACTCTCTTATAAGAACGTGAACAAAAGGGTACCGTGATTAAACGGCTTTAGCTCAGATCATCATTGTCCGGCAACTACACCATCTCTGACGTATGTCAGAAGCTCAGGGAGATTATTAAAAAACTCTGTGAAGACGTTTGGTTCCTTTGAGGGTCTCAGTGAGATAAAGACTAATTTTTGACCTTGTACGGCTCACAGAGCTCTATTAACCCGTTCGATGAGGGCATCTAAGGATTCCTGGTAGTCTGGCAAATCCGGATATAAGGCCATATGAGACTCATATCCTGGGCATGTTTGCTGCAACCCACAGGAATGGGGAAGCTGGAAACTGAACATTCGTACAGCAAAAGAAACCGCAGAATGCCTGGGGAAGTTAGCTAGAAAGTTGGGCATTCTTTGCTGTTGTCAGCCCGTCTGAAGAGTCGATGGGCAGAGGACCTGCGTCTAAGGTAGACTGAAGCTGGAGACAATGCCCAATCATTGGGCTTCTGTGCGAGGATGCAGGCTGCGACAGTTTGCGGTGGACAGCCTTCGCGGTAGTGGTGGCATTACACGTAGTGCAGCTAGGCGCAAGCGTGCGTTGTATCACTCAGTGCTCCCAGGTCATATGTCCGTGCCGCCAGAAACGGCGGACTGCGATCGGAGACAGACGAGTAACGAAATTCACAGTGGATTGGAAACCACTCACCATCCGCACTGATTATCTCCTCAATCCACCATCCCCTTGATAGGGAGGTGAAGAGGTTTTGTTAGCCTCCGGTCACCATTCACTTTTGGGCAGTGGTGATATAGTGAGGTCGCATGGGCGTCACGTGGAGCCTCAGACGTAGAGGACTCCTGGACGCATGAAGGGGCGCAGGCCACACAGAAAAAAACCGGAAGCACGCATTCGCGGTAGCGAAATATTGCATGAAGCACACAAGGCATACACGACAGTGTGTTCTGTCAGTCCTCTTAAAACCCTTTGATTGTAACATTAAGCAGTTAAGTGAGCCTGTAGACTGCGGCAGGGAAGGGGTTAAGCGCTGTCGAGCTTACCCGGTTATCCGGATCTTTGGTACTCCGCTGCAGTGTTAAGACATGCACTTCTGCAGACCCACCAGCTTTGTCATGATGTGCGGTGATGGCGTCACCGGGATGTACCTACGCAGTGGAGACAGGAAGAAAAGCCACGATGGCGCCGCAGAGACGTCCGCAGTAACGGTGATGTAGCGGGCGTGGCGGAGACAGCGGAGGCCGCAGTAGCGCTGCAAGAGATAGCCGCACTAGTGGTGATGGAGCGGCCGCGGCGCTGCGGGGAAAGCCGCAGTAGCGGTGATAGAGCGGCCGTGGCGGAGACAGCGTAGCAGCGCTGCAGATGACGGCCGCCAGCTCCCATGCTGAAGCCACGGCGGCGCTGCAGCGACAACCGCGGGAGCGGCGGTAGCAAGAAGGTCCCACAGCAGCACTGGAAGAGGTGGCGAAGCTGCGGAGACGGCCGCGATAGCGGCGGTAACAGAAAAGGGCCAGCGGCGGCGCTGCATGGACGGCCGCGGAAGTGGCGGGGGCAGAGAGGGCCCGTAGCAGACGGCGACGATGCAGGCACGGCCACGGCAGTAATAGGAGGGGGCTGCGGCGGCGCTGCTAGTGACGGCCACCGGTTCCCTGTTAAGGTCGCAGAACCGCTTTGTGGAGAAGGCCGCGGCAGCTGGGCGGAGCTGCCAGAGAGGGAGGGAGGGGGAAGAGTAAACTAAAGCGCTTCTCGCACACAGCGAGAAGCGCCAAAAAACGGGGCGGGGCCGCCGGAATGTAAGAGCAAGGCCTATCCCGGACAGAAGTCGGACGCTAAATTTATGGAGGCGGCCGCGGCGGAGATGGGCAGTACTCGGGCTCCCATTGCATCCTCATGGAAGAAGGGTACTCACTGCAAGGGGTGTAGGTGAGCCCCATGTTGCTGTAGAGCCTCACTCGCAGGAGCTACGGCTGACTCGGCCGTACGTCCTCAATCCACCGTCCCTTTGATATGGAGGTGGAGAGGGTTTGCCTGCCACCAAAAAACACCAGCCACTTTCAATAGTGGTGGTGAGGGGTAGTCGGGATTTTTACGTCGCCCACCTTGAGGGTCATCAGCATGGGGAGAGCGGGCCCATTCAAGGAAACCGTCGCCCGATGGTAGCGTTGCAGGAGGGGGTACGTGGAGGCGACACTCCGCGTTCCCGCCTGTTGATGTTTTTGGGAGATCGGGACGTTTCAATAAGACCCGTCGCCCTTCCATTGTGAAAAAAATAAAACAATAAAAAATTGGGGTCTGACCCTAGTGCCTACTAGAGACACTAAGCAAGAACTGGTTCAGGCTAGAGCCAGCAGAGGCTGTATACTGCAGAGGAGGAGCCAATCTTCTTTGTGTATTAGCTTAGTGTCCTCCTAGTGGCAGCAGCATAACACCCATGGTCTGTGTCTCCCAATGAGACGATGGAGAAAGTTCATTTTAAATCAATAAATGTTTAAATATATAATTTCCACAATTGAATGTGTTTAAAATGTTCCTGTGTGAGATAATCTTATTAATGTGTCCCTGCTGTGCAATTGTGTAATGGCCGTGTCTGACAGTGCAGGGACATGATCTGATCATACCACAGCTCCTGGGCAGGGGGGGGGGGGAAGCAAAAGTATATATAGACATTACAGTAGGGGATCACAGCTGATGCTTTTCATGAGGTAAAACATTTTCCTACCTGTTTTTAAAGATATTTTACTTTAAAGAATAATTAGCGATCCCATGTTGTAAGGTCTGTATATTCTCTTTTGTTTTCCCCCTGCCCAGAAGATGTGGCATAATCAGATCATGTCCCTGCACGGTCAGACATAGACATTACACAGTACACAGCAGGGGCACATTTATAAGATTATCTCAGCACAGGAACATTTTATTTAAATCACATCCAATTGAGGAAATTATCATTATTCCAAGATCTAGTGATTAAAACTAACTTTTGCTTGTGGGAAAACCCCATTAACTTTTAAATTGTTTTCAGATCTATATGTCCAGAAACCACCAAACAAGACCCCATATTAGAAACTGCACTCTTCAAATAATTCAAAACCTTGGGAAGTTTGTTAACCCTTCAGGTGCATCACAGATATGAACACAAATGGGAAAAAAAATTTTTCCCAATAAAAATTTGTTAATATTTTCATATTCACAAATCGTAATAAAAGAAAATGTACCCCCTAGTCTCTTATGCAATTTCTTCCGAACATGGCAATTACCTACGTGGTACCTATGACATGTAAGGAATGTAATTTGTCTTTTAGGGTAAAAAAAATAATTACAAAAATTGGTCCCGTTCTCATCCAGAAAAGCGGGCCGATTTTTTTTTCCTCACTCGTCATCTGTATACAATCGGTTTTTACACTCAGCAGCTATTAATCTTTTATAGGACCAGTCACAGTTTCCTCTGCTGCTAAATTGCAATGTATTTGTAAAAATCGATGCCATACCAATGGCCCGTATGGCATGTGTTTTTTTTTTCTCACACCCATCAGATTTTGGAGTAAAAACGCAGCATGCTGAATACGGTGGAGAAATATATGCAGATCTGCACTGCCTCACTGAATAACATTGGTCAGTGTGTGATCTGAGTTTTTTCTTGCTTTGCACTTGTCCGACTTACATGCTAGTGTGAGGGAGCCTTTAGATTGCAAATTTGGATGGCAAGACCATATATGTTATCAGTACCCTTGCACCTTGATTAACCTCCTGAAGTGCAGCACAAACTGGTGATCAACATGACAGGAAGTGATTATAGCGGTGACTGCAACAGCTGTAGTGCACCGATGACTGGACGCGAGTGGCTGCAGGGAAAACACAACTTCTTTTTCTTCCTATAGTAAACCATACAGTAAGCTACACCAGATTTATTTGACATCTCCCTATAGACTGTTCCTGTATATACACAAACAAGTATTTACGGTAGCTTTTTGGACCTGACAGGTTCCCTGTAAATGTTGAAGTCAAAATTGACAGCAGCACTTAAAGCACTGCACTAGCGATCACGACAACGACTTAACCTAGCGACATCGCTAGAGCGATCGCTATGTGATCGCTAGTTAGATTCCAAACACAACTCATCAGCGATCTGTGATTCCAAACACAACTCATCAGCGATCTGTATAACGACCTCTGCGGTTGTTGGGAAAACCTAGTCCCACCTGCGACGCTGGTGAAGTCGTTCATAAAGGGTGTCACACTCAGCGATTCAGGCTCACCAGCGGGACACCAACGACCAAAAAACGACTCAGAACGTTCATGAGCGATCAGCAACATCTCAGCAGGGGCCACATCGCTGCTACATGTCACACACAGCTAAGTCACTAACGAGATCGCTACTGCGTCATAAATGGTGACGCAGTAGTGATCTCGTTAGCGATCTCATTAGCGATCTCGCTTAGTGTGGCATACCCTTTACTGTTAAACTGTTTCGATCGGAAATAATGCCAACTGAAGCAGTGCTACTTGGGTGGTTGTTGTGTAACACAGCTCCGCTACTGAGCTTACTCTGTACAGTATGTGTGCACATCCACCTTAAATCTACGGCAGACATCGCCGAGTGATTAAAGAGAATCGGTCACCAGGTTTATGATGCTCAGAGAGCAGCCTAAAGTAACGCTTAAACCTTCTAGTATCCATGGTACATTTATGCCGCAAGTCGGGAGCGGGTGTATAGTGTGGATGCCGCATCTGTCCCGGGAGATGACGATTGTGTTCATCCATTATCTGCCACTAATAGCAGCGAGTGGAGCGGAGCTCCATCTGCTGCTGTTGAACCTCTTAAATGCCGCAGTTCACCTCCGATAGAGGCATGTAAAGCGTGTGGGTGCACTGTACCACTGCCCTTAGTAGGCGGGTGTCTGCTGAAGGAAGCCTATCCTGATGTAGTATATAGTATAGACGATCAGATGATCACAGGTTTAATTCCCCAACAAAAACTTGGAAGTAAAAAATAAATAAACAAGGCAACAATTTGAATCACCCACCTTTTTACCTATTAAAAATAAAGAGATTAAGTAATGTAAAAATATAAACAAAAAAAAATAGCTTTTGTCATGTCCATAGTAGTCTGATCAAAATCTAAAATTAACCCAATCACTAAATGCTGTAAAGTGAAAAAAAAAAATAAAAAATTGTCATTTGGATTTGAATTAAAAAGTTTGGTATTGCCACAGTCACATTGATCTCGAGAATCATGATACCAGGACATATTTATAAACACAAAGAACACAGTAAAAAAATCAAAACTCAAAGAATGATGTCAGAATTTGTGTTTTTTTTTCCCACAATTCTGTTGTACTTGAAGTTTTATTTTTATTTTACATTGTATAATAAAATTACCGTATATACTCGTGTATAAGCCGAGTTTTTCAGCCCCCTTTTTTGGCTGAAAAAGACCCCCCTCGACATACACGAGTAACGGTCTCTGAGATAAAAAAAAAAAAAAGACACTCGCCTCTCGTCGCTGGGGGCAATGTGCCGTTGTGCTGAGCAGGCGGGGACACCAGCGCGCTATGGGGGCCAGGTGCCGTTGTGCTGAGCAGACGGGGACACCAGCGCGCTATGGGGGCCAGGTGCCGGTGTTCCCGCTCAGGCCCCCGGCACTTGCGATATTCACCTGTCCCCGTTCCACCGCCGCGCGCCACTCTGTCTTCCGGCTCTCTGCAGTGACATTCAGGTCAGAGGGCGTGATGACATGCTTAGTACAGTCACTGCAGAGACCGGAAGACAGAGTGCGCGCGGCGGTGGAACGGGGACAGGTGAATATCACAAGTGTCGGGGGCCTGAGCCAGCAGCGAAATCGGCACCTGGCCCCCATAGCGCCGGTGTCCCCGCCTGCTCAGGACACCGGCACCTGGCCCTCAGCGACGAGAGGTGAGTATGTCTGTTTTTTTTTGTTGTTTTTTTTAAGCGCAGCAGCTTATGGGGCCAGCAACCTTTATGGAGCATTATATGGGGCATATTTTATTATGGAGCATCTTATGGGGCTAGCAACCTTTATGGAGCATTATATGGGGCATATTTTAATATGGAGCATCTTATGGGGCCTTCAACCTTTATGGAGCATTATATGGGGCATATTTTAAATGGAGAATCTTATGGGGCCATCATTAACCTTTATGGAGCATTATATGTGGTATATTTTAATAAAGAGCATCTTATGGGGCCCATCATGAACTGTATGGAGCATTATATGGGGCATATTTTGTATGGAGCATCTTATGGGGCCATCATGAACTGTATGGAGCATTATATGGGGCTCCTGATTCAATAATGATATTGAAATACATTTAACCTACTGAAGTCTCAATTAATTTGACTTTTATTGGTATCTATTTTCATTTCTTAAATTTACCAGTAGCTGCTGCATTTCCTACCCTAGGCTTATACTCGAGTCAATAAGTTTTCCCAGTTTCTTGGTGGCAAAATTAGGGGGGTCTGCTTATACTCGGGTTGACTTATACTCAAGTATATACGGTAATTTTGCCACTCAACACTACAACTTGTCCTGCAAAAAACTAATAGTTATACTGGGTTGTTGGTGGGAGAAAAAAAAAAAAAAAGTTATGGCTCTTGGAAGTAAAGGAGCTTCTATGTACAATGTGTGGGAGTTTGTTACAGCTGAGGATTTCCTTGCTGCAGTGCAGACATCAGCACTGCAGGGATGGATGATTTTAACCCCTTCACCTCCAAGGGTGGTTTGCACGTTAATGACCGGGCCAATTTTTACAATTCTGACCACTGTCTCTTTATGAGGTTATAACTCTGGAACGCTTCAACGGATCTTCGAGATTCTGAGATTGTTGTCTCGTGACATATTGTACTTCACGTTAGGGTAAAATTTCTTTGATATACCTTGCGTTTATTTTTGAAAAAAACGCAAATATGGCGAAAATTTTTAAAATTTTGCAATTTTCAAACTTTGAATTTTTTTCCCCTTAAAACAGAGAAATATGTCACACAAAATAGTTAAGAAATAACATTTCCCACATGTATGCTTTACATCAGCACAATTTTGGAACCAAAATTTTTTTTTGTTAGGAAATAAGGGTTAAAAGTTGACCAGTGATTTCTCATTTTTACAACAAAATTTACAAAGCCATTTTTTTAGGGACCACCTCACATTTGAAGTCACTTTGACGGGTCTATATAGCAGAAAATACCCAAAAGTGACACCATTCTAAAAACTGCACCCCTCAAGGTACTCAAAACCACATTCAAGAAGTTTAATAACCCTTCAGGTGCTTCACAGGAGCTGAAGCAACGTGGAAGGAAAAAATTAATATTTAACTTTTTAGCCACAAAAATGATCTTTTACAAACTTTTTTTTATTTTCACAAGGGTAAAAGGAGAAAATGGGCAGATAAAGTTGTTGTGCAATTTCTAGTGAGTACGCCAATACCCTATATGTGGGGGAAAACCACTGTTTGGGCACACGGCAGAGCTCGTAAGTAGTGTTGAGCGATACTGCTCGATATCTAAAAATATCGGATCGCAATGGCATCGCCGATATCACTAAATATCGGCGATATCCGATTCCGATACCGGAAGTCCCATGTAAGTCTATGGGAACAAAATATCGCAACTAAAAAAAACCTTTATTTCCTTGTAAACACTAAATATACACACATAGAATACATATATATATATATATATACACGTCATTGTGACATATATATATACATATATGTATAGTTTTTACACTTCTACATAGTAAAATATCCTCTGATTCAATTGCCGGGTAAAGCCGGCTTCTGTGAAAAGACAGAAGCACCCGACATGAAATGACACTTGGTGTACATAGGGTTAACCATGTCTTTTCATGTCCTTTGCTATCTGATTTGCACAAACAATTACATCAGTCTATGTGTGCAAAATTTCACACCTGTAGGGGTTAATTAAAGGTGTAAATTCGTTGTAAAAAAAACGGACTTTTTTGCTACGAATTTACACCTTTAATTAACCCCTACAGGTGTGAAATTTTGCACACATAGACTGATGTAATTGTTTGTGCAAATCAGATAGCAAAGGACATGAAAAGACATGGTTAACCCTATGTACACCAAGTGTCATTTCATGTCGGGTTCTGCATTTTCACAAAAGCCGTCAATTGAATTAGCGGCTATTATACTATGTAGAAGTGTATGAACTATAAATATAAATATATATATATGTGTCACAAATTTAATGACATGTATATATATAATATATATATATGAGGTGTAAAATTGCTGAAAAAAAATGCGTGGGCTCCCGCCCTATTTTCGCAACAAGACAGACAAAGCCAGTGAGTGGGGGCAGATAATAATAGCCCAGAGAGGGACCATTATTTTTGCGCCCCCCCCCCCGGCTACTAACATCTGCCCCCAGACACCCCAGAAAGGGCAAATCTCTAATTAGATTTGCCCTTTCTGGCACTTTGCCCGTCTATTCCCATTGCCCTGTAGCGGTGGCGAATGGGTTAATAAGGGGTTAAAATGACCTTGCAATTGAAAGGTCACTTTAAGCCAGGTTAATAATTGAGAGCTGTCAATTAGACAACTATCAATTATTAATCCTATTGTATGAAAGAAAAATCAAACACACACACTTTAATAAAAAAGAAGTTTAATGAAATAATCACACAGTTTTTGACCATATTTTATTTTCCTGCTAAAACCATTTCCTGTAATAAAAATAAAATAATACAGCAAAATTATTCTTACCAATCCGATGTACAGTCAGGTCCCACGGTGTAATCCTTCAGAAAGGGTTAATGTTTACTGCAGGGACCGCAGCTAATGCTGCAGCCTCACAGTAAACCCCCAAATGAATGAGTTCCTCTCCTGGCTGACAGGAGAGGAAGTGGAAAGCTTAATTGATTGCTTTCCACTTTCACTTCAGGTCAGCCAGGGACACAATCAGTGACGTCAGAGGGAACTGGTTAACAAAAATAGGGGATCCCCTCGAAAAAAATTGGCGTGGGTTACCCCTATTTTTGTTAACCAGCCAGATGAAGCAGACCGCTGAGGCCTGGATTTTCAGGCTGTTAAGGAGCCAAGATCCATGGACCTTGCCAGCCTGATAATACCAGGCCACAGCAGTCTGCATATCTTGGCTGATTAACAAAAATAGGGGATCCCCTCGAAAAAAAAAACGGCGTAGGGGTCCCCCTATTTTTGTTAACCAGCCAAGTAAAATGCAGACTGCTGCGGCCTGGTATTAAAAGACTGTCAAGGCCCATGGATTTTGGCCCTCAACAGCCTGATAATACCAGGCTACAGCAGCCCCATATTTGGCGCATCAAAAGATGTGCCAATTGTGGCACTTTACCCGGCTCTTCCCACTGCCCTGTAGCGGTGGCAAGTGGGGTAAATAAGGGTTAATGTCACCGTTGATTGCACGGTGACAATAAGCCCGGTTAATAATGGAGAGGCGTCAATAAGACACCGATCCATTATTAATCCCAAAGTTATTAAATGCATAAAAAAAAAGACAAAGCAAGAAAAAAGTATTTTAATGAAATAAAAGAGACAACACAGTTTTCATTTCTTTTATTGTACTCTCATTCCTGCGACGCCATCGATCTCCTGTAAAAAAAGAAAAAAAACAAACCAACAGTATACCACCTGTCCGACGCAGTCCATAGTAACGACTGTCCCACGACGATCCAGCTCTGCTACATCGCAATGACAGGCAGAGCCTGTCTGTTGTGAATGGGTTTGAGATGAGTTCTGAGCAGAGGCTCCCTCTGGTGGTTACAAGCGGTACTAGTGAGGATTGTGAGGACTGGGAATCAGGTGTTACTGATTGGTCTTATTTAAGGGAATCATTTTCTCATCAGGGTTGCCGGTGATCAATTGTTCTGGTCTGAATCCTTCTTTCCAGTTTCCCTTGTAGCCTGCTGTGTCGTGTCTGCATCTCCTGCTATCAGATAAGACAATTTCTTATTTTGTGTTTTTGCTATATTTTTGCATTTGGTCCTGCACTTCTGTGGGGGCCTTCTGGGTCCCCTCCGGGGGCTTTTGCCCTCTCAGTTTAGTTCAGCCACTGTGTTTTGTACTTTTGCTTTTTCCAGTTTTTTCAGTGGCTGCTGTTTTTGTTACACCAGAGAACTAATTTAGGTGGTAGAGGTCGTGTGATCTCAGGTGATTTTGAAATTAGTAGAGTTGGTGTTTTTCAGGGTTTTCTGGGATTGCAGTAAGTACCCTTCCTGTCCTTTTCTATTTAGATAGTTTGGGCCCCAGCGTTTGCTCATACTATTTTCTTTCTGTGTCAGTATTTCCTCTTGTCTAACCGCCATTACATGTTTGGGGGCTTTCTATTATCTTTGGGGTTCTGCTACGGGGCAGATAGCTTTCCTATTTCTATCTTTAGGTGTAGTTAGTTTCTCAGGCTGTGACGAGGCGTCTAGGACCAACGTAGGAACGCTCCACGGCTGCCTCTAGTGGTTAGTCAGTGGTACTGCAATCTCATAGATTCCAACTGCTCTGGTGTATTGCCTTTTTTACCTGCACTCCTCAGCTACCGTAACATAACAGTATCACCGGCCATAAAAATTGTATGGTACTCACAGAAGGGAAAAAATATTTTGAAGGAAGAAAAGTTGTCAGAGATATTTTTCTGTTTGTTGCATTTTTTTTTTTTTTCCCTCTGTATCTCTGGGTGCTGGGGAGGATCTTTTCTCCCAATGGAGTTTGCACAGTTGTCTGGCCGTGTGGATCAGCTTGCCACTGAGGTTCAGAGTATTGCTGCATATTTTGCTAGGTTGCCTGTTGTGGAACCTAGGATCCCCATGCCAGATTTGTTTTTAGGGGATCGAGCTAAGTTTCAGAATTTCAAAAATAATTGTAAATTG
This sequence comes from Oophaga sylvatica, assembly GCA_033576555.1. NCBI lineage: Eukaryota > Metazoa > Chordata > Amphibia > Anura > Dendrobatidae > Oophaga > Oophaga sylvatica. Next base: position 86,704,692 of record JARQOD010000001.1, read on the forward strand.
TTTCTTGCCTTAAAATCTAAGTCCTCAGGAAACGCAGCGCAGCAGGTTCAAATTATCATCTCTCTCCTGCGCGGCGATCCTCAGGATTGGGCTTTTTCCCTGATACCTGGGGATCCTGTTTTGAGTGATGTTGATGCATTTTTTCAGGCTTTGGGGTTATTGTACGATGAGCCTAATGTCACTGATCAAGCTGAAAAAGCCTTGTTGGCATTAAATCAGGGGCTTGATGACGCTGAGTTATACTGTCAGAGATTCCGTAGGTGGGCAGTCCTGACCAAATGGAATGACGACGCTTTGGCGGCCCTTTTCCGGAAGGGTCTGTCGGATAATGTAAAGGATGTTATGGTGGGATTCCCTGTCCCCTCTGGTCTCAATGATTCTATGTCATTGGCGATTCAAATTGACAGACGTTTGCGTGAGCGGAGAAGTATGCGTGGAGTGGTGTTGCCTTGTGAGCCAGCTGCTGAGCCCATGCAGTTTGATGGAGTGGTGTCTGGGGCACAGCGTCATGAGTTTCGAAAGCGCAATGGGTTATGTTTCTACTGTGGTGATGCCTCTCATGCTATTTCAGTCTGCCCTAAGCGGGGAAGACATTTTGCACGCTCAGTTGTCTTAGGTAGTGTTCAGACTAAGTTTTTATTAACTGTCACTCTGATATGCTCTCTGTCCTCATTTTCTGCTCAGGCTTTCGTTGATTCTGGAGCAGCTATTAACCTGATGGATTATGATTTTGCTAAACGTTGTGGGTTTCCCTTGATACCCCTACAGAAGTCTATTCCTTTACTGGGGATCGATTCTACCCCATTGGCTGAGAATAAACCCAGTTTTCTACTCAGGTGATAATGAGGGTTGAACCTGATCACCAGGAGTGCTGCAAATTTTTGGTTCTATATAATCTGCATGACATTATAGTGCTGGGTTTCCCTTGGTTACAGTCTCATAATCCTGTTTTGGATTGGAAATCTGTGTCTGTGACCAGTTGGGGCTGCCAATGTGTTAGTGCCAACACCCCTGTTTTTTCTGCCTCCCCCCAGGTTGAGGATGTTCCTGACTTTTTGTTTGATTTTTCTGATGTGTTTAGCGAAAGTAAATCTGCATCCTTACCTCTCCATAGGAGCTATGACTGCGCTATTGAATTAGTGCCAGGTAGTAAATTCCCTAAGGGTCGCCTTTTTAACTTGTCTGTACCTGAACATGACGCTATGCGGTCTTATATCAAGGAATCATTGGAGAAGGGTCATATCAGACCATCCTCTTCACCCTTAGGTGCCGGTTTTTTCTTTGTGGCCAAAAAGGATGGTTCTTTAAGGCCATGTATTGATTATCGTCTCTTGAACAATATTACTGTGAAATATCAATACCCGTTACCCTTGATTTCTGACCTGTTTTCCAGGGTGAAAAACGCTACTTGGTTTACCAAGCTTGACCTCAGGGGGGCGTATAACCTTATTCGCATTAAGCACGGGGATGAATGGAAGACGGCATTTAACACCCCTGAAGGGCATTTTGAGTACCTGGTGATGCCCTTTGGGCTCACTAATGCTCCTTCCGTCTTCCAGTCCTTCATGAATGACATTTTCAGGGATTTTGTGGACAAGTTTCTGATTGTTTATTTGGATGATATCTTGATTTTTTCTAATGACTGGGACTCTCATGTGAAACATGTTCGAACTGTATTCCAGATTTTGAGAGAGAATGCTCTGTATGTGAAGGGATCAAAGTGTCTTTTTGGCGTACAGAAGATCTCATTTCTGGGATTCATTTTGTCCCCATCTGTTATTGAAATGGACCCGGTCAAGGTTCAGGCCATCTGTGATTGGGTCCAACCTACTTCATTAAAGGCTCTTCAGAGATTTTTGGGTTTTGCCAATTTTTATCGTAAATTTATTGGTAATTTCTCTGTTATTGTTAAACCATTAACTGATTTGACCAGAAAGGGTTCTGATGTGGTGAATTGGCCTCCTGAGGCAGTCTCTGCGTTTCAGGAACTTAAGCAGAGATTCACTTCTGCTCCTGTTCTACGGCAGCCTGATGTTTCTCTGCCATTTCAGGTGGAGGTTGATGCCTCTGAAATTGGGGCAGGTGCCGTTTTGTCCCAAAAAGATCCAGAGACCTCTAAAAGTAACCCTTGTGCCTTTTTCTCTCGAAAATTTTCTCCTACTGAACGTAATTATGACGTGGGTAATCGGGAGTTATTGGCCATGAAGTGGGCTTTTGAAGAGTGGAGACATTGGCTGGAGGGAGCCAAACATCAGGTGGTGGTCCTTACGGACCATAAGAATCTGGTCTATCTGGAATCTGCCAAGCGACTCAATCCTAGACAGGCCAGGTGGGCCTTGTTTTTCACACGTTTTAATTTTGTGGTTTCCTTTCTTCCTGGCACTAAGAATGTTAAGGCGGATGCCCTCTCGAGGAGTTTCCTTGCGGACTCTCCTGAGCTATCTGATCCCTCTGTTATTTTGAAGGAGGGTGTAGTTCTTTCCGCCATCTCGCCCAATTTGAGACTTGCTCTGGAGGGGTGTCAGGAGGATAGGCCCGAGCGCTGCCCTGTTGGAAAATTGTTTGTCCCGGACCAATGGAAAAAGAGTGTGATGTCTGAGATTCATTGTTCCGCATTGGCTGGGCATCCCGGAATTTTTGGTACCAGAGACTTGGTTAGTCGGTCCTTTTGGTGGCCTACCTTGTCTCGCGATGTCAGGGAATTTGTGCAGTCCTGCGGGACTTGCTCTCGCTCCAAGCCTTGCTCTCGCTCTAGTGGTTTGTTGATGCCATTGCCTGTGCCCAAGAGACCATGGACCCATATCTCTATGGATTTCATTTCCGATCTTCCTGTTTCTCAGAGAATGACCACCATCTGGGTAATTTGTGATAGGTTTTCCAAAATGATACATCTTGTGCCATTACCTAAGTTGCCTTCCTCCTCTGAATTGGTGCCGTTGTTCCTTCAGCACGTGGTTCGTTTACACGGCATTCCTGAGAACATTGTGTCTGACAGAGGAGTCCAGTTTGTTTCCAGATTTTGGAGGACTTTTTGTTCTAAACTGGGTGTTCAATTGTCTTTCTCCTCGGCATTTCATCCTCAGACCAATGGTCAAACTGAGAGAACAAACCAGACATTGGAGAATTATCTAAGATGCTTTGTGTCTGCTGATCAGGATGACTGGGTCTCTTTTTTGCCTTTGGCTGAGTTTGCTCTTAATAATAGGGCTAGCTCTGCCACTTTGATGTCTCCGTTTTTCTGTAATTCTGGGTTTCACCCTCGATTTTCTTCAGGACAGACGGAGGCTTCTGTCTGTCCAGGTGTTGACTCTGTTGTTGAGCGTATGCAGCAGATTTGGGACCAGGTAGTGGAGAGGTTGTCCCTCTCTCAGGAGAAGGCCCAGCGGTTTGCTAACCGGCATAGGACTGATGGTCCTCGGTTTAAAGTGGGGGACTTGGTCTGGTTGTCCTCAAAGAATATTCCTATGAGAGTAGCATCTCCTAAATTTAAGCCTAGGTTCATTGGACCTTATAAGATCATGGAGATTATTAACCCTGTTTCTTTTCGTTTGCTTCTTCCAGGGACATTTAAGATCCATAACGTGTTCCACAAGTCCTTGTTGAAGAGGTTTGTTGAGCCAGTGGTTTCTGCTGCTGTGCCTCCTGACCCTGTTTTGGTTGAGGGCAATCTGGAGTATGTGGTTGAGAAAATATTGGATTCTCGTTTTTCTAGACGAAGACTCCAGTATTTGGTTAAATGGAGAGGTTATGGTCAGGAAGATAATTCTTGGGTGTTTGCTTCGGACATCCATGCTAGGAGACTTATCCGTGCGTATCATAGAACTCATCCTGACCGACCTGGTTGCTCAAATGAGGGTTCGGTGACCCCACCTCAAGGGGGGTACTGTTGTGAATGGGTTTGAGATGAGTTCTGAGCAGAGGCTCCCTCTGGTGGTTACAAGCGGTACTAGTGAGGATTGTGAGGACTGGGAATCAGGTGTTACTGATTGGTCTTATTTAAGGGAATCATTTTCTCATCAGGGTTGCCGGTGATCAATTGTTCTGGTCTGAATCCTTCTTTCCAGTTTCCCTTGTAGCCTGCTGTGTCGTGTCTGCATCTCCTGCTATCAGATAAGACAATTTCTTATTTTGTGTTTTTGCTATATTTTTGCATTTGGTCCTGCACTTCTGTGGGGGCCTTCTGGGTCCCCTCCGGGGGCTTTTGCCCTCTCAGTTTAGTTCAGCCACTGTGTTTTGTACTTTTGCTTTTTCCAGTTTTTTCAGTGGCTGCTGTTTTTGTTACACCAGAGAACTAATTTAGGTGGTAGAGGTCGTGTGATCTCAGGTGATTTTGAAATTAGTAGAGTTGGTGTTTTTCAGGGTTTTCTGGGATTGCAGTAAGTACCCTTCCTGTCCTTTTCTATTTAGATAGTTTGGGCCCCAGCGTTTGCTCATACTATTTTCTTTCTGTGTCAGTATTTCCTCTTGTCTAACCGCCATTACATGTTTGGGGGCTTTCTATTATCTTTGGGGTTCTGCTACGGGGCAGATAGCTTTCCTATTTCTATCTTTAGGTGTAGTTAGTTTCTCAGGCTGTGACGAGGCGTCTAGGACCAACGTAGGAATGCTCCACGGCTGCCTCTAGTTGCGGTGGTTAGTCAGGGTACTGCAATCTCATAGATTCCAACTGCTCTGGTGTATTGCCTTTTTTACCTGCACTCCTCAGCTACTGTAACATAAACACCTGTCATCCCGGCGCAGCACAGCTGATTACCTGCTTCATCGGACTGACTGCTTTACGGCCGGGATTACCCAGTGGTCACTGCAGTTATCGCGAGAAACTGCATGTGACCGCTGGGGAAAGATGATGGCGGCCATGAAGCAGTCCAGGCCGTGACCGCCGGAGATCTTCTGCCAGGTAAGTGCCGCTGACTCCTGACAGACCCGACCGACGGACACAGACAGTGACAGTGACAATCCCGATTCCGGTATCCGATATGACGAAAATATCGGTATTCGGAATCGAAAGCCCGATACAGCTAATATCGGCCGATACCCGATATTTGCAGTATCGTATCGCTCAACACTACTCGTAAGGGAAGGAGCGCCGTTTGACTTTTTCAAACTAAAATTGGCTGGAGTTGAGATTGGACGCCATGTCGCGTTTGGAGAGCCCCTGATGCGCCTAAACAGTGGAAACCCCCCACAAGTGACCCCATTTTGGAAAATAGACCACACAAGGAACTTATCTAGATGTGTGGTGAGCACTTTGAACCACAAAGTGCTTCACAGAAGTTTATAACGTACAGCTGTAAAAATAAAATTTTTTTTTTTTTTTTTTTACAAAAATGATTTTTTCGCCCCCAATATTTTATTTTCACAAGGGTGACAGGAGAAATTGGACCCCAAAAGTTGTTGTCCAATTTGTCCCGAGTACGCTGATACCCAACATGTGTGAGAAAACGACTGTATGGGTGCACGTCTGGGCTCGGAAGGGAAGTAGTGACGTTTTGGATTGCAGACTTTGATGGAATGGTCTGGGGGCGTCATGTCGCATTTGGAGTACCCCTGATGCGCCTAAACAGTGGAAACCCCAAACAAGTGACCCCATTTTGGAAAATAGACCCCACAAGGAACTTATCTAGAAGTGTGGTGAGCGCTACGAAGCCCCAAGTGCTTCACAGAAAATTTATAACATACAGCCGTAAAAACAAAAAAATTTTTTTTTACAAAAATGATTTTGTCGCCCCCAGTTTTTTATTTTCCCAAGGGTAACAGAAGAAATAGGACAAATTGCACAATAACTCTTGTGGTCCAGAGTACGCTGATACCCCATATGCGGGGGTAAACTACTGTTTGGGCGCATGGCAGAGCTCAGAAGTGAAGGAGCACCGTTTGACTTTTTCAACGCAGAATTGGCTGGAATTGAGATCAGACGCCATGTCACATTTGGAGAGCCCCTGATGTGCCTAAACAGCAGAAACCCCCCAATTCTAACTCCAACCCTAACCCCAACACACCCCTAACCCTAGTCCAACCCTAACCACAAACCGAACCCTAACACACCCCTAACCCTAATCCCAACCCTAACCTGTTGTGAATGTGTTAGAAATGAATTCTGAGCAGAAGCTCCCTCTGGTGGTTACAAACAGTACTGAACTACTCAATGAAGATTGTGAAGATTGGCAATCAGGTGTTACAGAAAGGTCTGATATAAGGGAGGTTCCCTCCCATCAGGGTTGCCGGTGATCAATTGTTCTTGTCTCAACTTTGGTTCCTGGTTCACTTGGAAGCTAGCTGTGTCTTGCCTGCATCTTCTGCTAACAGATAAGATATTTTCTGCTTTTATTTTTGTGCTGGCTTTTTGCATTTTGTCCTGCACTTCTGTGGAGGTCAGCCAGGTCCCCTCCGGGGGCTTGTGCTCCTCTCAGTTTATCTGAGCCACTGTTATTTGTTCATTTGCCTTTTCCAGTTTTTTCAGTGGCTGCTGCTTAGTTTTGTTACACCAGAGAACTAATTTAGGTGGTAGAGGTCGTGTGATCTCAGGTGTTTTTGCAATTAGTGTGTTGGTATTTTTTTAGGGTTTTTTGGATTGCAGTAAGTGTCCTTCCTATCCTTTTCTTTCTAGGAAGATTGGGCCCCAACGTTTGCTCATACTATTTTCTGTCTGTGTCTGTATTTCCTCTTGTCTAACCGCCATTACATGTTTGGGGGCTTCCTATGTTCTTTGGGGATCTGCTCCGGGGCAGATAGTTTTCCTCTTTCTATCTTTAGGTGTAGTTAGCTTCTCAGGCTGTGACGAGGCGTCTAGGACCAACGTAGGTACGCTCCACGGCTGCCTTTAGTTGTGGTGGTTAGTCAGGGTACTGCAATCCAGTAGATTCCAACCTCTCTGGTGTATTGCCTTTTTTGCCTGCTCTCCTCAGCCTACCAAATCATAACAGTATCACCGGCCAAACTGAAAATTATATGGTACTCACAGTAGGGAAAGATAGTGTAAAAAAAAAAAAAAAAAAAAAAGTTGTCAGTTGTCAGAGATTTTTTTTTTTTCTTTCCCTCTTTTTCTCTGGGTGCTGAGGATTTTTTTTCTCTCAATGGAGTTTGCACAGTTGTCTGGCCGTGTGGATCAGCTTGCCACTGAAGTTCGGAGTATTGCTACCTATCTTGCAGGGTTGCCGGTTGTGGAACCTAGGATCCCCATGCCAGATTTGTTTTTAGGGGATCAAGCTAAATTTCTGAATTTCAAAAATAACTGTAAGTTGTTTTTTGCCTTAAAACCTAAGTCCTCAGGGAACGCAGCACAGCAGGTTCAAATTGTCCTCTCGCTCCTGCGCAGCGATCCTCAGGATTGGGCTTTTTCCCTGACACCTGGGGACCCTGTTTTGAGTAATGTTGATGCATTTTTTCTGGCTCTGGGGTTATTGTACGATGAACCTAATGTCACTGATCAAGCTGAAAAAGCCTTGTTGGCATTAAATCAGGGGCTTGAGGACGCTGAGTTATACGGTCAGAGATTCCGAAGGTGGGCAGTCCTGACCAAATGGAATGATGATGCTTTGGCAGCCCTTTTTCGGAAGGGTCTGTCAGAGAATGTAAAAGATGTTATGGTGGGTTTCCCTGCTCCCTCTGGTCTCAATGATTCTATGTCATTAGCGATTCAAATTGACAGACGTTTGCGTGAGCGTAGAGGTATGCGTGGAATAGTGTTGCCTTGTGAACCAGCTTCTGAACCCATGCAGTGTGATAGAGAGGCTTCTGGGGCACAGCGTCATGAGTTTCGAAAACGCAATGGGTTATGTTTCTACTGTGGTGACGCCTCTCATGCTATTTCAGTCTGCCCTAAGCGGGGAAGACGTTTTGCACGCTCAGTTGTCTTGGGTAGTGTTCAGACTAAATTTCTGTTGACTGTTACCCTGATTTGCTCCCTGTCCACATTTTCTGCTCAGGCTTTTGTTGATTCGGGAGCAGCTATTAACCTGATGGATTTTGATTTTGCTAAACGTTGTGGGTTTCCCTTGATACCCTACGGAAGTCTATTCCCCTACTGGGGATTGATTCTACCCCTTTGGCTGAGAATAAACCCCAGTTCTCTACTCAGGTGATAATGAGTGTTGAACCTGATCATCAGGAGAGTTGCAAATTTTTGGTGCTATATAATCTACATGACATTATTGTACTAGGTTTCCTTTGGTTACAGTCTCATAATCCTGTTTTGGATTGGAAATCGGTGTCTGTAACGAGTTGGGGCTGCCAATGTGTTAATGCCAACACTCCTGCCTCTCCCCAGTCTCAGGATGTTCCTGACTTTTTGACTGATTTTTCTGATGTGTTTAGCGAAAGTAAATCTGCATCCTTGCCCCCCATAGGAGTTATGACTGCGCTATTGAATTAGTGCCTGGTAGTAAATTCCCTAAAGGTCGCCTTTTTAACTTGTCTGTACCTGAACATGACGCTATGCGGTCTTATATCAAGGAGTCATTGGAGAAGGGTCATATCAGACCATCCTCTTCACCCTTGGGTGCCGGTTTTTTCTTTGTGGCCAAAAAGGATGGTTCATTAAGGCCGTGTATTGATTATCGTCTCTTGAACAATATCACTGTGAAATATCAATATCCGTTACCCGATTTCTGACCTGTTTTCCAGGGTGAAAAGTGCTACTTGGTTTACCAAGCTTGACCTCAGGGGGGGCGTATAACCTTATTCGCATTAAGCATGGGGATGAATGGAGGACGGCATTTAATACCCCAGAGGGGCATTTTGAGTACCTAGTGATGCCCTTTGGGCTCACTAATGCTCCTTCCGTCTTCCAGTCCTTCATGAATGACATTTTCAGGGATTTTGTGGATAAATTTCTGATTGTTTATTTGGATGATATCTTGATTTTTTCCAATGACTGGGACTCTCATGTGAAACATATTCGGACTGTGTTCCAGATTTTGAGAGAGAATGCTCTGTATGTGAAGGGATCAAAGTGTCTTTTTGGCGTACAGAGGATCTCATTTCTGGGATTCATTTTGTCCCCATCTGTTATTGAAATGGACCCAGTCAAAGTTCAGGCCATCTGTGATTGGGTCCAACCTACTTCATTAAAGGCTCTTCAGAGATTCTTGGGTTTTGCCAATTTTTATCGTAAATTTATTGGTAATTTCTCTGTTATTGTTAAACCATTGACTGATTTGACCAAGAAGGGTTCTGATGTAGTGAATTGGCCTCCTGAGGCAGTCTCTGCATTTCAGGAACTTAAGCAAAGATTCACTTCTGCTCCTGTTCTACGGCAGCCTGATGTTTCTCTGCCATTTCAGGTGGAGGTTGATGCCTCTGAAATTGGGGCAGGTGCCGTTTTGTCCCAAAGAGATCCAGAGACCTCTAAAAGTAACCCTTGTGCCTTTTTCTCTCGAAAATTTTCTCCAACTGAACGTAATTATGACGTGGGTAATCGGGAGTTATTGGCCATGAAGTGGGCTTTTGAAGAGTGGAGACATTGGCTGGAGGGAGCCAAACATCAGGTGGTGGTCCTCATTGACCATAAGAATCTGGTTTATCTGGAATCAGCCAAGCGACTTAATCCTAGACAGGCCAGGTGGGCCTTGTTTTTCACACGTTTTAATTTTGTGGTTTCCTTTCTTCCTGGCACTAAGAATGTTAAAGCGGATGCCCTCTCGAGGAGTTTCCTTGCGGACTCTCCTGAGTTATCTGATCCTGCTGTTATTTTGAAAGAGGGTGTAGTTCTTTCCGCCATCTCGCCCAATTTGATACTGGCTCTGGAAGGGTGTCAGGAGGATAAACCCGAGCGCTGCCCTATTGGGAAATTGTTTGTCCCAGACCGGTGGAAAAAGAGTGTGATGTCTGAGATTCATTGTTCCGCGTTGGCCGGTCATCCCGGAATTTTTGGTACCAGAGACTTGGTTAGTCGGTCCTTTTGGTGGCCTACTTTGTCTCGTGACGTCAGGGAATTTGTGCAGTCCTGCGGGACTTGCTCTCACTCCAAGCCTTGCTCTCGCACTAGTGGTTTGTTGATGCCATTGCCTGTGCCCAAGAGACCATGGACCCATATCTCTATGGATTTCATTTCCGACCTCCCTGTTTCTCAGAGAATGACCGTTATCTGGGTGATTTGTGATAGGTTTTCCAAAATGATACATCTTGTGCCATTACCTAAGTTGCCTTCCTCCTCCGAATTGGTGCCTTTGTTCCTTCAGCACGTGGTTCGGTTACACGGCATTCCTGAGAACATTGTGTCTGACAGAGGAGTCCAGTTTGTTTCCAGATTTTGGAGGACTTTTTGTTCTAAACTTGGTGTTCAATTGTCTTTCTCCTCGGCTTTTCATCCTCAGACCAATGGACAAACTGAGAGAACAAACCAGACATTGGAGACTTATCTGAGATGCTTTGTGTCTGCTAATCAGGATGACTGGGTCTCTTTTTTGCCTTTGGCTGAGTTTGCTCTTAATAATAGGGCTAGCTCTGCCACTTTGATGTCTCCATTTTTCTGCAATTTTGGGTTTCACCCTCGATTTTCTTCGGGACAGACGGAGGCTTCTGTCTGTCCGGGTGTTTACTCTGTTGTGGAGCGTATGCAGCAGATTTGGGACCAGGTAGTGGAGAGGTTGTCCCTCTCTCAGGAGAGGGCCCAGCGGTTTGCCAACCGGCATAGGACTGATGGTCCTCGGTTTGAAGTGGGGGACTTGGTCTGGTTGTCCTCAAGAAATATCCCTATGAGAGTTGCATCTTCTAAGTTTAAGCCTAGGTTCATTGGACCTTATAAGATCATGGAGATTCTTAATCCTGTTTCCTTTCGTTTACTTCTTCCAGGGACATATAAGATCCATAACGTGTTCCACAAGTCCTTATTGAAGAGGTTTGTCGAGCCAGTGGTTCCTATGGCTGCGCCTCCTGACCCTGTTTTGGTTGAGGGCAATCTGGAGTATGTGGTTGAGAAAATATTGGATTCTCGTTTTTCTAGACGGAAACTCCAGTATTTGGTTAAGTGGAGAGGTTATGGTCAGGAGGACAATTCTTGGGTGTTTGCTTCGGACATCCATGCTAGGAGACTGATCCGTGCGTATCACAGAGCTCATCCTGACCGACCTGGTTGCCCAAATGAGGGTTCGGTGACCCCTCCTCAAGGGGGGGGGGTACTGTTGTGAATGTATTAGAAATGAATTCTGAGCAGAAGCTCCCTCTGGTGGTTACAAACAGTACTGAACTATTCAATGAAGATTGTGAAGATTGGCAATCAGGTGTTACAGACTGGTCTTATATAAGGGAGGTTCCCTCCCATCAGGGTTGCCGGTGATCAATTGTTCTTGTCTCAACTTTGGTTCCTGGTTCACTTGGAAGCTTGCTGTGTCTTGCCTGCATCTTCTGCTAACAGATAAGATATTTTCTGCTTTTATTTTTGTGCTGGCTTTTTGCATTTTGTCCTGCACTTCTGTGGAGGTCAGCCAGGTCCCCTCCGGGGGCTTGTGCTCCTCTCAGTTTATCTGAGCCACTGTTATTTGTTCATTTGCCTTTTCCAGTTTTTTCAGTGGCTGCTGCATAGTTTTGTTACACCAGAGAACTAATTTAGCTGGTAGAGGTCGTGTGATCTCAGGTGTTTTTGCAATTAGTGTGTTGGTATTTTTTTAGGGTTTTTTGGATTGCAGTAAGTGTCCTTCCTATCCTTTTCTTTCTAGGAAGATTGGGCCCCAACGTTTGCTCATACTATTTTCTGTCTGTGTCTGTATTTCCTCTTGTCTAACCGCCATTACATGTTTGGGGGCTTCCTATGTTCTTTGGGGATCTGCTCCGGGGCAGATAGTTTTCCTCTTTCTATCTTTAGGTGTAGTTAGCTTCTCAGGCTGTGACGAGGCGTCTAGGACCAACGTAGGTACGCTCCACGGCTGCCTTTAGTTGTGGTGGTTAGTCAGGGTACTGCAATCCAGTAGATTCCAACCTCTCTGGTGTATTGCCTTTTTTGCCTGCTCTCCTCAGCCTACCAAATCATAACACTAACCCTAATCCTAACGTAAGCGCCAACCCTAATCCTAACTTTAGCCGCAACCCTAACCCTAATGGGAAAATGGAAATAAATACATATTTTTAATTTTATTATTTTTCCCTAACTAAGGGGGTGATAAAGGGGGGTTTGATTTACTATTTATAGCGGGTTTTTATGATTGGCAGCTGTCACGCTAAAAGATACTTTTTATTGCAAAAAGTGGTTTTTTGCATCACCACATTTTGAGAGCTATAATTTTTGCATATTTTGGCCCACAGAGTCATGTGAGGTCTTATTTTTTGCGGGACGAGGTGACGTTTTTATTGGTACCATTTATGACCACGTGACATTTTTTGATCGCTTTTTATTTCGATTTTTGGGAGGTTAGAATGAACAAAAATCAGCAATTCATGAATTTCTTTTGGGGGAGGCGTTTATACCGTTCCGCGTGTGGTAAAATTGATAAAGCAGTTTTATTCTTCGGGTCAGTACGATTACGGCGATACCTCATTTATATCATTTTTTTTATGTTTTGGCGCTTTTATAGAATAAAAACAATTTTATATAAAAAATTATTATTTTGCATCACTTTATTCTGCGAGCTATAACTTTTTTATTTTTTCGCTGATGATGCTGTTTGACGGCTCGTTTTTTGCGGGACAAGATGACGTTTTCAGCGGTACCATGTTTATTTATATTGGTCTTTTTGATCGCGTGTTATTCCACTTTTTGTTCGGCGGTATGATGATAAAGCATTGATTTTTTGCTTAGTTTTTTTTTTTTTTTTTTAAGGGGTTCACTAAAGGGGTTAACTAGTGGGACAGTTTTATAGGGGGGTCGTTACGGACGCGGCGATACCAAATATGTGTACTTTTATTGTTTTGTTTTTTTTATTTACAGGAAGAAATGAATTTTTTGGGGAATTTTTTTTTTTTTTTTATGATTATTTTTACCACTTTTTATTTTTTTTACTTTTTTACTTTGTCCCAGGGTGGGACATCACAGTATTTTAGCAGATCGCTGGTGTGACAGTGTGCACAGCACTCTGTCACACCAGCGATCGCTCTGGCATCGCTGCAGGCTTCCTCAGCGCCTGCTATCAGCAGGCGCTGAGGAAGCCGCCTCCCTGCAGGACCCCGGCGCCATCTTGAATCCGGGGACCTGGAGGGAGGATGGACCCTCGGAACAGCGCGACACATCGCGCTGCTCTGAGGGTCTCAGGGGAGCGCGCAGGGAGCCCCCTCCCTGCGCGATCCTCCCCTGTGCCCCCGGTATACCGCGATCATGTTTGATCGCGGTGTGCCAGGGGTTAATGTGCCGGGAGCGGTCCGTGACCGGTCCTGATACATAGTGCTGGGTGTCAGCTGTGATAAACAGCTGACACCCGGCCGCGATCAGCTGCGCTCCCCCTGGGAGCGCAGCTGATCGCCCATGACGTACTATTCCGTCCATGGGAATTAGGTCCAGGGTCACATGGACGGAATAGTATGTCTGATGGAATAAAAGGGGTTACAAAAGCTTTTTTATTATTCGAAAACAGAACTATGCACAGATGGCGATCTCGGAACCATGATACCTTCCTCTGGATCAACATGTTAGGGCAGGTTAGGATAGGATATGGGTTGAACTAGATGGACTTAAAGTCTTCCTTCAACCTTAATAACTATGTTACTATGTTACTATGTAACTATCTTGAGAGATGGGATCTCAGCGCTGAAATCTCATCTCCCGAGATCGCCATATGTGCAATGTGCCGCCCCCGGCGACCATTTTCCCAGAGTCCACCGCACAGGAAACCATGGAAATGGGGGGCTCTGGCCTTTCGCAAAATGTTGGCAGAGGCCCCCCCGGGCACCCGCAGGAGCACCGGGCAGCACCGCCAGGCACCCACTGCACCGCAGACACCTGCAGCACCGTCAGACACCCCCGCAGTGCCGGACACCTGCAGAGGTGCCGGACATCGGAACACCCCCTCATCCCAGCCTGCAGCATCACCCTACTCCTGCCTCCTCCAGCAGCGACCCTGGGAACCCGCTTCACGGCAGCCACCACTCCGGTAATCAATAAGACGAATGGATTAAAAGAAGCACCAACATTTTATTAAAAAAAAAAACTTCCTATTTTTCTCCTCAAAATTTGGGGTGCGTCTTATAATCCGAAAAATACAGTATATATGGCGAATATCTAAATGTCCATGAGAACAATCTTTCGGTGCAGACGCAGAATTTACAACTTACTATGGCGCATCCTTTTGCCACCTGTCTCTGTTTTAAGTTACTTTCACCATCGAGGCTGGAGGTTTCAATGTGACAAATCCCATCAGGGTCAGAGGAATGTAGCAGGACCATATCGGCCGGGATGATCTCGTCACACCGCAGCTTAATGAAATTTCCAACTTGAACATCTTTCCAGAAACATTCAACATATTTCTTTTCCTTTCTAAAATAGAATACAAACATATAAATTAAAACAAAAAAATAAGTGTTTTTAAAGGGAATCAGTCAGCAGGTACAGTATTTGCAATGTAATCAGAGTAGAACAATGCAGAGGCCGAGACCCGGATTCCAGTGATGACTCACTGTTCTGCTTGGTACAGTTCTGATAGATTCCCTGTTTTCTCTTCTGTAGATTTAGCAGTGCTGTGAATGCTGAGCTCTGTATAACCTCATCCCCACCACTGACTGGCAGCTTCCTGTGTATAATCGGGATAGGTGATAACTAACTAGTGATCAGCGAACGTGCTCTGATAACGTTATCCAAGCATGCTCATGTGCTACGAGTGACTTCAGCATACTTGAAAAATATGTTCGAGTCTCCATGCCTGCATGTCTCCTGACTGTTCAACAGCTGCAACACATGCAGGGATTCACTGTTTGTTAGGCAACAGGGACAGCACGGTGGCTCAGTAGTTAGCACTGCAGCCTTGCAGCGCTGGAGTCCTGGGTTTCAATCCCACCAAGGACAACATCTGCAAGGAGTTTGTATGTTCTCCCCGTGTTTGTTTGGGTTTCCTCCGGGTTCTCCGGTTTCCTCCCACATTTCAACAGACATACTGATACGGAATATAGATTGTGAGCCCCATCGGGAACAGCAATGATAATGTGTGCAAACTGTAAAGCGCTGTGGAATATGTTGGTGCTATACAAATAAAGAGATGATTATTATTATCAAATACAAGTTAAAATTCCGTGCACTTGCTCAGTAGAATGGTTAGATACATAGAGGGCATACAGGTAAGCTGTGCACTGACCAACCACATCAAACATTATAATATAGGTCCATGTTCATATGGCACAATGTACAGAAAACTGTAGTATAGCTCTACCACATGTATAAGAGCAGCAGACTGCTGCTCTTATACAGGTGCACAGTCTATATACCATGCTTACCTACAATACACCCGTGTCAGTATGTGGTTAATGACCTTGTCCAGCTTGTGTTTCCGGTAGTCCTCCAAACCATCCTTAATAGCAATGATAGTCAGTACGACGACGAGGGGGATCATGGTGATCTCCTTCTGGAAAGCCTCCACCACAGGGACCCAGTTCAAAAACACCAGCAAAAGGAAGTATAAATTGGCAGCTCTAAAGAGACAAGAAGAAATTGTAGAAAGGAAAACATTGTTTTTCAATATTTTAAAGAAGCGGGAATCAAAACAGTGTACTATGCCATGGTGCCCACCTCCAATAGGAGGATACAGCCAAAAATTATGTTCATCAGAGCGCACTGTCACTATGTCTGCATCATTACCGTCAATGGCCCCATCAGTGCATATGCCCAAATCCAGGTTTGCAGGAGTTCAGACGCAAGCCCCAACGAAGCCACCGAGTAGAATATTGTTCACGTCACGTTCTGTCTTCCCAAAACAAAGGGCGGACAAAAAGGGGTCACATGAACGAGACATTATTACAAACCTATTTTTATATTTAGCCTTTTCATTTTTGGGATATAAGATGCGGCCACCGCCATTAGGGGCTTATCTACAGCATTCTGTAATGCTGTAGATAAGCCCCCGATGTAACCTGAAAGATAAGAAAAACAAGTTATATTATACTCACCCGGGGGGGCGGTCCGGTCCGATGGGGGTCGCTGGTCCGGCGCCTTCCATCTTCATGCGATGACATCCTCTTCTTGCTTCTGGCGCGCTCCTGCGCAGGCGTACTGATCTGCCCTGTTAAGGGCAGAGCAAAGTACTGCAGTGCACAGGCACCGGGAAAGGTCAGAGAGGCCCAGCGCCAGCGCACTGCAGTATTTTACTCTGCCCTCAACAGGAAGCAAGGAAGAGGATGTCATCGCTAGAAGATGGAAGGCGCCGGACCCGGATCTGCGACGCCTATCGGACCGGATCACGCCCCCCCCCCCCGGGTGAGTATAATCTAACTTGCTTTTCTTATTTTTCAAGTTACATGGTGGGCTTATCTACAGCTTTATAGAATGCTGCAGATAAGCCCCTAATGGCGGTGGCCACATCTTATATCCCAAAAATGAGGTGACAGATTCTCTTTAAGGCTAAGTGCACACGTTCAGGATTATTTGCGTTTTTTTCGCGGGAAAAAAACGCGTCAAAAACGCATGAATTAAGCATCCTATCATTTAGAATTTATTCCGCAATTTTTGTGCACATGGTGCGTTTTTTTCCGCCAAAAAAACCCATCTCGGAAGAAGAACCAACATGTTCATTAATTTCGCGGAATTCTAGCGTTTTTCCCTCTATATTATTGACCTAGAAAGTTCAGGAAAAAAACGCAGTAAAAACGCGTAAAATCCACGCAACAAAAACGCAAAAAAAAACGTGCGTTTTCACCGTGGAAAAAGTCAGGTTTTGCTCAGGAAAATTCTGCACAAATTCCTAACGTGTGCACTTAGCCTTAAAGTGCACACAATGAGGGAGATAATCAAAAACGGTCTAATAGCAAAACTGCCTTACGACTGCAGATGGTGATAAAATGTAAGGGTGACATGACAAAATACGAATTGTAACAAAATAGCCATAATAAAACACTTGATTGATAAGATTTTGTGGTTTCGTTGAACTTATAAAGATTGTCTAAAAGCTTCAGTCTGATCATCGCACCCTCTCTGGTGTTCCTGGCAGATATTGCCAGAATCAACAGGAATTCACATATTTACCCTTAGAAACCAGTAATTTTATACACCATAATAAGCTGCAGGTCTACTTTATTTTTTTTAACTTACCTATGGAATTGTTCAAACAAGTTCCTTGGTAGAAAATTCAGCAACGTGTACTTGGTTGTACGTATTCTGTTGTTTCTGTAGCCCTTGGATATTCGAACATACTCTTCTTTAAACCGTTCTGAACATGGGACCACGCTGCGGTGTTTAGAGGTTAATCTGCTCCTGCTGTGATTTCTACCACAAAATGTCAGGAAGGGACACAATAGTGAGGAGCCCTCGGAGGATTCATTGACTCCACTGAAGGGTGCGACACGCTGCCATCTCTGACGTGCCCACTGGATGGGGCTAGCCATGTCAGGTCAGGTCTCCAATGTTCTAAAAAATAAAAATTTAATTATACACTGGAAAAATTAAAATGAAACTGACAAATTTTCAACCCTTTTTTTTTTTTTCTACCCTTCTTCAAAGAGCCACAAATTTTTTACTTTTCAGTTGACACAGCATTATTAGGACTATTTTTCTGGGCTTAGTAGTTTTGAAAGAAACCATTCATTCTACAGTGAACTGTGCTGAAAAAAAAAATTGCCGAAATGGTGAAGACAATTAATTCAAGACATGAGTTTCCTTTTGGCGGTCATTTTATATTTGGAGCTTCGTGGGAGATATTTTGTGTTGCACTATTGTGCTTGGCATGAAAAGAAAAAAAATGTGCCAAAAAATGGTGCTAATAAACTGTGATAACAAAAAAAATATTTTTTACAGTGCAAAAGTGGAAAAATATTTTGCAATTGGAACAAATGATGTAAAATTTTATTTATGTATTTTATGTAAAAGCTAATAAAAAAGGAGACCATTAAATAGATTTCGCATCACACAAATGGAGATGACCTAAAGCATCAAGTTTCATCGTATCAAATGTGCTTTAACCAATTAATGATGTGTACATCCATATGGTTCAATTACACAAAGTCAAAAAGGTCTAAAAATGAACAGGTAAAATATGCAACTAACTGTAGGGTGGATACCCGGTGTCAATATTACAGGTGGTCTCAGGTCAGCCCTGTCCCACACGCTTTGTGCAGGTTATACATAGACATAAGCTAATCCCTGGGAAAAAAAAATAATCATAACCACGCACAGTCCAAATTTGCAACATGCAGCAAGAAGGAAAATTATTTGCTCGATCAGCTGATAGAACCACAACCATGAAGCTTTACCAAACATCTGAATATGAATGTAACAGAACAACTGCACAAGATGCAACAGTCAATTTGTAAATACTCCCACAAGCAGGGCCATCTTTAGGCTACCAGTACTTTTAGAAATGAGAACATTTTTCAATGAGAGACAAAATTTACTGTTAATCCTGATGAATAACAGTTTTGCCGCAGGCAGATGTGCCTCTTTCTACTAGTGCCATAAAGTCTGAAGTATGGAGGATCAATATGATGGTAACATAATGCTTTATGAATGGAAGCCTGGCACGAGACTCATCACAAGTCTACATGTGTGCGCCCGATATTCATCTAAAGAACAGATCTCAGTATTTTACTACTAAACACCTCAAATGCACATGTGAAGGTACAGTGCCTTGCGAAAGTATTTGGCTCCCTGGAACTTTTCAGCCTTTTCCCTCACATCATGCTTCAAACATAAAGATACCAAATGTAAATTTTTGGTGAAGAATCAACGACAAGTGGGACACAATTGTGAAGTTGAACGAAATTTATTGGTTGTTTTACATTTTTATGGAAATACAAAAACTAAAAAGTGGGGTGTGCAATATTATTTGGCCACTGTACTTTCAGTGCAGCAAACTCACTCCAGAAGTTCATTGTGGATCTCTGAATGATCCAATGTTGTCCTAATTGACTACTGATGATAAATATAATCCACCTGTGTGTAATCAAGTCTCCATATAAATGCACCTGCTCTGTGATAGTCTCAGGGTTCTGTTTAAAGCACAGAGAGCATCATGAAACCAAGGAACACAACAGGCAGGTCCGTGATACTGTTGTGGAGAAGTTTAAAGCCGGATTTGGATACAAAATGATTTCCAAAACTTTAAACATCCCAAGGAGCACTGTGCAAGCGATCATATTGAAATGGAAGGAGTATCATACCACTGAAAATCTACCAAGACCCGGTCGTCCCTCTAAATTTTCATCTCAAACATATATCAGGGTGGAAACTTCATTATTCAAATTAAGAGATAATCCAAGATTCCAAAAGGTCAAAATCCTTACTTGTTTTATTTAGACATAATTTTTCTTAAACAAAACTTTCTTTTTTTTTTTTCCCCAGACAAAATAGTGCCTGCGACTGCACGGGCACAATAGCATCTATAGCGTTACAATAGATGCTACAGCGCAGGTGCCGCCGCCATTCTGGCAGAGAACAAAAAAATGAGGCTTCATCAAGATGGCGTCATTGGAGCCTTGTCAGTATCATCTATCATAACAAGATTGAAGCTACTGTGCAAGCGCTGGCCGCTGGTGTCATTTTGTTTGAAAAATACAGTTTTGTGAAAGAAATGTTATGTCTAAATAAAACAAAAATATGCATACTATCCCCCGTATCATGCTACAGCGAAGGTGCTGCCGCCGGCGCATGTCTGTTGAAAGTGTATTTTATTTTTTAAACTATATTACATTTAGTATGCAAAATAGGGGGCAGTTCAGTGAGGGATCAGTGACTGGTCAGAAGCCATACACATGAATACCTAATCAGAGCACCACACAAAGAATCCCCCTCCAGGCCCGCCCCGGAGCACAAGCATATCATTAACTCAAAACTGAAAATAAAGATTAAAAAAACAACAACCACAAGACGGATTTCATCACCAGGTATCATTGTAATCAGTATAACGGCGCAGACCTGACATTGTCTGTAGGTTACTGTGCACAATCATGCCAACAGGTTCCTTTAAGTACACAAATGGAAATACTGGTCACAGAAAAAGACTAACAATAGCTCTACATCTGCAGTGGAAAGGTAGCTTATACATACTATGATATCTGGTCAAAGATATGAACATATATTTATCTTAAAAAAAAACAAAAAAAACCATTCTCTTTGCATTGTAAGAAATGTCTCATCTATTCTTGCAGACATATGCACTATAGAGTTTCTAATAATCTCAGGTGCAAGAATAGAGTACAGAAATAGGGGCAGTGTGTGACTCATGTCCCCCACACAACTCAGATTTAGAGGATGTAGATGTGCAATCCTGACTTTTCCTTACTTCCAGAGCTGTAATATACTGATTAGGAGAATAACTCGATATAATAAACATCTGCATCATTTGATTTTAAGAATTTCTGGTAGTGCCCGTTACCTTTAGTAAGCCACAGTGTGAGTGCACCACTCAGTAATTCTGCACTGAGGCCAAGTTCCCTGTTGTGTTGTCCAATTCCACAATCACTTCAGGCACATCAACGTCTCCAAAGACGCAGGCTGGATACAGCGGGCACAGCACAAAGAAACAAGGAATATTCCATCAGGAACTACTCTCCTTCAGAGTCAATAAATTATCACCCAGGACCCAAATAATGAGGTTATAAAATATATACGGTAACGCTTTACAATAAAAGGTACAGTCAAGAGGGCTTCATTAAATATAAGTTTGCATCAAGTACAGGAATTTGATTGCAGAAGAATGAAGCGAAGTTATATTCTATGATCAAAGCCCATTCAGATTCTTGGAGTTTATCAGTGGGAATTTTTGCACTTGTGAGGGCAGACACTGCTGTTGGATGAGGGCCTGGGTCAAATATCTACACCCTGTTCATCTAAAAAAGAAGAAGTGTTTGATATAGTTGAGGTCAGTGCCATGTGTGGGCCAGTCAGCAACACCCAACTCACCCAATCATGCTTTTTTGGACTTCAGGCCAAGTTCACACATTCAGTATTTCATATCAGTATTTGTAAGCCACGACTAGGAGTGGGTGAAAAATACAGAAGTGGTGATGTGTTTCTATTATACTTTTCCTCTGTTTGTTCCACTCCTGGTTTTGGCTTACAAATACTGAAGTAAACTACTGACCAAAAACAGAATGTGGCCTTACTGTGTGCACTAGGGCACAGTCATGCTGTAGTCAACAGATCGGTGGAGGTCCAAGTCCTGAGAACCCCATGAAAGCAAAACGTTCGTAGCCTATGCAATCTATTGAATATGTACTACAGTCTGTGTACGTACTCACACTGCAATGTGTGCTCCGATCTCCATTCAAAGTAGAGGGTATTATGAAAAGTTCTAAATATCAGTAAATCTTCAGGCCTCTGCTAAAAACCTGAAGAGGTATTTTATAACATAGCAATAGAACCCACTCAATAAATAGGGCACAAAAAACTGATGGATAGCAATATTTACACAGAAGAAAATCTAGTATACCGTGCTATAATTTAAAAAATACCAATTTTATTAACAGACTCAATGAAATTCAAGTAAGAAAACAGTAATACTAAATAAATCCACATAAAGAATCATAGAAAATCAAGGTCACTACTTTACCAAAATAGGGGATAAAACCACTATAAGCCTGACCTACAACACATGTAAACAGTGCATAGAGTAATCCTACTTTATAGCCCCAGAAAAGTCCCGTCTCCGGTTACAGCCGTATCCCGCTGAGGCTATAATAAAACGACAAATACCAATAAGGCACTTACATTGGTGGTGGTCTGCTAGATGCGGTCTTCCCCAAGCGCCCCAACGCGCGTTTTGTCCCTTCGTCAGGAAGCGAACGCTGGAGGGGAGGGGTGAATACCTTAAATAGTGACAGCAGCCAATGGGAGATCCAGTTTCAGTTTGTGTATAAGCGTTTCCGTGTCATATGAAGATCATCACCGGTATTCTCTGCACATGCGCCGCTGACATCATCCATCTAACCGACGTCATGGTTTGCGGCCATGGAACGCAAGCACGGATGAGCCGTCATGGAGACGGAGAGAATATGCGCAGAGAATACCAGTGATGATCTTCACATCACACGGAAACTCTTATACACAAACTGAAACTAGATCTCCCATTGGCTGTTGTCACTATTTAAGGTATTCACTCCCCCCCTCCAGCGTTCGCCTGCTGACGAAGGGACGAAACGCGCGTTGGGGCGCTTGGGGAAGACCGCATCTAGCAGACCACCACCAATGTAAGTGCCTTATTAGTATTAATCATTTTATTATAGCCTCAGCGGGATACGGCTGTAACCGGAGACAGGGGACTTTTCTGGGGCTATAAAGTAGGATTACTCTATGCACTGTTTACATGTGTTGTAGGTCAGGCTTATAGTGGTTTTATATCCTATTTTGGTAAAGTAGTGACCTTGATTTTCTATGATTCTTTATGTGGATTTATTTTGTATTACTGTATTCTTACTTGAATTTTATTTGAGTCTGTTAATAAAATTGGTCTATTTTTTAAATTATGGCACGGTATACTGGATTTTCTTCTGTGTAAATAGAGGTACCGTATTTTATAAGCATACCTCCAAATCAACGTAAAAATGGCTTCGGCAGAAGATTAAAGTTGAGTGAGCCAGCCAGAGCCCAGATTTGAATCCACTTTAAAATCTTAAGAGGTCGCTGTACACAGGAGATGAGATGCCCTCGCAATCTGGAAGATTTGGAGTACTGCTGCAATGAAGAGAAGGCAAATCTTGGCAATTCTAGATGTGACATGCTGAGCAACGCCTACCAAAAACACTTAATGCTGTCAAATTCACAGGGCACTTCAACTAAAGTATTAGGTTAAGGTTGAGCATATTTTTGCAACCACGTTATTTTTACTTCTTCCAAGAGATAAGATTTCACTTTACTTTTCAATTTAATTGTACAGATTATGGGTCACATTAATAGTGGAAAAAATCTGAAATGATTCTTCGGGCTATATAATTTTTACAACACAAAAACCTGGCATTTTAACAGGGTTGTGTAGACTTTTTACATCCACTGCGTGCATCTATTTCTCGCTTATACACAGTGGGGAAAATAAGTATTTGATACACTGCCGAGTTTGCAAGCTTTCCCACCTACAAAGAATGGAGAGGTCTGTAATTTTTATCATAGAAACACCAACTGAGAGGCAGAATCTTAAAAAAAAAAAAAAAGAAAAATCACTGATTTTTACATAAGTAATTTGCATTTTATTGCATGAAATAAGTATTTGATACAATAGAAAGACGAACTTAATGTTTGGTACAGAAACTTTTGCTTGCAATTACAGAAGTCAGACGTTTCTTGTAGTTCTTGACCAAGTTTACACACACTGCAGCAAGAATTTTGGCCCACTCCTCCATAAAAATCTTCTCAAGATCTTTCAGGTTTCGGGGCTGTCACTGGGCAACATTGAGTTTCAGCTCCCTCCAAAAATTTTCTACAAGGTCCAGAGGTCTGGAGACTGGCTAGGTCACGCCGGGACTTTGAAATGCATCTTACGTAGACACTCCTTAGTTGCCCTGGCTGTGTGTTTCAGGTCATTGTCATGCTGGAGGAACCAGCCATGACTCATCTTCAAAGCTTTTACTGCGGGAAAGAAGCTTGTTGTCCAAAACCTCACAATACATGGTCCCATCCATCCTTCCTTCAATACGGTGCAGAAAAGCACCACTAAATCAGGACGTTCCCGCCACCATGCTTCACGGTTGGGATGGTGTTCTTGCGGTTGTATTCATCCTTTTTCTTCCAAACAAAGCAAGTGGAGTTGATATAAAAAAGTTCTATTTTGTTCTCATCTGACCACATGACCTTTTCCCATGAATCCTCTGGATCATCCAGATGGTCATTGGCAAACTTCAAACAGGCCTCGACATGTGCTGGTGTGAGTAGGAGGACCTTGCATGCGCTGCAGGATTTTAATAGTTGTGTGTTACTAATGGTAATGTTGAGACTGTGGTCCCAAGCTCTCTTCAGGTCATTGACCAGGTCCTCCTGTGCAGTTCTGGGCTGATTCCTGACTTCTCTCAGAATCATCCTTACCCCACAAGATGAGATCGTGCATGGAGCCTCAGACCGAGGAAGACTGACAGTCATCGTGTGTTTCTTCCATTTTCTAATAATTGTGCCAACAGCTGTTGCCTTCTTACCAAGCTGCTTGCCTATTATCTTGTAGCCCATCCAAGCCTTGTGCAGGTCTATTTTGTTATTGGTGTCCTTAGACAACTCTTTGGTCTTGGCCATGGTGGAGAGGTTTGGAGTGTGATTGACGGAGTGTTGTGAATGGGTTTGAGATGAGTTCTGAGCAGAGGCTCCCTCTGGTGGTTACAAGCAGTACTAGTGAGGATTGTGAGGACTGGGAATCAGGTGTTACTGATTGGTCTTATATAAGGGAGTCATTTTCCCATCAGGGTTGCCGGTGATCAATTGTTCTGGTCTGAATCCTTCTTTCCAGTTTCCCTTGTAGCCTGCTGTGTCGTGTCTGCATCTCCTGCTATCAGATAAGACAATTTCTTATTTTGTGTTTTTGCTATATTTTTGCATTTTGTCCTGCACTTCTGTGGGGGCCTTCAGGGTCCCCTCCGGGGGCTTTTGCCCTCTCAGTTTAGTCCAGCCACTGTGTTTTGTACTTTTGCTTTTTCCAGTTTTTTTTCAGTGGCTGCTGTTTTGTTTTTGTTACACCAGAGAACTAATTTAGGTGGTAGAGGTCGTGTGATCTCAGGTGATTTTGAAATTAGTAGAGTTGGTGTTTTTTCAGGGTTTTCTGAGATTGCAGTAAGTACCCTTCCTATCCTTTTCTATTTAGATAGTTTGGGCCCCAGCGTTTGCTCATACTATTTTCTTTCTGTGTCAGTGTTTCCTCTTGTCTAACCGCCATTGCATGTTTGGGGGCTTTCTGTTGTCTTTGGGGTTCTGCTCCGGGGCAGATAGCTTTCCTATTTCTATCTTTAGGTGTAGTTAGTTTCTCAGGCTGTGACGAGGCGTCTAGGACCAACGTAGGAACGCTCCACGGCTGCCTCTAGTTGCGGTGGTTAGTCAGGGTACCGCAATCTCATAGATTCCAACTGCTCTGGTGTATTTCCTTTTTACCTGCACTCCTCAGCTACCGTAACATAACAGTATCACCGGACATAAAAATTGTATGGTACTCACAGAAGGGAAAAAATATTTTGAAGGAAGAAAAGTTGTCAGAGATATTTTTCTGTTTGTTGCATTTTTTTTTTTTTTTTTTCCCTCTGTATCTCTGGGTGCTGGGGAGGATCTTTTCTCCCAATGGAGTTTGCACAGTTGTCTGGCCGTGTGGATCAGCTTGCCACTGAGGTTCAGAGTATTGCTGCATATCTTGCTAGGTTGCCTGTTGTGGAACCTAGGATCCCCATGCCAGATTTGTTTTTAGGGGATCGAGCTAAGTTTCAGAATTTCAAAAATAATTGTAAATTGTTTCTTGCCTTAAAATCTAAGTCCTCAGGAAACGCAGCGCAGCAGGTTCAAATTATCATCTCTCTCCTGCGCGGCGATCCTCAGGATTGGGCTTTTTCCCTGATACCTGGGGATCCTGTTTTGAGTGATGTTGATGCATTTTTTCAGGCTTTGGGGTTATTGTACGATGAGCCTAATGTCACTGATCAAGCTGAAAAAGCCTTGTTGGCATTAAATCAGGGGCTTGATGACGCTGAGTTATACTGTCAGAGATTCCGTAGGTGGGCAGTCCTGACCAAGTGGAATGACGACGCTTTGGCGGCCCTTTTCCGGAAGGGTCTGTCGGATAATGTAAAGGATGTTATGGTGGGATTCCCTGTCCCCTCTGGTCTCAATGATTCTATGTCATTAGCGATTCAAATTGACAGACGTTTGCGTGAGCGGAGAAGTATGCGTGGAGTGGTGTTGCCTTGTGAGCCAGCTGCTGAGCCCATGCAGTGTGATGGAGTGGTGTCTGGGGCACAGTGTCATGAGTTTCGAAAGCGCAATGGGTTATGTTTCTACTGTGGTGATGCCTCTCATGCTATTTCAGTCTGCCCTAAGCGGGGTAGACATTTTGCACGCTCAGTTGTCTTGGGTAGTGTTCAGACTAAGTTTTTATTAACTGTCACTCTGATATGCTCTCTGTCCTCATTTTCTGCTCAGGCTTTCGTTGATTCTGGAGCAGCTATTAACCTGATGGATTATGATTTTGCTAAACGTTTGTGGGTTTCCCTTGATACCCCTACAGAAGTCTATTCCTTTACTGGGGATCGATTCTACCCCTTTGGCTGAGAATAAACCCCAGTTTTCTACTCAGGTGATAATGAGGGTTGAACCTGATCACCAGGAGTGCTGCAAATTTTTGGTTCTATATAATCTGCATGACATTATAGTGCTGGGTTTCCCTTGGTTACAGTCTCATAATCCTGTTTTGGATTGGAAATCTGTGTCTGTAACCAGTTGGGGCTGCCAATGTGTTAATACCAACACTCCTGTTTTTTCTGCCTCCCCCCAGGCTGAGGATGTTCCTGACTTTTTGCTTGATTTTTCTGATGTGTTTAGCGAAAGTAAATCTGCATCCTTACCTCCCCATAGGAGCTATGACTGCGCTATTGAATTAGTGCCAGGTAGTAAATTCCCTAAAGGTCGCCTTTTTAAGTTGTCTGTACCTGAACATGACGCTATGCGGTCTTATATCAAGGAATCATTGGAGAAGGGTCATATCAGACCATCCTCTTCACCCTTAGGTGCCGGTTTTTTCTTTGTGGCCAAAAAAGATGGTTCATTAAGGCCGTGTATTGATTATCGTCTCTTGAACAATATTACTGTGAAATATCAATACCCGTTACCCTTGATTTCTGACCTGTTTTCCAGGGTGAAAAACGCTACTGGTTTACCAAGCTTGACCTCAGGGGGGCGTATAACCTTATTCGCATTAAGCACGGGATGAATGGAAGACGGCATTTTAACACCCCTGAAGGGCATTTTGAGTACCTTGTGATGCCCTTTGGGCTCACTAATGCTCCTTCCGTCTTCCAGTCCTTCATGAATGACATTTTCAGGGATTTTGTGGACAAGTTTCTGATTGTTTATTTGGATGATATCTTGATTTTTTCTAATGACTGGGACTCTCATGTGAAACATGTTCGAACTGTATTCCAGATTTTGAGAGAGAATGCTCTGTATGTGAAGGATCAAAGTGTCTTTTTGGCGTACAGAAGATCTCATTTCTGGGATTCATTTTGTCCCCATCTGTTATTGAAATGGACCCGGTCAAGGTTCAGGCCATCTGTGATTGGGTCCAACCTACTTCATTAAAGGCTCTTCAGAGATTTTTGGGTTTTGCCAATTTTTATCGTAAATTTATTGGTAATTTCTCGGTTATTGTTAAACCATTAACTGATTTGACCAGAAAGGGTTCTGATGTGGTGAATTGGCCTCCTGAGGCAGTCTCTGCGTTTCAGGAACTTAAGCAGAGATTCACTTCTGCTCCTGTTCTACGGCAGCCTGATGTTTCTCTGCCATTTCAGGTGGAGGTTGATGCCTCTGAAATTGGGGCAGGTGCCGTTTTGTCCCAAAAAGATCCAGAGACCTCTAAAAGTAACCCTTGTGCCTTTTTCTCTCGAAAATTTTCTCCTACTGAACGTAATTATGACGTGGGTAATCGGGAGTTATTGGCCATGAAGTGGGGTTTTGAAGAGTGGAGACATTGGCTGGAGGGAGCCAAACATCAGGTGGTGGTCCTTACGGACCATAAGAATCTGGTCTATCTGGAATCTGCCAAGCGACTCAATCCTAGACAGGCCAGGTGGGCCTTGTTTTTCACACGTTTTAATTTTGTGGTTTCCTTTCTTCCTGGCACTAAGAATGTTAAGGCGGATGCCCTCTCGAGGAGTTTCCTTGCGGACTCTCCTGAGCTATCTGATCCCTCTGTTATTTTGAAGGAGGGTGTAGTTCTTTCCGCCATCTCGCCCAATTTGAGACTTGCTCTGGAGGGGTGTCAGGAGGATAGGCCCGAGCGCTGCCCTGTTGGAAAATTGTTTGTCCCGGACCAATGGAAAAAGAGTGTGATGTCTGAGATTCATTGTTCCGCATTGGCTGGGCATCCCGGAATTTTTGGTACCAGAGACTTGGTTAGTCGGTCCTTTTGGTGGCCTACCTTGTCTCGCGATGTCAGGGAATTTGTGCAGTCCTGCGGGACTTGCTCTCGCTCCAAGCCTTGCTCTCGCTCTAGTGGTTTGTTGATGCCATTGCCTGTGCCCAAGAGACCATGGACCCATATCTCTATGGATTTCATTTCCGATCTTCCTGTTTCTCAGAGAATGACCACCATCTGGGTAATTTGTGATAGGTTTTCCAAAATGATACATCTTGTGCCATTACCTAAGTTGCCTTCCTCCTCTGAATTGGTGACGTTGTTCCTTCAGCACGTGGTTCGTTTACACGGCATTCCTGAGAACATTGTGTCTGACAGAGGAGTCCAGTTTGTTTCCAGATTTTGGAGGACTTTTGTTCTAAACTGGGTGTTCAATTGTCTTTCTCCTCGGCATTTCATCCTCAGACCAATGTCAAACTGAGAGAACAAACCAGACATTGGAGACTTATCTAAGATGCTTTGTGTCTGCTGATCAGGATGACTGGGTCTCTTTTTTTGCCTTTGGCTGAGTTTGCTCTTAATAATAGGGCTAGCTCTGCCACTTTGATGTCTCCGTTTTTTCTGTAATTCTGGTTTCACCCTCGATTTTCTTCAGGACAGACGGAGGCTTCTGTCTGTCCAGGTGTTGACTCTGTTGTTGAGCGTATGCAGCAGATTTGGGACCAGGTAGTGGAGAGGTTGTTCCCTCTCTCAGGAGAAGGCCCAGCGGTTTGCTAACCGGCATAGGACTGATGGTCCTCGGTTTAAAGTGGGGGACTTGGTCTGGTTGTCCTCAAAGATATTCCTATGAGAGTAGCATCTCCTAAAATTTTAAGCCTAGGTTCATTGGACCTTATAAGATCATGGAGATTATTAATCCTGTTTTTTCGTTGCTTCTTCCAGGGACATTAAGATCCATAACGTGTTCCACAAGTCC